>OX451736.1:1432082663-1432682663 GCA_948472305.1 Vicia faba | reverse complement strand
TACCCTCCTTCATCTTCAGCTTCATGAGAGGAATAATGGATCCATACTTCTTCCAAAAGTCTGCAGGACACTCAATATCTGGAATTAGACTGATCAACTCATCTATCTTGGGATCCTTGAAACTATATTTCCCGGTCTTTCTCTTTCCAGAATCCATGGTTAAAAGCACCTGAGATATTCACAAATAGTCAACCTTTAAATCCCTTGAAATATTGTTTTCTTCAAAAGATGCTTATGAGTGCATGGATGCATGATGCAACAATCACACACAAGATCACATATATAGGGTTCATAGGTTTAATGTCACGAGCATGAGGTCGAAGGTACTACCCATAAGGTATTGGTCTAAAAAGTTATCACCTGCCGAACAAGGTTCTAGAGGTTCCCAGAGTCTACATCCTTCCTTCGGATATTACCAACTTCCCGATTAACTCAGTAATTAGTAATATTCTCAAGAAAGACTCGTCCGAGCATAGTATCGCGTGACAACTATTTCTGGATTACTCCGTCATAGCTTCCGCACTACACCTAAAAGGCCAAGATCGGTTTGGTATTCGACGGTCCTCAGTTTCAGCAGGCTCCCAGGTCGAAAGTAGTACGTCTTCCCGATTACTTGGTAAACGACACTACAGTCAAAGGGGCCTCCACTGAGTGGGGGATCTCATGCCTCCTTTTTTGGGATTACTCCCTCAAAGTTAACATGACTATACCGCCCGCCCTATCTTAAAGTTTGCCCAAGTCCGGGTATAAGACTTATGAGTAATCACCAAGCACTCTGAAAACCAGGAAAATTCAAACAAACATATATACAAAATATAACACATAAACAACAATAACACATATACAGATATAAACAAAGATAGGCTCAACCCAGTTAGGGATGGACCAGCAAGAGGTCAATCTTTCCCCAATGAAGTCGCAATTTTTCTGTAGCAGTTGAAATGTTTCAAGACTAAGCCATTGGGTTGACTAGACTTTATACAAATCAAAAATAAAAATCGCCACCGCGCTTTATTGTTTCCAAAGGAATGGGAAAAGAGCGAATAACCCAAAAAAAGGGGGGAAAGATTCAAGGTAAGGGGGTTGGTTATGCAAAGGGAAGGTATTAACACCCTAAACATCTACGGCACTCCGCAGAAACCTCTTTGAAAAAATATGTATATTTTGGCTATGTAAAATATGTTGTATATAAAATGGATGGTAGAGGTGAGAAAAGAAATATATTTTTTATGATTTTTGCACCCGTCGCGGTTGCGAACCTTTAGTGCCTACGTACCACCTTTCATGCAATAGGGTATCAGGGTACACGTAGTTCCTCTTTTAAAAGTTTGAAACACAAGTGTGTTGGTTGATTTTAAGAGATAAGACATGATCGTCATTGTCCGTGTGGAAAACATACTTACTATCCACAATCATGAGAATGGAGAATTTGCATCATCTCAAAGTGGAGGATAATGGCTTGGATTTAAAAATCAACAATGCCTCACCCAACACCCAAGTGGAAAATATCTCACTTCACTATATATTGTAGAAGTATAGTTGTTTGCATCACTATAAGAATTGACAAGAGTCCAATCTTTTAAGAAAAAGTTTAAAGATAAAAAAGCCAAGGTGGCAAAATGGTTTGAAATGAGATTGATTGACTTTTAGTCTTCTCACAAAAAGTGTCAAAGTATTATTAAATTGATTTAAGTTTATTGATGAAAATGTTTTGAAAATGCATGGACCTAAATCCAAGTTTATTATGAAAGTGTTTCAAGTTTCAAAACAAGAAGAGTTTTCAAAAGGAGGGAGAATATTTTTGAAATTAAAGAAGATGGGAGGAGTAGAAGAGGCTATCCTAAAGCATAAGGTAAAAGTTAAGGGTAAGGATCGTCTAACCAACAAGAAGCACAAAACTTGACATTATGAGCCAAGATAAAATTCTCATTCTTTGGATTGAAACCAAGTAAGCAAAGATACTAGACCTCCTCAAATGCATTAAGTCTTCACAAAAATTGGGCAGAGTAACGGCTGTATACGAGTGAATTCCAGATTACAAACAAAGGATGTAATCACAAAAACCTGCACACAAAAACAAACAAGCAACCCAATGTCTTGAGGTAAACCTCAAGAGCTCCAGACAAAATAATCAGATAAGATAACAAGATCTTCAAGATAGGATAAGGTTTCTAATCCTAAGTCCAAGAAAAAGTCTCATGCTCCATAATGCCAAGGATAGTAACCAAATATTCAAAGTACCATTAAAAGTTTTTTAGGGTTTAAGTTGATTATTAAGTATCTTAAGAAAAGAAAAAGAAAATCTCAAGTGAGCAAAGTAAAAATGGCAAGAAGATAAATACTCAAATGAGCAAAGATGAAAATGGCATGAAAATGAAAAATGCTAAAAATAAATAAATAATACATAAAGCATAAAAGAATAAAGGCATAAAATAAACAAGTCAATAATTAGTGGTTAGTTGGATGACCATCTTGAAACTTGCATTTGGAACTCATTAGAGGATTGGTAGAACCAAAGCCTCCACACAACAAGTTGCATTTGCTTTTTGTCAAGTATATCATCCATTTGGAATTCTCATAAGTACCATTTAATGATCAACAATGTTTAAGTGATCCGCGTTGACCAAAAGTGTTGTAGATCCATTAGAGGATTGGTAGAACCAAAGCCTCCACACAATGAATCTCAAGGTTATTAGATCAAAGAGATCAAATTAACATACTTGGGCTTGCAATCATAAGTTTGGGCCACGAATAATCATTTATTCGAATCGGGACAAAATTTAGCGCTATGTTAAGCAATCGTAAGTGGACTTATATAGAAGTTGCACCTATTTTGAGGCCGGTCAATAGCAATCTATGCACCATTTGTTTTGAGACATGATATAGAGATCATGCTCCAACAACACTTAGTGCAATAAGAAGGGGATGAGATGAAGAGGAATTAGGGTAAAAAGAGAAACCACATTTGAATTAATATTTAATCAAACTATTATTAAAATCATTCATCCATTTTTTGTGGAGTTAAGCTCAACACCATGGATCCAATGATGTTAATAAAGCCATGATAAAAAAATCAACCCAAGACAGTCAGAAAATAATCACAAAATAATATCATATTTAATATATACATTAAAAGGTTTAAAAATGTTTTTTAAAAAATGGAAAATAATGAGGAAAATATCAATTATATTCAAATTAATCAAGAAATGAAAAATAAGATCATAGAAAAATCAGAAAAGAGGTCAAGTAATTTTACAAAATTTTTTGGGAATTTTTAAAAGTTAGAAACTATTTTTAAAATTAAAATAAATGGGTAAAATAAACAAAAAATGGTAAAAAATAGTAAAGTCAGAAACAAAAATAAAATAAGGTCACCAATATTTGTCACAATATCATTGGATCATTCCATAGTTTTTTCAGAATTTAAAAATGTATAAAAGTATTTTTAAACATTTTAAACAAATCAAATAAGTGTAAAATTTATAAAAAAATACCAAAACACAAAATTAAATTGTGATAAAATAAAAATCAGAAAGAGAATAATCAAAAATATTTTCCTTAATTTTTTCCAGGTTTTTTGGATTAAAAATGAATTTTCTATGATTTTTTGAAATTTAAAACAATTAAAATATAAAAATCAGAAAAAGAAAAATAAAAGTAAAAGATGTGGACCATTGGATGAGAGTCAAAACGCGTTAGTAATCAAATTCAAGGGATCTGGCGCACTGTGCATATCATGGTCTTTAATAAATAAAGTACATAATCAATAATAAAATCAGAATTTGAAAAATACAGATGGCGCGCCTTCATTGGTTAGAAGATGACACATTGGTCATCTTCAACCTCCAGCCATCACGAATTGCAGGTCTCTTAAACTGTAAAATCAGAAACTCAGACCTATGCCATTCACTTCGTCTCTTCAAGACAAAGACAACCACACCCTCATGCCAAATTTATATAAATTGTAGCTCAAGCAATTTGGAAAGAAAGTTTTGAAAAGGGATTTGAAAATTCATGGTCAAAACGAGTTTCTAGATGAAAGTAAGTGTTGCGAATAGAACCAGGGCAATGCGAGCATCATAGTGATATCAAAGTTTTGAAGAATTGATGAAGGAATCTACCTATTGAAGTTGAGTTGTAGAGCTCTGAAACTGGACTTCTCTGGAGCAATATAGGGCATGATTCTTGAATGTAATTATATGGTTTACTTCAGGGAAGATCAAGGAAGGTGAATTGAGGGAAAAAATGGATTGAAAAAGGCTTGAGAATAGAATTCGAAGTTGCTGAATTCTGGGTTGTGAAGCAAGTTTGGCAGGGCGATTCTGGCTATCTAAGCTTGGAAAATTGAATGAGGGATGACCCTCTATTTATAGGGAAGCAAATGGGAACAAAAGGAATAGAAAATGATGCGTTTTGGAAGGAATTCGTATGGGTTTGCATCATGAAAAAAGTGTCACTCAATCTTGATCAAAACTCAGCCTAATCATGCGTTTCATGATGCTAATCACTTCTGGCAAGTTGCTAAACATGATTAGAAACAAAAACGTGTGGAAAACTTGTGATTAGAAGCCAAAACAAAGATTTCAAAATTCTGACTTTGTGCAAAATTCAGTTTCAAACTACCAAATTTAAATCCATGGCATTTCCACCTCAAGGGGTCTTAGGGCATAATTCTTGATGCTTTGGAAAGATGAGGTTACAAGCTTTGCAATGGAAAAAGAATGGAATCAAATGGATGCTTGTGCTGAAAGTTACATGGAGTCAAAGTTGAAGAAAAAGAGTTGACTTTCCATACTTAGAAATATTTCAAATTCTTCTTTAAAAATGACCTATAATCCTTTGCATCCAAACATAAACTTCCACTTAGAATTTGCTCTTGACCAAAAAATATGAAATGTAGTAAATCTCTTGAATGACATTTTGCAATTTGAACCACTCAAAATCTCCGAAAATTGAGCAAGTTATGACTTGTTGAAGTTGGCCAAAAATCATGAAATGACCTATAATCCTTTGCATTCTTAAGGCAACTTCCATCCATTTTCTTGCTTTGCACATAAAATAATACATGAAGTACACATACTTAAGATCATCATGAAAAAAGAATGGGCTCAAGGTGATAAAAATTGACCAAGTTATGACCATTTGAAGTCACATATGGAAAATTAGGGATTCATCTGGGTGACTTGTAATCTTTCTTCTTCACCAAGTTCCTTCCACGTGAAAACTCCTTGGAACTTTTGAAGTGATTTGTTGGTAACTCTTTGAATAAAAGGATGTTTTTGGAATCACTCAAAAATACCAAAAGATGAGAAATATATGCTCCTTTGAAGTCCAAAACCCTAAGCTCTAGATCAAGAGAATGCTTTGAGGAACTTTGCCAAGTTTGAACAAACTTTTTGTGCCAATATTCTTCCTTTATGAATAGAAATTGTTGAGGATGATGATGAGGACTCATGACCACCAAAACCACTTCCATACGAATTCTTCCAAAACAACTTCAATGTCGAGCTTTGAATTTCTCAAGCTATTGACTAGGGCATGGAAATAAACTCATGAACCCATGAAGCAACTTGCTAAAACTCATTGTCTTTACCTACATTTTTAACAAGTAAGACAAAACAATATTTTATTTTGTTAATTAGATAGAAAATCAAAGCAAAATATCCATGATCACAAAAGAAAACAAGTCAAGGTGCTTGGTAACTCCTCAAAAGAGCAAAGCTAAAGATAGGGAGAAAAACCAAAAAAACCTAATGTGATCTTGTTGTGATTGAAACAATATGGTATGATGAAGGGATCTTAGGGGCAAAAATTGGGGTACAACACAGTGTGCTTCTTTCAAATCTTTGCTTCAGGTAGCTTTATCAGAGGTTACTTAGGATTGCTTTTCCATCAAAGTTTTCTTTAAACTTGCGTAGAATGATGTTTCTCTTTTGATATGCATGAGTCAGAACATCATCTGAATTTAGAGAACATACACATTAGAGTATAAAATATATTTCACAAAATTTATTTCATTGTTATCATCAAAACTCTAAGATATGATTAGAACCAAACTTTGTTCTAACAATCTCCCCCTTTTTGATGATGACAAAAACAATTCAGATTTTGAAAAAAAAATTGTGCAAGAGTGAGAATCTTCCCCTGAGATGATATCTATTCTTCTGAAAAAAATAATCGAAGAGTTTAATAGCATAAGGGAAACTTCCTGAGATTTGTTCTTTAGAGCTTTGAGACGTTTTTCTTTCAGAGTTTCTTTAGCAGTTCTTTTCTAGATGTTGTTCAGAGCTTAGTCTTTCAGAGTCTCGAGGTACCTGCATATCTCTTAAACAGAAAAGAGCTTTGTATTTTGTTAGGAATGTTTGAGACTTAGCCCATCATTGTTATCATGGATCAGATACAAATCTTATTTTCTCCCCCTTTTGTCATAATCAAAAAGTAAAAAAAATAAAGAGATTCAAAATGTTTGTATATTGAAGATTCAAAAGACAAAGATACAAAACAAAAACAACAAGAAAATTGAAAAAATTAAAACTAATATTGACGAGAGACAAGAGAAAGAATAATATTTTTGATTTCATTTGAGGATTCCTCTTGTTTCATCATCCAAGTTCTGATTTCCTTGTTGATTTCATCCTGTTTGTCCAAACGTTCATGGATGGCTTCATTTTCCTTCTTTAGTTCATTCAGAGTATCCATCACTAGCGAAGAGGGAGCAGATGTTAAAGCAGCTTCAAAAGATACAACCTTTGGATCAGAAGCAACAAATCTTGAGCCTACAACATTGGAGAGGAGGGTGCCAAGATCAATCAGAAGAGTTGGAACTTTCTCAAAGGCAACTTTAGCAGAAGGTTGGTGATACAGAGTCATTGCCAAGGGATTGGGATCTGACTCAGAACCATCTTCAGATTTATCTTCTGAAATTTTCATGTGGTCAGCAAGTTGTAATGGAGCGTTGGTAATCTGCAGTGGAGACTTTTTATCCCAGATATTTACCACTTCTGCCTTGAAGGCATTCAGATACTGGGTGAAATTCTCAAGAACCTGAGAATAACAGATCTTGCAAATTGAAGGTTTCATAATGAATTTCCTTCTGAATGCTTCCCACATAAAATCACATGCAGCTGGGTCCAGGTTGCTGGCACTGTTTGCCTTTGGCAGGTCTATCCACGTCTGCATTTCTGTTGCAAAATTCTAAAAACGTACAGTAACATCTGACTGAACAGTTTTTGGGGTTGGTTTAGGAATAGCCTTTTGGTGGATTTTATTTGTAGATAACGTAGAGCTTCATGATCAACTACAGTCCTAAGAAAGTCAGAAGGTTCAGATGGTTCAAGAGGTTCTAATGAGGATAGAATAAAGGTTGGTTCTAGAGAGTGAGGTGGTGAGGGTTCTGGTGAGGTAGGTGTGGGAATTTCTGGTGACGTGGGAGGTGTGATGTCAGGATATATGATGATGGTGGTTTGGGCTGAGGAAGAAGGAATAGGTGTAGGGGATTCATTCACAACAATTTGTTTTCAAAGGGAATGATGAAGGACGAAGGTTGTGTAGCCAGAGGCACATTTATTCCTGGTAATCTCCAAGAACCATCATACCACTCAAAGGATCTTGGGGATAAAGGTCTGATGAGGGATGTTAGAAGAGGGTTTTCAGCAGGAGTATTTGGATTTTGTTAATGGGAAGCAGAAGTAGACGTGTCAGGTTGAGATATATGTGGAGAGAGTGGTGGTTGAGGTTGAGATTGTGTAGGAACTACATTATCAAAATTGTCTATGTCAGATAGAACCTGATCAATTTGAGGGTTATTTTGGAGGGGTTCAGAGGGAATGGTGAGGTATATGTCTACTTCAATATCTCCTAGAGTTTGGGGTTCAACAGATGGTGCTATACATACAGAATCACAAACAAAGATTGTTTCAGTGGACATACCTGAAGATTTCTTCTTCTTCTGAGGATGAGCAGAAGGACCTTCTCCAGCTTGCCTTTTCTTCTGCTTCTAAAGAAAAAATTCTGGAGCAGGTACATTCCTTCCTTGAAGCCATGTAGGGTCAATGGGAATGCCACTCTCCTTGCAAGCTTCAATGAAATGCAGAATGATCTCAGGATGATCACCAGAGTTGAAGAGAGGAAAATCTTCTACAAGGATTCTCCTTCTGGTGACAGATGCTGACACATAGGGAGTAGGTTCCACCAGAAGTTTGTCAATCAGCTTCCTTTTGAGAAGGTTCTTCCCAGTCAGAGCTTTTCCACACGTGGGCTCCAATTCTCCAAGCAAGTTGGCGTCTTTTAAATGAGCTATCAGACCATTCTCTGTCAGAATGTATAAGATTAATCTTCCCATAGGGATCCAGTTTCTTTTTGACTTAGGGTTTTTGACCCTCTCAGCTTCCCTGGTTTCCTTCACATGCGTCAAGAGGTGGTTGAACAGAAGATAGGACAGATCAATCTTCACATTTGTGCCAAGACAGAACATAAGATATTGTTGGTCAGCATTGATGTAGTCAGGAGAACTGATTTCCTTCCTGTGATGAATGCAGCCATGAATGATTCTTGCCCAGATTTTATATTTGTTCTTCAAATCTCTGACTTTGTTGGAAGCTTTCCCAGTAGTAAAAATTTCAGCATAAACTTTGGACATATCCATTCTTCCACTTGATATTCCAGTAACACCATTTCCTTCAAAGCCTATAAGCCTCCTTATGAGATTCTCAGTGATGGAAATCTATTTGCCCATGACGAATGAAAGGATGACCTTTGGTGAAGCAATGGCATGAATCCAAAATTCCTTGACTAGATGAGGGAACACTGGTCCAACTAAACGATCAAAGAAATTTTGCCACCCTTGGAACTCCACAGCCGAAAACAAGTCAAATCCATTTGCTTTCAGATTTTCAAAATCGACCATAAGTTCACTAACAACTTCCAAACTATCAACATGTATGAGCGTTGTTCTCTCAGGAATGACATATCTTTCTGCATGTTGAGATTTGCTTGATGAAACAGGAATGCTTTTGGAAGGGGATGAAGATAAAGCCATTTGGAACGTTTAGGTTTAGGATTTTGAAAAAAAATAGAGAGTTTGCACAAAACGCAGTCGCGATTGAAACTTTGAGAGAGAGAGAGAAAGTAAAAAGTAAAAAAGGGGAATTTTGAAAGGTATTTATAGCTTGAGAAATTTTTTAGAGTAATAAAACCAATAAAGAATTTTGAATGATTGAAATTAAAAAATAATCATTACTAGCAATTAATGAAATATGACATTGATGGGAGGCGTGAGATTTGATCAAATCTGAACAGTTACCTAGGAACGAAGTCTCAATAGCAGCACACTGTTGTACCCCAAAATTTCCCCTCTCATTTTACTCAACACATGCCAATTGAGGTCCTCAACTTGCTCAAGGATGCCCAAGAGTTGATCAGACAAACTCCCTCATAAGGCAATGTACCTCAAATTAGGGTTTCCATTTTCATCAGGGTGGGGGAGCTCCAAAGGTCCCATATGCCCTCCATGGTCCTAGTATGTTCTCAAGATCATCCATGTCAAGTTTCATGCCTTGCACAAGAAGTTTGCTCAGTCAATTGCCCATATGCCTGAAAATCAACTATACTAGGTCAAAAGTCAACTGTGGCCCACATACAGTCAAACTTCAATATTTTTGGTCAACATCAACATTTTGAAGTGATATCCATCATTTGATCAAGGGTTGATCATGATTCCTCAATGAATGCCCCAAATTCATCAAAACCCAAAAGTTGTTAAATTAGGGTTTCTTAGGAAAAGTCAACCAAACTTTGACCAAGCATAACTTCTTCATACTTTATCATAAATTTTCCATCCAAGGATCATTTTGAATATGATTCAATTCCCTACAATTCATCTTCATCCCCAAAGTTCAAAATATGTACTCATCAAAAGATATGAATTTCTACGTTATAGATCCTTTTGAAAAGTCAACAAAAACACTTTTTGGGTCAAAGATTCTTACATGAACATGGAAGATCCAATTGAGATGAAAACAAAAGGGTTGTTTAGGGGACATCCTAAGCTGTCTAAAAATTCCAAGAACACCCTCTTAGTGTTAAAGTTGAGGGAGATATGTATTGTCAAAATTGACCAATTTTTGGAAATGTGCATGAAGTCAACATTGATCAAAATGACTTTTTTTTCCAAATGGGCCCATGTTTTCTTGTTTGAAACTTGTTCCTAAGATGGACCACGACCCTTGAGCTTATCCACCTATTATTTTATTATTTTTATTATTCATTTTGATTTTTTATCCATTTAAATCAAAATAAATCAATTTAAATAGTAGAATAATCAAATATTTGATTTTATGAGCATATTATGAGTCCATGAACAGCTAGCAAATCAAAAAATTCGTGCAAGAGCTAATTTGATTGGAAAAGATCTTAATTTGGTCTATTTTAGAAACAGATCATACAAGGCAAAAAAATGAAATCAAATCTCCATAATTTGCAAAGATATGGTCAGTTTTTGTTGACCTAAATCATTCTATGATATATACACAACATTTCCAAAGCATAAAAAAGGGTTCTTGGTCGTGAAAAAAAAGGAGTCAACTTCAAATTTTTGTCAAAAAAAGTGTTGATCACATATTCCTCCATAGACTAATTCAAGCAATTCCAAGGCCATCTGTGATCGGTGGATCTGGAACTGACTGTTTAACGCTGGTTCGCGAAATGTCGGGGAAGCAAGAGTCGCCACCGTCTTTTATTTTCTCCAAATGGAAAGGACAAAAGCACAGAAAAATTCCTTATAGAGATTGCTCTCGGTTCGGGAGGTAGATTATAGAAAGGGAAGGTGTTAGCACCCTTTCTATCCATGGTTATCCATGGGCTCTTAGATACTTGCTCATTTGTGTTTTCAAAAATGGTTTGTTTGCTTTTCAACTGTGGGTTTTAAAAAGTTTCTTTGAAAATTTCAGTTCGACTCTTGTATCGGTCCTCAAGAGTGTTTGAAAAATGCTTTCGAAAGCTTTTTGAAAATGTGTTGGTGTGAAAAGTATTTTGTTTTGTTTTGAAATTTAGAGCAAGTATCTAGAGTCGTCTACCTACCCTAAGGAATTCGTCTGTGTAAATGTCCTTTAAAGTAATGCCATCCCACCATTGAGAGGTAGGTAGCACCACCGTTGGAGGTGTTCGGGTCAATTCGAGGTTCGGGACATGGTGATCACCAGAGCAATGGGAAGACACCTTAGAAGCTACCCTCATGCCAGGTTCCCGGATCATGAGGACTTACTAAGACGTCCTCTACTCGACGATCACCTTTCGAAGGCAAGGCAACAGTGAGGCGTACCCTAGGGGTGGTGTGTGTGATTTGTGTGTCAGATTCAGATATTTGTCTTGTCATGTTATCGGTATTCTACGCTTGATTTTATTTTAACATTCATTCTTGCATGCAATTTATTTAGCAGTTAAAAAGATGCGGAAAATTAAAAGTTCTAAACTATTACAAAGGCGCGGGTCCACATCGCCAAAATTTAAACCGGACCCGATTTGACTGAAGAATAAATAAAGCGAATAAAAGTGCGAAAAGTTAAATTGTTACAAGGCTTTGGGACATGTACATAATTATTTAAACGATATAAAATAAATGCACGAAATTAATAATTAAAAGTATGGGCGTTGGACCCTTTCATAAGAAATTAAAGTTAATAAGAATTAATTAATTAGAATTAAATGTTTTTGGTATTTTATGTTTTTTAAGATTTAAAAGAAAAAGAATTTTTTGAAATTAAAAATAAAATGCTAAACCCTAGTTCTAATGTTTTTTAAATTTATTGCGAAAATATTAAGTTTTAACCTAATTTAAATCTAAGTTAATTTACATGCAAAATTTAATTTATGAAAATAAATAAAATAATAATATTATGATTGAAAAAAAAGGAAATAAAAAGAAGAATTAACAATTAAACCTAAATTCTACATTTTTTATATTTTTTATGAAAAGAATTAAAATTGTAACCTAATTAAAACTAAATTTATTTACATGCTAATTTATTTAGAAAAAATAATTAAATAAAAATATTTATTATTTTTTTGGTCTTTTCTGATTTTTATAATGTTTTTGTATTTTGTTAAAAAAAATAATTTAATTAAATAAACAATAATTAAAATAAACATAACAATTAAAACAAGAATAAAAAATAAATAAATAAAAATAGTGAAGGCAAACCAGGGGGGGGGGGGGGGGGGGGTAGCCCCAATTTGTGAGGTATGGACTTGAGAAGCCTGGCCCAATTAAGCTTGCAATTTGTTTGACTTTTTTGGCTTGTGTATCAGCGCATTGACCTGGGTATACGTGTTCTTCAGAATCTTGGCCTTGGATTGATCTTAGTGCACACGTGGGTGGCCTGGATGTAGAGCGTATGGTGATCCACAAAGGTGTGCCTGCATAGGAATGAATATGGAAAAACAATATTGAAAGTTACACAGACCTGGGGTTCGAACCCAGGTCTTGGATATTGCCAAGAGAGGTACCTGCCAGCTGAGCCGTTTGAATCATTTGATATATTAATAACAATCAAATATTATAAAAGGAAAAACAAGATTAGTGGGATTCAGCGCGCGCGTTTTTAAACGCACCAACCATCATGTGACACGGCTTCGTCTTCCTCCCCATCCCTGTAAAACAAAACATATAGGCAACGGTTTTCGTTGTGTTTTCTTAGGCTAGCTACAAGAAAATAGCGATTAGCTTATTTCCAAACATAAATTAGGCGCGAGGGTTGGTCTTCGTTCGTTGGGGCATGCTGGTTTGAATGATAATGGTCTTGAGGCTTAATTTTACTCCGTTTCAAAAGCCCCAATTCAAAAAGCTGAAAACCCTAAAATGTGAACATGGTGAAATCGCGTGTGGTCAACAAAAATACAATCAAACACCATGGTTAGCTTGGAAACTTCATGCTGAACAAGAATTCATAAACAAAAATGCAAAAAGATGTATGAATTATGATATGCGATTTCAAAAGTTTTGCTTTACAGTTTGAGTTACAACTACCAATTCCTGGAGCTTTTGTGGTTGATATTGATTGGAATATGATCAGGAGTCCACGAGCAAGCTTTTGGAATGAGTATTAGGGCTTAAAACCACCTCTAACAACGTTTTCAGATTTTGAGTTTTTATGGCAATTTTTCAATGTTGCAATGAGGTTTCTTGCGCAGCTTGGAGTGTAATGGCATTAGGGTTATCATCCTGAATATGTAGCAAAGCTATTAGGTTAAAAATATCAATCAAATCTCTTTCATTCAATGGTTTTTGCAAATTGATTTTTCAAGATTTTTCCATATCTTTTCCATGTGCATTTTTGTTCAATCATGCTCTAATCAACCAAATCTTGCCATATTGGGATGTGCACAAAATCTTGAGTCTAGAATGTGCATAAAAAGAATTTTTTAGGTCAAGTTTATATTTTCTACATATTTAAATAATTTAAATGAATTAATATTAATATAAATTCAAATAAATAATTATAAAATGAGAAAATACTTCCCCTTGGGCTTAATGGTCGTGCATAGGCTTGGCATGAAGAAACTTGGAAGAAAAATGGGCCCATTAGCATTTTTGGATCATTTGCATCAATGTTGACTTTTCAAAATTTCCAAACATTTCCCAACTTCCACAAGGCATAACTTGCTCAATTTTTAATCTTTTCACATGTTCTTGGACATTTTGGAAAGGTCTTTGAGTCCTTTAACCAATGCCTTTGGTCCTATGTCATTTTGATTTACCAATCTCAAGTTATGGCCTTTGACTTAAAGTCCCTTTTTGTTGACTTTTGAAAATGACCTGTAATGTTGAAATTGATAACTTTTTGTGAGAGCATTTCTTGGACTTGAAGTATGAATATGAGTTGTAGGAAATGTCTTTCTCTTCAAAATGAGATTTGGATGGAAATTTTCTGATAATCCATGTGAAAGTTATGCCCTGGTCAATTTCAGTTGACTTTTTCAGCTGTCCAAATATAGCAACTTTTGCATCTTTGATGATTTCTGAGCCAAATTTTGAGAATCATGATCAAGCATTTATCAAATGATGTTTGTGGCTTCAAAATGATATATTGACCAAAAATTTGAACTTTTGACTGTCAAATGACCATTTTGCCCCTACAGTTGACTGTAGTGCAATTTAGGGTTTTGACTGTGCAATTTTGAGCTGAATGCCTTGAAACTTGATATGAGGATACTTGACCATCTTTGTAGGCATATGAGACTTGATTGGACCTTTGAAAACTTCATTTTCTTGATCAGAACACAAACCCTAGTTTTGACTGTATAGGAGACAGTTGAACTGCATAACCCTTGGGGAATTTTGTGACTTGGCTTTGGCAATTTCTTGATGAATATGGGAGGGCAAATTTTGGGGTGCAACAGTTGCCCCTGTTCAATCTTCTTAGACCTGAGGATGCAGATTGGCTGACGTGCCTTTCGTAATCCGATGGTAAAAGATGATTGGACACTAGAGTGCCCAGAAATTTGCGCTCACATAGTAACAGTGATGGGGGAATGGGCTTATAGATGCCATTTAGAGATTGCTGGATAGGACGATGGGCTTATAGATGCCATCTGGATGTTGATCGCGGGGGAGATTCCTTAGCGAGAACCTGCATCCCTGCAAAAGAAAAATGAGTACTTGACACGTTGCAGGAGCTGATTTTAGATGCTTGATATAGATGTGTCCTGACTGGTTACAGGAGCTGAGTCTGGAGCTTCAAACGCTGATGAATGAACCAGAGATGGTTACTGCCTTAGCCTGAATGATAAGAGAACCTTGGGTGACTTTAATCTCAACAACGCTCGTTGAGAAAAATCTTGATGGGAATTATTATCTTCGCAGTATTGGGCAGAGAACCATAGGCAATTATAATCTGAAAGGAATGATCACCTCACACTCATCGTCGGAGAGGGGACCATAAGAGACTATCACCTCACACTCATCGTCGGAGAGGGAAACATCTAAAAAAGGAATTACCACCTCACACTCATCGTCGGAGAGGGGACCATAGGAGACTATCACCTCACACTCATCATCGGAGAGGGAAACATCTGAAAAGGACTTACCACCTCACGCACTTGCCGGAGAGGGGACCATCTGAATATCACCTCACACTCATCGTCGGAGAGGGAAACATCTGAAAAAGGACTTCTGGAAGCAGTATCAGAACGTCACCATATCTGGTTTACATCTGAAACTATATCTGGAAGGAAATCTGGAAGCAGCATCAGAACGTCACCATATCTGGATCATATCTGAAACTATATCTAGAAGGAAATCTGGAAGCAGCATCAGAACGTCAGCATCTCTGGATCATATCCGAAACTATATCTAGAAGGAATTCTGGAAGCAGTATCAGAACGTCACCATATCTGGATCATATCCGAAACTATATCTAGAAGGAAATCTGGAAGCAGCATCAGAACGTCACCATATCTGGATCATATCTGAAACTATATCTAGAAGGAAATCTGGAAGCAGTATCAGAACGTCACCATATCTGGATCATATCTGAAACTATATCGAGAAGGAATTCTGGAAGCAGTATCAGAACGTCACCATATCTGGATCATATCTGAAACTATATCTAGAAGGAAATCTGGAAGCAGTATCAGAACGTCACCATATCTGGATCATATCTGAAACTATATCGAGAAGGAATTCTGGAAGCAGTATCAGAACGTCACCATATCTGGATCATATCTGAAACTATATCGAGAAGGAAATCTGGAAGCAGTATCAGAACGTCACCATATCTGGATCATATCTGAAACTATATCTAGAAAGAATTGCGATAGTTGATAGTAATCATTTTTGTATTGATCTTTTTCCTGAAAAGGTAAAACATAATTGTATGCAAAATCATGATGCATGAACTGTATGTCTTCAAAATTAATGAGATTCATGTAATATGATGCATATGCATGCTATAACGTATGAAGATGTGATGTTTATGAATGTATATTTGTCTAAGAAAATAAATCCTTGACGGGTGCCGGGAAACCACTCCTGGGCTGATGTTTGAAGAATAGCTTTTGCTTCCGCTGGGGATGATAGTTGCAAGAATACCGGTAGGAGAAGATGACTCCGTTGCGGAACAATCTTGGCAAATGGAAGATTCTGTGGGGAGAAAAAGATATTCTAGCGACCATGCTGGGAAGAAATACTCTGTGGGGAGAGAGATACTTTTGCTGAATTGTTGATAACTTGCTGAGGATACCCTTGTCGTATTGGAAGTGTTGATGGACTTCGCTGGGGATAAGAAGGCTTCGTCGACGATGCTCTTTCCATGGCTTTTGGCTGAGGATAACCCAGTTATATCCTAGTACGGAAATAACTCTTTAAATAAAGCCGGGAAACGCGTTCGTGCTTTGCGAGGATAAGCTTCCAGAATCTACTGGGGATAAGCTTACTGCTTGGGGAGATGGACTCCAACTTTCCTGGGGAAACTGGATTGGACTCTCCTGGGGGGTTTTGGAACTGCGGGGGAGTGATTCCTTTGAATGTTGGTATACCGCCAGGGAACAATCTTTAGGCCGAGACTGCCGGGGATGCTTGTTAAGAATATATGCTGCTGGGGAAGTATTGAGATCTACGTGAGAATACTCAATTTCCTTGAGATTTGACAATAGCTTGGAGAAGAATGCACTGACTGCTGACTCTCTGGGGAATTTAAGATGTACTGGTCATGTTCTTTAGCTGAACCTACCTTGGTACCTTGGAGGATAGAACAATTGGACTGCTCAGACAAATCTTTATTGCCCCTGTTTATATGGGAGAAGGCATCTGTGGGGTGCTGATAGTGGTTGATGGACAAACCTTCTTCTGGTAGGCAGGTGATAAGATGACAGGACATAGTCGTACACTTTGATCCCTAACTTTTGCCTGGACCGCCCTTTCGGGTTTTCAGTCCACCGGGATACCCATTTTTGCCCAAGCCGCCTTTTCAGGTTTTCGACTTGCCGGGTGTACAGATTTTTTCATTTCATCCCTCATTTTGCCCGAACCCTTTTGGTTCGCCGGGAAGCCCTTATTTTTGCCTAGGTATGTCAACCTAGCGGGTCTTTGATTATGCGTAGTATTTTTTCGACTATGTCCGTTCGTAGAAAGTAGGGAGTTGCCCCTGTTAGCAGTGTTTTGTCATGCCGCCAGAAGGTGTTTGATCAGGCAAGATTCGTTGTTGGGATGCCCCAAGTGACTTAGGCGGAGATTTGCCCCAGGCTATTTGGCCTTTGAGAGATTCTCCGAATCTTGATTGGACTGCCCCTGATGATGGACCACGATCATATCATGCCCCTTGATGGGAAGTGCTTCTGTTCATTAGGCATTCGTCGTGCGAATTTCCCTGCTGTTCAAACAAAAAGTCATATGCCAACAAAGTTATGTTAAAAATGCAAAGCCTATGTCTGTCTTGAAGATTTTGAAAATGCATTCTTTTTTCATAAAACAAATGAATGTTTGTAAAACGTGATGTCAACTCGGTATTTACCGTAAGCCTTAAGGAGTCAGGATACCTTTCGTAACAGTATGCTTTCGAACTAACCCATGCTTCAGCTAGGACTTTTAAGGGTTATAACGTGGCCTGGTTCACGGTTTAAGAAACAAAGGATAAAGGCTCAAATTTTATTTGTACCCACCCGCTCTTCGTGATGTTCTCCAAACCTAAACTCAGTTGATCATACGTTAGACCTTGTTTGAGTCTTTGCTCTGATTTTCCGGTGATGGTTCAGATATTGCTAACTTATTTTGAATAGGCAGTCATTCCTTTTTTGTTGAGGGTTTGTAAGACTTCTTTCTTGATTTTTGTTATCCCTTCTTTTTTTTTTTGCCTGAACTGTTTCCTTTTTTTGGAATTACAGTCAGCGGGATGCCCCAGTTTTGTAAGTCTCTTTCATGTTTTGACTTTTTGGGCCTTTCATTTATGAATTTTTTTTGATAATGACTGCCTGTCTTTACGATTGTTCGGAACCATCACTGTCTTTCTTCGTTTTGTAAGGACCTTTTGGTGCCATTCGTTATGCACTCGGATCAACTGAGAGACTACCCTGCCCCAGGTTATGATTGAGGGTTTTAAATTTCGAAAAGAAAAACTCCTACTTCTTTGGGCTCAGAGGGGTTGACGAGGGATTATCATCCTTATAACTCCAGTGTTTAGGGATTGAAACAATGCCTGTACCTCATCAGCAGGGCCTGTTCAAAAGCATACTGTAGATTATGGTATCGTTTTCGTCATCCTCCCTCAAGAGGCTCAGAATTATTAACCGAGAGTTGACATCAGAAAAAATATGAAAAGAATATAATGAAAATAATTGTATTAATTCCCAAAACAGACATATGCGATGCATTGATTGAATAAAAGAGTTTGCTATGACATTAATTGTTTGTATAAGCAAAGAAAAAAAATACAACTCAAAAATTCAAATAAACAAAAGTCTTCAATGATTGGGCAATGGAGCAGTGATTATGTTCGGAGTCTCAGGCACTTCAAACTGAATCTCTCCGGCGTCGATCATATCTTGGATCTTGTTCTTGAGAGGCCAGCAATTGTCTGTAGTATGCCCCGGGCTATCTGAATGATATGCGCACCTATCGTTGGGATGATAGTTGGGTGCAGAAGTGTTCGGATTCCGGAGAGGAGCCCTTAAGGTGATCAACCCTGCCTTCAACATTTGTTGCAGTGCTTGATCCAACGACATGTTGAGTTTGGTGTACTGCCGTTTCTCTTTGCGCTGCTGCCCCTGTCCTTGTTGAGCAGGTCCAGGGTTGGAGATCTGGATTGCCCCGGTCTCATGACGGCTCTTTTTACCGTGCACAGCATTGGATTCTTTCTTTCCATGATGAGGCTTTTTATCAGCAGGTGCAGCCTCTTGAATTTTCCCAGACCGGATACCAGCTTCTATTCGCTCTCCAGTCAAGATAAGATCTGTGAATCCAGCAGATGAATTCCCAATCAGGTGGTTATAAAATGGACCAGACAAGGTCCCCAAGAACATGTCCACAAGTTCCCGATCAGTCAGAGGTGGTTGTACCCTTCCAGCAAGATCCCTCCATTTCTGCGCGTATTCTTTAAAACCTTCACTTGATCTTAACGACATACCCTGGAGTTGGGTACGCGTAGGGGCAAGGTCGGCATTATATTGATACTGCTTATAGAAAGCAGTAGCCAACTCCTCCCAGTTACGAACTTTGGTCCCATCCAGCTGATAGAACCATTCGAGATGAGTCCCTGAAAGACTCTCCTGGAAGAAGTGGATCCATAAATTCTTGTCCACCGTATATGGCTGAATCTTCCGAGCATAGGACCTTAGATGCAGCTTGGGGCAAGACGCCCCGTCATACTTAGTAAAGGATGGTGCTTTGAACTTCCGAGGAATAACCACACCAGTTGACAAACCCAGCTCTCCGAAATCCAGCCCAGGTACCTGTTGGATCTCCATAGCATTCAGCCTATCCTCCAACTGTTTGTACTTGTCCTCAGCCGGAGGGTACTGTTCGCCGTCGAAATCTGTTTCATTGTCAGAGGCCACTGGACTGGGAACCCTTTCCCCCTGATGACTACCTTCCCTCACAGATGGAGTTGTCCTTTCAGTTTCAGTCTGCGGTGTATTCCCAGATCTGCGTCTAGGGCTGAACAAGACAGTCCTCTTCTTCTTCTTGTCCTTCTTCAAGAGCAGAGCCTTCAGATCTTGTTGCCCCTGAGTCAAATTCATGATCAGCTCTTGGAACTGGGCATTCTGAGCCTGGAGGTCCTTGATAGTCTGCTCGGCTGATGATTCAGGATTCATGATGATCGGCTGAAATAAACAGCGAAGGAGGGTAAGCAACCTGTCAAAGGGATACCTGCAATGCAATGAGATGTATGACATGCATGTAATGATCTCAAGGATCTCGCGGGGTAAACAAAAATTGTTAGAACTAGGTAGCTTGATTGAGGGAACTTCATGTTTGCTGAGATTCCTTCTTCAAGGGTCAAAGGCTCACCATATCCAGTGGGTCATAGCCCCTGACAACCTTGGCTAGAGGAAAATAAATCCTCTTTGCCCCTTGCTGGGATAGTTGTTCATCATGACCTGCATCACAAGCCCTTGAGATCCTTGAAATGGGTTAGGATGTATGCAATGGTATGCAATGGTATGATGTCATGCTATGCATGGGGTGAAGTAGGTAAACCCTGTTATGAGTCCCAATTAAGGACTATAAACAAACCCTGCAAGAAATTTGGTAAACCCTGTCATGAGTCCTAGTTAAGGACTATAAACAAGACCTGCAAGAAATTTAGTACCCTGTTATGAGTCCCAATTAAGGACTATAAACAAGACCTGCAAGAAACAAGTGTCAGGTAACAAGTATGCAAGTAGGCAAGTACAAAGGCACACAAGTCACACAAGGCAAGCCCCTAAAGTTTAGGCCAGCATGAGGTCTAGGTACTACCCTCTTGAAGTTGGTGGGTTCAACCTGTCCTAATCAAAGTAACCGGGTTCTAAGGTTCCCAATATCACGGGATTGCTTTCATTGTTCATCGTTTCGATTTAGCCACTGAACTGGCGACCGAAATATTCCAGGAAAGCAACCCTCAATTGAGCGTAGTATCGAGTATCAACCAACCTCGGACTGCACCAAAGTCAGTTATCTCACTACCCTAAAGAGGCCAAGATAGTTCAATTAAGGTTCCTAAGGTCTGTTGATGCTTCACGACACCACGCGGAGGCCCCGTACTCTCCTTGACTGAACTCAAGGGTTACCGGTACACACCAAAGTGCCACATCAACGTAGCAGACTGTTTCAACCATGTCGGTATACCCCGCACAGTTCCCTCACAGCCTTGTTGCTACTTTCTAAGAAGGTATCCCCCAGATCCGGGTTAGGATCTATAGAACTCCCAAGACAGTCCCACAATTTAAAGCAAGCAAAGCAATACAATTGAAAACACAGTTATGAACTAACCCTAAGGTACACCTCACTTCAAGTTTAAGTCCCCAGCAGAGTCGCCAGTTCTGTGATCGGTGGATCTGGAACTGACTGTTTAACGCTGGTTCGCGAAATGTCGCGGAAGCAAGAGTCGCCACCGTCTTTTATTTTCTCCAAATGGAAAGGACAAAAGCACAGAAAAATTCCTTATAGAGATTGCTCTCGGTTCGGGAGGTAGATTATAGAAAGGGAAGGTGTTAGCACCCTTTCTATCCATGGTTATCCATGGGCTCTTAGATACTTGCTCATTTGTGTTTTCAAAAATGGTTTGTTTGCTTTTCAACTGTGGGTTTTAAAAAGTTTCTTTGAAAATTTCAGTTCGACTCTTGTATCGGTCCTCAAGAGTGTTTGAAAAATGCTTTCGAAAGCTTTTTGAAAATGTGTTGGTGTGAAAAGTATTTTGTTTTGTTTTGAAATTTAGAGCAAGTATCTAGAGTCGTCTACCTACCCTAAGGAATTCGTCTGTGTAAATGTCCTTTAAAGTAATGCCATCCCACCATTGAGAGGTAGGTAGCACCACCGTTGGAGGTGTTCGGGTCAATTCGAGGTTCGGGACATGGTGATCACCAGAGCAATGGGAAGACACCTTAGAAGCTACCCTCATGCCAGGTTCCCGGATCATGAGGACTTACTAAGACGTCCTCTACTCGACGATCACCTTTCGAAGGCAAGGCAACAGTGAGGCGTACCCTAGGGGTGGTGTGTGTGATTTGTGTGTCAGATTCAGATATTTGTCTTGTCATGTTATCGGTATTCTACGCTTGATTTTATTTTAACATTCATTCTTGCATGCAATTTATTTAGCAGTTAAAAAGATGCGGAAAATTAAAAGTTCTAAACTATTACAAAGGCGCGGGTCCACATCGCCAAAATTTAAACCGGACCCGATTTGACTGAAGAATAAATAAAGCGAATAAAAGTACGAAAAGTTAAATTGTTACAAGGCTTTGGGACATGTACATAATTATTTAAACGATATAAAATAAATGCACGAAATTAATAATTAAAAGTATGGGCGTTGGACCCTTTCATAAGAAATTAAAGTTAATAAGAATTAATTAATTAGAATTAAATGTTTTTGGTATTTTATGTTTTTTAAGATTTAAAAGAAAAAGAATTTTTTGAAATTAAAAATAAAATGCTAAACCCTAGTTCTAATGTTTTTTAAATTTATTGCGAAAATATTAAGTTTTAACCTAATTTAAATCTAAGTTAATTTACATGCAAAATTTAATTTATGAAAATAAATAAAATAATAATATTATGATTGAAAAAAAAAGGAAATAAAAAGAAGAATTAACAATTAAACCTAAATTCTACATTTTTTATATTTTTTATGAAAAGAATTAAAATTGTAACCTAATTAAAACTAAATTTATTTACATGCTAATTTATTTAGAAAAAATAATTAAATAAAAATATTTATTATTTTTTTGGTCTTTTCTGATTTTTATAATGTTTTTGTATTTTGTTAAAAAAAATAATTTAATTAAATAAACAATAATTAAAATAAACATAACAATTAAAACAAGAATAAAAAATAAATAAATAAAAATAGTGAAGGCAAACCAGGGGGGGGGGGGGGGGGGGGTAGCCCCAATTTGTGAGGTATGGACTTGAGAAGCCTGGCCCAATTAAGCTTGCAATTTGTTTGACTTTTTTGGCTTGTGTATCAGCGCATTGACCTGGGTATACGTGTTCTTCAGAATCTTGGCCTTGGATTGATCTTAGTGCACACGTGGGTGGCCTGGATGTAGAGCGTATGGTGATCCACAAAGGTGTGCCTGCATAGGAATGAATATGGAAAAACAATATTGAAAGTTACACAGACCTGGGGTTCGAACCCAGGTCTTGGATATTGCCAAGAGAGGTACCTGCCAGCTGAGCCGTTTGAATCATTTGATATATTAATAACAATCAAATATTATAAAAGGAAAAACAAGATTAGTGGGATTCAGCGCGCGCGTTTTTAAACGCACCAACCATCATGTGACACGGCTTCGTCTTCCTCCCCATCCCTGTAAAACAAAACATATAGGCAACGGTTTTTGTTGTGTTTTCTTAGGCTAGCTACAAGAAAATAGCGATTAGCTTATTTCCAAACATAAATTAGGCGCGAGGGTTGGTCTTTGTTCGTTGGGGCATGCTGGTTTGAATGATAATGGTCTTGAGGCTTAATTTTACTCCGTTTCAAAAGCCCCAATTCAAAAAGCTGAAAACCCTAAAATGTGAACATGGTGAAATCGCGTGTGGTCAACAAAAATACAATCAAACACCATGGTTAGCTTGGAAACTTCATGCTGAACAAGAATTCATAAACAAAAATGCAAAAAGATGTATGAATTATGATATGCGATTTCAAAAGTTTTGCTTTACAGTTTGAGTTACAACTACCAATTCCTGGAGCTTTTGTGGTTGATATTGATTGGAATATGATCAGGAGTCCACGAGCAAGCTTTTGGAATGAGTATTAGGGCTTAAAACCACCTCTAACAACGTTTTCAGATTTTGAGTTTTTATGGCAATTTTTCAATGTTGCAATGAGGTTTCTTGCGCAGCTTGGAGTGTAATGGCATTAGGGTTATCATCCTGAATATGTAGCAAAGCTATTAGGTTAAAAATATCAATCAAATCTCTTTCATTCAATGGTTTTTGCAAATTGATTTTTCAAGATTTTTCCATATCTTTTCCATGTGCATTTTTGTTCAATCATGCTCTAATCAACCAAATCTTGCCATATTGGGATGTGCACAAAATCTTGAGTCTAGAATGTGCATAAAAAGAATTTTTTAGGTCAAGTTTATATTTTCTACATATTTAAATAATTTAAATGAATTAATATTAATATAAATTCAAATAAATAATTATAAAATGAGAAAATACTTCCCCTTGGGCTTAATGGTCGTGCATAGGCTTGGCATGAAGAAACTTGGAAGAAAAATGGGCCCATTAGCATTTTTGGATCATTTGCATCAATGTTGACTTTTCAAAATTTCCAAAAATTTCCCAACTTCCACAAGGCATAACTTGCTCAATTTTTAATCTTTTCACATGTTCTTGGACATTTTGGAAAGGTATTTGAGTCCTTTAACCAATGCCTTTGGTCCTATGTCATTTTGATTTACCAATCTCAAGTTATGGCCTTTGACTTAAAGTCCCTTTTTGTTGACTTTTGAAAATGACCTGTAATGTTGAAATTGATAACTTTTTGTGAGAGCATTTCTTGGACTTGAAGTATGAAGATGAGTTGTAGGAAATGTCTTTCTCTTAAAAATGAGCTTTGGATGTAAATTTTCTGATAATCCATGTGAAAGTTATGCCCTGGTCAATTTCAGTTGACTTTTTCAGCTGTCCAAATATAGCAACTTTTGCATCTTTGATGATTTCTGAGCCAAATTTTGAGAATCATGATCAAGCATTGATCAAATGATGTTTGTGGCTTCAAAATGATATATTGACCAAAAATTTGAACTTTTGACTGTCAAATGACCATTTTGCCCCTACAGTTGACTGTAGTGCAATTTAGGGTTTTGACTGTGCAATTTTGAGCTGAATGCCTTGAAACTTGATATGAGGATACTTGACCATCTTTGTAGGCATATGAGACTTGATTGGACCTTTGAAAACTTCATTTTCTTGATCAGAACACAAACCCTAGTTTTGACTGTATAGGAGACAGTTGAACTGCATAACCCTTGGGGAATTTTGTGACTTGGCTTTGGCAATTTCTTGATGAATATGGGAGGGCAAATTTTGGGGTGCAACACCAGCAATTCGTTCATGAACATTTTCTGAAGCCATTCCAATCATCCTCAAGCCTTAAAACCTTCAGAAATCACGCCTCACAGTGCCAGGGTTTGCATCTTTTTCAAGATTCATTTTCAATAATTTATCCATCATAAACATGTTTTGATCATATATCCATGCTTGCTATCATATTTTCAATGTTTTTGATTGGTTTGATTGAAGTTTAAGTGCAGGAATGGCACGATGCCATTGTTAGGGTTTTGAGGTCCCAAATTGGGAATTCCATATAGAGGCAAAATTAGACAAAATCAGGGGTACTATCATGCTTAGAAGATGATTTGCAATTGATCCATGTCTTTGGTTTGAATTTATTCTGCTTGTGATGCGTTTTTGAATTTTACAGGTTTATGGCTACGAACAAAGTCCTTCACTATAACTTTTAGTGACGGAAACGACTGTAGGTAAAAGTGTGGCTAAAAACAACAATTATGGGGAAGAAGACAATTAGGTGGCAGAATCTCATTGGGTGATTAGAATCACGCGCGCGTTTGGGAAATACCACTTTATTTCCTTTATATTTTATTTATGTTATTATATTTACAACTAACCATCCAACCATTGGATTCATCATCAATCCAGACCCAACGCTCAAGTCATACCATGGACCGTCAGAAAGAGCATCACACTGGATCTAGCGCGTTGACTGGGCTGACCAAGGAATGGGCCTAACAAATTCAGTACTACACCCCCTGAATAGCTCAACAATACAGGCCCAATTTCTTTTCTTTATTTTATTTTATTTCCTTTATTTTAATTATTTGATTAATTATTTCATTTTACAAAAATAACACAAAAAAAATCATTTGTTTATTTAATTATAAAATCAAGAAAATCACAAAAATGTAGAATTGGTTTTTTTTATTAAAATTAGTTTTTTTTGGAAAATAATTAATTTAATGATATTGACCTGATTGTTTTCATAATTAAAATTAATTAGACAAATTAGGTTTAATTCACAAATATTTAATTTTCTCAATAAAATACCAAAAAATATTTTTCTTTAATTAATTAGATTTAGGTTAAGATTTCAAATATTTTTCTCAACAATAAAATACAAAAAATAATTTCTCTTTAATTGATTAGATTTTAGAATTTAAACTTTGATTTCTGTACTTAATTCTCGCGCGCAATATTTTATTTTCCAATTATTGTACTTGCTTCGGGTTTGTAATAGTTTTTAATTAGAGTTTACCGCATATTATTTACTGTTTAATCCCCGGTTTTTGGTCATGTAACCCCCTCCCCGAAGCCTTGTAATAGCGTAGATTTACTTTTTCGCTTTTAATTTCCGTAACTATGAACTGTCTAGATGTATGGATAATAGGCTTGCATGCAAAAGACAAATAAAATTAAAACAGTAGATCACCTTAATTGTGCAAAGGTTAAATAACTGAAATCAAACACTACTTCACACTTGCACCCTTAGAGTATGCCTCACTTGGTTGCCTCGGAAAACAATGATCAGGTCCCTCGAACGTAGGGATATCTTAGCAAAAGACCCTCAATCTAAAAATCATCATAAAGATCATAGTCCCTTAATGTCCCTCGAGTTGCCTACGAGAAATGATCTTGTCCCTCGATGTTGCCTATATGATGACAGTCCCTTCGAAATGCTAAGGTATCGTTACATGTTGCCTTCAATGACCATTACGTCCCTTTCGATAGTCCCTCAAGCATCCAACGACTAGGGTTGCCTACTCACTAATAGTAGGATAACACGGTCTAAAGGATAGGAGGAAAAGAACGCCTTTTTTCGAGTAGGTAGATAACTGTTAGGTACTTGCTCAAACAAACAAAAACTTTTTCACACCAACACTTTCCCAAACAAAGTTTTTAAAAACAACTTCGTAACACTCTTGAGGATAGAAACAAGGGTTAAAACGAAGTAAAACAAAACTTTTCAAAGCAAGCACACACAAGCAATTTCAAAATGAGCAGGTACCTAAGAGCCCATGGAAAACCTTGGATAGAAAGGGTGCTAACACCTTCCCTTTCTATAATCTTACCCTCGTAGTCAGAAACATCTCGAAAAAGGTTTTTTATGTTCTTTTTCCCTTTTCCTTTATTGGATAAAATAAAAGTCGGTGGCGACTCTTGCTTACTGCGACATTTGCGAATACAAAACACAAACCATTATGTCCCTTAATATCATAAAGATCATAGTCTCTTAATGTCCCTCGAGTTGCCTACGAGAAATGATCTTGTCCCTCGATGTTGCCTATATGATGACAGTCCCTTCGAAATGCTAAGGTATCCTTACATGTTGCCTTCAATGACCATTACGTCCCTTTCGATAGTCCCTTAAGCATCCAACGACTAGGGTTGCCTACTCACTAATAGTAGGATAACACGGTCTAAAGGATAGGAGGAAAAGAACGCCTTTTTTCGAGTAGGTAGATAACTGTTAGGTACTTGCTCAAACAAACAAAAACTTTTTCACACCAACACTTTCCCAAACAAAGTTTTTAAAAACAACTTCGTAACACTCTTGAGGATAGAAACAAGGGTTAAAACGAAGTAAAACAAAACTTTTCAAAGCAAGCACACACAAGCAATTTCAAAATGAGCAAGTACCTAAGATCCCATGGAAAACCATGGATAGAAAGGGTGCTAACACCTTCCCTTTCTATAATCTACCCCCCGTACTTAGAAACATCTCGAAAAAGGTTTTTTATGTTCTTTTTCCCTTTTCCTTTATTGGATAAAATAAAAGTTGGTGGCGACTCTTGCTTACCGCGACATTTGTGAATACAAAATGCAAACCAGTATAACAGTCGGTTCTGCCACCGTATCACAGAACTGGAGACTCTGCTGGGGAATATAAAGTAGGGTTTACCTTAGGATCTAGGTCATTTTAAAATTGATTTCTTATTTTGCCTTGCCTGCTTTAAATTCAAGGGTTTTGTTTGGGTATTATTAAAGATCCTACACCCAGATCTGGGGACACTTTTTAGGTAAACAACAATAGATCGTGGAGACTGTACGACATAAACCGATATGGTTTAAGCGATGGCTGTGTTGGTGTGACACTTTGGTTGGTACTGGTATCCTTCATAGGTAAACGAGGAGAATACGGGGCCGCCGCGTGGTGTCCTGAAGCACTAATGGACCTTAGAACCTTAGTTGAACCAACTTGGCCATTAGAAAGTATTGAGATATCCGGCCTCGGTATAAAGCTAAGGATTGATTGATACTCGATGCTACACTCATTGAGATCAGACTTTCGGGATATTTCGGCTGCAAGAAAAGATTGCTTGAGCTAAAATAATGCCCGATAAAGGATGATCAGTGATATTGAGACCCCTTATAACCCGATTACTATTTATAGGACAGGTTAAACCAATCCAACTTCAAGAGGGTATGAACTTAAAACCCATGTAAGCCTAAACCTAAGGTTGTTTGCGTGACTTGTGTGCTTTCAACTTGAACTACTTGCAGAGTTTTATTACCTGACAACATGAGTTCCTTGTAGGTTTTGTTTACAGTTTATCCAATAACTTAGATTTCTTGCAGGGTTTACTTGCTTACATCACTTCACACCTTTTCTTAAAAGCATAGCATACACATCATAACATCATGCCTTAACATTTCCTTAACCATTTCAAGGATCTCGAGGGCCTGTGATGCAGGTTATGATAAATGAGACGTCTAGCAAGGGGCAAGGGGATTTATTTTCCTCTAGCCAATGTCGTTAGAAGATCAAAACTCAATAACTTGAGTCAGGGGATATGACCCACTTAATATGGTGAGCTTGACTCTCGTAGAAGGACTCTCAACGATACAAAGTTCTTCAATCAAAGCTGCAAAATTCAACTTCTGACATTTTCTTGTTTACCCTGCGAGATCCTTGAAAACATTGCATACATATATAATAAATATCATTGCATAAGCAGGTTTCAGCACATGTCTCTCACGTTCTCGCTGTTTATTTCAGCAATGGCTTTCCAACAAGACAACAGAGATCTTCAAACTCAAGAAGCTCAGTTCATGGAAATGTTCCTAAATCTATCCAAGGGGCAAGAAGACCTGAAAACACTCTTCGCCGGGAATCTGACCAAGGAACGTCCTGACAACAGCAAGGATGAACAATTAGAACAACTGCAAGCTGAGGTAGAAGCAATGAGAATCCAGATGCTGGGGCAGATGGCTCTTATCCAAAACTTAGCTCGAGGACAAGAAGGGCTAAGAGCCTTCCTCAACAAGCTTCACCAAGATGGATACAGATCCATGAAACAAACAGTTAAAATTGTGGATCAAGGCATTAATCACCCCCCAGTGAGAGAAGAGGTTGGTTTGGTCAGGAACATACCTTTCCAGATTACTACTACATCACAAGCCCAACCACAACCTCGCCAACGACAATGGGGAAATCAACATAAGAAGAATACATCTGAAATACGCTTCACCGAAATCAACATGTAATTGGCTCAAGCATTGCAACGCCTGTTGAATGCCAAGTTGGTTATATTAAGGGACCCTCCTCAGAATCCCAACATAGCCTCGCCAAGGTACAATCCAAATGCAAGATGTGTGTACCACTCCAACAGTCCTGGACATGACACCAACAACTGTTGGGCTTTGAGAAATAAAATTCAAGACCTGATTGATGAAGGAGCGCTAGAATTCTCACAAGACGGTCAGGCTGAGTTCTTCTGCCATCCCTCCAAGGCATACCATATGAAGTGACAAGTTCTTACAAGAAGACTTTTCGTTCATTAGAATTTTCAATGTGTAATTTTCTTTTGATTTGTTTGAACATTTATTCATATCAAACCTCGTTATTTCATCAATGCGTTGCACATTGTGATACAGTGGGAGAACTGACTTGAGGTTTTGCGTTTGTGTTCGCAAATGTTTCGGTTTATCAAGAGTCGCCACCGACTTTTTATTTTATCCAAAGGAAAGGTCAAAAAGCACAGGAAAGACCTTTGAGATGTTTTCTTGGGTTCGGGGGGTAGATTATGAAAAGGGAAGGTGCAAGCACCCTTTTCATCCATGGTTATCCATGGGCTCTTAGTTACTTGTTTAGATCACTTGCTTTTGCTTTTCAATTGTTTGGAATGGTGCTTTGTGTGTGGTTTTGAAAGATGTTTTGAAAGATGTTTTGAAAAGAGGCCATCGTTGTGGCAACCTTTGTAATGATTCTTGTTTGAATATATACAAAGGTGTTTGTCTTTTGAAAAGATTTTTCAATGTTTGATTGTTTGAAAGTTTGCTTTTGGGAAATGTTTTATGTGATACGGTGGGAGAACTGACTTGAGGTTTTGCGTTTGTATTCGCAAATGTTTCGGTTGAGCAAGAGTCGCCACCAACTTTTTATTTTATCCTAAGGAAAGGTTAAAAAGCACAACAAAAACCTTTGAGATGTTTTCTTGGGTTCGGGGAGTAGATTATAGAAAGGGAAGGTATTAGCACCCTTTCTATCCATGGTTATCCATGGGCTCTTAGTTACTTGCTTAGATCACTTGCCTTGTGTTTTCAATTGTTTGAAATGGTGCTTTGTGTGTGGGTTTGAAAATGTTTTGAAAAGAGGCCATTGTTGTGGCAACCTTTGTAATGATCCATGTTTGAATGTATACAAAGGTGTACTTATATTTTGAAAAGTTTTCAATGTTTTTGCAAGTTGTTTTGAAAGTGTGTTGTGATGTGTGTTTTGAAAAATGGCAAGGATTGTTTTGCAAGTTTGATCAAGTAACTAAGAGTTGTCTACCCCTAAATTTACTCAAAGGTTTTTTTCTATGTTTTAACCCTTTTAACAATTTTGTTCCACCATTGTATTTGGTGGACAATCTTGTGTTAGGATGTATATGGGACGGGCGCGGGTCATTGTTTAGACCATGATTGCAATAGTGCCAAGTGTCTTTGGCAACTTTTCCTTTAAGGGACTTGATCATTTTAGGCAACTTTCGAAAGCGTCATCGAGGGACTATGATCATTTGAATTGTTTTGTTTTGCCAAAGACACCTAACATGCAACATGGCCCATTATTGAAGGCAACAAGTGGAGTAAACCTAAGGGTGCAAGTGTGATTGGTGTTGTCCATTTTCATGCTTTTTTGTCTTTGAATTAGGTCAAGCTATTTGTTATTTGATTTTTTTGCATACAAAACCCTAAGTCTATCATGGTATAATTAGAAAGCTTTAAAATGCGGAATTTAAAGTCCTAAATTATTACAACATAATTATGGGATGGGGGGTACAAATGTTCAAATGGGGATATTTAGCAAGAAATTTAAATCTAAACTATTACAATCCAAATTGAATATACAAGTTATTTAATTGTACAATAATTAAATAAAATACAATAAATATGCAAGATGCAAAAAATGATTTTTATATGTATGTAAAAGTATTTTTCATGGGACAAATAAACAAAAATAAAAAGGTTAATTTTTGGGTATTTTCATGGTTTAGGGCAAAACCCTAATTTGCTAAATAAAAGGTATTTATTATTTATTATATACAATATTTATTAACTATATACAAAAAATAAATAAAAAGGAAGTATATTGTAAAAAAGTGATTTTTGAGGTTAAATATTAATAAAAATAAAAATGTATTATTTTTGTATTTTTATCCTAAATATTCTAAATATATAAACATTTATATTATGTATTAAATATATTAAAATTATACAAAAATAAAAATATTTATTATTTACAAAAAAAAGTATATTTTTTTAGAAAATGTTTTCAAAAGATAAAATAAAATAAAATCAGAAAGTAAAATGTATTTGTATTATTTTTAGTATTTTAAATAAGAGTATATATATATTTATTTACATATGGAACTAAATGAAACAAATAAATACTAAATAAAATGCAAAAAATGTGAGAAAAATATTTTTAGTGTTTTTTCATGTTTGAATAAAAATATAAAATCAGAACCAAAAAGAAAAAATAAAAAATGACAAATATATCACATTATGGGCCAGGGTGCAAAAAGTAGGACTGACTCAGGCCCAACCCAAGCCAGTCATCTTCAACCTCCAGACTTGTTTGAACAAACAACAATGCGCGTTTCCTAACTCCTGATTCCTGGACTTTCAAGCAAAACTCACAACACCAAAAATGTAGAGCATCAAGAGACAAATCCAGACATATAAAAAACTTGACTTAACTCTAAGAAACGAGGGAGAATTTCTTCATCCCCAATTTCTGACCTAAGTTTTTTCCAATGTTCAGGTTCAAAATTCTCTCAGTACACACAACATAAATGCAAAGTAATTATATGTGTAGCTTCAGGGACATGAGTAGAACATACTTTCTTCACAAACCTAAGCCTAGATATGCTTGGATAGAGAGATAGAAGTTCAAACTTTTACCTGTTCAGCTTGAATCGTGTGCAACAATGGAGGCACTTTTAATGCAATGTGAGGACTTGTACAGCTTGCTTGAAGTTCAGGGATGCTCCTCCAATGCTTGGTGTGCCTTGAAACTAACTGAATCGAGCTATGTAACTCAACCTGCATAATTGAAAATATGAAAATGGTGAACTTGGTTAGAGGTGTTACAGTCTGTAGCTAGGGCTTGGGATAGCTTCAATGGATGGTAGGGAGTGTGTATGAATAAGCTTTGGCCAAAACGCACGAGCAAACTGAGTTGTGCAACTCAATCTGCAGGGATGCCCTGTTTTGTGCAGCAAAATGGTGTTTTGATGGATGATGAGGTTTGGAATATGGTAGGCTCGTGTTTCAGGTCGGTTGGATCAAGTGAAAAGCGTTTACAAAGTTTGCTTGAGTTGGTTCTTGCAGGAATGTGAGTTTTTTTGTTCAATATGCAAGTTTTTCTTCTTATCTAAGCTAAAGTTGTCAAGTTGGGTTATAGGCCAAGGAAGGTCCCTCAAGCATGCTGCATAATCTATCCTTGATCAGTGGGATTAGTCCATAATCTTGTGCCCAAAAGATCTGGCTTGTACTTCTTTGATTTGCTTTTTGACATAAAGTTGATCTTTACAAGAATGGCAAAATTGCTTTTTCCATATATGGCTTAATTCTTCATGTAATGACCAAATGCACAAAATAACATCTTGGCACAATGGTTTAGCATTGAATTATTGAGTGTTAATGGGATTAGAGGCCTGTAACCTAGCTTGAACCATGCTGAGTTTGAAAATGCAAAGTGTATGAACATGCCTTGGTCAAGAACAAAAGTGGATTTTGCCCAACTTTGCAAATTCGATTCTCCCTAACCACAAGGGTGTTTGAGAAGTTCTTGGACAATTTGGAAATCTTGGAATGTGTACTACAATCCATATTTGTAATGCAAGTTGAAATTCCAATTGGAAGCATGTGAAAAGTGGTCATGAAGTTGGGCAAAAATCCTGCCTAAAATAGGTCAAAAAATTTCTAAGTTAAAAATGTTTTGCACCCCTATTCCAAAAATCATACCTTGAGATACAAGCTTCTTTTGAGGAAACTTTGTGAATCAAAGTTGTATATTTTGAAATGGACTATAACTTTCATGTTTTGAGTTTTGTTTGAATCCAAATGTATCTTGATGAAAAGATGGGACAAAGTTAGGAAAAAATTAGGAAATTTCATAACTTAGAAAATTTCTAAGTTATGAAATTTCTTCATTTCAAACCCTAATTTGTAATTTTTGGTTTCTTGATGAACAAGTTTCATAATTTGACATGTCTTGATGAAAAATGAATCTTGACACTTGATTTTGACCAAAAAGTCAAAGTTTGACTTTTCAGTATACAGTCAAATTTTGATCAGTTGACTGGAAAATTCATCTGTCAATCTTGTACATTTGGGATCTTTTGAACTTGTTGAATGTGTCAAGACCATGTCATTGAGTCCTTGAGTCCATATGTGAGCTTGGTTTACCATTGGCCAGGTCAAACAGTCAAAAAATTCCTTTGTGCAGTCAAAACCCTAAAAATGACCATTTTGCCCTTTTGGTGATCTGATCAAATTTCTTGTGGAATTGTGATCCAAACTTGATCAAATGGTCCATATGAGTTCATAATGTTTATGTGGGTCAAAAATCATGAGGTTTGACTGTCAATTGACCACAGTTGACTTTTTCTCAATACAGCTGATTTCTAGGTCAACTGTCCAATTGACTGGGCAAAGATTGGAATCAAGGCTTGAAACTTGGTATGGATAAACTTGTGAGTCCAATATGAAGCATGAAAGTTATCTTGGGCATTTTAGGTCAAAACATCTTTGTGCAAACACAAACCCTAATTTGGGTCAACAGTGCAAGGAGGAGTCTTGAGCAGAGCAAACTCTAACTTGATCTTGAGCTCCAAGGGTCTTGTGGTGAGAAAATATTGATGAAATGGGAGGGCAAATTTTGGGGTACAACATTTTGAAATTGTGTTGTGAGGTGTGTTTGAAAATAGCAAGGATGTTTTTGCAAGTTTTGATCAAGTAACTAAGAGTTGTCTACCCTATTTTACTCAAAGATCTTCCCTACACATTTTTAACCCTTTTGACAGTGTTGTTTTACCATTGCATTTGGTAAATAACCTTGTATTAGGATGTTAAACGGGACAGGCGCGGGTCATCGTATTGACCATGATAGCAATTGTGCTAAGTATCTTTGGCAAATTTTTGAGGGACTAGATCATTTTTGTATAGGCAACCAAAATAGCGCCATCGAGGGACTATGATCTTTTGTTTTGTTTTTACTTTGCCAAAGTACTCAACATGCATAACATGGCCATTTAAAAAAAGGCAACAAGTGGATGAAACCCTAGGGGTGCATGTGTGAATTGTATTGTCAATTTTCATGCTTTTTTGTCTTGTATTAGGTCAAAATATTTGTTTTGATTTTAGATTTTTGCATACAAACCCTAATCTCTAATCATGGCATATTTGACAGTATAAGGTGCGTAAAATAAATCTACACTATTACAACATTGATATGGGGAGGGGGATACAATTTGAATGGGGAATATTTGCAAGAAAATAAAACCCTAATATTTACTATTACATCCAAATTGAATAAATGGTACAAATAAATAAATTGGCAATAATTAAACAATTTAAATATAAATATGCAAAATATTATGAATATGCAAAAATGTTTTTGTTTATTTTTATGTATGTAAAAATAAAATATTTAATGTATTAAAAAAGAAATAAAAAGTTATTATTTTTATTAAGGGCAAAAACCCTAATTTTCTTTTAAGAAAGTAAATATATATTAATTATATTATTCATATACAATAAAAATAAAATATATACAAAATAAAAATATATTTAGAAAAAGAAAATATTTTTTAAGTATAAATAAAAATAAAAGGTATAATAATTTTTTATGTATTATTTTCAAGTTTTCATTAAATAAAATAAAAGTATATACTAACTAAATTATTTTTATGTTAGAAAAAATAAAAATAAAATACAAAATAAAAGTGAAAATTTATAAAAATATTTTTTGATATTTTTTATGTTTGGAAAATAATAAAATAAAATCAGAAATGTAAAATAAATACAAAAATATGAAAATATGAAGAAATGGGCCAGGGGGGTGCAGTCAGTAAGGCAGGGGGTGCAAAAAAGTGAGAAACAAAGGCCCAGCCCAGTTCCAAACTTCGTCTTCAACCTCTTGTTCAAAAAATGTGCGCGCCATGTACAAAATGCCAGATCCTGCATACGTGCTCTAATGCAAAAATTCATAACATCAAAGTTGTAGCATTTTTCAAGACGAATTCAACCATATAAGAAACTTAATCTAACTCTCAAAGACCAGAGAGAATTTCTCTGGCCCTAAATTCTAACCTAATTTTTTCAAGAAGTTCATGGATCAAATTCTCTTAACACGTTTAACTTAAATGAAAACTGAGCATATGTACAACTTCAGGGCTATGAATACTACATTTTTTATTCACAAACCTAAGCCTAATGATTCCTAAATAGAGAGATAGGAAGTTGACAAAAACCTGTTTCAGTTGAAATCGTGTATGGAAATGTGGAGCTTTTCAGTGAGGCCTGAGATGTTTGAGAGCTTGCTTGAACTTCCCCTGACCTTCCCCAATGCCTAGGTTGCCTTGAATGTGCTTGAACAAGCCTGTAGAACTCAACTTGCACAAGCTGAAAACAAAAATGGTGAAGCTTGAAAATGGAGTTACAGTCAGTGTCTAAGGGTTGGGATAGCTTGGATAGGTTATATGGAAGGTGTTTGAACATGTTTGGGGCAAAACGCACGAGGTTTTTTGCTATGGAACTCCAAGTGCAGGAACTGCCATGTTTTTGCAAAAGGAAGGTGTTTTGATGTTCAAGAGTGTTTGAGGGATCAAAGGCTCATGTTTCAGGCTCAATGCCAATGTCAAGAAGTTGTTTCAAATGCTTGCTAAGCTTGGTTATACCAGATGTGCCAGTTGTGGTGTATTTGACAAGTTTCTTGTATTTTAAGCAAAAGTAAGCCATGATGCAAGACAGGCCTGTACAGGCTATCTATCAGGTTGCACTCTATGCTCTTGGCCCCTCAAGTTGGTGGATATTGTGTGCTGTACAAGATCTTGTTCAAGGCTCAAGGATTCTATTTGACATAAAGCAAGATTTTGACAAAAATGGCAACATTGCCTTTTTGCCATTTTTGGATTAATCTCTTGTATAATCTTCTAATGACCAGAACAAAGCTTCAAACCAATGGATTTGCATTTAATTATTGAGTATGTAATGGTTTTGGGACCTGTAATCAAGTATAAATAAGGCTGATTAGAGTTTGCAACTTGTATCACTAAGAAAAGGCCATGGATCAAAAGTGAGTTTTTGCCAACTTCAAGCCTTCGATTCTCCCTAACCACAAATGATTTTGGAGAGTTCTTCGACATTTTGGAAAGCTTGTAACATGATCTACAATCCATATTTGAAATTAATTTTGATATTCCAAGTGGAACTAGGTGAAAAATTGCCATGAAGATAGGTCAAAATCCTGCCTAAACTAGGGCAAAATTTCACTAAGTTAAAAGTTTCATGGACCCTTGTTCCAAAATTCATAACTTGAGACCCAAGCTTCTTTTGGGAAAACTTTGTGAATAAAAGTTGTATACTTTATGGAGGACTACAACTTTCATGTTGTAAGTTTTGTTTGAATCCAAATGCATCATGGTGAAAATGTTGGGCAAAGTTGGGAAAAATTAAGAAAATTTCATAACTTGGAAAAATTCTAAGTTATGAAATTTTTTCAATCTTAAACCCTAATTTGCAAAATTGGGTTTCTTGATGAACAAGTTTCATGTTTTGACACATCTTGATGAAAAATGACCCTTGGCTCTTGATTTTGACCAAAAAGTCAAAGTTTGACTTTTTAGAGTATAGTCAAATTTTGATCAGTTGACTGAAAAATTCATCTGTCAATCCAATGCAATTGAGATCTTTTGGACCTTGTGAATAGGTCAAGATGATTCCATTGAGTCCTTTAATCCATGCTTGAACCTAATTTGCCATTGGCTAGGTTAAAAATCAGAAATTGCCCTTGTGCAGTCAAAACCCTAAAAATGACCATTTTGCCCTTTTGATGATCTGATCAAATTTATTGAGGAGTTGTGGTCCAAACTTGATCAAATGGTTCATATGAGTTTATAATGTTGATATGGATCAAAATTTATGAGGTTTGACTGTAAATTGGCCACAATTGACTTTTTCCCCAATACAGCTGATTTTTAGGTCAACTGTCCAACTAACTGGGCAAAAATATGATTCAAGGCTTGAAACTTGTCATGAGCAATATTAGAGGTCCAAGATGGTGTATGAAAGTCACATGAAGCATTGATGGTCCAAAAATCCTTGTGCAACCTCAAACCCTAATTTAGGTCAACAGTGCAAGGAGATATCTTGAGCAAAGCAAAACCCTAATCCTGTCTGGAGTTCAAAGAGTCTTGTGAGGGGAAATATTGATAAAATGAGAGGGAAAATTTTGGGGTACAACAGATTCCCCTGTTCAATCTTCTTGAACCTGAAGAGTTAGATTGACGAGTTTTCCTTTCGTGACTTGAAGGTAAAAGATGATTGGACACTAGAGTGTCCGTAAATTTGCACTCATTAAAATGTAGTGGAGGGAATGAGCTTAAAGATGCCATTTGGAGATGGTAGAATATTGCTGGAGATGGGATTAAAGATGCCATCCAAGATTTGTTTGTTAAAAATCAGGAGAATGAACACCAGATTGGTATCCGTATTTGGAACGTATCTGAGTTGTATCTGGAGATTGGATTCGTATGAGCAAAGGAATGGCGTCTGTGTCTGGAGCGTATCCTGGCTGTAACTCTATTTGATTCTTGAATGGATATCAGAATGACTACCGTGTCTGGAGTGTATCTGTATTGTATCTGAATTCTGAATGGGCGACAGAAAAACATTCGTGTATGGAGCATTTCTGGGCTGAGGATAAATTCCGAATGAGTGACAAAATGGCAACCGTGTCTGGTGCATATCTGGACTGTATCTGAAGTTGAGATCTGTATGAGTAGCAGAATGACTTCTGTGTCTGGAGTGTGTCCGTACTGTAACTGGGATCTGGACAAGTGACAGAATGACTTCCGTGTCTGGAGTGTATCTGAACTTGAAGTTGATAATTGAATCTGAATGAGAGATAGAATGGCTTCCGTGTCTAGAGCGTATCTAGTCTGTATTTGATTGCTGAATTATGAATGAGTAATAGAATGACCTCCGTGTCTGGGATCCGAATGAGTAACGGAATGACTCCCATGTCTTGGAGCGTATCCGTACTGTATCTGAATAAGAGATCTGAATGAGTAACTGAATGACTCCTATGTCTTGGAGCATATCCGTACTGTATCTGAATAAGATATCTGAATGAGTAACATAATGACTTCCATGTCTTGGAGCGTATCTGTACTGTATCTGAAATCTTTGAATATTCGTTAAAGGTAGCTTTTAATCTTATCCTGAAAAGGGTAAAATGTTAGCTAAAACACAAAGTTATGTTGCATGACATGTATGACGCAATAAAATGTGCTTTATTAATGTTTATGATATGTGAATGTAATGTATGCGCATGTAAGCTGATTAACTGTCCGCTGAGGAAAATAAATCCTTGATAGCTGGAGATAATGAAATCCTTGACTGCTGCTGGGGAAAATAAATCCTTGACTGCTGCTGGGGAAAATAAATCCTTGGTGACTTGTGGGGATTAACAGGAACTTTGATAACTTTTGTGGGGATGTGAGAATCCTTCATGACTTTCCTGGGGAATAAGGAAAACTCTGACGATCTCTACTTGGGAATTAAAACTTGGGAGGCTTCAACTGGAGAAATGAGACTCAGGATCTTCGATCTGCTGGTGTGATCGGTGGATCTGGAACTGACTGTTTAACGCTGGTTCGCGAAATGTCGCGGAAGCAAGAGTCGCCACCGTCTTTTATTTTCTCCAAATGGAAAGGACAAAAGCACAGAAAAATTCCTTAAAGAGATTGCTCTCGGTTCGGGAGGTAGATTATAGAAAGGGAAGGTGTTAGCACCCTTTCTATCCATGGTTATCCATGGGCTCTTAGATACTTGCTCATTGTGTTTTCAAAAATGGTTTGTTTTCTTTTCAACTGTGGGTTTTAAAAAGTTTCTTTGAAAATTCCAGTTCGACTCTTGTATCGGTCCTCAAGAGTGTTTGAAAAATTGCTTTCGAAAGCTTTTTTGAAAAGGTGTCGGTGTGAAAAGTATTTTTGAATTTGTTTTGAATTTAGAGAAAGTATCTAGAGTCGTCTACCTACCCTAAGGAATTCGTCTGTGTAAATGTCCTTTAAAGTAGTGCCATCCCACCATTGAGAGGTAGGTAGCACCACCGTTGGAGGTGTTCGGGTCAATTTGAGGTTCGGGTCAATTCGATGTTCGGGACATGGTGATCACCAGAGCAATGGGAAGACACCTTAGAAGCTACCCTCATGCCAGGTTCCCGGATCATGAGGACTTACTAAGACATCCTCTACTCGACGATCACCTTTCGAGGCAAGGCAACAGTGAGGCGTACCCTAGGGGTGGTGTGTGATTTGTGTGTCATGTTCATTTATATTTATCTTGTTCATGTCAGGTGATCTACGCGTTTGTTTTTATTTTATCATTCATTCTTTCATGCAATTATAATTTAAAAGTGCGGAAATTTAAATGCGGAAAGATAAATCCTACGCTATTACAAGGCGCGGGTCTATACATTGCCAAATTACAAAGACCCGTTTTTAATAAAATGCGGAAAGTAAAACCTAGTTACTATTACATGGCTTGAACAGTTACATAATATTTACAAGAAAAATAAGAATAAATGCGCGAAAAGAATAGAAAATAGAATGTTCGAGGGCGTTGGACCCTTTTGGAATTAAATTGAATGAAAAGTTAATTAATTATTAAATTAAAGAAAAGAAATGTTTTTTTGATGGTTTTTGTATTTATGAAATAAAGAAAATTAAAATTCAAGAGAAACCTCAATTCTAAGTTGTTTTTAATTATTAAAGAAAAATATTAAAGTTTAACCTAATTTACTAAATATTTAATGTACATGTTTATTTACAAAAATAAATAGTAATTATAATAATAAATAACGAGAAAAATAATTAATTAAGAAAAAGATAAAAATGTCAAAATCTAATTTTATATATTTTTATTTATGAAGAAAAGATTGAAATTTAAAACCTAAATTACACTAAATTAATTGTTAGTTATTTATTTAAAAAAAAATAGATTAATGATGAGATTAATAATAATTAAATATATTTTGTATTTTGATTTTATTAGGAAAAAATGTTAATTGGTTAGTGATTAATAAAAATAATAACGATTAATTAATTAAAGGAACATAATACAAATAGAAAGAGAGTTTAGGAGTATACGAGCCTGATTGGAGGGGTGAAACAACTATTGACGCCATGTGTAAACTGTTTTGTTTTGGCCATTTGGCTTTTGGCTTTTGGCCATTTGTGTTCTGGCTTCAACGTTCCTTAATGTCTGTCTCGTCATGTATTGGTGTCATGCATAAGTTTTTCTACTTTGGCCATTTGGCTTTTGGCTTTTGGCTTTTGGCTTTTGGCCTTTTGGCTTTTGGCCATTTGGCTTTTGGCCTCAACGTTCCTTAATGAACCTGCATGGGATCGTGTCTAAATCTGCAGTGTTGAATCTCACGAACACATTAAATAAAATCATAAAATGCAAATAAAGCCAATATATGAAAAAATTTAATGTTTAGGCACAATATGGTATGTATGAATGATTATACCCTTTTGATCATGGAGATCAAATCAATCTTACCCTTACTGGAAAATTAGTGACCTGAATGCTTTTATACCTTACTGGAAACTTAGGATCATGGAGATCAAGCCAACCTTATCTTTACTGAAGAAGTAATAAGATGTTGGTTTGTAATTGAGATGACTTGTTTGTAGTGAGAGAGGGATTTGTAATAAGGATTTCAAAGTTTTAGGGTTCTTGAAAGAGTTTGATATTCTAACAGTGTTGTGGCAAGGTTTTTTTTTCTCTTCTTTTCTCCTCTCCCTTTTTTCTCTTTTTTTTGTGTGAAAAGAAGGTGATTATATAATGGAAATTAGGGTAAAGCAAATGGGCTTTGAATGTGCAATTGGGCTTCCCATATTCACTTGAATTCGTCACTTTCCAGGCTAAATCGCAGGGACTTAAGTGAATTTTTTGAAGTTGAAATGTGAAAACAAAATGTAGCCGACATCGATAGCTAACTCCTGTCCAAAAATCGACTCAATCGGATAAACGGTGAATTAGTTATGAATTTTTGAAGTTTCAGCTCAGACAAACTTATTTTGGGCTCCAGTGTCGACTCTGACACGTTCTTCAATAAAAAACTGGTATTGATCGGTGCATAATTTGGTCTCGACTTTTGAAGCAAAGTTGTATATCTACAAGTCAGGGACCTTGTGTAAAAATATGAGCCCAATCCGATAAAAATTGACCGAGTTATGATTTTTCGAAGTTTCGGCTCAGATGAAATAATATTCAGCATTCAGGATTTTCAGCGTGTCACGCACTCTGAGCAAAAAACGAAGGTCTTTTGAATACCGTTTGAACTTAATACCTTCTGTGAAAATGTAGCCAACTCAATTTGTGAAATTTTGGCACCGGAACCAGCTCGATACGATGAAAATCGACCAAGTTATGATTTTCTGAACATGACGCAAATAAACTTCTGTCACAAATTTTCTGCACGAAAATACTTGATAAATCCACATTTTTGAAGACCTTATGATCGAAATTGGCTTCCAGCCGTGAGAGATGAAAACATAGATAATGTCAAGACGGAATTTTGGCCACCGGAATGGGTTCAAAACGAGCCACGATCTTCAAGTTATGAATTTTTTAGCGCGTAAAAACTGCACTTTCAGCACACTTTTTCACCATATTTCTTCGAGAAAACTCACACATTCGGATACCTTCTTTAAAGAATTGACTCTTGAGCTGAACCTGAATTTGAGAATACGTTATCAGAGATATCTTGGCGAAAGAATACCTGAATATGACGCGCCGGGTTGGACTTGTGAATTTTTCTTGAAATGTTTTGAGAAATATGGGAGGGCAAATTTTGGGGTACAACAGTTGCCCCTGTTCAATCTTCTTAGACCTGAGGATGCAGATTGGCTGACGTGCCTTTCGTAATCCGAAGGTGGAAGATGATTGAACACTAAAGTGCCCAGAAATTTGCGCTCACATAGTAGTGTGATGCGGGAATGGGCTTATAGATGCCATTTGGAGATTCGTGGATAGGGTGATGGGCTTATAGATGCCATGCTGAGAGATGCTGGAAGGTGGATGGGCTTATAGATGCCATCTGGGTGTTGATCGCGTAAGAGATTCCTTAGCGAGAACTTGCGTACCTGCAAAAAAGAAAAATGAGTACCTGACCTGTTACAGGAGCTGGTCTCCAGATGCTTTGTATAGATGTGTCCTGACTGGTTACAGGAGCTGAATCTGGAGCTTCAAACGGTGATGAATGAACCAGGGATGGTTACTACCTCAACAGGAACAGTGAGAGAACCTTGGATGATTACTACCTCAACAGGAATGCTGAGAGAATCTTGAACGACTTCAACCTCAACAGTAGCGCTGAGCGAATCTTGGGATTACCACCTCCGCAGTATCGGGGAGAGAACCACAGGAGACTACAACCTCAATAGCAATCATTGAGCGAAATCTGGGATTACCACCTCCGCAGTATCGGGGAGAGAACCATAGGCGACTACAACCTCAATAGCAATCATTGAGAGAATCTTGGATAACTTTACTTCAACAGCAATCATTGAGCGAAATCTGGGATTACCACCTCCGCAGTATCGGGGAGAGAACCATAGGCGACTACAACCTCAATAGCAATCATTGAGAGAATCTTGGATAACTTCACTTCAACAGCAATCATTGAGCGAAATCTGGGATTACCACCTCCGCAGTATCGGGGAGAGAACCATAGGCGACTACAACCTCAATAGCAATCATTGAGAGAATCTTGGATAACTTCACTTCAACAACAATCATTGAGCGAAATCTGGGATTACCACCTCCGCAGTATCGGGGAGAGAACCATAGGCGACTACAACCTCAATAGCAATCATTGAGAGAATCTTGGTGGGAATTACCATCTCCACAATATCGGGGAGAGAATCATAGGCAATTACGATCTCAATAGCAATCATTGAGAAAAACCTGGAATGGAATTATCATCTCCGCAGTATCGGGGAGAGAACCATAGGCGATTATAATCTCAATAGCAATTATTGAGAAAACCTTGGATAACTTCTACTGAGTCTTCATTAGAAAAATCTGTTTGGGGTCGATTTAACTGGACTAGAGAAGGCCTATGACTGGATAAGAGACAGAAAATCTTAAGGTCGATTAACTGAACCGGTCTAGGTCTTGAAATGTCTTCAACAGATACACCCTGGCAAGATTCAGGTATCAGATCCTCGAACTCTTCAGACACACCCTGGCAAGATACAGGAATCGGATCTGGTAATGTTAGTCTTCAACCGATACACCCTGGCAAGATTCAGGTATCAGATCCTCGAACTCTTCAGACACACCCTGGCAAGATACAGGAATCGGATCTGGTAATGTTAGTCTTCAACGAATACACCCTGGCAAGATTCATGCATCGGATCCTCGAACTCTTCAGACACACCCTGGCAAGATACAGGAATCGGATCTGGTAATGTTAGTCTTCAACGGATACACCCTGGCAAGATTCAGGTATCAGATCCTCGAACTCTTCACACACACCCTGGCAAGATACAGGAATCGGATCTGGTAATGTTAGTCTTCAACGGATACACCCTGGCAAGATTCAGGTATCGGATCCTCGAACTCTTCAGACACACCCTGGCAAGATACAGGAATCGGATCTGGTAATGCTAGTCTTCAACGGATACACCCTGGCAAGATTCAGGTATCGGATCCTCGAACTCCTCAGACACACCCTGGCAAGATACAGGAATCGGATCTGGTAATGCTAGTCTTTAACGGATACACCCTGGCAAGATTCAGGTATCGGATCCTCGAACTCTTCAGACACACCCTGGCAAGATACAGGAATCGGATCTGGTAATGCTAGTCTTCAACGGATACACCCTGGCAAGATTCAGGTATCGGATCCTCGAACTCTTCAGACACACCCTGGCAAGATACAGGAATCAGATCTGGTAATGTTAGTCTTCAACGGATACACCCTGGCAAGATTCAGGTATCGGATCCTCGAACTCTTCAGACACACCCTGGCAAGATACAGGAATCGGATCTGGTAATGCTAGTCTTCAACGGATACACCCTGGCAAGATTCAGGTATCGGATCCTCGAACTCTTCAGACACACCCTGGCAAGATACAGGAATCGGATCTGGTAATTGGTCATCAACAGATACACCCTGGCAAGATTCAGGAATCGGATCTTTAGTTGCGACCATTGATGGTAATCATTTTTGTACTTTTGTCCTGAAAAGACAAGCGTTAGTTGTATGCGATGTCATGTGGTATGACATGCGAGATGCTCTCTGAATACGTGAGATTGTATGTTCATGATGCGTATATGCATGCTATAATGTATGAAGATGTTTATGAATGTATTTTTCGTCTAGGAAGGTAAATCCTTGACGGGTGCCGGGAAGTCACTCCTGGGCTGATGTTGGAGAATAGATTTTGCTTCCGCCGGGGATGATAGTTGCAAGAATACCGGTAGGAGAAGATAACTCCGTTGGGGAATAAACTTGGCGAATGGATTACTCTGCGGGGAGCAAAGTACTCTAGCCATCTTGCTGGGAAGCAATACTCTGTGGGGAGAGAGATACTTTGCTGAGTGTTGATAATAACTTGCTGGGGATAAGAAGACTTCGTCGAAGACGCTCTTTCCGTGGCTTCTGGCTGAGGATAACCCAGTTATATCCCGGTAAGGAAATAACTCTTTGAATAAAGCCGGGGGATGCGCTCGTGTTCTGCGAGTATAAGCTTCCGGAATCTACTGGGGATAAGCTTGCTGCTTGGGGAGATGGATTCCAACTTTTCCTGGGGAAACTGGATTGGACCCTCTGGGGGGAAGTTTTGAGATGTATTGGAAGTAACTCCACTGAATGTTTGATATACCGCCGGGGAACAATCTTTAGACCAAGACTACCGGGGATGCTTGTTTAAGAGTGATGTGCTGGGGAATGTTGAGATCTGCTGGAGGACACCCAACTTCCTTAAGTTTGACTGTATGACTGCTTGAGGAGAGTATACTGTCTTGTTGGCTCGCTCTCTAGGGAATTAAGATATTTGGTTATGTTCTTTAGCTGAACTCACCTTGATACCTTGGTGGACAGAGCGATTAGATTGTTTGGACAACTCATCATTGCCCCTGTTTCTGAGGTGGGAGAGGAAGACCTGTGAGGGGTTGATAGTTGTTGATAGACCAAGCTTCTTCTGATAGGCAGGTGACAAGATGACAGGACATAGTCGTACGCTTTAATCCCTAACTTTTGCCTGGACCGCCCTTTTGGGTTTTCAGTCCACCGGGATACCCATTTTTGCCCAAGCCTCCTTTTCAGGTTTTCGACTTGCCGGGTGTACAGATTTTTCCATTTCATCCCTTCATTTTTCCCGAACCCTTTTGGTTCGCCGGGAAGCCCTTATTTTTGCCTAGGTGTGTCAACCTAGCGGGTCTTTGATTATGCGTAGTATCTTTTCGACTATGTCCATGTTCTCAGAATGTAGGGAGTTGCCCCTGTTAGAAGTGTTTTGTCATGCCACCAGAAGGTGTTTGATCAGGCCAGATTCGTTGTTGAAATGCCCCAAGTGACTCAGGCGGAGATTTGCCCCAGGCTATTTGGCCTTTGAGAGATTCTCCGAATCTTGATTGGATTGCCCCAGATGATGGACCATGCTCATGTCTTCCCCTTGATTGGAGGTACTTCTGTTCATTAGGCATTCGTCGTGCGAACTTCTGCTGTTCAAACAAAAATTCATATGCAAACAATGTTATATCAAAAATGCAAAGCTTATGTCTGTCTTGAAGATTTTGAAAACGCATTCTTTTTCATAAAACAAATGAATGTTTGTAAAACGTGATGTCAACTCCGTATTTACCGTAGGCCTTCAGGAGTCAGGATACCTTTCGTAACAGCATGCTTTCGAACTAACCCATGCTTCAGCTAGGACTTTTAAGGGTTATAGCGTGGCTTGGTTCACGGTTTTTAAGAAACAAAGGACAAAGGCTCAAATTATTTGTACCCACCCGCTCTTCGTGATGTTCTTCAATCCTAAACTCAGCTGATCGTGCGTTAGACCTTATTTGAGTCTTTGCTCTGATTTTCCGGTGATGATTCAGATGTTGATAACTTATTTTGAATAGGCAGTCATTCCTTTTTGTTGAGGGTTTGTAAGACCTCTTTCTTGTCTGATTTTTGTTATCCCTTTCTTTTTTTGCCTGAACTGTTTCCTTTTTTGGAATTACAGTCAGCGGGATGCCCCAGTTTTGTAAGTCTCCTTCATGGGTTTTGACTTAATGGGTTTTTATTTTTGAGATATAATGACTGCCTTTCTTCATTGATTATTCGGAACCATCACTGTCTTCTTTTTTTTCGTAAGGACCTCTTTGGTGCCATTTGTTATGCACTTGGATCAACTGAGAGACTACCCTGCCCCAGGTTATGATTAAGGGTTTTAAATTTCGAAAAGAAAAACTCCTACTTCTTTGGCTCAGAGGGGTTGACGAGGGATTATCTTCCTTATAACTCCAGTGTTTAGGAATTGAAACAATGCCTGTACCTCATCAGCGGGGTCTGTTCAAAAGCATACTGTAGATTATGGTATCGTTTTCGTCATCCTCCCTCAAGAGGCTTAGAATTATTATTTAAGAGTTGATCATCAGAAAAAATATGAAAATAATTTGCATTTAGTGAATACGAATATATTGTTTCAGAACAGACATATGCGATGCATTAATGAAATAACAATGTTTAACATGAGTAAATGTTTGAACAAAAGAAAATTGCAACTTGAACATTCGAATGAACAAAAATTTCTCAATCCTAGCCATGATTTGGCAAGGGAGTAGTGATTATGTTCGGAGTCTCAGGTACTTCAAACTGAATCTCTCCAGCGTCGATCATGTCTTGAATCTTGTTTTTGAGAGGCCAGCAGTTGTCCGTAGTATGCCCCGGGCTATCAGAATGGTATGCGCACCTATCGTTGGGATGATAGTTAGGAGCAGAAGTGTTTGGATTCCGGAGAGGAGCCCTTAAGGTGATCATCCCTGCCTTCAACATTTGTTGTAGTGCTTGATCCAGCGACATGTTGATCTTGGTGAACTGCCTTTTAGGCTTGTCTGGTTTGCTCTGATCAGCCCGTTGTTCTGGGCGAGGTCGTTGTTGGACCTGAGAAGTAATAGCAGCTTGGAGAGGCCCAAACCTTTGACTTCTTAGAAGTTGATTAATGACTGGGTCCCTGACTTGGGCTGGTTGCTTCATGTCTTGATGAAGCTGACTGATCATGGCCCTCAGCTCTCCTTGCTCCTGAGCTAAACCTTGAATGAGTGCCCTTTGCCCCAGCATCTGGGTTTTCAATGTGTCTACCTCAGCTTGTAGACGTTTCAGCTGTTCGTCCTTGTCATCTTCAGGACTCTTTCTGATCAGATTCCCCATGAGGAGTGTCCTCAACTCTTCCTGCCCCTTGGATAGGCTTAGGAAGATCTCTTTGAACTGAGTCTCTTGAGTGTGAAGGTCCTGGTTATCCTGTTGGGAAGCCATGGCTGAAATAAACAGCAGGGAGGGTAAGTGACCTGCAACAAGGGTACCTGTTATGCAATGATATGTATGATATGTATGCAATGTTTTCAAGGATCTCGCGGGGTAAACAAGAAATTTGTTAGAGCTGGGATCCGATAGCTTGATTGAAGGAACTTCATATTTGTTGAGAGTCCTTTTTCAAGGGTCAAAGGCTCACCATATCCAGTGGGTCATAGCCCCTGACATCCTTGGCTAGGGCAATCTTCTTCCAGTGTCAAAGCTCGCCATATCAAGTGGGTCATAGCCCCTGACAACCTTGGCTAGAGGAAAATAAATCCTCTTTGCCCCTTGCTAGATGTTTGATTCATCCTGACCTGCATCACAAACCCTTGAGATCCTTGAAATGGGTTAGGATGTATGCAATAGTATGATGTCATGATGCATGGGGTAATGTAGGTAACCCTGTTATGAGTCCCAACTAAGGACTGCAAACCAAAACCTGCAAGAAACTCGGTAAAACCTGTCATGAGTCCCAATTAAGGACTAAAACAAACCCTGCAAGAAACTCGGTAAACCTTGTTATGAGTCCTAGTTAAGGACTAAAACAAAAACCTGCAAGAAACTTAGTAAGCCTTGTTATGAGTCCTAGTTAAGTACTATGAACAAAACCTGCAGGAAACTTAGTAAGCCTTGTTATGAGTCCTAGTTAAGGACTATGAACAAAACCTGCAGGAAATTCAGTAAACCCTGTTATGAGTCCTAGTTAAGGACTATAAACAAAACCTGCAAGAAGTTCAGATGTCAGATAACAAGCATGCAAGTAATCCAAGTTTGAAGGCACACAAGTCACACAAAAGAGCACTTAGAGTTTAGGCCAGCATGAAGTTTGGGGTACTACCCTCTTGAAGTTGGTGGGTTCATCTTGTCCTATTAGAAGTAACCGGGTTCTAAGGGTCCCAATATCACCGGATTGCTTTCATTGTTCATCGTTTCGATTTAGCCACTGAACTGGTGACCGAAATATTCCAGGAAAGCAACCCTCAACTGAGTGTAGTATCGAGTATCAACCAACCTCGGACTGCACCAAAGTCAGTTATCTCACTACCCTAAAGAGGCCAAGATAGTTCAATTGGTTCCTAAGGTCTGTTGATGCTTCATGACACCACGCGGAGGCCCCGTACTCTCCTTGACTGAACTCAAGGGTTACCGGTACACACCAAAGTGCCACATCAACGTAGCAGACTGTTTCAACCATGTCGGTATACCCCGCACAGTTCCCTCACAACCTTGTTGCTACTTTCTAAGAAGGTATCCCCAGATCCGGGTCAGGATCTATAGAACTCCCAAGACAGTCCCACAATTTAAAGCAAGCAAAGAAAGCAATTGAAAACACAATTATGAACTATCCCTAAGGTACACCTCACTTTAAAAATATTCCCCAGCAGAGTCGCCAGTTCTGTGATCGGTGGATCTGGAACTGACTGTTTAACGCTGGTTCGCGAAATATCGCGGAAGCAAGAGTCGCCACCGTCTTTTATTTTCTCCAAATGGAAAGGACAAAAGCACAGAAAAATTCCTTAAAGAGATTGCTCTCGGTTCGGGAGGTAGATTATAGAAAGGGAAGGTGTTAGCACCCTTTCTATCCATGGTTATCCATGGGCTCTTAGATACTTGCTCATTGTGTTTTCAAAAATGGTTTGTTTGCTTTTCAACTGTGGGTTTTAAAAAGTTTCTTTGAAAATTCCAGTTCGACTCTTGTATCGGCCCTCAAGAGTGTTTGAAAAATTGCTTTCGAAAGCTTTTTTGAAAAGGTGTCGGTGTGAAAAGTATTTTTGAATTTGTTTTGAATTTAGAGCAAGTATCTAGAGTCGTCTACCTACCCTAAGGAATTCGTCTGTGTAAATGTCCTTTAAAGTAGTGCCATCCCACCATTGAGAGGTAGGTAGCACCACCGTTGGAGGTGTTCGGGTCAATTTGAGGTTCGGGTCAATTCGAGGTTCGGGACATGGTGATCACCAGAGCAATGGGAAGACACCTTAGAAGCTACCCTCATGCCAGGTTCCCGGATCATGAGGACTTACTAAGACATCCTCTACTCGACGATCACCTTTCGAGGCAAGGCAACAGTGAGGCGTACCCTAGGGGTGGTGTGTGATTTGTGTGTCATGTTCATTTATATTTATCTTGTTCATGTCAGGTGATCTACGCGTTTGTTTTTATTTTATCATTCATTCTTTCATGCAATTATAATTTAAAAGTGCGGAAATTTAAATGCGGAAAGATAAATCCTACGCTATTACAAGGCGCAGGTCTATACATTGCCAAATTACAAAGACCCGTTTTTAATAAAATGCGGAAAGTAAAACCTAGTTACTATTACATGGCTTGAACAGTTACATAATATTTACAAGAAAAATAAGAATAAATGCGCGAAAAGAATAGAAAATAGAACGTTCGAGGGCGTTGGACCCTTTTGGAATTAAATTGAATGAAAAGTTAATTAATTATTAAATTAAAGAAAAGAAATGTTTTTTTGATGGTTTTTGTATTTATGAAATAAAGAAAATTAAAATTCAAGAGAAACCTCAATTCTAAGTTGTTTTTAATTATTAAAGAAAAATATTAAAGTTTAACCTAATTTACTAAATATTTAATGTACATGTTTATTTACAAAAATAAATAGTAATTATAATAATAAATAACGAGAAAAATAATTAATTAAGAAAAAGATAAAAATGTCAAAATCTAATTTTATATATTTTTATTTATGAAGAAAAGATTGAAATTTAAAACCTAAATTACACTAAATTAATTGTTAGTTATTTATTTAAAAAAAATAGATTAATGATGAGATTAATAATAATTAAATATATTTTGTATTTTGATTTTATTAGGAAAAAATGTTAATTGGTTAGTGATTAATAAAAATAATAACGATTAATTAATTAAAGGAACATAATACAAATAGAAAGAGAGTTTAGGAGTATACGAGCCTGATTGGAGGGGTGAAACAACTATTGACGCCATGTGTAAACTGTTTTGTTTTGGCCATTTGGCTTTTGGCTTTTGACCATTTGTGTTCTGGCTTCAACGTTCCTTAATGTCTGTCTCGCCATGTATTGGTGTCATGCATAAGTTTTTCTACTTTGGCCATTTGGCTTTTGGCTTTTGGCTTTTGGCTTTTGGCCTTTTGGCTTTTGGCCATTTGGCTTTTGGCCTCAACGTTCCTTAATGAACCTGCATGGGATCCTATCTAAATCTGCAGTGTTGAATCTCACGAACACATTAAATAAAATCATAAAATGCAAATAAAGCCAATATATGAAGAAATTTAATGTTTAGGCACAATATGGCATGTATGAATGATTATACCCTTTTGATCATGGAGATCAAATCAATCTTACCCTTACTGGAAAATTAGTGACCTGAATGCTTTTATGCCTTACTGGAAAATTAGGATCATGGAGATCAAGTCAGCCTTATCTTTACTGAAGAAGTAATAAGATGTTGGTTTGTAATTGAGATGACTTGTTTGTAGTGAGAGAGAGATTTGTAATAAGGATTTCAAGGTTTTAGGGTTCTTGAAAGAGTTTGATATTCTAACAGTGTTGTGGCAAGGTTTTTTTCTCTCTTCTTTTCTCCTCTCCCTTTTTTCTCTTTTTTTTGTGTGAAAAGAAGGTGATTATATAATGGAAATTAGGGTAAAGCAAATGGGCTTTGAATGTGCAATTGGGCTTCCCATATTCACTTGAATTCGTCACTTTCCAGGCTAAATCGCAGGGACTTAAGTGAATTTTTTGAAGTTGAAATGTGAAAAAAAAATGTAGCCGACATCGATAGCTAGCTCCTGTCCGAAAATCGACTCAATCGGATAAACGGTGAATTAGTTATGAATTTTTGAAGTTTCAGCTCAGACAAACTTATTTTGGGCTCCAGTGTCGACTCTGACACGTTCTTCAATAAAAAACTGATATTGATCGGTGCATAATTTGGTCTCGACTTTTGAAGCAAAGTTGTAGATCTACAAGTCAGGGACCTTGTGTAAAAATATGAGCCCAATCCGATAAAAATTGACCGAGTTATGATTTTTCGAAGTTTCGGCTCAGATGAAATAATATTCAGCATTCAGGATTTTCAGCGTGTCACGCACTCTGAGCAAAAAACGAAGGCCTTTTGAATACCGTTTGAACTCAATACCTTCTGTGAAAATGTAGCCAACTCAATTTGTGAAATTTTGGCACCGGAACCAGCTCGATACGATGAAAATCGACCAAGTTATGATTTTCTGAACATGACGCAAATAAACTTCTGTCACAAATTTTCTGCACGAAAATACTTGATAAATCCACATTTTTGAAGACCTTATGATCGAAATTGACTTCCAGCCGTGAGAGATGAAAACGTAGATAATGTCAAGACGGAATTTTGGCCACCGGAACGGGTTCAAAACGAGCCACGATCTTCAAGTTATGAATTTTTTAGCGCGTAAAAACTGCACTTTCAGCACACTTTTTCACCATATTTCTTCGAGAAAACTCACACATTCGGATACCTTCTTTAAAGAATTGACTCTTGAGCCGAACCTGAATTTGAGAATACGTTATCAGAGATATCTTGGCGAAAGAATACCTGAATATGACGCGCCGGGTTGGACTTGTGAATTTTTCTTGAAATGTTTTGAGAAATATGGGAGGGCAAATTTTAGGGTACAACAACTGGGAAATAACTCTGTGGGGAGAATGTTTGTTCTGTTTGAAGAGTTCTCAAAGGCTTGGGTTGTATGCCAATCTACTAGGGAATTGGAGGAAACTGGATGGTCTTCCACCGGGGTTTAAGGGTTGAAGTTTTGGACTCCATTGGGGAAGAAAGTTTCATCTTCACTGAGGAATTGTAGTTCAAAGTTTTCTGGCTCCGCTGGTGACTGGGAGTTTGGAAATTTAGTCCTGATGGGGATTTTGAAACTTAACTCCGCTGGGGATATGTATGATTTGCTGCAGGGGGCTCCTCCTGGAATAGCCTAGAGAAATCTTCTTATACTTTCATCCTATCAGTAACTATTCTTTCTCATTTCGTTTTATTTAGTAAGCAATGATTATATTAAAATGCATATGCTCATTTAATAAATCATTGGACGTTTTCAAATAAAACGCGAGTATAAAAAAGAAAGGAAAGGCAAACAATTTTCTGCACTTTGAAGTATCTTTGTATTAACTTTGTGTAAGTATTTTGTATAAAGGAGACATACATCCTAGTAAGAGAATATTGTCATAAAATTGAGAAACATTTATACAAAGATAGATGGCTATGTGTAATAATTCCACGGGGTTTCCATTCTTCTATAGCCTTCGTAACTCCGAGTATCTTGTCCATTCGTTGCTTCATCCGCAGATGATTGGATTGATCGGAAACCTGGAGCTTGTCTGTGAAGAGATTGTCCTTAAAGTGATCTGACGGGACATAGTCATACGCTTTAATTCCCTAACTTTTTCCTGGATCGCCCTTTTGGGTATTCGATCCACCGGGAAACCCTTTTTTTGCCCAAGTCACCTTTTCGGGTTTTCAACTTGCCGGGTGTACAATTTTTTTTTGTTTATCCCTAATTTTTGCCTGAACCGCCCTTTCGGGTTTTCGATTCACCGGGATGCCCATTTTTGCCCAAGTCGCCCTTTTGGATTTTCAACTTGCCAAGTCATTTATGCGTAGTATCTTTTGACTATGTCTGCATTCGCAGGGTGCGGCAGGTTGTCACCGTCCATGGTGGTCAAAATCATTGCCCCACCAGAAAAGATGTTTTTGATCACAAATGATCCTTCGTAAGTAGGAGTCCATTTTCCCCTGGGATCACTTTGCGGCAAGATGATTCACTTGATTACAAGGTCCCTGACTTGATATACCTGTCTCTTGACTTTCTTGTTGAAGGCCATGATCATACGTTTTTGATACGCCTGACCATGGCAAACAACAGTAAGTCACTTCTCGTCAATCAAGTTAAGTTGATCAAGCCGGGTCTGAATCCAATCGTCTTCACTCAAACCAGCATTCTTCATGATTCTCAAGGAGGGAATCTGAACCTCGATAGGTAAAACAACTTCCATGCCGTATACCAAAGAAAAGGGGGTTTCCCCAGGTGAAGTGCGTGCCGTGGTACGATACCCGTGCAAAGCAAACGGTAACATCTCATGCTAGTCCTTGTAGGTGACTGTCATATTTTGAATGATCTTCTTGATATTTTTGTTCGCACCTTCGACAACACCGTTCATCTTAGGCCGATAGGGAGATGAATTGTGATGTTGAATCTTGAACTACTCGCATAGAGCAGTGATCATAGTATTGTTCAAATTTGTATCGTTGTCAGTGATGATCCTGTCGGGGATACCATACCGGCATATGAGGCTCTGCTTGATGAAGCGGGCAACCACATTCTTTGTAACAGAGGCGAAGGAAGCTGCTTCAACCCACTTGGTAAAGTGATCAATGGCCACCAGGATGAAATGGTGTCCATTGGATGTTGTAGGCTTGATCTCTCCAATCATGTCGATTCCCCATATCGCGAATGGCCAAGGAGCTGTTAGGACATTGAGAGGAACTGGAGGAATATGTACCTTGTCCGCGTAGATTTGGCATTTGTGACAAGTACGAGAATGTTGATGACAATCAGCTTCCATGGTAGACCAATAGTAGCCTGCCCGTAGAATCTTCTTTGCCATCGTATGACCGCTCGAGTGGGTGCCAAAGGTGTCATTATGTAGTTCAGCCATGATCTGCTCAGCTTCAACCTTGTCCACACAACGGAGCAAGACACAATCAAGATTGCGCTTGTATAGGATACCATTGCTCAGAAAGAACTTGGCCGCGAACCTCCTTAAGAACTTTTTGTCGTTGACTGAAGCTCCTTCAGGATATTCTTGTGCTTCGAGATACCTTTTGACGCCATGAAACCAAGGTCGGTCCACTACTTCTTCGATATTAATCTCGTGACAATGTGCAGGTTCGTCCATCCGTTCGATGGTGATTTGAGGTGCCTCATTATCCCATTTAATTTTAGACATGGAGGACATTGTAGCTAACGCATCTGCTAGCTGATTCTCTTCTCGCGGGAAGTGCTCGAAGGTAATCTGCTCGAAGTGTGGTAACAATGTCAGGACATGTTCTTTGTAAGGGATGGGGTTTAGATGTTTAGTATCCCACTCTCCTTTTATTTGACTGATAACCAAAGCTGAGTCCCCAAATACAATCAGAGATTTGATTCCCAAGTCAATAGCGGCCTTGAGACCAAAGATACAAGCTTCATACTTGGCCATGTTGTTGGTGTAGCTGAAGCAGAGTCTAGCAGTGAAAGGTGTATGGCAACCTTCTAGAGAGATAAGTACCGCGCTGATACCGTTCCCAAGTGCGTTGGAGGCGCCATCAAAGTACAGAGTCCATCGGGATCCTTGTTCAGGTCTGTCATACGGTCTGTTTTCTTCAATGTTGCTCAAAGTCATGATATCCTCGTCAGGAAAGTCGAACCTCATGGATTGGTAATCTTCGACAGCTTGATGAGCTAGATGATCGGCTAGCACACTCCCCTTTATAGCTTTTTGGGTCGTGTACTGTATATCATATTCGGTGAGGATCATCTGCCATCTAGCGATTCTTCTGGATAAAGCAGGCTTCTCGAAGATGTACTTGATCGGATCCATCTTAAAGATCAACAAAGTGGTATGAGTCAACATATACTGCCTTAACCGGCGAGCAGCCCATACCAAAGCGCAACAAGTTTTCTCGATCAGTGAGTAGCGAGTCTCACAGTCAGTAAACTTTTTGCTAAGGTAACAAATGGCATGCTCTTTTCGGCCAGACTCGTCATGTTGGCCCAATACGCACCCATTGAATTTTCCAGGACAGTCAGATACATGATTAAAGGTCTTCCTTTGACGGGTGGCATCAAGATAGGAGGTTCCAGCAAATACTCCTTGATTTTATCGAAAGCAACTTGACAGTCATCATTCCATTCAACCACCTGATCTTTCTTCAACAGCTTGAAGATTGGTTCACAGGTAGATGTTAGGTGAGAAATGAACCTTGCAATGTAGTTTAGGCGTCCCAAGAAACCTCTGACCTCATTTTCAGTGCGAGGGGCAGGCATTTCTCGTATAGCTTTGACTTTTGCAGGATCAACCTCAATGCCTTTGTTGCTGACGCTAAATCCCAAGAGTTTACCGGACCTGACTCCGAAAGTGCACTTGCTAGGGTTCAGTCTGAGTTTGTATTCCTTTAACATGACAAACAGCTTTTGCAGATGGTCGAGGTGTTCTTCTTCTGTTTGTGAACGGGCTATCATGTCGTCTACGTAGACTTCAATCTCATGATGTATCATGTCATGAAACAAAGCTACCATGGCTCGCTGATAGGTTGCCCCGACATTCTTCAGTCTGAATGGCATCACTTTATAGCAGAAGGTACCCCACTGCATAACAAAAGTAGTCTTCTCCATGTCTTCAGGGGCCATTTTGATCTGGTTGTACCCTGAAAATCCGTCCATGAAAGAGAATACCTTGTGTTAAGCTGTATTGTCAACCAAGATGTCAATGTGCGATAGTGGAAAGTCATCTTTAGGGCTAGCCCTGTTTAAGTCTCTGTAGTCCACACATATTCTGACTTTGCTGTCCTTCTTAGGCACGGGCACAATGTTAGCAACCCATTGTGGATAAGAAGTAACAGTAAGAAAGCCCGCATTGAACTGCTTCATCACTTCAGCTTTGATCTTTTCAAACATACCGGGCCTCATTCGGCGGACTTTCTGTTTGATTGGTGGATAATCTTCTTTCGTAGGGAGACGGTGAACCACAATATCTATATCCAGACCCGGCATGTCTTCATAGGACCAGGCGAAGATCTCAACATATTCATTCAACAGCTGAACTAAGCGCTCTTTGACACTTGGCTCTAGGTTGGCACCCACTTTAACCTATTTTTTATCTTCGACAGTACCTAAATTGATAGTCTCTAACAACTCTTCATGGGGCAAAATAGCCCTTTCTTCCTGTTGCAAAAGTCTAGCCAACTCTCCAGGCACTTCACAGTCTTCATCACCTTCGTATTCAACATGATTGACCAGATCTTCAGAGTCACTGAAGGCCATAGCAGAATTGTTACCCATGGAATCCGGAGTGGATGGGTACCTGCATTTTGTGAGTGTGGGTGTGTGTACGGGATAGCCACCTTTAAACAAAATAAAGCATAAAAAGAAAGAAAATGAACACAAAAGTTTATAGATGAAAACGTCCATGATTCATTAAAAATGGCATATGAAAATGAAGAAATCAAGCCCTTACAAATGGACCCATATGCCCCGGGTAAGGCACAAGGCAAAAAGAGTGTACGATTTGTTTAATAATATTACAGACCAACAGGAAATGTTCAAAAGATAAATTACTGATTGATGAAAGTAATGGGAACGAAGTCTTTCGCCTCCCAGTTGTTCAGTCCTCCTTCAATGATTGGAAAGATCCAGTCTTCAAAATTTCTTCCTTCTTCATCATCCTCTAAAGCATGAACTCCATGATGAGTGATTTTCAATGCCGGTCCTCCAGCCCGGGAGCGACGCACAGCTTTCTGACTAGTAGCAGTGAAACCCAAACCAAACTTATCTGTCTTATAAGGAAAATCTGACAGTTGACCCCATATTGTGCTTCCTCCTTCCTTGACCACAGCCTCCGCATCTTTAAGGGATGACATCCGGGACACAGGTTTGGTAATGATGGGCACAACAGTCATTGTCTTGGCTACCGCAACTTCAGGAGAAACCTATTCAAAGTGTTGGAAAGGTATTTCTATGAATTCACCATCTAATTCCATGTAGCGGAAAGAGTTAAGGTGACTTATCATATACTCCTCCTCACCATGAACTGTTATGATCTTACCTTGGACCGGGTATTTGAGCATCTGGTGTAGAGAAGAAGTGACTGCCCCAGCGTAATGAATTCAGGGCCTTCCTAACAAGCATGAGTAGGAGGGACGGATGTCCATGACGTAAAATGTGGAGTTGAAAGTTTCCGTACCTACTTTAATTGGGATGTCCACCTCCCCGTGGACCATCCTCTTAGAACCATCAAAGGCTCTTACGATGATGTTGTTGGGCTTCAAAATTAGACCTTCACAATCTAGTTTGTCTAATGCTTTCTTTGGTAGGACATTTAAAGATGACCCGGTATCAACCAGAACGTAAGCAAGAGTGGTCCCTCTGCACTCTACCGAGACATGCAGCGCATCATTATGCTTTCTTCCCTTAGATGTTAGATCGGCATCAGAGAAGCCAAGACCATTGTCGGTTATAAGGCTGGCTACACACTCTTGAAACTGATCTGCAGAAGTTTCTTGAGGCACGTGCGCCGTATTCAGAAATTTGATTAAGGCTTTGGCATGGGCTTCAGAGCAGAGCAATAAGGCCAGCATAGAGATTTTTGAAGGGGTTTTCCCCAGTTGTTCTACGACATCATAGCCGCTCTTCTTAATTATCTTTAAAATCTCCTCCATTTCCTTTTGGGTGGTCTCGGGTATAACCAAAGTCTGAGCCCTCGTCCTGACGGGCGCTTCTTGGATCCCCTTACCTTTATCAGCAATAACAGCATAGGGTACAACTTCGGGAGTAACGATTTCTTCAATCACTGGACTTCGCACAGATATCTTGACTGGCACAGGAGCACTTGAGGGTCCGAAGATTTCACTTGGAGGAGCAATCTCTGGAGAGAAGATTCTTCCGCTACGAGTGATCTTACTTGTCCCCGCAATATTTCCTATGTCAGGAGTTTCTTCACCGAAACTTTCTTCAACTGATTCGGTCTGCTTAACACCGTGGTAGAAGATATCTCCCCCATAATTCCACGGTATTGTCTTGTTGGACTTGTATGGGATAGGCCCCGTCATTGTTATCTTCAGAGGTACAAACTTTGGATCGGGTGTAATCTTAACAGGTCTTTTGGAGACCTTGGAAAGATTGTCGGAAATGGTGATTATAGCAATATCATTGACAGGAGTAACAAGAGTTTTCTTGAAAAGGATTTCTTGAGTATCCATCAGGCGTTGGATGCCTGACTTCAATAAAGGACAGTCGGATTGCAAGGTTGAACAAAGGTAACAATCTTTTTCACAGCCTGGGAAAATCCCGACTTTCAACAGATTCATCTTGATCATTGGCAACAGAGTCATTAAGTCGTCAACAATAGTAACATGAAGATCTTCTACAACAGCATGGACATTATGACCATGTTTTGGCACAGGAGCGGATATCACATTAGGTTTTTCGGAGGCATCAAACTCCACCTCCTTGGCATCTATTAAATCTTTGATCTTGTTTTTAAGGGGCCAATATTTGTTGGTGTCGTGCCCCACACTGTCCAAATGATATGCACATTTTACATTTGAATGATAATAGGGAGAAGAGGTATTTGGGTTCTTCGGCGCCTCTTTCAAGTTTGTAAGGTTTAACTTTAACAGATGAGGGAGAATCTGAGCAGGTGTCATATTGATCCGGGTGAATTGTCGTGCAGGCCTTTCCACCCTGGTTTGGTTAGCTCTAGGTTGACTCCTTCGAGGTTGATCGGCTGAGGAGTTCTGAATCATCACAACCTCCACCGCTGGTCGGCGCTCCATTCTTCCTTGATTTCTCTGGGTGTAAACAGCAGAAACTTATTTCTTGGCTGGAAAGGTCTTCTTGGTAGCAGCGGAAGCAGATGCATCCTTTTGAATTTTACCGCTCTTAATGCCATCTTTGACTCTTTCACCTGTCAGAATTAGCTCGGTGAACCCTGCAGATGAGCTCCCGATCAAGTGATTAAAGAATGGACCTGACAGGGTCCCTAAAAACATATGAACAATCTCTCTTTCAGACAATGGTGGCTGCACCCTTCCAGCCAAATCCCTCCACTTCTGGGCATACTCCTTAAAGCCTTCATTAGAGACCATACCCATACTCTAATTGAGTACGAGTAGGTGCTAAATATGCGTTATATTGATATTGTCGGTAGAAAGCAGCAGCCAAATCCTCCCAGTTATGTACATCAGATCTTTCAAGTTGGTAGAACCAATCCAATTGCGTACCCGACAAACTATCTTGAAAAAGTGGACCCATAGATCCTTATCAGAAGAATGAGGTTGGATCTTTCTGACGTAAGATCGCAGATGCATCTTCGGACAAGACAAGCCATCGTATTTAGCAAATGTAGGCACCTTAAATTTAGGGGGAATCACAATCCCAACAACCAACCCTAGCTCTTTGAAATCCAGCCCAGGTACTCTTTGTACCTCCATGGCTGCCAGCCGATCTTCCAGATTCTTATACTTATCGTCCGCAGGAGGGTACTGCTGCTCAGAGTAATCTTCATCCTCTTCTTCTTCTTCCTCTTCTTCAGACTCGGAGGGCATTGCAGCTCCCTTTCCTTTGCCAACCCCTTCATCATACGTTGAGGGGAAATCCAAGACTCTCCTAGCTTGGTTCTCAAATATTCTTCCCATAGTGGCCACACCAATTCTTTTCTTTTTCTTTTTCTCCTTTTCTTTTTCGTTTTCCTTATTTAACAATGCTTTAAGGTCCTCTTGACCCTTTGCCAAGGTCATGAGGAGTTGTTGGAACTGCGAATTCTGTGCTTGTAGATCTTTGACCGTCTGCTCTATATCCATCTTGCTGAAATAAATAGCAGAGAGATAAGGAAACCTGGTGTGAAGACATGTCCATGCATATGATGAATGATATGTATTCATGTAATGCATTCAAGGGTTCAGAAATTCAAATTTGTTGCAAACAAAAAGAACACACGTCATATTAATAAGAAGAAATTTGTTAGTACACAAATGCCCCATGGGCAAAAATATTACAAAATTCTAATGTAAAAAGACGTTGCGCATCCTCTTTGGCGCGATGTAGGTGTTGAGAGTCTGCTCTTCATGGAGTCGATGAGTAAGCTCCAAAACCTTCTTCTTACTGGCGTAGAAGCTGGCTTCAAAAGTATTCCGTTCTTCCTTGAGCTGTATCCAACTCTTTTGCAATTCTTCCAATGATGTTGGAATGTTAGGATGTAGGAGGGTGTATGGAACCTCTCCTTCCATAACAGGCTCTTTGATCATAGGCAGAATGTAGGGGTAAGGCATCATAAGACTCTGGGCGCGGGTTCGTACCCACTTGAGGTAAGGCTCAAGGGGGATGGAATTCTTGTGTCCCAGGGTCTTACTGTCCACTTTGTAAGGCATCCTCCAAGCTTGGATAAACCTTTGTCGAAGTCCTTGAGTGTTGTTGTCGAAGTCAAAAACCAAGTCTGGAATCAGCATGTCATGAGGGCCATCCCTTCGGGCATACCCAAATTGTCTCAGAGCCAAACAGGGGTTTTAGGTAATGCCTCCCCTAATGCCAAGTAGTGGGACATTAGGGAATTCTCCGCAACAATCAATGATGATGACATTTTCTCTGGACCGAGAACACCAATGAACATCAGAATGTGTAAGAGTCATCAATCGTTGTGACCACCTCAAGCCTTGCTCATTCTTCAAGACTGATTGGGGAAGGTGAGAAATAAACCACCTTGCTAGAAGAGGACTACATCACATGAGAACACCTCTTTTGCTCATTGTTCGTGTGTAAAATGAGTGTAGGATGTCCCCAAGCAATGTAGGCACAGGATTCCGAGATATGAAAATCTTGACAGTATTTACATCTATAAGCTGATCAGGGTTTGGGAACAAGACCAACCCATAGATGAGAAGTGCTACAATCTCCTCAAAAGCTTGCAGATCTAGAGAATTCCAGCAGTCTTGTGCCTTCTCAAACAAAAACTTTGCCAAGAAACCCTTGACACCACTTCTGGTTTCCCAATGACCTTTGATATCAGATGGTTGCATGTGTAGGGCTTGAGCAACATCTTCAGGCTTTGGTTCTCTTTCCGTACCGTTGTAGGGTAGTTGATGGAGAATAGGAATCCTTAGTAGTTGAGATAATTCCTCCAAAGTAGGCACTAGTTGGTAATCAGGAAATGTAAAGCAATGGTGTAGGGGGTCAAAGAACTGGAAGAGAACTTTCACCAAGTCTTCTTCAATGTTGGAGTTGACCAAGTTGAGAAGTCTACCATGTCTTTTACTGAAGGGAGAATTCTCTGGAATCTTGGAAGTAAGCTCCTTGAGCAGAGGAGGGATTCTCACAAGGTTGACCTGGATTGTTTTTCTGCGGAGTGATTCCATAACCTACAAAACAGGAACAAAGATGAAGATCCAAATCCTTGAAATGGTTAGTGGATGCATATGATGCTTTATGATGTTCATGATGTATGCACAAGTATATGTACAAGCAAGTCACACAAGATCCTAGTTTCAGGCTTGCATGGGGTTTCATAGGTAAGTACCCTCTTGAAGTTAGTTGGCTCAACATGTCCTATAAATAGTAACCGGGTTCTAAGGAGCTCAATATCACTGGATTATTTTCTGTGTTCATCGTTTCAGTTTAGCCACTTAATTGGCGACCGAAATATTCCAAGAAAATAACCCTCAATGAGTGTAGTATCGAGTATCTACCAACTTCAGACTGCACCAAAATCGGTCATCTCACTACCCCTAAAAAGGCCAAGATGGTCAAGTAAAGGTTCTAAGAGTTCATTAGTGCTTCATGACATCACTCAGCGGCCCCGTATTCTCTTTGATTAACTCAAAGGCTACCAGTACCCACAAATATGTCACACTAATATAGCTATTGCTTCAACCATGTCAGTATACCCCGCACAGTTTCCATAATGTATTGCTATTTACCTATGAATGTTTCCCAAATCCGGGTGGAGGATTCAAACCCAAACAAGAGAACCAAATGTAAAGCAATCAAAGCAAACAAGATAAACATGTAAAAGGTGATCTAAACCCTAAGGTTACTCCACTTTTCTTTTCCCCAGCAGAGTCGCCAGTTCTATGATACGGTGGGAGAACTGACTTGAGGTTTTGCGTTTGTGTTCGCAAATATTTTGGTTTAGCAAGAGTCGCCACCAGCTTTTTATTTTATCCAAAGAAAAGGTCAAAAAGCACAGGAAAGACCTTTGAGATGTTTTCTTGGGTTCGGGGGATAGATTATGAAAAGGGAAGGTGAAAGCACCCTTTTCATCCATGGTTATCCATGGGCTCTTAGTTACTTGTTTAGATCACTTGCTTTTGCTTTTCAATTGTTTGAAATGGTGCTTTGTGTGTGATTTTGAAAGATGTTTTGAAAAGAGGCCATCATTGTGGCAACCTTTGTAATGATTCTTGTTTGAATATATACAAAGGTGTTTGTCTTTTGAAAAGATTTTTCAATGTTTGATTGTTTGAAAGTTTGCTTTTGGGAAATGTTTTGAAATTGTGTTGTGAGGTGTGTTTTAAAATAGCAAGGATGTTTTTGCAAGTTTTGATCAAGTAACTAAGAGTTGTCTACCCTATTTTACTCAAAGATCCTCCCTACACATTTTTAACCCTTTTGACAGTGTCGTTTTACCATTACATTTGGTAAACAACCTTGTATTAGGATGTTAAACGGGACAGGCGCGAGTCATCGTATTGACCATGATAGCAATTGTGCTAAGTATCTTAGGCAAAATTTTGAGGGACTAGATCATTTTTGTATAGGCAACCAAAATAGCGCCATCGAGGGACTATGATCTTTTGTTTTGTTTTTGCTTTGCCAAAGTACTCAACATGCATAACGTGACCATTTAAAAAAAGGCAACATGTGGATGAAACCCTAGGGGTGCATGTGTGAATTGTATTGTCAATTTTCATGCTTTTTTGTCTTGTATTAGGTCAAAATATTTGTTTTGATTTTAGATTTTTGCATACAAACCCTAATCTCTAATCATGGCATATTTGACAGTATAAGGTGCGTAAAATAAATCTACACTATTACAACATTGATATGGGGAGGGGGATACAATTTGAATGGGGAATATTTGCAAGAAAATAAAACCCTAATATTTACTATTACATCCAAATTGAATAAATGGTACAAATAAATAAATTGGCAATAATTAAACAATTTAAATATAAATATGCAAAATATTATGAATATGCAAAAATGTTTTTGTTTATTTTTATGTATGTAAAAATAAAATATTTAATGTATTAAAAAAGAAATAAAAAGTTATTATTTTTATTAAGGGCAAAAACCCTAATTTTCTTTTAAGAAAGTAAATATATATTAATTATATTATTCATATACAATAAAAATAAAATATATACAAAATAAAAATATATTTATAAAAAGAAAATATTTTTTAAGTATAAATAAAAATAAAAGGTATAATATTTTTTTATGTACTATTTTCAAGTTTTCATTAAATAAAATAAAAGTATATACTAACTAAATTATTTTTATGTTAGAAAAAATAAAAATAAAATACAAAATAAATGTGAAAATTTATAAAAATATTTTTTGATATTTTTTATGTTTGGAAAATAATAAAATAAAATCAGAAATGAAAAATAAATACAAAAATATGAAAATATGAAGAAATGGGCCAGGGGGTGCAGTCAGCAAGGCAGGGGGTGCAAAAAGTGAGAAACAAAGGCCCAGCCCAGTTCCAAACTTCGTCTTCAACCTCTTGTTCAAAAAATGCGCGCACCCTGTACAAAATGCCAGATCCTGCATACATGCTCTAATGCAAAAATTCATAACATCAAAGTTGTAGCATTTTTCAAGACGAAATCAACCATATAAGAAACTTAATCTAACTCTCAAAGACCAGAGAGAATTTCTCTGGCCCTAAATTATAACCTAATTTTTTCAGGAAGTTCATGGATCAAATTCTCTTAACACGTTTAACTTAAATGAAAACTGAGCATATGTACAGCTTTAGGGCTATGAATACTACATTTTTATTCACAAACCTAAGCCTAATGATTCCTAAATAGAGAGATAGGAAGTTGACAAAAACCTGTTTCAGTTGAAATCATGTATGGCAATGTGGAGCTTTTCAGTGAGGCCTGAGATGTTTGAGAGCTTGCTTGAACTTCCCCTGACCTTCCCCAATGCCTAGGTTGCCTTGAATGTGCTTGAACAAGCCTGTAGAACTCAACCTGCACAAGCTGAAAACAAAAATGGTGAAGCTTGCAAATGGAGTTACAGTCAGTGTCTAAGGGTTGGGATAGCTTGGATAGGATATATGGAAGGTGTTTGAACAGGTTTGGGGCAAAACGCACAAGGGTTTTTTGCTATGGAACTCCAAGTGCAGGAACTGCCCTGTTTTTACAAAAGAAAGGTGTTTTGATGTTCAAGAGTGTTTGAGGGAACAAAGGCTTGTGTTTCAGGCTCAATGCAATGTCAAGAAGTTGTTTCAAATTCTTGCTAAGCTTGGTTATAACAGATGTGCCAGTTGTGGTGTATTTGACAAGTTTCTTGTATTTTAAGCAAACGTAAGCCATGATGCAAGACAGGCCTGTACAGGCTATCTATCAGCTTGAACTCTATGCTCTTGGCCCCTCAAGTTGGTGGATATTGTGTGCTGTACAAGATCTTGTTCAAGGCTCAAGGATTCTATTTGACATAAAGCAAGATTTTGACAAAAATGGCAACATTGCCTTTTTGCCATTTTTGGATTAATCTCTTGTATAATCCTCTAATGACTAGAAAAAAGCTTCAAACCAATGGATTTGCATTTAATTATTGAGTATGGAATATTTTTGATACCTGTAATCAAGTACAAACAAGGCTGATTAGAGTTTACAACTTGTATCACTAAGAAAAGGCCATGGATCAAAAGTGAGTTTTTGCCAACTTCAAGCCTTCGATTCTACATAACCACAAATGATTTTGGAGAGTTCTTGGACATTTTGGAAAGCTTTTAACATTATCTACAATCCATATTTGAAATTCATTTTGAGATTCCAAGTGGCACTAAGTGAAAAATGGCCATGAAGATAGGTCAAAATCCTGCCTAAACTAGGGCAAAATTTCACTAAGTTAAAAGTTTCATGGACCCTTGTTCCAAAATTCATAACTTGAGATCCAAGCTTCTTTTGGGAAAACTTTGTGAATAAAAGTTGTTGAATTTGTGGAGGACTACAACTTTCATGTTGGAAGTTTTGTTTGAATCCAAATGCATCATAGTGAAAATGTTGGGCAAAGTTGGGAAAAATTAAGAAAATTTCATAACTTAGAAAAATTCTAAGTTATGAAATTTTTTCAATCTTAAACCCTAATTTGCAAAATTGGGTTTCTTGATGAACAAGTTTCATGTTTTAACACATCTTGATGAAAAATGACCCTTGGCTCTTGATTTTGACCAAAAAGTCAAAGTTTGACTTTTTAGTGTACAGTCAAATTTTGATCAGTTGATTGAAAAATTCATCTGTCAATCCAATGCAATTGAGATCTTCTGAACCTTGTGAATAGGTAAAGATGATGCCATTGAGTCCTTTAATCCATGCTTGAACCTAATTTGCCATTGGCTAGGTTAAAAATCAGAAATTGCCCTTGTGCAGTCAAAACCCTAAAAATGACCATTTTGCCCTTTTGATGATCTGATCAAATTTCTTGAGGAGTTGTGGTCCAAACTTGATCAAATGGTTCATATGAGTTTATAATGTTGATATGGATCAAAATTTATGAGGTTTGACTGTACATTGGGCACAATTGACTTTTCCCCAATACAATTGATTTTTAGGTTAACTGTCCAACTAACTGGGCAAAAATATGATTCAAGGCTTGAAACTTGTCATGAGCAATCTTAGGGGTCCAAGATGGTGTATGAAATTAATATGAAGCATTGATGGTCCAAAAATCCTTGTGTAACCTCAAACCCTAATTTAGGTCAATAGTGCAAGGAGATGTCTTAAGCAAAGCAAAACCCTAATCCTGTCTGGATTTCAAGGAGTCTTGTGAGGGGAAATCTTGATAAAATGAAAGGGCAAATTTTGGGGTACAACACACATGTTTGTCTTGAATCAATTCATTCGTATTCACTATTTCAAAAATGCGTTCTTATTTCCTTTTGTGATATTCAACTCTCGATTAAAAAACTCTAAGCCTTAGAGGGAGGATAACAAAAATGATACCACAATCTCTACAATATGCTTTTGAACAGACCCCGTTGACGATGTACATGCGTTGTTTCAAATCCTAAACAGTGGAGTTATAAGGAAGATAATCCCTAGTCAACCCCTTCGAGCCAAAGAAGTAGAAGTTTTTATTTTCGCACAAATTAAAACCCTTAGTCATAACCTGGGGCAGGATAGTTTTCTCAGTTAATTCAGAGGCGCATTCAGTCACAATCTGCCACTTTGTACACAATGAATGGAATCGAAGACGTCCTTCCAAAACAAAAGACGGTGATGGTTCCGTATAATCGTCAAGACAGGCAGTCATTATCTCTCGAAATAAAAGCTTATTAAGTCAAAACCTATGAAGGAGACTTAAGAGAAAAATTGGGGCATCCCGCTGACTGTAATCACAAAAGAAATAGTTCAGGCAAAATAAGGGATAACGAAAACAAAAAAAAGGTTACTACAAATCCTTGACAAAAAGAAGATTACAAAAATGACTGCCTTTTCAAAACAAATGTTCAATTTCTGAATCATCACCAAGTATCAGAGCAAAGATTCCAGACTCAATCGGGATCTAAATGCATAATTAACTGAGCATAGGACTGAAGAACATCACGAAGAGCGGGTTGGGTACAAATAAAATTTGAGACTTTTTCCTTTGTTTCTTGAACCGTGAACCAGGCCATGTTATAACCCTTAAAAGTCCTAGCTGAAGCATGGGTTTAGTTCGAGAGCATATTGTTACAAAGGTATCCTGACTCCTGTAGGCTTTGTTACGAATCCTGAGTTGATATCACATTCTTGCAAATTTCGTTTTACTACACAAAACACATTTTCAAAAAACTTTCAAGACAAACATGATTTTGCATTCTTTAGATGACATTGTTTGCATATGACTAATTGTTTGACAGCAGAGAAATCCGCACAATGGATATTCGATGAACAAACATCCTCTTAATGGACAGAATCACCTCAGCGGGAAAGACACTTCCAATAACAGGTCTTCCATAAGCAAGAGGCATGACACGATGTCTAAACACACCTGGGGCAGTCTCTCCAAAAGTGCCAAATAACCAGGGGCAAATCTCCATCTGAATCGCTTGGGGCATTACGCATGCATTCCAGCAACAAATCATGTGCCATCAAGAAAACATTTTTGACAATACTACAACACAACACTATGGACAGTGACAACTCTCTACTTCCTGAAAGCATGGACATAGTCGGAAAATACTACACATGAAAAAGAAGACCCGCTAGGTTGACACACCTAGGCAAAAATAAGGGAATCCCGGTGAACCAAAAGGGTTCGGGCAAAAGTTTGGGATATACATAAAAAAAATCTTTACACCCGACAAGTCGAAAACCTGAAAAGGCGGCTTGGGAAAAAAGGTATCCCAGTGGACTAAAAACCCGAAAGGGCGGTCCAGACAAAAGTTAGGGATTTAAAACATACGATTATGTCCCGTCACCTGTCTATCAGTGGAAGACTTATACCTTGATCATCATTCATCAAGAGTACCAGAATCGAGATACAGTTCAGATACGCTCCAGATACGGATGCCATTCTGATACTCATTCAGATTCAGCTTTCCGATACAGTTCAGATACGCTCCAGATACGGATGCCATTCTGATACTCATTCAGATTCAGCTTTCCGATACAGTTCAGATACGCTCTAGATACGAATTCCATTCTGATACTCATTCAGATTTAGCTTTCCGATACAGTTTAGATATGCTCCAGATACGGATGCCATTCTGATACTCATTCAGATTCAGCTTTCCGATACAGTTCAGATACACTCCAGATACAGATGCCATTCTGATACTCATTCAGATTCAGCTTTCAGATACAGTTCATATATGCTCCAGATACGGATGCCATTCTGATACTCATTCAGATTCATCTTTCAGATACAGTTTAGATACGCTCCAGATATGGATGCCCTTCTGATACTCATTCAGATTCAGCTTTCAGATACAGTTCAGATACGCTCCAGATACGGATGTCATTCTGATACTCATTCAGATTCAGCTTTCAGATACAATTCAAATACGCTCCAGATACGGATGCCATTCTGATACTCATTCAGATTCAGCTTTCAGATACAGTTCAGATACGCTTCAGATACAAATGTCATTCTGATACTTATTCAGATTCAACTTTCAGATACAGTTCGGATACGATCCAGAGACGGATATCATTCTGACACTCATTCAACACATGTTTCAAGTACATATCAGATACGATCTAGAGACGGATTTCATTCTGACACTCATTAAACACATGTTCAAGTATAATCACAATATATATCCATCTATAAAATCTCCGCATGTACTTTTTCCAACATGGTACAAAGGGCAGAGACAGTTGGAAGAGAAGTCACTATCACATACAAGCCAATGATACCTATATTCCCCACAAAGCCGAGACAACCAAAGTTCGACCTCCATATCCCCAAGCGGGAATTCCTTCCCCAGCAGGTTCCTTCAGAAAGCTGATATCTGTATTCCCCAACAGAGCTCTATAATCATAAATAGTTTATAAAGTTTTCTCCCAAACAGATTTTATTTCTCCGAAAGCGGAAGCTCAATCTCCAACAGAGCTCTTCTCTCCAGCAATGGAAGTTCATCCCCAGCTGAGTTTATTTCTCCAAATCAGCAGATCTTCCAACAGAGTATCTCTCTTCCCCATAGATTCATTCCCCTGAAGGGTTATCCTCAGGCAGAGTCTCTCCCGGCAGAATATTCTCAAGCAGAATGGATGTTAATCTCCAGCTAATCATCTTCGGTCACTATCCCCAGCGAGAACGAATAACTCAACTCCTTATACTCTCCAGCAGAAGTCCAGGATTTATTCTCCCCAGCCAGAGAATATCACAAGAACATTGCATATCCATACATCATGGCATGCGCATACGCATTATACAGCACAATCTCATTTATTTTGAGAACATCATTACTCAATGCATTTCATACATCATGACATTACATACGACTAACTCTTTACCTTTCAAGGAAAGATGCAATCAAGTTCTCACGAGTTCTCTCTGGTTCAGTCAAACCGACACTAAGGTTTCTATTCCAGTTGAAGATATTCCAACATTTTTTCTAGTTCAGTCAAACCGACATTAAGGATTCTATTCCAGTTGAAGATGTTAAGATTTTCGTCTGGGTCAGCCGAATCGCCGCTAAGATTCCCCTGATTTTTATGTCAGTCAAAGTAAACATGAGACCTCTCTCGGAATCAGTCAAATCGATACTAAGATTTCTCTCCCAGTTGAAGTTATCACAAGTTTTCCCTGGTTCAGTCGAATCGATACTAAGATTTCTATTCCAGTTCAAGCTATGAAGCCCAAAAATTGATCGGATAACAACTTATTTCCCCCACCATACTGTGAAGCTTGGAAATCGACCGGATAATAGTATAAGAGACTATGAAGCCTGGACCCGACCAGATAGTGGTATATCTCAGATTCAAGTTGTGAAGCCTGGAAATCGACCAGATAATATCTTGATTTCTCCAAAATACTATGAAGCCTGAAATCGACCAGATAGTGGTATAAGACACCGTGAAGCCTAGCGCACGACCAGATAACGGTATAAGATGCTGTGAAGACTGGCGCACAACCAGATAGCGGTAAGAGACAATGTGAAACCTGGAAATCGACCAGATAACAGTATGCGGTACTACGAAGCTTGGAATTCGACCAAATAGCAGTTTACTCGGCCAATTACTATGAAGCCCGAAAATTGACCAGATATTAGTATGTCTTAAATTCAAGTTGAAACCCGGATGCGACCAGATAACCACATAATTCCTTCTGAAGCCTGGAACACGACCAGATAAGAATTGAGAAATTGCAATGCCTGGATGACGACCAGATAGCAAGTTTAAATCTCATCTCCCCAGTAAGTCACTGTGAAACCTGGAGCACGACCAAATAATAGTTAATCTTATTATCCTCAGCAAATTGTTGTAAAGCCTGGATCACAACCAGATAGCAGTTCACTTTCACCTCCTCGATTAAGAGATGATTCCCCAGTAGAGTAATGGACAACTGAAGCTCCTAAAATTCTATTTCTCCCAAGACAGAGACCAACATTCCTCGGAAGATCCCTCCTTGACGACAGGAACAAGAATTCTCATCGAAGGAATATCTCATAAAATCAACATTCTTCTGGATGGCATCTTTAAGCCCATCTCCGACGACTCTCCGTCATCATCCTGGATGGTATCTTTAAGCCAATCTCTGACGATACTCCGTCATCTTTTCTAAGTGGCATCTGTAATCCCATTCCCGATAATACCTACACAGTCCAGCACCATCTCAGACAAGTGCAAATTTCTGGGCACTTAGTGTTCAATCATCTTCCACCTTCAAACTACGAAAGGCAGACAAACAATCTACATCCTCAGGTTTAAGAAGATTGAACAGGGGCAGATGTTGTACCCCAAAATTTTCCCTCTCATTTTACTCAACACATGCCCATTGAGGTCCTCAACTTGCTTAAGGATGCCCAAGAGTTGATCAGACAAACTCCCTCCTAAGGCAATGTACCTCAAATTAGGGTTTCCATTTTCATCAGGGAGGGGGAGCTCCAAAGGTCCCAGATTCCTTCCGTGGTCCTAATATGTCCTCAAGATCATCCATGTCAGGTTTCATGCCTTGCACAAGAAGTTTGCTCAGTCAATTGCCCAGATGCCTGAAAATCAACTGTACTAGGTCAAAAGTCAATTGTGGCCCACATACAGTCAAACTTCAAGATTTTTGGTCAACATCAACATTTTGAAGTGATATCCATCATTTTATCAAGGGTTGATCATGATTCCTCAAGGAATGCCCCAAATTCATCAAAACCCAAAAGTTGTTAAATTAGGGTTTCTTAGGAAAAGTCAACCAAACTTTGACCAAGCATAACTTCTTCATACTTTATCATATCCAAGGCTCATTTTGAATATGATGCAATTCCCTACAATTCATCTTCAGCCCCCAAGTTCAAAATATGCACTCATCAAATGATATGAATTTCTACATTATAGGTCCTTTTGAAAAGTCAATAAACACACTTTTTGGGTCAAAGCTTCTTACATGAACATGGAAGACCCAATTGAGATGAAACCAAAAGGGTTGTTTAGGGGACATCATAAGTTGTCTAAAAAGTCCAAGAACACCCTCTCAGGGTTAAAGTTGAGGGAGATATGTATTGTCAAAATTGACCAATTTTTGGAAATGTGCATGAAGTCAACATTGATCAAAATGACTTTTTTTTCCAAATGGGTCCATGTTTTCTTATTTGAAACTTGTTCCTAAGATGGCCCACGACCCTTGAGCTTATCCACCTATTATTTTATTATTTTTATTATTTATTTTGATTCTTTATCCATTTAAATCAAAATAAATTAATTTAAATAGTAGAATAATCAAATAAAATCAAAGATTTGATTTTATGAGCATATTATGAGTCCATGAACAGCTAGCAAATCAAAAAATTCGTGCAAGAGCTAATTGATTGGAAACGATCTTAATTTGGTCTATTTTGGAAACAAATCATACAAGGCAAAGAATGAAATCAAATCTCCATAATTTGCAAAGATATGATCAGTTTTTGTTGACCTAAATCATTCTATGATATATACACAACATTTCCAAAGCATAAAAAAGGGTTCTTGGTCGTGAAAACAAAGGAGTCAACTTCAAATTTTTGTCAAAAAAAGTGCTGATCACATATTCCTCCATAGACTAATTCAAGCAATTCCAAGGCCAGCAATTCGTTCCTGGACATTTTCTGAAGCCATTCCAATCATCCTCAAGCCTTAAAACCTTCAGAAATCACGCCTCACAGTGCCATGATTTGCATCTTTTTTCAAGATTCGTTTTCAATAATTTATCCATCATAAACATGTTTTGATCATATATCCATGCTTGCTGTCATGTTTGTAATGTTTTTGATTGGTTTGATTGAAGTTTAAGTGCAAGAATGGCACGATGCCATTGTTAGGGTTTTGAGGTCCCAAATTAGGAATTCCATATAGAGGCAAAATTGGACAAAATCATGGGTACTATCATGCTTAGAAGATGATTTGCAATTGACCCATGTCTTTGGTTTGAATTTATTCTGCTCGTGTTGCGTTTTTGAATTTTACAGGTTTATGGCTACGAACAAAATCCGTCACTATAGCTTTTAGTGACGGAAACGACTGTAGGTAAAAGTGTGGCCAAAAACAACAGTTACGGGGAAGAATACAATTAGGTGGTAGAATCCCATTGGGTGATTTGAATCACGCGCGCGTTTGGGAAAGACCACTTTATTTCCTTTATATTTTATTTATGTTATTATATTTACAACTAACCATCCAGCCATTAGATTCATCATTAATCCAGATTCAACGCTCAAGTCATACCATGGGTCGTCAGAAAGAGCATCACACTGGATCTAGCGCGTTGAGGGGGCTGACCAAGGAATGGGCCTAACAAATTTAGTACTACACCCCCTGAATAACTCAACAATACATGCCCAATTTCTTTTCTTTTTTTATTTTATTTCCTTTATTTTAATTATTTGATTAATTATTTCCTTTTACAAAAATAATACAAAAAATCATTTTTTATTTAATCATAAAATCAAGAAAATCACAAAAATGTAGAATTAGGTTTTTTTTATTAAAATTAGTTTTTTTTGGAAAATGATTAATTTAATGATATTGACCTGATTGTATTCATAATTAAAATTAATTAGACAAATTAGGTTTAATTCACAAAATATTTAATTTTCTCAATAAAATACCAAAAAATATTTTTCTTTAATTAATTAGATTTAGGTTAAGATTTCAAATATTTTTCTCAACAATAAAATACAAAAAAAAAATATTTTCTCTTTAATTGATTAGATTTTAGAATTTAAACTTTGATTCCCGTGCTTAATTCTCGCGTGCAATATTTTATTTTCCAATTATTGTATTTGCTTCGGGTTTGTAATAGTTTTTAATTAGAGTTTACCGCATATTATTTACTGTTTAATCCCCGGTTTTTGGTCATGTAACCCCCTCCCCGAAGCCTTGTAATAGCGTATATTTACTTTTTCGCTTTTAATCTCTGCAACTATGAACTGTCTAGATGTATGGATAATAGGCTTGCATGCAAAAGAAAAATAAAATTAAAACAGTAGATCACCTTAATTGTGCAAAGATTAAATAACTGAAATCAAACACTGCTTCACACTTGCACCCTTAGAGTATGCCTCACTTGGTTGCCTCGAAAAACAATGGTCAGGTCCCTCGAACGTAGGGATATCTTAGCAAAAGACCCTTAATCTAAAAATCATCATAAAGATCATAGTTCCTTAATGTCCCTCGAGTTGCCTACGAGAAATGATCTTGTCCCTTGATGTTGCCTATATGATGACAATCCCTTCGAAATGCTAAGGTATCCTTACATGTTGCCTTCAATGACCATTACGTTCCTTTCGATAGTCCCTCAAACATCCAACGACTAGGGTTACCTACTCACTAATAGTAGGATAACACGGTCTAAAGGATAGGAGGAAAAGAACGCCTTTTTTCGAGTAGGTAGATAACTGTTAGGTACTTGCTCAAACAAACAAAAACGTTTTCACACCACCACTTTCCCAAAAAAATTTTTTAAAAACAACTTCGTAACACTCTTGAGGACAGAAACAAGGGTAAAAACAAAGTAAAACAAAACTTTTCAAAGCAAGCACACACAAGAAATTTCAAAATGAGAAAGTACCTAAGAGCCCATGGAAAACCATGGATATAAAGGGTGCTAACACCTTCCCTTTCTATAATCTACCCCCCGTACTCATAAGCATCTCGAAAAAGGTTTTTTCTGTTCTTTTTCCCTTTTCCTTTATTGGATAAAATAAAAGTTGGTGGCGACTCTTGCTTACCGTGACATTTCCGAATATAAAACGCAAACCACTATAACAGTCGGTTCTGCCACCTTATCACACACACGCATGCGTACCTTTCAAAGTTGAAACACGCGTTCAACTTCTGAGGGTAGCGTGTGACAGTTGGTTTAATGTAATGAACTTATGAACCATTCGTGTAATGAAACATTAGACACATTTAAGAATATGATGAATGGCTTCTGATGTAACTCCTCTTCTCACTTCTGAAGAGTAGTTAATCAGAACATTCATTTCAGAACATTCTGGAAATACATATAGAGAAAAAAATTCATTCGGGACAAAATTCCATACTGATGTTTTTCAGAATGAATTTAAATTTATCTTCAGAAAGGAGTTTTGTGAAAATATCAGCCCATTGATGGTTTTTGTCTATGAAGTTTAAACTTAGGATTCCTTTCTTAATGTAGTCTCTTATGAAATGATGTTTAATTTCTATATGTTTTGCCTTAGAATGTAAGATGGGATTTTTTGAAAGACAAATAGCAGAGGTATTATCACAGAAGATAAGAATCTTACTTTCATATAGATGATAAACTTCCAGCTGGATCTTCATCCAGATCATCTGAGTGCTACATCCAGCAGCAGATATATATTCAGCTTCAGTGGTTGATAGTGCAATAGTGGCTTGCTTCTTGCTGTACCATGAGATAATGTTATCACCCCGAAACTCACAGCTTCCAGAGGTGCTTTTGCATTCTATTTTATCTCCAGCAAAGTCAGCATCACAATAACCTACTAGTTTAAAATCTTTGGATCTTCTGTAACACAGTCCAAGGTTAGTAGTACCTTTCAGATACCTCAGAATTCGCTTAATAGCAATTAAGTGAGATTCTCTAGGATCTGATTAGAATCTTGCACATAAACATACACTGAATAATATATCTAGTCTAGATGCAGTCAGATAGAGAAGAGATCCAATCATACCTCTGTAGAGTTTCTGATCTACTTTCTTACTTACCTCATATTTCCCAAAATGCATGTAGGATGCATTGGTGTCTTTGCTTCTTTACTTTCTGATAGCTGGAATTTCTTCATAAGTTCTTTAACATACTTTGTCTGATGTATGTAAGTACCTTCTGTAGTTTGATTAATTTGAATTCCCATAAAGAATTTCAGTTCTCCCATCATGCTCATCTCAAATTCAGCCTGCATAGACTCAGCAAATTCTCTTCCAAGAGAGACATTAGAAGTCCAAAAATAATATCATCTACATATATTTGACATATTAAAATGTCATTTTTAAATGTTTTTCTGAATAAGGTAGTGTCCACTTTCCCTCTGGTAAAATTATTTTCTAAAAGAAAGTTACTCAGACGTTCATACCAAGCTCTGGGAGCTTGTTTCAGACCGTACAGGGACTTTTTCACTTTAAAAACATGTTCTAGAAATTTTGAGTCATCAAAACCCAGAGGTTGGTGGACATAAACTTCTTCTTCTATGTAACTATTTAAAAACACACTTTTAACATCCATTTGATATAATGAGATGGTGTGTTGAACAACAAAAGAAATTAACAATCTAATTGATTCTAACCTAGTGATTGGGGCAAAGGTTTCATTATAATCAATTCCTTCTTGTTGACTATAAACTTGTGCAACCAGTCGTGCCTTATTTCTGACAACCTCTCCTTGCTCATTCAACTTGTTTCTGAATACCCATTTTGTTCCTATGATATTGAATCCTTTGGGCTTTAGAACTAGATCCCACACATCATTTCTTGAAAATTGATTTAGTTCTTCTTGCATAGCTAGGATCCAATCGTTGTCTTGTAGAGCTTCCTCTATTGAGGTTGGTTCAATGAGAGAGTCCAACCAAAACAGTGATTCTTCAATGTTTCTGAAAGAGGATCTTGTTCTGATGGGATCTTCTTTCTTTCTAATAATCACGTTTTCTGGATGTGCTGATGTGATTCTGGGGAATTTATTCTGTGAAGTTTGTTCAGAAATTCTTAGATTTTCCAGAGCGTTTTCAATAGGAGGGTCTTCTGAGTTGTCCTTTGCTTCTGACTCTTCAGAGTTTGTAAGATGATCTTCTGTACCTGCAGGATTTTCATCCTGCTTTGGCTTTTGCTGGCTAAGCTTATCATCAAATCTGACTTTGATTGATTCTTCAACAATCAGATTTTCTGTGTTGTATACCCTATAGCCTTTTGAGCGTTCAGAATATCCAAGCAGAAAGCACTTTTGTGCCTTAGAATCAAACTTGTTTAGATTATCTTTAGGATTCAAAATATAGCAAGTGCATCCAAAATGATGGTGTGACACGGTGGGAGAACTGACTTGAGGTTTTTGCGTTTGTGTTTGCAAATGTTGTGGTTTAGCAAGAGTCGCCACCGGCTTTTCTTTTATCCAAAAAGGAAAGGTGAAAAAGCACATGAAAGACCTTTAGAGATATTTTCTTGAGTTCGGGGGGTAGATTATGAAAAGGGAAGGTATTATCACCCTTTTCATCCATGGTTTTCCATGGGCTCTTAGTTACTTTCTAGGTCACTTGCTTTTGCTTTGAAATTATACTTTGTGTGGTTTTGAAAGTATTTTGTAAAAGAGGCCATTGTTTAGGCAATCTTTGTAATGATTCTCGTTCGTAAGAATGTATACAAAGATGTTTATCTTTTTGAAAATATTTTCAATGTTTGTAAGATGTTTGGAAATGTGTATGTTTGTTTTGAAAATAGCAAGGATATTTGTTTTTGAGAGTGAGCAAGTAACTAAAAGTAATCTACCTACTCAAAAGGTCTTAGATGTGCTTTTCCTCCTCCTTTATATGTTGCTACCTTACCATTGATTTGGCAAGAAGCCCCATCGTTGGATGTGAAGGGACGAACGTTGGGACGTTTGAATAGTCATAGAAGGTAACTTATGAGACGTTTTAGCACTGCCGTTTAGGGACTAGATCATTTTACTGAAGGCAACATCGAGGGTCATCGAGGGACTACGATCTTTTTTCATCGAATGATCTTTGCTAAAACGTCCCATGTTCGAGGGACATGACTATTTTCCGAAAGGCCACAAAAGTGGGATTACCCTAGAGGTGTTAGTGTGCAAGTGTGTTAGTTTGCATACATTTTATCTTGTATTTGAAAGTCATCTATTCGTCGATTTTATCTTGCCATACATCCTATTCACTAGTAATATATGAAAGGCAAGTAAAATGCGGAAAGTAAAATCTAAGCTATTACATCACTTTAGGGGGATGGGGGTACAATTTAACAATGGGGATGAAGTAGAAACTAAAATATTACAACCATATCGAATAATAATGAAAACAATGTAAAAGCAGTGCAAAACAAAAGGAAAAATGCATGTTGAACTGCTATGTGTCGACCCATGCTGTTATGCAGTGACACATAGCTTTTCCTTACTCCTGTAAAACGAAATATGTTCAGTATGAGTCGACACATAATGGGATGTATCGACTCATACACCTTCTTGTATCAACGCGAAACGCATACGTATCGACTCATAAGCTTTTCCAGCCTCTGCTTTGTGATCTGAACTCAGTATGGGTCGATGCATGAGGGTTATGTGGCGACTCATACCCTGTTTTTTTCACTAGGATGGGTCGACACATGAGGATATGTGTCGATGCGTGCTGCATTCTCCTATCTTAAACATTGTTTTACTGACTGTACAAATTAGTTTATGGCATATGATGGATAAATGTAAATAACACATGATTGAAGAAGCCTAAACCATAAGCAAATGATTAACTCAAAGAGATAATAAAATACTACATCTTATCCTCAAATAACAAAAGATAGTTAATGATGTAATGACAAGATATCAAGTCAATAGGACTTACCTTTGGGCTGCACTGGTTGTTTTAGATCTGAATGCTTTTCCAAACGCTATGATGACTTTGTGAGTCTTCAGAAAGTTGCTCTGGACTGCTGGAACTGAGTTGGATTGTACTGTAATATTTTGGTATTTTTGATGGTGAAGATGGATAGCACTACAAGGACTATTTTTATGTTTTGCCAAACTTTGTATATGGTGAAGTGTTTGGCTTATGGAGAGTTTGTATGGCGGAGTAATGGGTTGGGGTTCTGTTTTGAATAGGAGTTGGTGCTGATTTTGAATTAATCAGTCAAGTTTACAAGGGATACTGTTTTTCTGGTCAACAAAAACTCTCTATGCTCTCTCCAGAATTTTACCTCTGAAATCTAACTCTAAAAACCAACCTGTTTGTCTTATGAGACAATCCTCTTTTGTAGACCCTTGACTTTGGTTTTTGGGGGAAACAACATAAGTTATTTTTAATTGTTTTTGCTTACTGCTTTGACACTTTCTTCACACAATTTTCCTTTGCCATTTTGGTGCAATTTTAGGGGCTGTTGTGATGCAGGCTTGGGCAGACTGCATAGAGCAGTTTTTGGACTGCATTGGGAAACATGCATCCTTGGGGTGCAGCATAGCACAAGCTTTCTTCCAGGGCAGCATGGGGTGTTGTGGCAATGTGGCACATCACATTTTGTTCAACTTGGACAACATGGTTTGTAGCATGTCACAACTTTGGTCTTGTGGAATATTTCAAGCACATTATATCAAGGGCCAAAACATTGTGACAAGGTCTTTTGAGAAAAATTCAATCAAGGCATAGTTTTAGAATTTGTTATTTTATAAGAATGCCACTTTATAATAACTTGAATTACTTGCATCATCTTGAATTATTTGGAATTATAATAAAATGCCATGAAGCAAAAATGAAATTAACCAAGTATAGGAAATACTTAGAAAAATTTCAAAGTCTTGTAAAGTTGGATTTTTGATCCTCTTTATTTTTGATGATCAAATTTCATATTTTGGATGTCTTGATGAAATATGATTTTTGGGACTCAACTTTGGTCAAAAAGTCAAAATTTGACTTTTTAGTGTATAGTTGACTTTTCTCACCAGTTGACTGAATTTGTCTATCAATCCACTGATCTCAGGAGATGAATTGAAATATGAAATTAGGTCAAAATGACGCGCTCAGATCCTTGAGATCATGCTTCCAACCAATAAGCCAGTTATTAGGTAAAAAATCAAAGTTCAGTCATTTTTCAGTCAAAATCTTAATTTCGCCCATTTTGCCCCCTTTTGGTAATTTGAATGACTTTCTTGGAAAATTGTGATCCCAATCTTGAAACTTGACAAAAATAATCCTGAGGGTCCATAATGATTCATGAAAGTCATTCGAAACATTAGCAATCCAACTGCCTTTGTACAAACCCAAACCCTAATTTGAGGTATCAGTGTTGGGAAAATTGTTTGACCTAGTCGATACTTGCGCAAACTTGAGGCATTGAAGATCTTTATAGGAAATATCTTGAGAAATGAGAGGGAAAATTTTGGGGTATAACAACTGCCCCTGTTCAATCTTCTTAAGCCTGAAGAGTTAGATTGGCATGTTTTGCCATTCGTGACTCGAAAGTGGAAGATGATTGAACACTAGAGTGCCCAGAAATTTGCACTCGGTGATGTGATGGTAGAGGGAATGGGCTTGAATATGCCATTTGGAGAGGTGGTAGAAAGTTGTAGGAGATGGGCTTAAAGATGCCATCCAAAGATGATTGTTGAATTGCAAGTTGTAAGCCGAAAGAATAAGTGTCAGAATGGTGTCCGTGTTTGGGACGTATCTGAGCTGTATCTGAAAGGTTGTATCTGGACGAGTATCAGAATGGAATCCATGTCTGGAGCGTATCTATACTGTATCTGAACTTGAGATCTTAATGAGTATCAGAATGGCATCCGTGTCTGGAGCGTATTCGTACTGTATCTGAAAGTTGAATCTGAATGAGTATCAGAATGGCATCCGTGTCTGGAGCATATCCATACTGTATCTGAAAGTTGAATCTGAATGAGTATCAGAATGGCATCCATGTCTGGAGTGTATCTGTACTGTATCTGAAAGTTGAATCTGAATGAGTATCAGAATGGCATCTGTGTCTGTAGCGTATCTGTACTGTATCAAAAGGTTGAATCTGAATGAGTATCAGGATGGCATCCGTGTTTGGAGCGTATCCGTACTGTATCAAAAGGTTGAATCTGAATGAGTATCAGAATGGCATCCGTGTCTGGAGTGTATCCGTACTGTATCATGATTGCATATTGTTAATGGTAGCTGTTAATCTTATCCTGAAAAGGGTAAAATTTTAGCTGAAACACAAAGTTATGTTGCATGAAATGTATGATGCAATGTATTCGCTTTATGATATGTGGATGCAATGCATGCACATGTAAGCTGATTTGCTGTATTGCTGTCTGTTTGAGGAAAATAAATCTTTGAATGTTGCTGAGGCTATGTTGAATTTTCATGTCTTGAAGTTGAAATACTAACGAACTCTTGTTGAGAGAAGTAGACTCTGTCGTGAGGGAAACACCATGTACTATTTGTAAGATCTGTTTGGGGAATCCCGAGGAATTTGACGATTTCTACTGGGGATTAATAGATTGAGATTTGTTCTGCTGGGGATTTAAATGACGTACTATGGGGGATTACTCATGGAATAGCCTAGAGACGTTTTCCTGTCCTTTCAACCTATCGGTAATTGTCTTTCTCATTTTGTTTATTTGTAAACAGTAATTATGTTCAAATGCATATGTTCATCAATGAATCATTGGAAGTTTTTTTCAAACAAAACACAAGAGTAAAGAAAAAGACAAATAGTTTTTTATTTTATTTTTAAAGAGATATCTTTGTATTGACTTTGAATAAGTATTTTGTACAAAGGAGACAAACATTCTAGTAAGAGAACGGTGTCATAAAACAATAAAAATTTATACAAAGAAAGATAGCTATGTGTAATAATCCCATGGGGTTCCCATTCTGCTATAGCCTTTATATCTCCGAATATCTTGTCTATTTGTTGCTTTGTCCGAAGATGATTGAATTGATCAGAAACTCTGAGTTTGTCAGTGGAGGTCAAAGGTTGTCCGTAAGTGATCCGACGGGACATAGTCATACGCTTTAATTCCCTAACTTTTGCCTGGACCTCCCTTTCGGGTTTTCAGTCCACTGGGAAACCCTTTTTTTCCCAAGTCACCCTTTCAGGTTTTCAACTTTCCGGGTGTATAAATTTTTTTATTATTTTTTATCCCTAATTTTTCCCGAACCTTTTTTGGTTTGCCGGGATGCCCTTATTTTGCCTAGGTATGTCAACCTAGCGGGTCTCTTATGCGTAGTATCTTTTGACAATGTCTGCATTCGCAGGGTGTGGCAGGTCGTCACCGACCATGGTGGTCAAGATCATTGCCCCACCAGAGAATATGCTTTTGATTACAAATGGTCCTTCATAGGTAGGAGTCAATTTTCCCCTGGGATCACTTTGTGGCAAGATGATACGTTTGATCACTAGATCCCCAACTTGACATACTCAGCGTCTGACTTTCTTGTTGAAAGCCTTGATCATCCGTTTTTGATACATCTGACCATGGCAAACAACAGTAAGTCTCTTTTCATCAATTAAGTTCAGTTGATCAAGTCGAGTCTGGATCCAATCGTCTTCACTCAAACCTGCATCCTTTATAATTCTCAGAGAGGGGATCTGAACCTCAATAGGCAAGACAACCTCCATGCCGTAAACCAAAGAATAGGGTGTTGCCCCGGTTGATGTGCGAGCCGTGGTACGGTACCCGTGGAGAGCGAATGGTAAAATCTCATGCCAGTCTTTGTATGTGACTGTCATTTTCTGTATGATCTTCTTAATGTTTTTATTTGCAGCTTCGACAACGCCATTCATCTTTGGCCGATAGGGAGAAGAATTGTGATGCTGGATTTTGAATTGCTCGCATAAGGCGGTGATCATAGTGTTGTTAAGATTTGTACCATTGTCAGTGATGATCCTTTCGGGGATACCGTATCGACAAATGATATTTTTCTTGATGAAACGGGAAACAACGTTCTTGGTGACGGAAGCGAAGGAAGCTGCCTCGACCCACTTTGTAAAATAGTCAATAGCCACTAGGATGAAGAGGTTTCCATTAGAGGCTCTCGGCTTGATTTCCCAAATCATATCTATTCCCCACATAGCAAAGGGCCAAGGAGCTATCAAGACATTCAGAGGAACCATAGGTACGTGCACTCAGCATAAATTTAACACTTATGACAGGTCCGAGAGTGTTGATAGCAGTCTGCTTCCATGGTAGACCAATAATAGCCTGCCCGTAGGATTTTCTTTGCCATCGTATGCCCACTGGAGTGAGTGCCAAAAGTACCTTTGTGTAATTCATCCATGATCTTTTCCGCTTCAACCTTATCCATACACCGAAGCAGAACAGAGTCATGATTACATTTGTACAGGATGCCATTACTCAGGAAGAACTTAGCAGAGAATCTCCTTAAGAACTTCTTATCATTGATTGAAGCTCCTTCTGGATATTCTTGATCCTCGAGATACCTCTTGACTTCATGAAACCAAGGCTGGTCCATTACCTCTTCAGTATTAATCTCGTGACAGTGTGCTGGTTCATCCATTCGCTCGATGGTGATCTGGGGAGCCTCGTTATCCCAATTAAGTTTAAACATAGATGACATTGTGGCTAGAGCATCTGCTAGCTGATTTTCTTCTCACGGGAAATGCTCGAAGGTAATCTTCTCAAAATGTGGTAGCAATGTCAAAACTTGTTCTTTGTAAGGGATAAGATTTGGGTGCTTAGTGTCCCATTCCCCTTTGATCTGACTGATGACCAAAGCTGAATCTCCAAACACAACTAAAGATTTGATTCCCAAGTCTATGGCAGCTCTGAGACCAAAGATGCATGCTTCATATTCCGCCATGTTGTTCGTACAGTTGAAGCAAAGTATGGCAGTAAAAGGAGTATGACACCCTTCTGGAGATATGAGTACAGTGTCGATACCATTACCAAGTGCATTGGATTCCCCATCAAAGAACAGGGTCCATCGGGATCCTTGTTTAGGTCCGTCATATGGTCTGATTTCTTCGCAGTTGTCTAATGTCATGATGTCTTCATCCGAGAATTCAAACTTCATGGACTAATAGTCTTCTACAGCTTGATGAGTAAGATGATCAACTAGCACACTGCCCTTTATAGCTTTCTGGGTAGTATATTGTATGTCATATTCTGTTAGGATAATTTTCCACCTAGTTATTCTCCCAGATAGAGCCGGCTTTTCAAAGATATACTTTATTGGATCCATCTTAGATATCAACAAGGTAGTATGAGTCAGCATATAATGTCTTAGCCGGCGAGCAGCCCATGCTAGAGTGCAGCAAGTTTTCTCGAGTAGTGAATATCTGGTTTCACAATCGGTAAACTTTTTGCTCAGGTAGTAAATAGCGTGCTCTTTTCGGCCAGACGCGTCATGTTGCCCCAATACACACCCCCATTGAGTTCTCTAAAACGGTCAGATACACGATCAATGGTCTTCCCTCGACTGGTGGCATAAAAATAGGAGGCTCTTGTAAGTACTCTTTGATTTTGTCAAAAGCAACCTGGCATTCATCATTCCATCTGATTACTTGATCTTTGTTCAATAGTTTGAAGATTGGCTCACAAGTAGCTATTAAGTGAGAAATGAATCTGGCAATATAGTTCAAGCGTCCCAAGAATCCTCTAACTTCCTTCTTAGTACGAGGAGCAGGCATTTCTTGTATTGATTTAACCTTGGCAGGATCGACCTCAATACTTTTGTTACTGACGACAAAACCTAAGAGTTTACCGAATCGTACTCCGAATGTGCACTTGTTTGGGTTCAACCTTAGTTTATACTTCTTCAATCTCTCAAACAACTTTTGCAAGTGATCAAGGTGCTCTTCTTTTGTTTGTGATCAGGCTATCATATCGTCTATGTAGACCTCTATTTCATGATGTATCATGTCGTGAAATAAAACTACCATAGCGCGTTGATAGGTTGCCCCAGCATTCTTCAGTCCGAATGGCATCACCTTGTAGCAGAATGTCCCCCACTGTGTGACAAATGTAGTTTTCTCCATGTCCTCAGGTGCCATTTTGATTTGGTTATAACCTGAGAATCCGTCCATGAAGGAAAACACTTTGCATTGGGTTGTATTGTCAACCGGGATATCGATGTGGGGAAGTGGAAAATCATCTTTAGGGCTGGCCCTATTCAAATCTCTATAGTCCACGCATATTCGCACTTTGCCGTCCTTTTTAGGTACGGGAACAATGTTGGCAACTCATTGAGGATAGGAAGTGACAGCCAAGAATCCAACATTGAATTGTTTCATGACCTCCACTTTGATCTTTTCTGACATATCAGGTCTCATGCGGCGGACTTTTTGTTTTACTGGCGGACAATCTTCTCTTGTAGGGAGACGGTATACCACGATGTCTGTATCAAGTCCTGGCATGTCTTCATAGGACCAAGCAAAGATCTCAACATAATCATGCAACAGCTGAATCAGACGCTCCTTGACACTGGGCTCCAGATTGGCACCCACCTTGACCTCTTTTTTATCCTCCTCGGTACCCAGATTGATTGTATCCACAGGTTCCTCGTGAGGCTGAATGGTTCTTTCCTCTTGTTATAGTAGTCTGGCCAGTTCCCCTGGTACTTCACAATCTTCCTCACCTTCGTCTTTGGCTTGGTAGATTAGATCCTCAGAGTCACAAAAGGCCATAGCAGTATCATTACCCATGGGATCCAGAATGGATGGGTACCTGCATTTGTGAGTGTGGGTGTGTGTAAGGGTATAGCCATCCTTAGAAAATAAAATGTAAAATAAAAATAATGAGCACAAAAGTTTGTATGTGAAAAACGTCCATGATTCATTGAATGTCATATGAAGATGAAATAAAAACCCTTACAAATGGACCATTGTGCCTCGGGCAAGACACAAGGTTTTAAATGTGCGAATTGTTTGTGAATATTACAAGTCCAACAAAAATGTAAAGATGAATTACTGAGGGATGAAAGTTATTGGGACAAAGTCTCTGGCTTCCCAATTGCGAAGTCCTCCGTTGATAGTAGGAAAGATCCAATTCTCCAAGTTGCAATCCTCTTCTCTATCTTCCACCATGTTGACCTCTCGGTTGCTAATCTTCAAGGGTGGCCCTCCAGCACAGGCATGACACACATTCTTCTGAGCACTTAAAGTGAAACATAAACCAAACTTGTCAGATTTATACGAAATATCCGGAAGTTTCCCACAAATGGTGCACCCACCCTCCTCTACTACTGCTTTGGCGTCCTTTAGAGATGACATTCGGAGTGGAGGTCTTGTAATCTTGGGGATCTGGGACACTATCTTGGTTACTGCTACCTCTTAAGAGACTTCTTCAAAATGTTGAAAAGGAGTTTCAATAAACTCGCCATCCAATTCGACATACCAGAAAGAATTGAGGTGGCTAATCATATACTCTTCCTCTCTGTGGACAGTGATAATCTTTCCCTGGACTGGGTATTTCAGAATCTAGTGCAGTGTAGAGGTGACAACGCCAGCATTATGGATCCACGGCCGTCCTAGCAGACAGGAGTAAGAGGGGCGGATGTCCATTACATAGAAGGTTGAGTTGAAAGTTTGAGTCCCAACCTTTATGGGGATATCCACCTCCCCGTACACCATCCTCTTTGAGCCATCAAATGCTCTCAAGATTATGTTACTGGTTTTCAACGTCAGTTCTTTGCAGTCTAGTCTGTCGAGGGCCTTCTTTGGTAAAACATTCAAAGATGAATCAGTGTCCACCAAGACACGGGCCAGAGTTGTTCCTCTACATTCCACAGAGACATGCAATGCCTCGTTGTGCTTTCTTCCCCTTGGTGTCAGATCAGCATCTGAGAAGCCTAGGCCGTTATCCACCGTCAAACTGGCCACATAATCTTGAAATTGGTCAGCAGACGTCTCTTAAGGCACATCGGTTATCTTTAGGAACTTCACCAGGGCTTTCGCATGTGCCTCGGAGCACAGAAACAATTCCAGCATGGAGATTTTGGAGGGAGTTTGCCCCAACTGTTCAACTACGTCGTAGTCGCTCTTCTTTATTATTCTCAAGATCTCCTACATTTCCTTCTTGGAGGTTTCAGGGATAGCCAATGGTTGAGCCTTCGTCCGAACAGGCTCTTCTTGAATACTTTTTCCTCGAGTTTTAGCAGCAGGAGTGTTGGTAGAAATGACAGCATGAGTTGTATCATCTTCGTCAATAGGAGCACTTGCAGATATGATTATTGGTATAGAGGTAACCTTTGGAGCAGCCACGGGTCCGAAAACTGCCTTTGGAGGGGCAATTTCTGGAGAGAAGATTCTACCGCTTTGGGTAATCTTACTGGTTCCGGCAATATTGCTAATGTCAGAGTCTTCTTCTTCGGAGTTTATTTCTTCGGCGGCCATCCCATCTTGTTTGATACCATGGTAGTGGATGTCTCCACCGTAATTCCGCGGCACCGTTTTGTCTGATTCATACGGGACTGGCCCAGGCATTGTGATTATAAGAGGAGTAGTTTTTGGAACCGATGTAATCCTAACGGGTCTTTTGGGGACCCTGGAAGAATTGGCAGAGATGGTGATGATTGAAACGTCTTCGATAAGAACAGGTGAAACATGAGTACTTTTAAACAGAATCTCTTTGTTGTCTATCAAGCGTTGAATGCCTGTTTTCAACAACGGGCAAACAGTTGGTGAGGATAAGCAGAGATGGCAGTCTTTATTACAACGCGGGAATACTCCGGCTTTCAACAAGTTTATCTTAATGATTGGGAGTGGAGTCAAGAGTTCATCGATTGTGGTGACAAACAAACCTTCTTCAATTGCATTGGTGTGGTGACCATGTCTAGGCATAGGAGCAGAAATGACGTTTGGCTTTTCAGGTGCGTCAAACTCAATCTCTTCTGCCTCTATAAGGTCTTGAATCTTGTTTTTCAGGGCCCAACAGTTGTTAGTGTCATGACCCGGACTTTTGGACTGATATATGCATCTGGAATTTGGGTGATAATGAGGGGACGCTGTGTTGGCGTTCTTTGGAGCTTCTTTTAAAGTTACCAAATTGGATTTCAGAAGGTGCGGTAAAACCTGGGCTAGAGTCATATTGATTTTGGTGAATTGTCGGACTGGCCTTTCCACCCTTGGTTGATTACTTCTTGGTTGATCAGATGTAGGCTTTGGGATCATAACAGCTCCTATCATTGGTCGATGTTCAACTCTCCCTTGGTTCCTTTGTGGATAAACAGCAGATACCTCTTTCTTCCCAGTGAAAGGCTTTCTCACAGCTGTAGAGGTAGATGAATCCTTTTGAATCTTTCCACTTTTTATGACAGCTTCCACCCTTTCTCCAGTCAGTATTAACTCAGTAAATCCTGCAGATGAACTTCCAATCAGATGGTTGAATAAAGGGTCCGATAGAGTGCGTAAGAACATATCCACCAACTCCCTTTCATACAGAGGGGGTTGAACTCTCCCAGCTAGATCTCTCCATTTCTGTGCGTAATCCTTGAAACCCTCATTGGAAGCCATGGCCAAACTCTGAAGTTGAGTACGGGTAGGTGCCAAATCTGCATTATATTGGTATTTCTTATAGAAAGTTGCGGCAAGATCTTCCCAGTTGTGTACGTTGGCCCTTTCCAATTGGTAAAACCAATCGAGTTGTGTTCCAGATAGGCTATCTTGGAAAAAATGCACCCACAGGTCTTTATCAGCAGAGTGTGGCTGGATCTTTCTCACATAAGATCGGAGGTACATCTTAAGACATGACACCCCATCATATTTTGCAAATAACGACACTTTGAACTTTGGTGGGATCACAATTCCCGACACTAGTCCCAATTATTCAAAGTCTAGACCTGGCACCTTTTGTATTTCCATGGCGCTCAAACGCTCTTCAAGATGTCTGTACTTATCATCCGCTGGAGGATACTGTTCCTCAGAGTAGTTTTCCTCTTCTTCCTCCTCTTCAGATTCTGACAGAACTGCTGTTTCTTTTCCTTTCCCTTCTCCTTCCCCGGAAGTGGTTGCAAAATTCAAGGTTCTTCTAGTCTGTCCCTGAAACCTTCTCCCCATGTTCAAAACCCAAGTGGCTTTCTTTGTTTTCTTCTTTCTTTCTTCAGCTAACAGAGTCTTCAACTCTTCTTGCCCCTTGGCTAGGGTCATGAGTAACTGTTGAAACTGCGTGTTTTGAACTTGAAGATCTTTGACTGTCTGTTTGAGATCCATCTTACTGAAATAAACAATAGAGAGATGAGGAAACTCGTTTCAAAAGACATGTTTATGTCATGATGAATGATATGTGCATATGTAATGTTTTCAAGGATTTTAAAAGATTCATGTTCATTTTAGACAAAAAGAAACACACATTATATTAATAAGATAGAGTTTGAGTACATCAATGCCCCTTGGGAAAAATAATACAAAACTCTAAGATAAAAAAGTAGTGCGCATCCTCTTTGGTGCAATGTAGGCATTTAGAGTCTGCTCCTCATGAATTAGCCTAGTGAGTTCCAAAACCTTCTTCTCACTTGCGTAGAATTGGGCTTCTAAAGTATCTCGCTCTCCTTTGAGCTGTATCCAATCCCTTTGTAGGTCTTCAAGAGATGTGGGCATGTCAGGATGTAGGATAGTGTATGGAACTTCTCCTTCCTTAACAGGCTCAATGATCACCGGGAGAATGGAAGGATAAGGCATCATAAGACTTTGGGCGCGGGTTCGTACCTAATTGAGGTAAGGCTCAAGAGGGATGGAATTCTTGTGTCCCAAAGTTTTTCTATCCACCTTTTTTAGCATCCTCCAAGCTCAGATGAATCTCTGGTGAAGACCTTGATCGTCGTTGTCGTAGTCGAATACCAAGCCTTGAATCAGCATCTCATGCGGGCCATCCCTTCGGGCGTAACTAAACTATCTTAGAGCTAAGCATGGGTTATAGGTGATGCCTCCCCTAATGCCAAGTAGAGGGACATTAGGGAATTCCCCATAACGGTCAACAATGATAACATTCTCTTTGGATCGAGAGCACCAATGAATATCTGAATGTTTTAGTGTAATTAACCTTTGTGACCACCTTAATCCTTGCTCATTCTTTAAGACTGATCGGGGAAGACGAGAAATAAACCATCTTGCCAGGAGAGGAGTGAAACACATAAGGATACCTCTTTTCCTCATTGTGCGAGTGTGAAAAGAGTGTAGGATATCTCCTAGCAACATAGGTACCGGATTGCGTGACATGAAGATTTTGACGGAGCTCACATCTATGAGTTGGTCAAGATTGGGAAACAAAACCATCCCATAAATAAGAAGAGCCACAATTTCCTCAAATGCTTGCAAGTCTAAGGAATTCCAAAAGCTTCGGGCTTTCTCAAACAAGAACTTTGCTAAGAAGCCTTTGACACCACTTCTAGTTTCCCAACGAGTTGTGACATCAGATGAGTGCAAGTGCGAGTGCAGAGCTTGAGCAATCTCTTCTGGCTTTGGGTCTCTTTCCGTACCGTTGAAAGGTAGTTGGTTGAGAATGGGAATCCTCAAGAGTTGAGAGAATTCTTCCAAAGTAGGCACAAGCTGATAGTCGGGAAATATGAAGCAATGGTGCAAAGGATCAAAGAACTGAAAGAGCACCTTCATCATATCCTCATCTATGTTGGAGGTGACAAAGTTGAGTAGATGACCATGCCTCTCGGTGAATGGAGAGTTCTCAGGGATCCTTGAAGCTAGCTCCTTGAGTTGTGGAGGAATTCTTACAAGGTTGACTTGGATATTTTTCCTGCGAAGTGAATCCATATCCTACAAAACAAGAACAAAGATGAATCTCCAAAACCCTTGAAATGGTTAGTGGATGTATATGATGTTCATGATGTCCATGATGTTATGTACAAGTATGCATATACAAGCAAAACAAATAAGTTCTTAGTTTAGGCTTGCATGGGGTTTTATAGGTAAGTACCCTCTTGAAGTTTAGTTGGCTTAAACTTGTCCTAGTAATAGTAACCGGGTTCTAAGGAGCTCAATATCACCGGATTGTTTCCTTGGTCATTGTTTCAGCTCAAGCCTCTTTAATGGCAATTGAAATATCCCAAGAAACCAAACCTCAATGAGTGTAGTATCGAGTATCTACCAACTTCGGACTGCACCAAAGCCAGTCATCTCACTACATCCTAAAGGCCAAGTTGGTCAAGTAAAGGGTTCTAGAAGTTCATTAGTGCTTCATGACATCACTCAGCAGCCCCATTTTCTCTTTGATTGACTCAAAGGCTACCGGTACCCTCAAATATGTCACACAAACATAGATATTGCTTAGACCATGTCGGTATACCCCGCACAGTTTCCATAATGTATTGTTATTTACCTATAATGTCTCCCAAATCATGGTAGAGGATTTCAAACCCAAACAAAGAACCATAATGTAAAGCAAACAAGTCAAACGATGTAAGCAAATAAATGTGATATAGCCCTAAGGTAACCCCACTTTTATAAATCCCCAGCAGAGTCGCCAGTTCTGTGATACGGTGGGAGAACTGACTTGAGGTTTTTGCGTTTATGTTCGCAAATGTTGCGGTTTAGGAAGAGTCGCCACCGACTTTTCTTTTATCCAAAAAGGAAAGGTGAAAAAGCACAGGAAAGACCTTTAGAGATATTTTCTTGAGTTCGGGGGGTAAATTATGAAAAGGGAAGGTATTATAACCCTTTTCATCCATGGTTTTCCATGGGCTCTTAGTTACTTGCTAGATCACTTGCTTTTGCTTTGAAATTATGCTTTGTGTGGTTTTGAAAGTATTTTGTAAAAGAGGCCATTGTTTAGGCAATCTTTGTAATGATTCTCATTCGTAAGAATGTATACAAAGATGTTTGTCTTTTTGAAAATGTTTTCAATGTTTGTAAGATGTTTGGAAATGTGTGTGTTTGTTTTGAAAATAGCAAGGATATTTGTTTTTGAGAGTGAGCAAGTAACTAAAAGTAATCTACCTACTCAAAAGGTCTTAGATGTGCTTTTCCTCCTCCTTTAGATGTTGCTACCTTACCATTGATTTGGCAAGAAGCCCCATCGTTGGATGTGAAGGGACGAACGTTGGGACGTTTGAATAGTCATAGAAGGTAACTTATGAGACGTTTTAGCACTGTCGTTTAGGGACTAGATCGTTTTACCGAAGGCAACATCAAGGGTCATCGAGGGACTACGATCTTTTTTCATCGAAGGATCTTTGCTAAAACGTCCCATGTTTGAGGGACATGACTATTTTCCGAAAGGCCACGAAAATGGGATTACCCTAGAGGTGTTAGTGTGCAAGTTGGTTAGTTTGCATACATTTTATCTTGTATTTGAAATTCATCTATTCATCGATTTTATCTTGCCATGCATCCTATTCACTAGCAATATATGAAAGGCAAGTAAAATGCGGAAAATAAAATCTAAGCTATTACATCACTTTAGGGGGATGGGGTACAATTTAACAGTGGGGATGAAGTAGAAACTAAAATTACAACCATATCGAATAATAATGAAAACAATGTAAAAGCAGTGCAAAACAAAGGGAAAAATGCATTTTGAACTGCTATGTGTCGACCCATGCTGTTATGCATCGACACATAGCTTTTCCTTGCTCCTGTAAAACGAAATCTATTCAGTATGAGTCGATACATAATGGGATGTATCGACTCATACACCTTCTTGTATCGATGCGAAACGCGTACGTATCGACTCATAAGCTTTTCCAGCTTCTGCTTTGTGATCTGAACTCAGTATGGGTCGATGCATGAGGGTTATGTGTCGACTCATACCCTGTTTTTTTCACTAGGATGGGTCGACACATGAGGATATGTGTCGATACATGTTGCATTCTCCTGTCTTAAACATTGTTTTACTGACTGTACAGATTAGTTTATGGCATGTGATGGATAAATGTAAATAACACATGATTGAAGAAGCCTAAACCATAAGCAAATGATTAACTCAAAGAGATAATAAAATACTACATCTTATCCTCAAAGAACAAAAGATTGTTAATGATGTAATGACAAGATATCAAGTCAAGAGGACTTACCTTTGGGGTGCACTGGTTGTTTTAGATCTGAATGCTTTTCCAAACGCTGTGATGACTTTGTGAGTCTTCAGAAAGTTGCTCTGGACTGCTGGAACTGAGTTGGATTGTAGTGTAATATTTTGGTATTTTTGATGGTGAAGATGGATAGCACTACAAGGATTATTTTTATGTTTTGCCAAACTTTGTATGTGGTGAAGCGTTTGGCTTATGGAGAGTTTGTATGGTGGAGTAATGGGTTGGGGTTCTGTTTTAAATAGGAGCTGGTGCTGATTTTGAGTGAATCAGTCAATTTTACAGGGGATACTTTTTCTCTGGTCAACAAAAACTCTCTATGCTCTCTCCAGAATTTTACCTCTGAAATCTAACTCTAAAAACCAACCTGTTTGTCTTATGAGACAGTCCTCTTTTGTAGACCCTTGACTGTGGTTTTGGGGGGAAACCACATAAGTTATTTTGAATTGTTTTTGCTTACTGCTTTGACACTTTCTTCACACAATTTTCCTTTGCCATTTTGGTGCAATTTTTGGGGTTGTTGTGATGCAAGCTTGGGCAGACTGCATAGAGCAGTTTTTGGACTGCATTGGGCAGCATGCATCCTTGGGGTGCATCATAGCATAAGCTTTCTTGCAGGGCAGCATGGGGTGTTGTGGCAATGTGGCACATCACATTTTGTTCAACTTGGACAACTTGGTTTGTAGCATGTCACAATTTTGGTCTTGTGGAATATTTCAAGCACATTATATCAAGGGCCAAAACATTGTGACAAGGTCTTTTGAGAAAAATTCAATCAAGGCATAGTTTTAGAATTTGTAATTTTATAAGAATGCCACTTTATAATAACTTGAATTACTTGCATCATCTTGAATTATTTGGAATTATAATAAAATGCCATAAAGCAAAAATGAAATTAACCAAGTATAGGAAATACTTAGAAAAATTTCAAAGTCTTGCAAAGTTGGATTTTTGATCCTCTTGATTTTTTATGATCAAATTTCATATTTTGGATGTCTTGATGAAATATGATTTTTGGGACTCAACTTTGGTCAAAAAGTTAAAATTTGACTTTTTAGTGTACAATTGACTTTTCTCACCAGTTGACTGAATTTGTCTATCAATCCACTGATCTCAGGAGATGAATTGAAATATGAAATTAGGTCAAAATGACGCGCTCGGATCCTTGAGATCATGCATCCAACAAATAAGCTAGTTATTAGGTAAAAAATCAAAGTTCGGTCATTTTTCAATCAAAACCCTAATTTCGCCCATTTTGCCCCCTTTTGGTAATTTGAATGACTTTCTTGGAAAATTGTGATCCCAAACTTGAAACTTGACAAAAATAATCCTGAGGGTCCATAATGATTCATGAAATTCATTCGAAACATTAGCAATCCAACTGCCTTTGTACAAACCCAAACCCTAATTTGAGGTATCAGTGTTGGGAAAATTGTTTGACCTAGTCGATACTTGCACAAACTTGAGGCATTGAAGATCTTTATAGGAAATATCTTAAGAAATGAGAGGGAAAATTTTGGGGTATAACAGATGGAAATATGAAATGTTGGGTTTTCTGTTTTTCCACAATTCATAAGGAGTCTTTTCGAGAATAGGTCTTATAGAGACTCTATTTTGAATATAACATATTGTGTTCACTGCTTCTGCCCATAAGTGTTTAGCCATATTAGTTTCATTAATCATGGTTCTGGCCATTTCTTGCAAAGTTCTATTCTTCCATTCTACAACTCCATTTTGTTGGGGAGTTCTAGGACAAGAGAAATCATGAGAAATGCCATTTTATTTTAAAAAAAAATTCAAAATAATGATTTTCAAATTCTCCTCCATGATCACTTCTAACTTTTATGATTCTAAACTCTTTTTCATTTTGCACTTGGTTGCAGAAGTCGAAGAACACAGAATGTGACTCATCCTTGTGTTTTAAAAACTTAACCCATGTCTATCTATTGTAGTCATCAACAATGACCAATCCATACTTCTTGCCTCTGATGGATGCAGTTTTAACTGGTCCAAACAGATCAATGTGAAGAAGTTCCAACGGCCTAGAGGAAGAAACAACATTTTTTTACTTAAAAGAGCGTTTTAAAAATTTTCCTTTCTGACATGCTTCACACAGAGCTTCTGAGTTGAACTTCAGATTTGGAAGTCCCCGGACTAGATTGAGTTTGTTAATTTGATATATTCTTCTCATGCTAACATGCCTCAATCTTCTGTGCCAGACCAATTGCTCATCGCTAACAGACATAAGGCGTTTTACATTCTGAGATTTAAGGTCAGAAAGATCAATTTTATAGATGTTGTTCTTTCTCTTGCCAGTAAAAAGGATTGATCCATCTTTTTGACTAACAGCTCTACATGATTTTTGATTAAAGATTATGTCATAACCGTTGTCACTTAATTGACTTATGGACAACAAGTTATGCGCTAATCCTTCTACCAACAAAACGTTAGTTATAGAAGGAAGGTTACCGTTTCCAATGGTTCCAGAACCAATAATCTTTCCTTTTTTATTTCCTCCAAATTTGACATCTCCTCTAGATTTAAGTTCCAGACTTTAGAACATAGACTTTCTTCCCATCATATGTCGCGAGCATCCAGAGTCCAGGTACCATGACTGGTGTTTCAACTGAGCTGTTAAGGACATATGCAACATAGATTATTTTCTCCTTAGGTACCCATTTCTTTTTGGGTCCTTTTTGGTTAGAGTTTCTAAAGTTCTGGTTGAGCTTTGATTTTGCATAAGAATTTTCAGATTGAGAAGTGTATTTGGTATCATGTGTGCCCAAAACTAAATTGTTTGTATAATGGTTTATATGTGATAACCATTTCCTCAACAGGCTTAGGTTTATATGTTTCTTTCCCTTTGGGAGTTTCATATTCAATACCTCTTCTATTATTTCCACTAACACCATAGATCATTGAAGCCATTCTGCTTCTATCTATGCTTTTAGCAAGAAACATTTGAAAACTAGAGTCATATTCTTTAAGAATATCTTTTGAACTTGAAGCAGAATCTGAAATAGAAATCTTTTGAAATTTTTTTGAACTTCCTCTTTGAGTTTAAAAATGTTTTCTTTAAGTTCAGAGTTTTCTATTTCAAGTTTCTCAAAATCAAATGCAAGATTCTTTTTGAGTTTCTTGTATTTGATTTTGAGTTGACTGTAGTTTTCAAGAAGTTCAGATAAGCTTTCAGCAAGTTCAGTTCTAGAAAATTCAGAGAATACCTCTTTCGGTTCTGAATTAGAGTCTGAGTCATCGTCATATGTTGTGGTAGCCATAAACTCTAGGTTAGCATGTTCATCTTCTGAGTCAGATTCAGCTTCAGAAGATTCTGAATCATCTTAGGTGGCCATCATGCCTTTGTTTCTTCCAAACTTTTTCTTTGGTCTTTCTCTTTGTAGCTTAGTACAATCACTTATGTAGTGTCCTGGTTCTTTACATTCATAGCTGACTATATCTCTCCTGCTTGACTTCTTATGTCCAGAAGATTCTGGTTTATCTTCTGACCTCTTGTAGTTTTTGAACTTATTTTGTCTGTGCTTCCACATCTGGTTGATCCTTCTGGAGAGCAGAGATAACTCATCTTCTTATGATGCAGAATCTTTAGAGTTTCCTTCTTCTGCCTGAAAAGCGTTAGTTTCACATTTTTTAATAGATTTAAGGGAGACAAACTTACCTTTCTTCTGAGGCTCATGTTCGTGAAGTTCTATCTTGTGACTTCTTAATGCACTGATAAGTTCTTCAAGGGATACACCATTCAAATCTTTTGACACTTTGAATGCAGTAAGCATAAGTGCCCATCTTCTGGGTAAACTTATGATAATTTTCTTAACATGGCCTACCTTGGTGTATCTTTTGTTCGGAACTCTCAGGCCAACGATCAGAGTTTGGAATCTTTAGAACATAGCTTCAATGGACTCATTTTCTTCCATTTTGAAGGCTTCATACTTCTGGATGAGAGCCATAGCTTTTGTCTCTTTTACTTGAGCATTTCCTTCATGAGTCATTTTGAGAGACTCAAACATGTCATGTGATGTGTCTCTGTTGGTGATTTTCTCATATTCTGTTTTAGAGATAGCATTCAGAAAGATGTTTCTGGCTCTGTGGTGATTCTTGAAATCTAACTTCTGTTTTATATCCATGTTCTTTCTGTCAATCTTGTTTCCGTCTTTATCTTCTGGATGTGTGTAACCATCTAGAACCATATCCCATAGATCAACATCATGACCTAGAAAGAAACTTTCTAGTCTATCCTTCCAGTATTAAAAGTCTTATCCATCAAACACACGAGGTTTGGTGCAATTGTTTTTATTTTGTTCAGTTTCCATAATGTTTTCCTTCTGGATCTTTTTCTGACACTGTTAGGTGTTTGCACCCAGAACTAGAGCTCTAATGCCAATTGATGGATGAGAAAACACCTAAAAGGGGGGGGGGGGGGGGGGTTGAATAAGTTTTTCCTTTTTCCGTGCAATACTAATGGAAGGACACATATATTTTTATCCTGGTTCGTTTGAAACTCAAACTACTCTAGTCCACCCGCCAAGGTGATTTCGCCTCTCTCAACGAGGACTTAATCCACTATAATCAAACTGATTACAAATGCACAACCAAATTGTTGTGACTAACAATATAATGCACAAGCCAACTGCAAGTGACTAACACCTCTAAGACTCAACTAGTCCTAGCCCTCTTGAGAAATCTGACCCAACTGGTCTCTCAAGGAACACTTACAAAAATTATCTCTTAACAATAGTGAATCAGAATGCTTCTAATAAGTTGTATCACAAACTGTGATTTATCACTAGTATTGTTGCCCAATACTTAATATTTACCCATTATACATTATTAGTTTACAAGAATGAAAACAGTGAGTGTTAGTATGTTTCTCGTGGATCAGTAACCTTTCTTTGAAACAAATGATCTTCTATATATAGCTTCCAGTCTTGACCGTTACTGCCTTGAAGAGAGTGTATGCATTAATGATGCATGTTGGCTTGGTCTTTATGTTTCCAATGTTCTCGTGCGTAGTACCACTTGAGTGTGTTAGCCGCCTTAGCATTAAATTACCAACGGTACTGTCAGAGCTTGTCTCTGGAAGTTTAAGAGGTTGCTTGCAGCGTTGCCACTTCAGAGTTTACTTTAACTATTCTTCTATCACAGTATTATTCATTCTATGTTCATCAGAGTTTGCTTTAGCTTGCATTATCAGATGTTGCTTTCAGCGTGCTTCTTTCAAATTTTTGCTTCAACTAGCTTTATCAGAGGTTGCTTAGGATTGCTTTTCCATCAGAGTTTGCTTTATACTTGCGTAGAATGATGTTTCTCTTTTGATATGCATGAGTCAGAACATCATCTGAATTTAGAGAACATACACATCAGAGTATAAAATATATTTCACAAAATTTATTTCATTGTTATCGTCAAAACTCTAAGATATGATTAGAACCAAACTTTGTTCTAACAGTGTCCACTATGAAACTATGTTTGGTATGAATATGTTCAACTTTCCATATAGTATCATCAGACCAGTTTGGAATCCACTTACTAGCATATTCTACTTCTTTACCTAACCTAATTATTGGTCTTGGCATTATCCTATGTTGCCACATATCAAATTTTTCTCTTAAGCTAGCATTCTTATTCATGATGTAGTTTCTTATTCATTTACACATGGTTAAGATTGGTTTATCCCTAGCCACTAGTATTGTGCTATTAAAATCTTCAGATACATTATTCATTAGCACATCACATTTGGGATAGAATGATAAAGCATGCTTACATCATGATTTGGTAGGTATTTTGTTCAACCACTCCCGAGCCTTCAGATTAAGCACCTTTAACTCTTTCATCTTTGCTTTCCATGCTTGTATATATGTAGCCTTTATTGCAACCATCATCAAATCTCTAATTTATGTGCCACCACCAAATTTATTTTTGAAATTAACATATAAATGCCTAAGACAAAGCCTATGCTCCACCCTCTCAAACATCTCTTTAAATACATGAATTAAGCCCATGAAATCAAAACAAGTAGTAATATCAAGGACCTAGTTCAAACAAGCAGACCTATTAGAGGGACCTAGTTCAAAACAAATAGACATATCCAAGGTTGAAATCCAGAAAACTACTTATATATTAGGGACCAAATCTAAACAAAATACATATTTCAGGGATTAATTATAAAAGTCAAACATTACTTAGGGATGAAATTAAAAAAAAGAAATAGATCTGAGAAGTACCTTTTGCTGGTCTGATATGAATACCTATCTTTTATCTTGTCCAATGTCTTCCAAAAGCAAGGTCAGGAACCACCTCCATGTTTCCTTTGTTTTAGTCTCACGTATACCAAAAGCCAAGGGGTAATACTGGTCATTAGGGTCCCTTCCAATAACAATAAGAAAGGTGCCTTCATATTTTGTCTTGAGATGACATCCATCAACACCAATGAATAGCCTGTAAGTTATGGTGAATCCCTTCTTAACTCCATCAAAGCAAAAATAAAAGCACCAAAATCTCGGTTGTATTATGGAACCAACTCTTGTGACATTACTTTTGCAAGTATTCCCTGCATTTACCCTCCTTAACTCTGTAGAATACCTCCACAATAGTGTATATTTCTTTGTTGCATCCCCTTAAACCAAAGTGTTGTACCCCAAAATTTTCCCTCCCATAATCTTCAATACATTGCAAGAAAAATCTCCAAGTTGCTCAAGTTTGCTCAAGAGTTGGTCAGACAAGCTATCTCCTAAGGCAGTCTACCCAAAATTAGGGTTTTGTGTTGCATCAAGATCCTTGAATCCAAATGACCTCAAGTTCTCCCCAATGTCCTAATATGTTGTCAAGATCATCCATGTCAAATTTCAAGCCTTGCAGAGAAAGTTTGCTCAGTCAATTGCTCAAAGGTCCAAAAATCGACTATGTTAGGGCAAAAGTCAACGGTGACCCAAATACAGTCAAACTTCGAGATTTTTTGCCAACATTCTCATTTTTAAGGATATTTCATCATTTTATCAAGGGTTGATCATGATTCATCAAGGATTGCTCAAAATTCATCAAGATTCAAAAGTTGCTAAATTAGGGTTTTGTAGGAAAAGTCAACTCAACTTTGACCAAGCATAACTTTCTCATACTTTATGAGAAATGACCCATCCAAAGCTCATTTTTAATAGTATTAAATTTCCTAAAATCCATATTCATACCCCAAGTTCAAAAAATGCACTCACAAGAAGTTATGAATTTTGACATTATAGGTCATTTTTGAAAGTCAACAAAAACACCTTTTTTGCCTAAGCTTATAACTTGAGCATGGAATATCAAATTGAGATGATACCAAAAGAGTTGGTTAGAGGACATATCAAGCTTTCTAGAAAGTCTAAAAACACTTCCAAAAGTTCAAAATTGAAGAAGTTTTGCATTGTTGAAGTTGGACTTTTTTGCAAAATTGCCAAAAGTCAACTATCCCTAAAACTTCAAATTTTTTCAAATGGGCCTATTCGTTTCCACTTGATTTGAGTTTGCATCATTGTCCACGTGCCCTAGCTTCAGCCATGTGTCCATATATCATTTTTATTATTTAATTTGATTTTTATTTGAATTTATTCATTTTAAATCAAATTAAATCACATAAAATCAAAAAATTGATAACCAAAGATTTTTTATTGATTATAGGCTTCAATGGACAGCTAGCACATCTCCAAACTCGTATCAAAGAAAATCATGTGCAAAAAGATTGAATTGAATCAAATTTGGAAAGGTTTAATAATGGAGATCAAATCACATTCATGTGCATTGATATGAAGGGATTCAGTCCATGATTCTTACCCTAATACAAAGCACATTACATAAGCAAGCAGAGGGATATGAAATAAGGGTTGGAAAGTGCAGGGAGAGGCAGAACATGAATTGAAAAATTCATAAAAAAGTGAGAGATCAAAGTCCAAGCTAGAGGTTGTTTCAGGACACGAGGGTGGTCTCAATCGCTTCCTGACCGTTCATACAAGCTACCTGGATCCAAAGCAAGCTTTTTCAGACATCCAAACGCATTGTAAGTCGCGCGATAGCCACCCCTGTTTTTGATTTCGCAATTCTGAATTTAAGCATCTTTTTCATGAATTAATACCATATTTTGAATCTACAAAACATTTGCAAGCGATTGGTATCATTCAATTGTGTTTATCTGTCCTGAATGGAGAACCACCATAGCTAGGGTTCTTCGTTTTGTTTTTAGGGTTTCTTGTTTCAGGCACAATTGAGACTCAAGAAGAACATGGCTTTGATCAGGAGGCCATAACGAGTCAAACCATGTTCTTGGAATGGATTTATATGGCCTGGAGAGACTTTTGGAATAGGCTTGCGTTTTTAGCTGCGGATTCAAATATGCGGGTATTCTTTTACAGGGTTGAGGACAGGGATGACGTCGTGTCATCTGTCCATTGGTGGATTCAAACCAAGCGCGCCTTTTTCTATTTTTGTTGGCATAGGAATTATTATATTATATATTCTATGCGTTATATTAACAATTGAAACAGTTTGGCTTAGTGGTGGACAAGGCGCATGTTTTCCCTTCAGGACCTGGGTTCGAATCCCAGGTCCCCCCCTTTCTCAATATTTTTGTTCTTCAGGTGATCCAATGCATACGCCTATTTGCAGCCTACCATGCATCCTCGTCCAATCAATAGCCAGATGGCCATTGGCCAGATCTGGTGGCCAGGGTCTGAAGGTCCATAGAAACGTTGGTCAATGCGCATGTACTAGATCAGAGAAAGTCAAAAGAAGGCAGCGTTTTTGGGCTTAAGGAATTACTACTCATACTCCCAAAATAGGCCCAAACCCCTCTCTCTTCTATTTCATTTATTTAGTTTTATTATTTGTTTTATTATTTTTATTTAATTTCTAACCAATCACAAAATTCCTTTTTTATTAAATAAAATCACAAAAAATATTTTTATTTCAAATCAAATTTTAAACTTCTATTTTTCTTAAATAAATTTATTAATTAATTAGGTTTTAATTAGAGAACTTTAATTCCTTTTGTAAAATAAATAAAATTAATTAGACTTAATTAGTTTTTAACCATTAATTTAATTATTATAATTTCTTTCCTAAATAATCAAAAACTCCAAAAATAATTTATTTTTATTTTATTAATTAATTTATTGATTTAATTTAGTAATTAATTTAGGATTTATTTCTTTCTTAAAATAAAAACAAAAAAAAAGATATTTTCTTTAACCAAAAGGGTCAAAACCCTAATCATGCGCTCGATTTAATTTCCCGCATACGTTGCTTATTTTTATCCAATAATGTGCTTGCTTTCGGATTGTAATAGCTAAATAGGACATTTAATTATTTTTATTCACTTTATTTTATTTTTCAAAAGAGTTTGTCTTTGGCGATGTAAATACCCGACGCCTTGTAATTTAAATTCCGCATTTTGTTTCCGCAAATTATAACTGTTAGATGTTTGATAATAGGGTTGCATGACAAGACTGAATGTTAATCTTAAAATCTAATTAGATTACTCTTAACATGTGCAAAGATAAAATAACTGAAATCAACACACTCACACATGCGCACTCCTAGGGTACACCTCACTTGGTTGCCTTCGTAAACGGTCATTGAGTATAGGTCGTTTTAGAGGTCGTCCTCTTGTCTAAAAGATCATAGTCGCCTCGGAAAGGTTGCTTCGGATATCATTGCCTCAAATAAATGATCTAAGACATTAGGGTTACCGCTAAGGCGTCCTAACATTGCTTTAGTGACCGTATGTCCCTCATTCAAATTGACCCCCAAACTCCAACGACGATGCTACCTATTCATCAATAGTAGGATAGCATTGTCTAAAGGAAATTAGCATAGAACTATTCCTTTTTTGAGTAGGTAGATGGTTCTTAGATACTTGATCTTTCAAAAAACAAAATCTTTTTTTTACACTTACACTCCTTTTCGAACAAAGTTTTCAAAAACACTTCATACGCTCTTGAGGACAGAAGCAAGAGTTAAATCGAAGTTTTCAAAACAAAAACTTTTTCAAACCCACAAGCACAAAGAAAGCAATTTTGAAAACAATTGAGCAAGTACCTAAGAGCCCCTAGATAACTACGGATAGAAAGGGTGCTAATACCTTCCCTTTTTATAATCTACCCCCCGTACTCAGAAATATCTCGAAAAAGGAATTTTTCTGTGCTTTTTTCCTTTCCTTGTTGGATAAAATAAAAGACGGTGGCGACTCTTGCTTACCACGACATTTTGCGAATACAAAACGCAAAATGTAAACCAACATTTCAAAAAATAGTCAGTTCTTCCCACCGTATCACAAAACTGGCGACTCTGCTGGGGAACTTAATAAGTTGGGTGTACCTTAGGAATAGTTCACATTGTTTTCAATTGCTTGACTTGTATGCTTTATATTTGTGGGCTTGTATTGGAGTTACTATTTATCCTAATCCAGATCTGGGGGATACCATTTAGGTAAGTAGCAATAAATTATGAGGGAACTGTACAGCGTAGACCGATACGGTTGAAGCAGTAGCTACGTTGGTGTGGCACTTTAGTATGTACCGATATCCCTTGTGGTGCAACGAGGAGAATATGGGTATGCTAAGGGGTCATTAAGCACCAACTGACCTTAGAACCTTTAAATTGACCAACTTGGCCATAGAACAGTAGCAGTATGCTACACTTATTGAGACTAAACTCTCGCGATGATTCCGGCTGCAAGAAAAGGTTGCTAAACTGGAATTATGACCGATCGATGGTAGTCAGTGATATTGAGATCCTCTAGAACCAGGTTACTATTTTTAGGACAGGTTTGAACCAACTAAACTGAAAGAGGGTAATACCTAAACTCCTTGCCAGCCTGAAATCTAAGGGCTATCTGTGTGACTTGTGTGCCCTTACCATGTTTGTTATTTGTGGATACTTGTGGTGTGTTTCTTATCATAACATCATGCATCATGTCATTGCATGCATCTTGCATTGGACTAACCTATTTCAAAGATAGAAGGGATTCATCTTTGTTCTTTTTTGTAGGTCATGGCACCCATGCGTAGAAACACCATTCGGATCAACTTTGTCCAGATTCCCACTCAGCTTAAGGAATTGGTTGCAAAGGTTTCAGATACTACCTCCTTTATCAGAAGACATGGACACCTCCTGGGTTTGGTCACCTCCAAGATGGATAAACAGATGATGAGTGTCTTAGTCCAGTTCTTTGATCCACTGTACCACTACTTTACTTTTCCGGACTACCAGTTGGTCCCCACCTTGGAAGAGTTCTCTGATCTACTTGGTATCTCTATTCTGGAGCAGACCCCATTCACAGGTTGGGAGAAGATCCTTAGGCCGGAAGAAATTGCTTCAGCCCTCCATCTGACAAAAGCTGAGGTAATGCCTAATTGGGAAACTCGTAGTGGAACAAAGGGCTTCTTGACTAAATTCTTGGTTGGTAAGGCTAATCAGTTCTGGGACAGTCTAGACTTCCAGGCATTTGAAGACATTCTGGCTCTTCTTATATATGGTTTGGTATTGTTTCCTAACTCCGATTCCTTTGTTGACGTGAATGCGGTGAAGATCTTCATTTCTCGTAATCTGGTACCTACTCTCTTGGGTGACATTTTACACTCTCTTTATGCCCGTACCGCTCGGAAATGGGGAACCCTTATGAGTTGTGCTCCATTGTTGGCGAGGTGGTTTATTTCTCACCTCCCCAAATCAGTTTTGAAGAACAAGGAAGTCATGGGTTGGGCCTACAGGGTTATGTCTCTCTCATAATGACATCATTTGGACTATCAAGGGTATGGAAGATGTGGCTATTATTGATCATTGTGGGGAATACCCCAATGTTCCACTGATAGGAACCAATGGAGGGATCACTTATAATTCGTGCTTGGCCTTACATCAATTTGGGCGAGCTAGGAGGGAAGGACCTCATGAGTTGTTGATGCCGAGTATTGTCTTTGATTTCCAAGGGGATAGTGACGAGCAACGCCGCAGATTCATAAGAGCTTGGGATAGAGTACACAGGTCTGATCCGCACGAGCTGGGTGCAAAGACTTCTCTTCCAATGGAGCCATATCTCTGATGGGTTCAAATCCGTGCCCAAAAGCTGGGAATGTCGTACGAAGCCGTCTTGCCTATAATTGTTGAGGTTGCTGATGAAGAAGGGGTTCCTCCTACCATCCTACACCCTTACATGCCTACTGACATTGGGGCATTGAAGAGGTCCTGGATGCAGCTGAGGGAAGAACGAGATACTTATAGAGAAAAGTATCACGAGCAAGAGCAAAAGATTCAGAAGTTGACAAGGCAGCTGGAGAATGAGCGGATCCTCAACGACTATGTCAGCACCAAAGGAAAACGACCATGGGAGCGCTGATGTCTTTTGATTATTTCTAGTTTTGCTTTACCTTTCAAGTATTTCCCTTTTGTAACGCCTTAAAGGCATCTGTTGAACATTTTGAATTCAAAGTTTATCTAATAAAAGTGTGTTTTATTTTGGTTTACGAATTTGAATCTCCAAAGTTTTTGAAATCATATCATACACATTTAATTATGTGCACCTCATAACAGGTACCCTTACAGGTTTTTCTCATCTTCTCCGTTGTTTATTTCAGCATCATGTCTTCCGAAACATCAACTGATCAAGCTATCAAAGCTCTACAAGCTCAAAACGCTCAGTTCCAGGAATTGTTCATGAGTTTAGCCAAGGGTCAGCAAGATCTGAAGACCCTTATTTTGAAAGATAAGAAGAAGAAGAAGAAGAAGAAGAAGAAGAAGAAGAAGACGGTCCTCCTGAACATGGGGCACAGGTTTGGAAACAGGCTGTGAGATGAAGTCAATCTATCCCACTCATCTGGAGAGGGAGATAACCAAGAAGAAAGAAGGGTTCCTAGCCCTGTGGTATCTGACCACGAGACTGACTTTGACGAAGACTAGTATCCTCCTGCCGAGGATAGATATAAACAGCTTGAAGACCAGTTAAGTGCGATGGAGATTCATAAGGTCCCTGGGTTAGACTTCGGTGATCTAGGTCTGTCATCTGGGGTGGTGATTCCCCACAAGTTCAAAGCACCAACCTTTGCTAAATACGACGAAGTTTCTTGTCTGAAGCTGCATCTTCGGTTGTATGTCAGAAAGATTCAACCATACACCGCTGACAAGAAGTGGAGGGAATGTTTCAAAGATTATGCTCATAAGTGGAGAGACCTGGATGGAAGAGTGCAACCTCCCTTGGCTGATAGGGAACTAGTGGATATGTTTCTGAGGACCTTGTCTGGTCCATATTTCAACCATCTCATTGGAAGTTCATCGTTTGGGTTTACAGAGCTGATTATGACCGGGGAAAGGATTGAGGCTGGTATCAAATCTGGCAAGATACAGAAGGGTGCTTCGGCAAGCACCGAGAAGAAACCCTTTAAGAAGGAATCCAGTGCTGTTTACAGATTAAAGAGCCAGAATAGACCTGAACACCGCCAAGATGTTAATGCGGTGGTTATATCAAGACCTGCTGGTACTCCTCAGCGCAACAATCAGTCAAGGGCCAAGAGATCGCGAAGACAATTCACTCAGCTCAACATGACGTTATCTCAGATTCTGCCGCAGTTATTGAAGACCAACTTGGTGATTCCGAAGGAGGCCCCGAAGACTCCCAATACAACATCACCCATGTACAATCCTAACGCCCGCTGTGCTTTTCATTCTGATAGCACGGGGCATGATACGAATGATTGCTGGGTCTTGAAGAATAAAGTACAGGATTTGATTGAGGCTAAAGAAATTGAGTTTGAAGCGCCTGGAAAGCCTAATGTCATAACGGCACCTATGCCTAAACATGACGCGGGAGTGAATGCTATTGGGGAAAATGATGTTGAAGAGTCTGAGTTCGACAGTTGGATCTATCCCACTACTGATGGTTGACTAAGCAACTGGACAGCGAAGGACTTCATCCCAATTTATTTTGTTACCCAATAATGAGACTTTTGTTTTGTATTTGTAACAGACAATGTTTTAAACTTTACGGCCCGGTGTCTTTTCCAGGGCACTGTGGTTTCGTTTATGAGGGCTTTATGTGTGTCATCTACATATATCATTACTAACAGCATTTGACGTTTTCTTGCATTTCAAATTTTGCGCTCCTTGTTTTTCTTTTATTATATATATTGCAAAACAGCTATTTTTACACAAACTCACATATACAGGTCCACATCTACTCTGGATCCCACTGATAACGACTCTGCTACTGCCGGTTATGACTTCGAAAGTCCGATCAACTTAGCCGAAGACGAAGGTGAAGATGATTACGAAGTGCCTGGTGAACTTGCTAGACTGCTACTTCAAGAAGAGAGGGCTATACAGCCACATGAAGAGCCAGTGGAAACAGTAAATCTGGGTACAGAAGAGGACAAGAAAGAGGTCAAGATCGGTGTAAATCTGGAATCTAGTGTTAAGCAACGGTTGATTCAGATGTTGCATGACTACATTGAGATCTTTGCCTGGTCTTATGAAGATATGCCTGGATTGGATACCGATATTGTGGTTCACCGCCTGCCTACTAAGGAAGACTGTCCTCCAGTGAAACAGAAGGTCCACCGAATGCACCCGGAGATGTCTGAGAAAATCAAGGCCGAAGTTATGAAACAGTTTGATACCGGTTTTCTAGCAGTTACTTCTTACCCATAGTGGGTGGCCAACGTGGTTCCTGTGCCGAAGAAGGATGTTAAAGTTCGAATGTGTGTTGACTATAGGGATCTGAACAGGGCAAGCCCCAAGGATGACTTCCCTCTACCTCATATCGACGTTCTGGTTGACAACACTGCTCAGCATAAGGTCTTCTCCTTTATGGATGGTTTCTCCGGTTATAATCAGATTAAAATGGCTCCTGAAGACATGGAGAATACAGCCTTTGTTACTCAATGGGGTACCTTTTGCTACAAAGTCATGCCTTTTAGATTGAAGAATGATGGGGCAACGTATCAGCGCGCCATGGTTGCTTTGTTCCATGACATGGTCCATCATGATATTGAGGTATACGTCGACGACATGATTGCGAGATCCCAGACTGAAGAAGAGCACCTTGACCACCTTCAGAAGTTATTTGACAGGTTGAGGTTGTACAAGTTAAGGTTAAACCCGAACGAGTGCACCTTCGGGGTGAGGTCTGGTAAGATGCTGGGTTTCGTCGTAAGTGACAAAGGTATTCAAGTGGATCCGGCAAAGGTAAAGGCTATACAGGAAATGCCAGCTCCCCGAACAGAAAAAGAAGTCAGAGGCTTTCTAGGACGTCTGAACTACATTGCCCGATTCATCTCGCACCTGACCGCTACTTGTGAACCAATCTTCAAGCTGCTGAAGAAAGATCAAGTGGTAAGATGGAACGATGAATGTCAGGCTGCTTTTGAAAGGATCAAAGAGTATCTCCAAGAGCCACCTATTCTGATGCCTCCAATTAAAGGGATACCTCTGATCTTTACTTGACAGTACTCGACAACTCAATGGGGTGTGTGCTGGGTCAGCATGACGAGTCTGGCCGAAAAGAGCATGCTATTTATTACCTTAGCAAAAAGTTTACCAAATGCGAGACCCGATACTCGTTTCTTGAGAAAACTTGCTACGCTTTGGCATGGGCTGCTCGCCGGCTGAGACAGTATATGCTGACTCACACTACTCTATTGATATCGAAGATGGATCCAATCAAGTATATCTTCGAGAAGCCTGCCTTGTCCAGAAGAATAACAAGATGGAAGATGATCTTGACTGAGTATGACATCCAGTATACGACCCAAAAGGAAATCAAGGGAAGTGTGTTGGCAGATCATCTGACACATCAGGCAGTGGATGATTACTAGTCCATGAACTTTGAATTCCCGGACGAGAACATCATGTTGGTAACTGACTGTGAAATACCTGGACCGGATGAAGGACCTGAGGAAGGATCCCGATGGTCTATGTACTTTGATGGAGCTTCAAACGCTTTGGGTAACGGCATTGGCACCGTGATCATATATCCTAAAGGCTCTTATACTTCGTTTACCGCCCGACTATGTTTCAACTGCACCAATAACACGGTAGAGTATGAAGAGTGCATTATGGGTCTTCGAGCAGAAATTGACCTAAGGATTAAGTTTCTAAGTGTTTTCGGAGATTCCGCTCTCGTGATCATTCAGATCAAAGGAGAGTGGGATATAAAACACCCTAATCTTATTCCTTACAGAGAGTATGTATTGATGTTGCTTCCCCATTTCGAGGAGATAACCTTTGAACACTTCCCAAGAGAGGAGAATCAGTTAGCGAACGCGCTAGCTACAATGTCTTCTATGTTCAAATTCAATTGGGACAACGAGGCTCCACGGATTACCATTGAAAGGTTGGACGAACCTGCACATTGTTGCATAATTGAGACTGAAGAGGTAGCAGATAAGCCCTGTTTTCACGAGGTGAAAAGGTACCTTGAAGCTCAGGAGTACCCCGAGGGTGCATCTGTTAATGATAAGAAGTTTCTGAGGAGGTTCGCAGCGAAGTTCTTCATCAGCAATGGTATTCTTTACAAGCGTAACCATGATTCAACCTTACTGTGATGTATGGATAAGGACGAGGCAGAAAGGATCATGGCAGAGTTACATGAAGGTACTTTCGGAACTCATTCCAGTGGGCACACCATGGCAAAGAAAATCCTTCGGGAAGGATATTATTGGTCCACTATGGAAGTCGACTGTTATCAGCATTCTCGGACATGTCACAAGTGCTAAGTCTATGCTGATAAAGTGCACATAACTCCAGTTCCTCTGAACATCTTGACAGCTCCGTGGCCTTTAGCAATGTGGCGCATTGATAGGATTGGTGAGATCATACCTACAGCGTCCAACGGGCATCGTTTCATCTTGGTAGCTATTGATTACTTTACGAAGTGGGTTGAAGCAGCTTCCTTTGCTACAGTGACCAAGAACGTCGTGGCACGGTTCATTCGGCACAATCTAATCTGTCGATACGGTGTACCAGAAAGAATCATTACGGATAATGGTACTAATCTCAATAATAAGATGATCACCGAGCTCTGCAAACAGTTCAAGATACAGCATCACAACTCTTCTCCCTACTGGTCGAAGATGAACGGGGCTGTCGAAGCGGCTAATAAGAACATTAAGAAGATTGTGCAGAAGATGACAGTGACATACAGAGATTGGCACGAGATGCTACCGTTTGCTCTTCATGGGTACCGTACCTCAGCGCGGACGTCAACAGGGGCAACACCCTATTCCTTGGTATATGGTATGGAGGCAGTCTTGCCCATTTAAGTTCAGATACCCTCTCTTCGAATTATGAAGGATGTAGGTTTGAGCGAAGATGACTGGATTCAGACCCGGCTTGATCAGCTGAACTTAATCGACGAAAAGAGACTTACTGCTATTTGTCATGGTCAAACGTATCAAAAGCGGATGATCAAGGCATTTAACAAGAAAGTTAGACGACAAGAGTATCAAGTTGGGGATCTGGTGATCAAGCGCATTATCTCACCTCAAGGTGATCCCAGAGGCAAATGGACCCCTACCTACAAAGGGTCATTTGTGGTTAAGAATATCTTCTCAGGAGGAGCTATGATCCTAACCACCATGGATGGTGACGACCTTCCTCACCCCGTCAATGCAGACATAGTGAAAAGATACTACGCATAAACAAAGACCCGCTAGGTTGACTGGCCTAGGCAAAAATAAGGGCTTCCCGGCGAACCAAAAGGGTTCGGGCAAAAATAAGGGATGAAAATGAAAAAAATTTGTACACCCGGCAAGTCGAAAACCTGAAAAGGCGGCTTGGGCAAAAAAGGGTATCCCAGTGGACTGAAAACCCGAAAGGGCGGTCCAGGAAAAAATTAGGGATCAAAGCGTAACACTATGTCTCATTGGATCACCTTGCATCCAGACTTCGACATCGACTATCAAACTTGGACGACACTAATCAATCTGATCTACCTTCAACCAAGTAGAAAAGTGATGAGATGTTCGAGGACATAAAGGCAATAGCAGAGTTGAAACCCAGTGGGATTATTCACATAGCTATTTTGTTTAGTTTTTCACAAATTGTGTAAATTCTATTATTCAGCGGCGCTCTCTTACTAGGACGTCAGCCTCTTGTACAAAAATGCCTATTTACAGATCAAACTTCAAAATCAATACAATTCATTTTCAGAGAAATTTCAAACTATTTTTTCCTTTTTCTATTTTGTTTTGCAAAGAACGTCCAATGTTCATTTTTGATATATGCATTTGACATTAATTGCTGCTCATGAATATTTACATGCGAAACAAAAGACGATTACTGATAATATCAGAAACAGGGGCAATAAAAAGTGTCCAAGCTTTACAGTTGCTTTGTCCACCCAGTACAAGGTAAATTCAGCTGAAGGATATGGCTAAGGTACTTTCACTCCCCGCAGAGTAAGAGAAAGACAGTAATGATAGCTCTCCCCAGCTAAGACTTGCAACTGTGAATAAATCGGTAATAATCTCCCCAAGCAGAGTTTATCTACCATAAGCAATGAAAGGTCTTAATATTCCCCAATGGAGTATAAGAATATTCCCCGGCAGAGTATAAAATAACCCCAGTGGAGTTTGAAATTTTTCCCAGCGCGGCCTGAAAAGCTTCCCCAGTAGAGCTTGGAGAATCATCCCCAGTAAACTTTGGAAGATTGTCCCCAGCAAGTTCAAAGGATTATCCCCATAAGAGTCTAAAAGGTTATCCCCAGTGAAGTCGCAACTGAAAGATCATCCCCAGCGGAGTTCTTTCCTTTCACAAACAAGAAGTCAATCCCCAATAGGATTCAGTATCACCAGCAACGGTAATTCATCCCCGGCGGAATCCTCAGCAGAACATCTCTTCCCCACAGAGTAATCTTCTTATCAGTTTATTCTTCAGCGGAGTTATCCTCTCCTGCAGTTTTATTCTCACAGTCATCTTTGTTCATCTATCTCCAGCAGAAACGAAGAATCCAACTCTTTTCTCCAGCAGCTATCCGGGATTTATTTTCCCATCTAAAAACATTACACTTTCATACATCATGATACATGCATATACGCATCATATAACACAATCTCATTTATTTTGAGAACATCATTGCTTGATACATATCATGCATTACATACAGCTAACCTTTACCTTCCAGGAAAGATGCGGCCAAAATCTCATTCAAAGCTATGAAGCTTTTCCCTCAGTCGAAGTACTGACCGGTTCTTAAATCTCAACTAAATTATCCTTGGTTGAATTACAGATAAGGTTCTAAATTTCGACAATTTTCCTCCGTCGAAGTGTGGACGAGTTCTTAAATCTCAACAGAATTATCCTCGGTTGAATTACAGACAATTCTTAAATCTCGATGAAGATGTTTCCCTCAGTCGAAGTACTGACCGGTTCTTAAATCACAATTGAATTATCCTCGGTTGAATTACAGATAAGGTTCTAAATCTCGGCAAAGTTCCTCCGTCGAAGTATGGACGAGTTCTTAAATCTCAACAGAGTTATCCTCCGTTGAATTACAGACAAATCCTAAATCTCGATGAAGATGTTTCCCTCAGTCGAAGTACCGACCGGTTCTTAAATCTCAACTGAATTATCCTCGGTTGAATTACAGATAAGGTTCTAAATCTCGGCAAAGTTCCTCCGTCGAAGTATGCACGAGTTCTTAAATCTCAACAGAATTATCCTTGGTTGAATTACAGACAAGTCCCAAAATCTCGATGAAGATGTTTCCCTCAGTCGAAGTACTGACCGGTTCTTAAATCTCAACCGAATTATCCTCAGTTGAATTACAGATAAGGTTCTAAATCTCGACCGTTCTCCTCAGTCGAAGTACTGACCGGTTCTTAAATCTCGACTGAATTATCCTCAGTTGAATTACAGATAAGGTTCTAAATCTCGACAGATTTCCCCCAGTTGAATTACGGACAAGTTCTTAAAACTCAGCAGAGATGTTCTCTCATCTGAAGTACATGCAAGTTCCTAAATCTCAACAAAATTAGACTTCCCCAGCAGAATCTTCTACAACAACAGGTATACAAGCTCTCGCTAAGGAATCTCTTATGCAATCGACACTCCTACAAATGGCATCTTTAAGCCCATCCTCCCGCCAGAAACCTACAAATGGAATCTGTAATCCCATTCCCGACGTCACAAGGCTGATACCACTTCATGCGAGTGCAAATTTCTGGGCACTCTAGTGTTCAATCTTCTTCCACCTTCGGATTACGAAAGGCACGAAAGCCAATCTACATCTTCAGGTTTAAGAAGATTGAACAGGGGAAGCTGTTTTACCCCAAAATTTTCCCTCCCATACTCTTCAATACATTGCAAGAAAAATCTCCAAGTTGCTCAAGTTTGCTCAAGAGTTGGTCAGACAAGCTATCTCCTAAGGCAGTCTACCCCAAATTAGGGTTTTGTGTTGCATCAAGATCCTTGAATCCAAATGACCTCAAGTGCTCACCAATGTCCTAATATGTTGTCAAGATCATCCATGTCAAATTTCAAGCCTTGCAGAGAAAGTTTGCTCAGTTAATTGCTCAAAGGTCCAAAAATCGACTATGCTAGGGCAAAAGTCAACTGTGACCCAAATACAGTCACACTTCAAGATTTTTTGCCAACATTCTCATTTTGAAGGATATTTCATCATTTTATCAAGGGTTGATCATGATTCATCAAGGATTGCTCAAAATTCATCAAGATTCAAAAGTTGCTAAATTAGGGTTTTGTAGGAAAAGTCAACTCAACTTTGACCAAGTATAACTTTCTCATAATTTATGAGGAATGACCCATCCAAATCTAATTTTGAAGAGGATTCAATTTCCTACAATCCATCTTCATACTCCAAGTTCAGAAAATGCACTCACAAGAAGATATGAATTTTGACATTATAGGTCATTTTTGAAAGTCAACAAAAACACCTTTTTTCCAAAGCTTATAACTTGAGCATGGAATATAAAATTGATATAAGACAAAAAGGGTTGGTTATAAGACATCTCAATCTTTCTATAAAGTCAAAAAACACTTCCAAAATTTCAAAATTGAAGAAGTTATGCATTGTTGAAGTTGGACTTTTTTGCAAAATTGCCAAAAGTCAACTATCCCCAAAACTTCAAATTTTGTCAAATGGGCCCATTCGTTTCCACTTGATTTGAGTTTTCATCATTGTCCACGTGCCCTAGCTTCAGCCATGTGTCCATATATCATTTTTATTATTTAATTTGATTTTTATTTGAATTTATTCATTTTAAATCACATAAAATCAAAAAAATTGATAACCAGAGATTTTTTATTTATTATAGGCTTCAATGGACAGCTAGCACATCTCCAAACTCGTATCAAAGAAAATCATGTGCAAAAAGATTGAATTGAATCAAATTTGGAAAAGGTTTAATAATGGAGATCAAATCACATTCATGTGCATTGATATGAAGGGATTCAGTCCAAGATTCTTACCCTAATACAAAGCACATTACATAAGCAAGCAGAGGGATACGAAATAAGGATTAGAAAGTGCAGGGAGAGGCAGAACAAGAATTGAAAAATTCATAAAAAAGTGAGAGATCAAAGTCCAAGCTAGAGGTCGTTTCAGGACACGAGGGTGGTCTCAATCGCTTCCTGACCGTTCATACAAGCTACCTGGATCCAAAGCAAGCTTTTTCAGACATCCAAACTCATATTAAGTCGCACGATAGCCACCCCTGTTTTTAATTTCGCTATTCTGAATTTAAGCATCTTTTTCATGAATTAATAACATATTTTGAATCTACAAAACATTTGCAAGCGATTGGTATCATTCAATTGTGTTTATCTGTCCTGAATGGAGAACCACCATAGCTAGGGTTCTTCGTTTTGTTTTTAGGGTTTCTTGTTTAAGGCACAATTGAGACTCAAGAAGAACATGGCTTTGATCAGGAGGCTATAACGAGTCAAACCATGTTCTTGGTATGGATTTATATGGCCTGGAGAGACTTTTGGAATAGGCTTGCATTTTTAGCTGCGGATTCAAATCCGCAGGTATTCTTTTACAGGGTTGAGGACAGGGATGACGTCGTGTCATCTGTCCATTGGTGGATTCAAACCAAGCGCGCCTTTTTCTGTTTTTGTTGGCCTAGGAATTGTTTTATTATATTATATATTCTATGCGTTATATTAACAATTGAAACAGTTTGGCTTAGTGGTGGACAAGGCACATGTTTTCCCTTCAGGACCTGGGTTCGAATCCCAGGTCCCCCCCTTTCTCAACATTTTTGTTCTTCAGGTGATCCAATGCATACGCCTATTTGCAGCCTACCATGCATCCTCGTCCAATCAATAGCCAGATGGCCATTGGCCAGATCTGGTGGCCAGGGTCTGAAGGTCCATAGAAACGTTGGTCAATGCGCATGTACTAGATCAGAGAAAGTCAAAACAAGGCCAGCGTTTTTGGGCTTAAGGAATTACTACTCATACTCCTAAAATAGGCCCAAACCCCTCTCTCTTCTACTTCATTTATTTAGTTTTATTATTTGTTTTATTATTTATATTTAATTTCTAACCAATCACAAAATTCCTTTTTTATTAAATAAAATCACAAAAAATATTTTTATTTCAAATCAAATTTTAAAACTTCTATTTTTCTTAAATAAATTTATTAATTAATTAGGTTTTAATTAGAGAACTTTAATTCCTTTTGTAAAATAAATAAAATTAACTAGACTTAATTAGTTTTTAACCATTAATTTAATTATTATAATTTCTTTCCTAAATAATCAAAAACTCCAAAAATAATTTATTTTTATTTTTATTAATTTATTTATTGATTTAATTTAGTAATTAATTTAGGATTTATTTCTTTCTTAAAATAAAAACAAAAAAAAAGATATTTTCTTTGACCAAAAGGGTCAAAACCCTAATCATGCGCTCGATTTAATTTCCCGCACACGTTGCTTATTTTTATCCAATAATGTACTTGCTTCTGGATTTTAATAGCTAAATAGGACATTTAATTATTTTTATTCGCTTTATTTTATTTTTCAAAAGGGTTTGTCTTTGGCGATGTAAATACCCGACGCCTTGTAATTTAAATTCCGCATTTTGTTTCCGCAAATTATAACTGTTAGATGTTTGATAATAGGTGTTGTACCAAAAAATTTGCCCTCTCATTTTATCAACATTTCTCATCACAAGGCTCTTGGAATTCAAGATCAAGCTAGGGTTTGCTCTGCTCAAGACATCTCCTTGCACTGATGACCTAAACTAGGGTTTGAGTTTGCACAAGGATTTTTGGACCTTTAATGCTAAAATTGACTTTCATACTTCATATTGGACTCATAAGTTTGTCCATGCCAAGTTTCAAGCCTTGAATCAAATTTTTGCCCAGTCAATTAGACAGTTGACCTAGAAATCAGCTGTATTGGGGAAAAAGTCAATTGTGGCAAATTTACAATCAAACCTCATGAATTTTGACCCACATCAATATTATGAACTCATATGAACCATTTGATCAAGTTTGGACCACAATTCCACAAGAAATTTGATCAGATCACCAGAAGGGCAAAATGGTCATTTTTAAGGTTTTCGACTGTACAGAGGCAATTTCTGATTTTTGACCTAGCCAATGGCAAACAGGTTCAACCAAGGACTCAAGGGCTCAATGGCATCATCTTGACCTATTCAACAAGTTCAAAAGATCTCAAATGCATGGGATTGACAGATGAATTTTTCAGTCAACTGATCAAAATTTGACTGTACACTGAAAAGTCAAACTTTGACTTTTTGGTCAAAATCAAGTGCCAAGGGTCATTTTTCATCAAGATGTGTCAAATTATGAAACTTGTTCATCAAGAAACCCAAAATTGCAAATTAGGATTTGACTTTTTGTTCTAAGTTATGAAATTTTCTTAATTTTTCCTAACTTTGTCCCACATTTTCACCATGATGAAAATGGATTCAAACAAAACTTACAACATGAAAGTTGTATTCCTCCACAAAGTCTACACCTTTTATTCACAAAGTTTTCTAAAAAGAAGCTTGGATCTCAAGTTATGATTTTTGGAACAAGGGTCCCTAAAACTTTTAACTTAGTGAAATTTTGCCCTAGTTTAGGCAGGATTTTGACCCATCTTCTTGGCCATTTTTCACATAGTTCCACTTGGAATATAAAGTTGCATTTCAAAGATGGATTATAGAGCATGTTGCAAGCTTTCCAAATTGTCCAAGAACTCCTCAAACACATTTGTGGTTAGGGAGAATCGAATGCTTGAAGTTGGCAAAAACTCACTTTGTATCCATGGCAAAATCATGTTCACTCAAGTTGCATTTTCAAACCAGCATGCCTTGCACTAGTTTTCAGGCCTCTAAACCATTTCAAACTCCATAATTTAATGCAAATCCATTAGGTTAATACATTATCTTGGTCATTTGGACATTGTACACAAAACTAATCCCTAAATGGTAAAAGGCACATTTCCATTTTTGCAAAAGTGTGCTTTATGTCAAACCACTAATCCTTGAGCATAAAGCCAAATCTCTTGCAGCCAAACAAATCCACTAATCAGAGGGGCCAAGAGGATGGTATGCAGGGTGATAAGAGGGCATGTACAGGCCTGTAACCTCACTTCCACTTTCTTACTTCAAGAAGAAGAAACTTGTCCAAATGTTGAGAACTTGAAAACCAGCAAAAAATCAACTTACACAAACATTCAAAACATCTTTCTCACAACCCTTTGAGCTAGAAACACGAGTGCTTGAGTTCCAAAACACCCCATAGCCAGAAATCATACTTCTTTGGCAAAACAGGGCAGGTGATGTAACTTGAGTTCCCCAGCTCATTTGGCTCGTGCGTTTTGCCCCATTTTGCTTCAAACACTTTCCCTTCAACTCACTCAAGCTATCCCAAACCTCCATTACCAACTGTAACTCCATTTACAGTGTTCACCATTTTCATTTAAAGCTTGTACAGGTTGAGTTCTATAGGCTGATTCAAGGATATTCAAGGCAAGCTAGCTATTGGAAAAGGACAAGTGAAGTTCAGGAAAGCTACCAGACATCTCAAAACTTGTTGAGAAGCACTGCATTGCCCTACACGAATCCAACTGAAACAGGTTTTTCTTCACTTTCTATCTCTCTATTTAGGAACATTTAGCCTTAGGTTTTTGAATAAAAAATGTAGTATTCAATGCCATGAAGCTGTACATATGCTCAGTTTTCATTTATATTAAGTGTGCTAGGAGAATTTCATCCATGAACATGCTGAAAAAACTAGGTCAGATTTTAGGGCCAGAGAAATTCTCTCTGGTCTTTGAGAGTTAGGATTAGTTGTTTATATGGTTGGAATCGTCTTGAAATTCTCTACAAGTTTGATGTTGTATGTTTTTGCAATAGATCGCGTATACAAGATATCCAAGTTTGTACAGGCGCGCGCGTATTTTCAAAATACTGGAGGAAGAAGATGAAGTGGTGGGCTGGGCTTGGCCTGACTCACTCTTAACACCTCCCATTTTCATTTTTGCACCCCCTGGCCCAATTTCTTATATTTTCACATTTTTGCATTTTTGATATCTTTTCTTATTTTGTTTATTTATTTCCAAATATGAAAAATGCTAAAAAAATATTTTCATAATTTTTTACATTTATTTGGCATTTTATTTTAATTTTTTCTAGCATTAAAGGCATTTAAATATTCTTTTATATTATTAAGACTTAAAAAATATTTACAATTTATACTTTTATATTTTTATTTCTTATTTTTTTATACACACTGAAAATATTATTAAAAATATAATTTATTTTTGTACATATTTTATTTTATGTTATATATATTTAATATAATAAAATATACATATATATACATATATACTTTTATTTTATTAAATGCTTTAGAATAAAAATATAAAATATTACATTTTATTTTTATTATTATTTATACTAAAAAATACCTTTTTTAAAAATATATTTTATTTTTGTATATATTAATATATTTTATTGTACATAAATAATATAATATGTTTATTTTCTTAAAGAAATTAGGGTTTACCCTTAAACAAATAAAATTAATCTTTTTTATTTTATTTCTTTATACTTTTTACATTAAAAAATACTTTTACCTACATAAACAAACAAAAACTCTTTTTGCATAATACACATTATTTGATATTTATTTATTTTGTTTAATTAAATATTGTCCATTTAAATATTTATGCATTGTGATTCAATTTGGATGTAATAGTAAATTAGGGTTTATATTTCTTGTCAAATATCCCCCATTCAAAGTTGTACCCCCATCCCCATAATCATGTTGTAATAGCTTAGAATTTGAAATTCTCGCACTTTATGCTTTCAATTATGCCGTGATTAGAGAATTAGGGTTTGTATGCAAAAATCCAAATCAACAAGTAGCTTGACCTAATCAAAGACAAAAATGCATGAAAATCAAACACAATGCACACTTGCACCCCTAGGGTTACAATCCACTTGTTGCCTTCAAAAATGGGCCATGTTATGCATGTTGGGTACTTTGGCAAAACAAAAACAAAACAAAAGATCATATTCCCTCGATGACGTTATCTTGGTTGCCTAAACAAAAATGATCAAGTCCCTCAAGAAAATTGCCAAAGATACTTAACACAATTGCTATCATGGTCTATACGATGACCCGCGCCTGTCCCGTTTAACATCCTAACACAAGGTTGTTCACCAAATGCAATGGTGAAACAACACTGTCAAAAGGGTTAAAAACATAAGAAAGATCTTTGAGTAAAATAGGGTAGATAGCTCTTAATTACTTGATCAAAAAAGCTTGCAAAAACATCCTTGCTATTTTCAAACACACTTCACAACACAATTTCAAAACATTTCCCAAAACAAACTTTCAAAACATTGAAATCTTTTCAAAAGATAAAAACCCCTTTGTATACATTTAAACAAGAATCATTACAAAGGTTGCCACAACGATGGCCTCTTTTCAAAAACATTTTTCAAAACCACACACAAAGCACCATTTCAAACAATTGGAAAAGCAAAGCAAGTGATCTAAACAAGTAACTAAGAGCCCATGGAAAACCATGGATGAAAAGGGTGCTTGCACCTTTCCTTTTCATAATCTACTCCCCGAACCCAAGAAAACATCTCAAAGGTCTTTCCTGTGCTTTTTTACCTTTCCTTAGGATAAAATAAAAAGTCGGTGGCGACTCTTGCTAAACCAAAACATTTGCAAACACAAACGCAAAACCTCAAGTCAGTTCTCCCACCGTATCACAGAACTGGCGACTCTGCTGGGGGAAACTTTAAAAGTGGAGTAACCTTAGGGTTTAGATCACCTTTACATGATTATCTTGTTTGCTTTGATTGCTTTACATTTAGTTCTCTTGTTTGGGTTTTGAATCCTCCACACGGATTTTTGGGAAACATTCATAGGTAAATAGCAATACGTTATGGAAACTGTGCGGGGTATACCGACATGGTTGAAGCAATAGCTATATTAGTGCGACATATTTGTGAGTACCGGTAGCCTTTGAGTCAATCAAAGAGAATATGGGGCCGCTGAGTGATGTCATGAAGCACTAACGAACTCTTAGAATCTTACTTGACCATCTTGGCCTTTTTTAGGGGTAGTGAGATGACCGGCTTTGGTGCAGTCCGAAGTTGGTAGATACTCGATACTACACTCATTGAGGGTTGTTTTCTTGGAATATTTTGGTCGCCAGTTAAGTGGCTAAACCAAAACAATGAACACAGAAAATAATCCAGTGATATTGAGCTCCTTAGAACCCAGTTACTATTTATAGGACAGGTTGAGCCAACTAACTTCAAGAGGGTACTTACCTATGAAACCTCATGCAAGCCTGAAACTAGGATCTTGTGTGACTTGTTTGTACATGTGCTTATGCATACATCATGAACATCATAAAGCATCATATGCATCCACTAACCATTTCAAGGGTTTGGATCTTCATCTTTGTTCTTGTTTTGTAGGTCATGGAATCTCTTCGCAGGAAAACAATTCAAGTCAACCTTGTGAGAATCCCTCCTCAACTCAAGGAGCTTACTTCCAAGATTCTAGAGAATTTTCCTTTCAGTGAAATACATGGTAGACTTCTCAACTTGGTCAACTCCAACATTGAAGAAGACATGGTGAAAGTTCTCTTCCAGTTCTTTGACCCCCTACACCACTGTTTCACATTCCCTGATTATCAACTAGTACCTACTTTGGACGAATTTTCTCAACTCCTGAGGATTCCTATTCTCCATCAACTACCCTACAACGGTACAGAAAGAGAACCAAAGCCTGAAGATGTTGCTCAAGCATTACACATGCAACCATCTAATATCAAAGGACATTGGGAAACCAGAAGTGTTGTCAAGGGTTTCTTGGCAAAGTTTCTGTTTGAGAAGGCACAAGACTGCTGGAATTCTCTAGATCTACAAGCTTCTGAAGAGATTGTGGAACTCCTCATTTATGGGTTGGTCTTGTTCCCAAACCCTGATCAGCTTATAGATGTGAACGCTGTCAAGATTTTCATATCTCGGAATCCTGTGCCTACATTGCTTGGGGACATCCTACACTTATTTTACACACGAACAATGAGGAAAAGAGGTGTTCTCATGTGTTGTACTCCTCTTCTAGCAAGGTGGTTTATTTCTCACCTCCCCCAAATAGTTTTGAAGAATGAGCAGGGTTTAAGGTGGTCACAATGGTTGATGACCCTCACACATTCTGATGTTCATTGGTGTTCTCGGTCTAGAGAAAATGTTATCATCATTGATCGTTGTGGAGAATTACCTAATGTCCCTTTAATTGGCATTAGGGGAGGCATTACCTACAACCCCTGTAAAGCTCTGAGACAGTTTGGATATGCCCGGAGGGATGGCCCTCATGATATGCTGATTCCTGGCCTAGTTTTTGACTTTGACAACGATGCGCAAGGACTTCGACAAAGGTTTATCCGAGCTTGGAGGATGCCCAACAAGGTGGATAGTAAGACACTGGGGCACAAGAATTACATCCCCCTTGAGCCTTATCTCAAGTGGGTACGAACCCGCACCCAGAGTCTTATGATGCCATACCCCCACATTTTCCCCGTGATCAAAGATCTTGTTATGGAAGGAGAGGTTCCATACACCCTCCTACATCCAGACATGCCAACATCATTGGAAGAATTACAAAAGAGTTGGATCCAGCTCAAGGAAGAACGGAATACTTTTGAAGCCAGCTTCTATGCCAGTGAGAAGAAGGTTTTGGAACTTATCCGCCGACTTCATGAGGAGGAAACTCTTAATACTTACATCGCACCAAAGAGGATGCACAATGTCTTTTTACATTAATAATTTTGTAATATTTTGCCCATGGGGCATTTATGTACTAACAAATTTCTTCTTAGTATGACGTGTGTTCTTTTTGTTTACAACAAATTTGAATTTCTGAATCCTTGAATGCACTACATGAATAACATATCATTCATCATATACATAAACAGGTCTTCACACCAGGTTTCCTTATCTTTCTGCTATTTATTTCAGCAAGATGGATTTCGAGCAGACGGTTAAGGATCTGCAAGCATAGAATTCGCAATTCCAGCAACTCCTCATGACCTTAGCAAAGGGTCAAGAGGACCTTAAAGTACTGTTGGAGAAAGAGAAAGATAAAGAGAAAAAGAAGAAAAGGACCGGTATGACCACTATGGGAAGAAGGTTTGAAAACCAGGCTAGAAAGGTTCTCGAGTTCCCCTCGACGTCTGATGAAGGGATTGGTAAAGGAAAAGGAGTTGTGATGCCTTCTGAATCTGAAGTTGAAGAAGAAGAAGAGGAAGAGGATGAAGATTACTCCGAACAGCAATATCCCCCTGCGGATGATAAGTATAAAAATCTTGAGGATCGGTTGGCAGCCATGGAGTTGCAAAGGGTACCTGGGTTAGATTTCGAAGAACTAGGGTTGGTCACTGGGATCTTCATTCCTCCCAAGTTCAAAGTTCCTACATTTGCTAAGTATGACGGGTTGTCCTGTCCGAAGATGCATCTGAGATCCTACGTCAGAAATATCCAACCTCACTCCTCTGATAGGGATCTTTGGGTCCACTTTTTTCAAGATAGCTTGTCAGGCACACAATTGGACTGGTTCTATCAACTTGAGAGATCTGATGTTCACAACTGGGAAGATTTAGCTGCTGCTTTCTACCGACAATACCAATACAATGCAGATTTAGCGCCTACTCGTACTCAACTACAGAGTATGGGTATGGCCTCTAATGAGGGATTTAAGGAATATGCCCAGAAGTGGCGGGATTTGGCTGGAAGGGTGCAGCCACCTTTGTCGGATAGAGAGCTGGTTGACATGTTTTTAGGGACGCTGTCAGGTCCATTCTTCAATCATTTAATCGGGAGTTCATCCGCAGGATTCACCGAACTAATTCTGACCGGTGAGAGGGTCGAAGCTGGCATTAAAAGTGGTAAAATTCAGAAGGATTCCTCCGCTTCCACTGCTATTAAGAAGACTGTCCCAACCAAGAAAGAAGCTTTTGCTGTTTATTCCCAGAAAAACCAAGGAAGAACAGAGCGCCAACCAACGGTAGGGGCTGTGATGATTCAGAACTCTTCAACTGGTCAACCTCGCAGCAATCAACCAAGAGCTAATCAGCAAAGGGTAGAAAGACCACAACGGCAATTCACCCGAATCAATATGACACCGGCTCAAGTCCTTCCTCATCTGTTAAAGCTGAACCTTACCAACTTGAAAGAAGCGCCGAAAAACCCCAATACCTCTTCTCCTTATTATCACTCCAATGCAAAGTGTACATACCACTCGGACAGTGTAGGGCATGATACCAACAACTATTGGGCTCTTAAAAACAAGATCCAAGACTTGATCGACGCCAAGGAGGTAGAATTCGACGCGCCCGAAAAGCCGAACGTGATTTCTGCCCCAATGCCCAAACATGGTCACAATGTCCATGCCATTATGGAAGATCTTCATGTTACCACTGTTGATGACCTTTTGACTCTGTTACCAGTGATTAAAGTGAATTTGATGAAAGCCGGAATATTCCCAGGCTGTGGAAAAGACTGATACTTTTGTTCAAACTTGCAAACTGACTACCCACTGTTGAAATCAGGCATCCAACGCCTGATGGATACCCAAGAGATTCTCTTTCAAAAGACTCCTGTTGCTATTATCACTCATGTTACTCCTGCTAATTTTGTTACTTCAACCAATGACATTTCTATAATAACCATCTCCGATGATCTTTCCAAGACCTGCAAAAGGCCTGTTAAGATTACGCCTGATCCTAAGTTTATGCCGCTGAAAATCACCATGTCGGGGCCTGTCCCTTATAAATCTAACAAGACGATACCATGGAATTAGGGAGGAGAAATCTTCTACCATGGTGTCAAACAGATTGAATCAGTCCAAGAGAATTCTGATGATGAACCCCCTAATATAGGGAATATTGCGGGAACGAGCAAGATAACTCGCAGCGGAAGGATCTTCTCTCCGGAGATTGCTCCTCCACGGACAGTCTTCGGACCCTAGAGAGTTTCTGTACCTGTCAAGCCATCTGTGCAAAGCCCGGTAATTGAAGAACTTGATGCTCCTGAAGTTAGACCCTCTGATGTTACTACCAAAGGTAAGGGGATACTAGAAGCGCCTGTCAGGACGAAGGCTCAAACTATGGTAATCCTCGAGACCACCCAAAAAGAGATGGAAGAAATCTTAAAGATAATCAAGAAGAGCGACTACGATGTCGTGGAGCAGCTAGGGCAAACCCCTTCCAAAATCTCCATGCTGGCTCTCCTACTCTGCTCTGAGGCTCATGCTAAATCCTTGATCAAATTTCTAAAGACGGCACACGTGCCTCAAGAAACTTCTGCTGACCAGTTTCAAGAGTGTGTGGCTAGCCTTATAGCTGATAATGGTCTTGGTTTTTCTGATGTTGATTTGACCCCTAAGGGAAGGAAGCACAACGACGCGCTGCATGTCTCGGTAGAATGCAGAGGGACCACACTTTCCCATGTTCTGGTTGACACCGGTTCATCTTTAAATGTGCTACTGAAGAAGGCGTTGGATAGATTGGACTGTGAAGGTTTGACCCTAAAGCCCAGTAACATCATTGTTAGAGCCTTCGACGGTTCTAAAAGGATGGTTCACGGAGAAGTGGATATTCCAATCAAAGTGGGCACAGAAATTTTCAACTCTACCTTTTATGTGATGGACATCCGTCCTTCATATTCATGCTTGTTGGGAAGGCCGTGGATCCACAATGCTGGGGCAGTCACTTCCTCTCTGCACCAAATGCTAAAGCATCCAATTCAGGGTAAGATTATAACGGTTCATGGGGAGGAAGAGTATATGATAAGTCATCTTAACTCCTTCCGCTATATGGAGTTGGATGGCGAGTTCATAGAAACGCCTTTCCAACATTTTGAAGAGGTTTCTCCTGAAGTCGCAGTTGCAAAGACAATGACTGATGTGACTATCGTTTCCAAGCCTGTGTCTAGGATGGCATCCCTCAAAGATGTGGAGGCCATAATTAAAGAAGGAAGGAGTACAATGTGGGGGCAACTGCCTGATTTTCCTCACAAGACGGACAAATTCGGACTAGGTTTTACTGCTGCTGGCCAGAAAGCTGTGTGTCGCTCCCGGGCTGGAGGACCACCCTTAAAAATCACTCACCATGGAATTAATGCCTTAGAAGATCATGATGAAGAAGACAACTTTGAAGATTGGATCTTTCCAACCGTCGAAGGAGGATTAAGAAACTGGGAAGCGAAAGACTTCGTTCCCATCACTTTCATAAACCAGTAATTTATCTTTGAACAATTTCCTATTTTGGTCTGTAATAATTAAACAATTCGTACACTTTCTTCGCCTTATGCCTTACTCGGGGCATATATGTCCATTTGTAAGGGCTTGATTTCTTCATTATCATATGCCATTTTTAATGAATCATTGGACGTTTTCATCTATAAACGGTTGTGTTCATTTTCTTTCCTTTTACATTTTGTTTTGTTTAAGGATGGCTATCCCTTACACACACACACACTCACAAAATGCAGGTACCCATCCACTCCGGATTCCATGGGTGACTATTCTGCTTTGGCCTTTAGTGACTCTGAAGATTTGGTCAATCATGCCGAGTACGAAGGTGATGAAGACTGTGAAGTTCCTGGAGAGTTAGCTAGACTTTTGCAACAAGAAGAGAGGGCTATTCTACCCCATGAAGAGTTGCTAGAAACCATCAATCTGGGAACAGAGGAAGATAAGAAAGAGGTTAAGGTGGGTGCCAACCTGGAGCCAAGTGTCAAAGAGCGTCTAGTTCAGCTGCTGAATAAATATGTTGAGATCTTTGCCTGGTCCTATGAAGACATGTCGGGACTAGATACAGATATTGTGGTTCATCGTCTCCCTACAAGAGAAGACTGTCCACCGATCAAACAAAAGGTCCGCCGAATGAGGCCCGACATGTCTGAAAAGATCAAAGCTGAGGTGATGAAGCAATTCAATGTTGGCTTTCTGGCTGTTACTTCCTATCCACAATGGGTTGCTAACATTGTGCCCGTGCCTAAGAAGGACGTCAAAGTCAGAATGTGTGTGGACTATCGGGACTTAAACAGGGCTAGCCCTAAACATGATTTTCCACTACCACACATTGACATCTTGGTTGACAATACAGCTCAACACAAGGTATTTTCCTTCATGGATGGATTCTCGGGATACAACCAGATCAAAATGGCCCCCGAAGACATGGAGAAGACTACTTTTGTTACGCAGCGGGGTACCTTCTGCTACAAAGTGATGCCATTCGGACTGAAGAATGTCGGGGCAACCTATCAGCGAGCCATAGTAGCTTTGTTTCATAATATGATACATCGTGAGATCGAAGTCTACGTAGATGACATGATATCCCGTTCACAGACAGAAGAAGAACAACTTGATCATCTGTAAAAGCTATTTGTCAGATTGAAGGAATATAAGCTCAGACTGAACCCTAGCAAGTGAACTTTTGGAGTCAGGTCTGATAAACTTTTAGGATTTATCGTCAGCAACAAAGGCATTGAGGTTGATCCTGCTAAAGTAAAAGCTATACAAGAAATGCCTTCCCCCCGCACTGAGAAGGAGGTTAGAGGTTTCTTGGGACGCTTAAACTATATTGCAAGGTTCATCTCTCACCTAACATCTACATGTGAGCCAATCTTCAAGTTGTTGAAGAAAGATCAGGTGGTTGAATGGAACAATGATTGTGAAGTTTCTTTTGATAAGATCAAGGAGTATTTGCTGGAACCTCCTATCTTGATGCCACCCGTCGAAGGAAGGCTGTTAATCATGTATCTGACCGTTTTGGATGACTCAATGGGGTGCGTACTGGGCCAACATGACGAGTCTGGCCGAAAAGAGCATGCCATTTATTACCTTAGCAAAAAGTTTACCGACTGTGAGACTCGCTACTCACTGCTCGAGAAAACTTGTTGCGCTTTGGTATGGGCTGCTCGCCGGCTAAGGCAGTACATGTTGACACATACCACTTTGCTAATTTCTAAAATGGATCTGATCAAGTATATCTTCGAGAAGCCTGCTTTATCTGGAAGAATCGCTAGATGGCAAATAATCATGACAGAGTATGATATCCAGTACACAACCTAAAAAGCTATAAAGGGGAGTGTACTAGCTGACCATCTAGCTCATCAAGCCGTCGAAGATTACCAATCTATGAGGTTCGACTTCCCTGACGAGGACATTATGACATTGGACAACATTGAAGGTAACGGACCGTATGACGGACCTGAACAAGGATCCCGATGGACCCTGTACTTTGATGGTGCTTCAAATGCACTTGGCAACGGTATTGGCACGGTACTTATCTCACCAGAAGGTTTCCATACGCCTTTCACTGCAAGACTCTGTTTCAGTTGCACCAACAACATGGCCGAATACGAAGGTTGTATCTTTGGTCTCAAGGCTGCAATTGACCTAGGAATCAAATCTTTGGTCGTATTTGGGGACTCAGCTTTGGTTATCAGTCAAATCAAAGGAAATGGGACACTAAACATCCTAATCTTATCCCATACAAAGAACATGTCTTGACATTGTTGCCTCATTTCGAGCAGATTACCTTTGAGCATTTCCCGCGAGAAGAAAATCAGCTAGCAGATGCTCTGGCTACAATGTCTTCCATGTTTAAACTCCTTGAGGATTATGAAGGATGTTGGTTTAAGTGAAGATGATTAGATTCATACCCGGCTTGATCAGCTTAATTTGATCGACGAGAAGCGACTTACTGCTGTTTGTCATGGTCAGGCGTATCAAAAACGGATGATCAAGGCTTTTAACAAGAAAGTCAGACGTTAGGTATATCAAGTCGGAGATCTTGTAATCAAGCGGATCATCTTTCCGCAAAGTGATCCCAGGGGCAAATGGACTCCTACTTACGAAGGACCATTTGTGATCAAGAACATCTTTTCTGGTGGAGCAATGATTCTGACCACCATGGACGGCGACGACTTTCCGCACCCTGCGAACGCATACATAGTTAAAAGATACTACGCATAAACGACCCGACAAGTTGAAAACCCGAAAGGGCGACTTGGGCAAAAATGGGCATCCCGGTGAATCGAAAACCCGAAAGGGTGGTTCAGCCAAAAATTAGGGATAAATAAAAAAATCTGTACACCTGACAAGTTGAAAACCCGAAAGGGCGACTTGGGCAAAAAAGGGTTTCCCGGTGGATCGAAAACCCGAAAGGGCGGTCTGGGCAAAAGTTAGGGAATTAAAGTGTATGACTATGTCTCGTCGGATCACTTTAAGGACAATCTCTTCACCAACAAGCTCCAAGCTTCTGATCTATCCAATCATATGCGGACGAAGCAACGAATGGACAAGATACTCAGAGTTGTGAAGGCTATAGCAGAATGGGAACCCCATGGAATTATTACACATAACCATCTTTCTTTTTGTATAAATTTTTTCTCAATTTTACGACAACATTCTCTTACTAGGATGTATGTCTCCTCTGTACAAAAATACTTACAAAGTTAATACCAAGATACTTCAAAGTGCAGAAATTCGCTTGCCTTTTCTTTCTTTTTACAATTATGTTTTATTTGAAAACGTCCAATGATTTGTTAAATGAGCATATGAATTTGAATATAATCACTGCTTACAAATAAAATGAAATGAGAAAAGATAATTACTGATAGGTTGAAGGTGTAGGAAAACGTATTTAGGCTATTCCAGAGGAAATCCCGTACAGTATGATACTCAGATCCTCAACCAAGCTAAAACCTTGAAGTACATATCCCCAGCGGAGTTAAGTTTAAAAATTCCCACCAGAGTTAAGTCTCTAAAGTCCCGATCCCCAGTGGAGCCCGAAAAATTTGAACTACAGACCCTCAGCGAAGATGAAACCTTCTTCCCCAGCGGAGTCAAATTTCCAACTATCAATCCCCATCGGGAACCATTCAGTTTTCCCCAATTTCCCCAACTAGGATAATTCCCCAGTAGATTGGCATACAACCCAAGCTCCTGATTTCCCAGGCAGAATAAACATCCTCCCCACAATTTTCTTTCCCGACAGAACGAAGATTCTAGTTCCTGTTTCTCCATTTTGAAGCCTCCCAGGTTTTAATTCCCCAGTTGAGGTCATCAGATTTTTTCTTATTTCCCCAGGAAAGTCATGAAGGATTCTCACATCCCCACAGAAGTTGTCAAAATTTTGATAATCCCGGCAGGTTGCCAAGGATTTTCTATCCCCAACAGTAATCAGCAAGGTTTTCTCATCTTCAACAATCAAAGAATTTGGAATCTCCAGCATCGGTCAAGGAGTTAATTTCCCCGACAGCAGTCAAAGATTTCATTATCTCCAACTATCAATGATTTATTTTCCTCAGCAAGACAGCTAATCAGCTTACATGCACATCCATTACATTCATATATCATAAACATTGATGGAACACATTTTATTGCATCATACATATCATGCAACATAACTTTGTGCTTTAGCTAACATTCTACCCTTTTCAGGATAAGATTAAAAGTCATCGTTAATAACTATTCAGAGATTTCAGATACAGTATGGATACACCCCCAAACACGACAATTATTCTATTACTCATTCAGACTTCAGCAATCAGATACAGACTAGATATGCTCCAGACACAGTGGACATTCTATTTCTCATTCAGATTCGACTATCAACTTCAATTTCAGATACACTCCAGACACGGAAGTCATTCTATCACTCGACCGGATCCCAGTTACAGTACGGATACACTCCAAACACGGAAGTCATTCTGCTACTCATACAGATCTCAACTTCAGATACAGTCCAGATACGTTCCAGACAAGGTTGCCATTCTGATATTCATTCAAGAATCTAATATAGTTACAGCTCGGGTACGCTCTAGACACGGACGCCATTCCCTTGCTCATACAAACCCAGTCTCCAGATACAACTCAGATACGTTCCAAATACGGATACCATTCTGATGTTCATTCTCTTAATTGTCAACAAACAAGTTTTGGGATGGCATCTTTAAGCCCATCTCCAACAATATTCTACCATCTCCAAATGGCATCTTTAAGCCCATTCCCTCAACTGCATTTTTGGCGAGTGCAAATTTACGGGCACTCTAGTGTCCAATCCTCTTTTACCTTCGAGTCGCGAAAGGCAAACTTGCCAATCTAACTCTTCAGGTTCAAGAAGATTGAACAGGGGAAACTGTTGTACCCCAAAATTTTTCCTCTCATTTTATCAACATTTCTCATCACAAGGCTCTTGGAATTCAAGATCAAGCTAGGGTTTGCTCTGCTCAAGACATCTCCTTGCATTGATGACCTAAACTAGGGTTTGAGTTTGCACAAGGATTTTTGGACCTTTAATGCTCAAATTGACTTTCATACTTCATATTGGACTCATAAGTTTGTCCATGCCAAGTTTCAAGCCTTGAATCAAATTTTTGCCCAGTCAATTGGACAGTTGACCTAGAAATCAACTGTATTGGGGAAAAAGTCAACTGTGGCCAATTTACAGTCAAACCTCATGAATTTTGACCCACATCAATATTATGAACTCATATGAACCATTTGATCAAGTTTGGACCATAATTCCACAAGAAATTTGATCAGATCACCAGAAGGGCAAAATGGTCATTTTTAGGGTTTTCGACTGTACAGAGGCAATTTCTAATTTTTGACCTAGCCAATGGCAAATCAGGTTCAACCAAGGACTCAAGGGCTCAATGGTATCATCTTTACCTATTCAACAAGTTCAAAAGATCTCAAATGCATGGGATTGACATATGAATTTTTCAGTAAACTAATCAAAATTTGATTGTACACTGAAAAATCAAACTTTGACTTTTTGGTCAAAATCAAGTGTCAAGGGTCATTTTTCATCAATATGTGTCAAATTATGAAACGTGTTCATCAAGAAACCCAAAATTGCAAATTAGGGTTTGAAATTGAAAATTTTCATAACTTAGAATTTTTCTAAGTTATGAAATTTTCTTAATTTTTCCTAACTTTGTCCCACATTTTCACCATGATGAAAATGGATTCAAACAAAACTTACAAAATGAAAGTTGTAGTCCTCCACAAAGTCTAAAACTTTGATTCACAAAGTTTTCTCAAAATAATATTGGATCTCAAGTTATAATTTTTGAAACAAGGGTCCCTAAAACTTTTAACTTAGTGAAATTTTGCCCTAGTTTAGGCAGGATTTTGACCCATCTTCTTGTCCATTTTTCACATAGTTCAACTTGGAATCTAAATTTGCATTTCAAATATGGATTATAGAGCATGTTGCAAGCTTTCCAAATTGTCCAAGAACTCCTCAAACACATTTGTGGTTCGGGAGAATCGAATGCTTGAAGTTGGCAAAAACTCACTTTGTATCCATGGCAAAATCATGTTCACTCAAGTTGCATTTTCAAACCAGCATGCCTTGCACTAGTTTTCAGACCTCTAAACCATTTCACACTCCATAATTTAATGCAAATCCATTAGGCTAATACATTATCTTGGTCATTTGGACATTGTACACAAAACTAATCCCTAAATGGTAAAAGGCACATTTCCATTTTTGCAAAAGTGTGCTTTATGTCAAACCACTAATCCTTGAGCATAGAGCCAAATCTCTTGCAGCCAAACAAATCCACTAATCAGAGGGGCCAAGAGGATGGTATGCAGGGTGATAAGAGGGCATGTACAGGCCTGTAACCTCACTTCCACTTTCTTGCTTCAAGAAGAAGAAACTTGTCCAAATGTTGAGAACTTGAAAACCAGCAAAAAATCAACTTACACAAACATTCAAAACATCTTTCTCACAACCCTTTGAGCTAGAAACACGAGTGCTTGAGTTCCAAAACACCCCATAGCCAGAAATCACACTTCTTTGGCAAAACAGGGCAGGTGCTGCAACTTGAGTTCCCCAGCTCATTTGGCTCGTGCGTTTTGCCCCATTTTGCTTCAAACACTTTCCCTTCAACTCACTCAAACTATCCCAAACCTCCATTACCAACTGTAACTCCATTTACAGTGTTCACCATTTTCATTTAAAGCTTGTGCAGGTTGAGTTCTATAGGCTGATTCAAGGATATTCAAGGCAAGCTAGCTATTGGAAAAGGACAAGTGAAGTTCAGGAAAGCTACCAGACATCTCAAAACTTGTTGAGAAGCACTGCATTGCCCTACACGAATCCAACTGAAACAGGTTTTTCTTCACTTTCTATCTCTCTATTTAGGAACATTTAGCCTTAGGTTTTTGAATAAAAAATGTAGTATTCAATGCCATGAAGTTGTACATATGTTCAGTTTTCATTTATATTAAGTGTGCTAGGAGAATTTCATCCATGAACATGCTGAAAAAACTAGGTCAGATTTTAGGGCCAGAGAAATTCTCTCTGGTCTTTGAGAGTTAGGATTAGTTGTTTATATGGTTGGAATCGTCTTGAAATTCTCTACAAGTTTGATGTTGTATGTTTTTGCAATATATCACGTATACAAGATATCCAAGTTTGTACAGGCGCGCGCGTATTTTCAAAATACTGGAGGAAGAAGATGAAGTGGTGGGCTGGGCTTGGCCTGACTCACTCTTAACACCTCCCATTTTCATTTTTGCACCCCCTGGCCCAATTTCTTATATTTTCACATTTTTGCATTTTTTATTTCTTTTCTTATTTTGTTTATTTATTTCCAAATATGAAAAATGCTAAAAAAATATTTTCATAATTTTTTACATTTATTTGGTATTTTATTTTAATTTTTTCTAGCATTAAAGGCATTTAAATATTCTTTTATATTATTAAGACTTAAAAAATATTTACAATTTATACTTTTATATTTTTATTTCTTATTTTTTTAGGCACACTGAAAATATTATTAAAAATATAATTTATTTTTGTACATATTTTATTTTATGTTATATATATTTAATATAATAAAATATACATATATATACATATATACTTTTATTTTATTAAATGCTTTAGAATAAAAATATAAAATATTACATTTTATTTTTATTATTATTTATACTAAAAAATACCTTTTTTAAAAATATATTTTATTTTTGTATATATTAATATATTTTATTGTACATAAATAATATAATATGTTTATTTTCTTAAAGAAATTAGGGTTTACCCTTAAACAAATAAAATTAATCTTTTTTATTTTATTTCTTTATACTTTTTACATTAAAAAATACTTTTACCTACATAAACAAACAAAAACTCTTTTTGCATAATACACATTATTTGATATTTATTTATTTTGTTTAATTAAATATTGTCCATTTAAATATTTATGCATTGTGATTCAATTTGGATGTAATAGTAAATTAGGGTTTATATTTCTTGTCAAATATCCCCCATTCAAAGTTGTACCCCCATCCCCATAACAATGTTGTAATAGCTTAGAATTTGAAATTCTCGCACTTTATGCTTTCAATTATGTCGTGATTAGAGAATTAGGGTTTGTATGCAAAAATCCAAATCAACAAGTAGCTTGACCTAATCAAAGACAAAAATGCATGAAAATCAAACACAATGCACACTTGCACCCCTAGGGTTACAATCCACTTGTTGCCTTCAAAAATGGGCCATGTTATGCATGTTGGGTACTTTGGCAAAACAAAAACAAAACAAAAGATCATAGTCCCTCGATGACGCTATCTTGGTTGCCTAAACAAAAATGATCAAGTCCATCAAGAAAATTTCCAAAGATACTTAACACAATTGCTATCATGGTCTATACGATGACTCGCGCCTGTCCCGTTTAACATCCTAACACAAGGTTGTTCACCAAATGCAATGGTGAAACAACACTGTCAAAAGGGTTAAAAACATAAGAAAGATCTTTGAGTAAAATAGGGTAGATAGATCTTAGTTACTTGATCAAAAAAGCTTGCAAAAACATCCTTGCTATTTTCAAACACACTTCACAACACAATTTCAAAACATTTCCCAAAACAAACTTTCAAAACATTGAAATCTTTTCAAAAGATAAAAACCCCTTTGTATACATTCAAACAAGAATCATTACAAAGGTTGCCACAATGATGGTCTCTTTTCAAAAACATCTTTCAAAACCACACACAAAGCACCATTTCAAACAATTGGAAAAGCAAAGCAAGTGATCTAAACAAGTAACTAAGAACCCATGGAAAACCATGGATGAAAAGGGTGCTTGCACCTTCCCTTTTCATAATCTACTCCCCGAACCCAATAAAACATCTCAAAGGTCTTTCCTGTGCTTTTTGATCTTTCCTTAGGATAAAATAAAAAGTCGGTAGCGACTCTTGCTAAACCGAAACATTTGCGAACACAAACGCAAAACCTCAAGTCAGTTCTCCCACCGTATCACAATAGGGTTGCATGACAAGACTGAATGTTAATCTTAAAATCAAATTAGATCACCCTTAACATGTGCAAAGATAAAAATAACTAAAATCAACACACTCGCACATGCGCACTCCTAGGGTACACCCCACTTGGTTGCCTTCGTAAACGGTCATTGAGTATAGGTCGTTTTAGAGGTCGTCCTCTTGTCTAAAAGATCATAGTCTCCTCGGAAAGGTTGCTTCGGATATCATTGCCTCAAATAAATGATCTAAGACATTAGGGTTACCACTAAGGCGTCCTAACATTGCTTTAGTGACCGTATGTCCCTCATTCAAATTGACCCTCAAACTCCAACGACGATGCTACCTATTCATCAATAGTAGGATAGCATTGTCTAAAGGAAATTAGCATAGAACGATTCATTTTTTGAGTAGGTAGATGGTTCTTAGATACTTTCTCTTTCAAAAAACAAAATCTTTTTTTTACACTTACACTCCTTTTCGAACAAAGTTTTCAAAAACACTTCATACGCTCTTGAGGATAGAAGCAAGAGTTAAATCGATGTTTTCAAAACAAAAACTTTTTCAAACCCACAAGCACAAAGAAAGCAATTTTGAAAACAATTGAGCAAGTACCTAAGAGCCCGTAGATAACTACGGATAGAAAGAGTGCTAATACCTTCCCTTTCTATAATCTACCCCCCGTACTCAGAAATATCTCGAAAAAGGAATTTTTCTGTGCTTTTTTCCTTTCCTTGTTGGATAAAATAAAAGACGGTGGCGACTCTTGCTTACCGCAACATTTTGCGAATACAAAACGCAAACCAACATTTCAAAAAACAGTCAGTTCTTCCCACTGTATCACACAAAGCTTTTGCAATTTTCTTAGCCTTATGTGATACGGTGGCAGAACAGACTGTTAATACAGGTTTTGCATTGGTGAAAAGAACAGAAAAAGACATTTTCGAGAATTTTCTGAGTAAGGGGGGTAGATTATGGAAAGGGAAGGTTTTAGCACCCTTTCCATCCGTAATTATCTACGGGCTCTTAGATGCTAGCTCATGTTTTTAAAATTGCTTGTGCTTTGTGTGTTTTGAAAATTTGTTTTGGAAATGCCTTAGTGCGGCGATTCTCTTTATGATAACTCTTGTGTCAGTCCTCAAGAGTGTTGACAAAGAGAATGTTTTTAAAAGTGTTTTTGAAATGTGTAAGTGTAAAAAGTTTGTTTTATTTGAGCAAGCATTTAACAGCTATCTACTTAGACTCGAAAAGGTCTGTTCTTTTCCTCCTATCCTTTAAACAGTGTACCCTAGAGATGTATATGTGCAATTATATTATGTTTCAGTTATTTTTTTCTTTTTTGTTAGGTTTGCTTTCAGTCTTGTCATGCAATCCTAGTTACTAGCAGTTAATATATATACATGAATTTAAAGTCCGGAAAGGTAAATCCTACGCTATTACAAGGCTTTGGGGATTAATTACATTTCCAATAATAAGGGGAATAAAGCAGAAAATAAAATCCTAATTATTCTATTACAAACCATGAGCAGTTATAATAATATGAAAAATGTGAGAATAAATAAATGCGCGCGAATTGAGAATAACGTCTAAAAATCCTAAGGTAAGAGGAAATATTTTTGTTTTGTTTTTATTTATAAAAGAAAATAAAACTTAAGTCTATTTAATTTTAATTTCAAGAAAAGGTTAAAATAATTAATTAATTTGTTTACAAAATTAATTTGATTAATAAAACACTAACCTAATGTTTTTTTTGTGATTTTTTAATTTAAAGTTTATTCAAATGATAAAGTCAATAAAGAAATAACGAAAACAAAAATAAAAATACAAAGGGGCATCCTTCGATCCAGGGAGAAAAAAGGGAAGCTTCGACCCAAAGAAGGCGTCTTTCGATCCAGGGGAAAAATGGGAGGCTTCGATTCAAAGAAGGAAATGTCTTCTTTGATCTAGAGAAAAGTTGTCTTCTTTGATCCAGGAGGGAAATTTGCTTTTCGATTCATATCTGCAAGATAAGCATTAGAACAATAAAGATGCAGGACCTGGGTGTCGAACCCAGGTCCTTCGATCCTGTACGCGCTGGTCTGCTCAGGCTTGGTCTGCAGTACAAGCATTAGAAAAAGAAACAAATACAAACCTGGGTGTCGAACCCAAGTTCTTCTCCTGCACATACACCTGCAAGTTTGATCAAATGCTGGACCGAAACAAATCCAAAGACTCTACCATACGCCTGGTCATTTCCTAAACCAAAATTTGGGGTTAAAACTAGCATAAGGTCTTTGTACCACCTAGTTTGAAGGTTGGCTGCTTCGAAGTCTTAAAATGGCACCATGTACTTCCACACTTATATTTGTATGAATGATCAATGAGAACACAAACATGCATATAAAAACAATTCAAATAGTAATCGAAAGGTCGTGACCCAAAATTTTACCAAGGACTAGTGGGCTTGATGCATGGCTTTTGCCTAGTGCTTGGAAATACTTCCTGTATACTTTAGGGAATGAATAGCTTGTTGCTGAAGACTCCTTCGATTGGGACAACTTATGAGGATTTGCTAGCTTTGGGGTGGTTTATGGGATAGTGTGTCTCCAATACGTGTGTGTATATGGTCTCCTCTCCCTTTCGTCCTCCTCTCTAATCTTGCTCGTGTGCTCCTTATATAGAGAGGATGGAGGGGACAAGAGGATAAAGGAATAAACAACCATTAAGTTGGTGTTTTAAAGGCCATGAATGTCACTTTGAAACTTTTCCAAATACATGGTTTCTTGTCTCTTTTTGAATTTGCTATGAACCTAGACACATTTTGGCTCTTTCGAATGCCCTCCTTCGAATGACTCTGACTTCTTCCTTCGAATGGCCTAGAGTCTTAATTCGAAGTGTTCAGAAACCTCCTTATTAGAGCTTATTTGATTGAGTCTATCTACTTGCCCTAGTTGCTTGATTCAAACAACTCAAACGAAAACTTCATTCTGGCCAATCGAAAACCTCCTTTGTCAACACCTTTGAATGCCATTGCACAAGAGGCCTGGGCCTGGCCACATGTAGGACCAATACCCATCATAAGACAACCTTGCATTCAGTAACCATGTGTCCTTCGAATGGAACAATGAATGCTCCTTCGAAGGGAACTCATGATTGCGCCTTCGAAGGGACTAACATGCGTGTCGAAGTATAAAAAATTGTTTCAAAGGGGACCATTTCATAGTCGAAGCTGGCACAAAGGCATCCAATGCCTTTTGGGCACTATCATGAGGCATGTCAAAGCAAGCGTAAAAGAAGCCATTGCCTAGTGAATCGAATCAGGCGTGGAGGAGGTATTTTCCTTGTGGGTCAAAGGAAGCTTTTTGCCTAGTAGATTGAAGGTAAATCTGAAGAAGTCTTGGCCTTGTGTGTTGAAGGCAAACTGAAAAGGAGCCTTTGCCTTGTGAGTCGAAGCATGTCTAAGGAAACCCTTTGTCTTGTGAATCGAAGACCAATAAAAGGGGAATTTTTCCTTGTAGATCAAAGGCAAGCTGATGGGTATTTGCCTTGTGAAACCAAGGCAAGCATGAGGAAGCTTTTGCCTAGTAGACCAAAGACAAACATGAAGAGGCATATGTGTGCTGATGACAAGCTGAAGGGGACTTTTGCCCAGTGGAAGCTTTGTGAACTAAGCTTGATCGAAAGAGATTCAGCGCCCAATCGAAGCTTATGGGACAATGCTTGGTCGAAGGGTTTTAGGAGCCCAGACGAAGCTTGATGTTATGCCAATCGAAGGACACTGTTTAAATACCAATCGAAGGACATTGTTGAACTGCCAATTGAAAGACACTTTGCTAACATTCAAAAATTTCATTTTCTTTAGTCAAGTGTTTGTAACCACCCATATAAGAGAAAAAACCTTGGGAAACACGAGAGGGAAAATTTTGGGGTGCAACAGCTGCCCCTGTTCAATCTTCTTAAACCTGAAGATGTAGATTGGCTTGTCTGCCTTTCGTGATCTGAAGGTGGAAGATGATTGAACACTAGAGTTCCTAGAAATTTGCACTCGCATGAAGTAACACTGATTGTTGATGATAGCGGGAATGAGCTTACATATGCCATTTGGATAAGATGACAGAGAGTTGTCGGAGATGGGCTTATAGATGCCATCCAAAGTAGATGTTGACTTCATAAGAGGTCTTTTATGGGGATTCATGTTCCTGTTGTTTGAGGAGGATTCCGCTGGGGAATGTTGATTTCTGTTTGGGGAGTAGAGTCTAAGAGTTGTAGTTGTCCATTACTCTATTGGGAGTTATCTCTTGACTGGGGAGATGAAAGTTAGTCGTTATCTGGTCGAAATCCAGGCTTCCCAGTGACTTGCTGAGGATAATGAAGCTGACTGTTATCTGGTCATATTCCAGGCTTCAAAACGACTTACTGGGGTATATGAAATTAACTGTTATCTGGTCGATTTCCAGGCTTCATAGTAATTGAAGTAGTGAACTACTCTCTGGTCAGATTCCAGGCTTCATATCAACTTAAACTGTTATCTGGTCGAAATCCAGGCTTCACAGTAATTGAAGAAGTTAACTGTTATCTGGTCGTATTCCATGCTTCGCAGCAACTTAAATTATTATCTGGTCGAAATCCAGGCTTCACAGTAATTGAAGAAGTTAACTGTTATTTGGTCGTATTTCAGGCTTCATAGCAACTTAAACTATTATCTTATCGAAATCTAGGCTTCACAGGAATTGAAGAAGTTAACTGTTATCTGGTCGTATTCCAGGCTTCGCAGCAACTTAAACTGTTATCTGGTCGAAATCCAGGCTTCACGGTAATTGAAGAAGTTAACTGTTATTTGGTCGTATTTCAGGCTTCGTAGCAACTTAAATTGTTATCTTGTTGAAATCCAGGCTTCACAGGAATTGAAGAAGTTAACTGTTATTTGGTCGTATTCCAAGCTTCGTAGAAACTTAAACTGTTATCTGGTCGAAATCCAGGCTTCACAGTAATTGAAGAAGTTAAATACTATCTGGTTGAATTCCAGGCTTCGTAGCAACTTAAACTGTTATCTGCTTGAAATCCAGGCTTCACAGTAATTGAAGAAGTTAACTGTTATCTGGTCGTATTCTAGGCTTTGCAGCAACCTAAACTGTTATCTGATTGAAATCTAGGCTTCACAGTAATTAAAGAAGTGAACTACTATCTGGTAGGATTCTAGGATTCGAAGCAACTTAAACTGTTATCCCGTTGAAATCCACGCTTCACAGTAATTTAAGAAGTTAACTGTTATCTGGTCGTATTCCAGGCTTCGCAGCAACTTAAACTATTATCTGGTTGAAATCCAGGCTTTCACAGTAATTTGAGTTGTTATCTCAGATAGCTGCCTCGTCTTGTTTTGGGAATTAATCTGGAACCATGCTTTTTTTGGTTGTTGAGATAGTTTCCCTGTCTGGTTTCAGGAATGAATCTCTTAACCTGGTCTAGTAGATAGTCTCCTCGTCTTGTTTCGGGAATTGATCTATAATCAATTGTTCACAGATAGTCGCTCTATCTAGTTTCAGGAATTAATCTAGAACTGTTGAAAATCATTGATGATATCCGTATGTGGATCCTTCCTGAAAAGGTAAAGAGTTAGTTGTATGCAATGTCATGATGCATGAAATGCATTAGGTAGTGATGTTCCCAAAATAAATGAGGTTGTGCTATATGCGTTTATATGTATATGCTACGATGTTTGTAGAATGATGTATGAATGCAATGTATGAACGTATTAGTTGTTCTATTACAGTGTTGTTAAACCAGGGAAAATAAATCCCTGATTGTTGCTGGGGGTGAAGAATGTGGGTCTTCAAATATGTTGAAGTTAACACTGGAAGATGAACTTTCGTTGTTAGAGAAATAAACTCTGTTGGGGAAGGTAAACTCCGTGAACTGAACTGTTGCTAGAAGATAGTCTGGAATAAGTATCAGGATAACATCCGTCTCTGGATCGTACCTGAACCGTTTCTAGAAGATGATCTGAATAAGTATCAAGATGACATCCATCTCTGGATCGTACCTGAACTGTTGTTAGAAGATAGTCTGGAATAAGTATCAGGATGACATCCGTCTCTGGATCGTACCCGAACCGTTTCCAGATGAGAATCTGGAATAAGTGTCAGGATGACATTCGTCTTTGGATCGTACCTGAACCGTTTCTAGATGATGATCTGAATAAGTATCAGGATGACATCCATCTATAGATCATACCTAAATCGTTTCTAGATGAGAATCTGGAATAAGTGTCAGGATGACATCCGTCTCTGGATCGTACCTGAAACATTTCTAGATGATAGTTTGGAATAGGTTTCAGAATGACATCCATCTCTGGATCGTATTTGCACTGTTTCTAGAGGAGAGTCCACTTTATTTAGAATGTTTCCGATGGGGATTTCTATTTTGTTGTTTTGAGAAGAAATCTGTTGGGGAATCCTGATAAGTTGGGCGACTTCGCTTGGGGATATTTCAGTGTCAAAGCAGTAGTTAGAGATTCTTGCTCAGCCGGAGATATGAGAACCCGACATTACCAAGCTACATGCCGAGAATATGGCAGTGACCTTGTAGCAGGAATGCCCCTGCCTTTGTACCTGCTGGAGAAGGTGTCTGTTGGGATTTTGTAGATGGTTTGAATGTTATCCCAACTCTTGGAATCCTTGGTGAATGCGGATCAGGGTGATCAGAACTCTAACGATAGACAAGTGACGAGATGACGGGACGTAGTCATACGCTTTAATCCCTAACTTTTGCCTGGAATGTCCTTTCAGATTTTCAGTCCATCGGGATACCCTTTTTTGCCCAAGCCGCCTTTTCAGGTTTTCGACTTGTCAGGTGTACTTTTTTTTCATATGTATATCCCTAATTTTTGCCCGAACCCTTTTGGTTCTCTGGGATGCCCTTATTTTTTCCTAGGCCAATCAACCTAGTGTGTCTTTTCATGCGTAGTATTTTCCGACTATGTCCATGTTCACCAGGTACAGAGAATTGTCAATGTCCTTAGTAGTAAGTGTTGTCACACTACCAGAAGGAGTTTATTTGATCGCATATGATTCGCTACTGGAATTCATGTCCAATGCCCCAAGTGATTCAGATGGAGATCTGCCCCTGACTATTTGTCGTTTTTAAGAGGTTCGCCAAATCTTGACTTGACTGCACCAGATCAGCTGGACACCATGCTATGCCCCTTAATTATGAAAGGCTTATCATTGGAATGTCTTTCTATCTGAGGTGATTCTATCCACTGAGAGGATTTCTGTTCATCAAATATATGTCGTGCGAATTTCTCTTCAATCATATGCTCAGCTAATTGTGCGCTTAGATCCCAATTGTGTCTGGAATCTTTGCTCGGATACTTGGTGATGGTTTAGAAATTGAACGTTTGTTTGAGAAGGCAGTCAAATTTGTAACCTTTTCTTTTTTGTTGAGGATTTGTAGGACCCTTTTTTTGTTTTGGTATCCCTACTTTTATCTGAACTGTTTCTTTTGTGATTACAGTCAGCGGGATGCCCTTGTTTTTTTTCTTAGGTCTCATTCATAGGTTTTGACTTAGCGGGCTTTTTTTGAAAGATAATGACTTCTTACTTTAATGATTATGTAGAACCATCACCATCTTTTGGAAGGCATCTTCTACACTATTTGTCATGTACGAAGGATGAGCTTGCAACTGAATGCACATCAGAATTAACTTAGAAAACTACCCTGCCCCAGGTTGTGATTAAGGGTTTTAATTTGTGTGAAAAGAAAAACTCCTACTTCTTAGGCTCAAAAGGGTTGACGAGGGATTATCTTCCTTATAATTCCACTGTTTAGGTTTTGAAACAACGCATGTACATCGTCAGCGGGGTCTGTTCAAAAGCATACTATAGAGATTGTGGTATTGTTTTCGTCATCCTTCCTCTAAAGGCTTAGAGCTTTTAATCGAGAGTTGGATATCACCAAAAGGAAGTAAAACATAGTTTTAATATAGTGAATGCAGATGAAATGATTCAAGACAAACATATGCAATGCATTGATTAAATAACAAAGTTTGACATAAATGAGTGTTTGAACAATCAAAAGAAAATTACAGATTGAGAAAATGAACAAGAAGCCTCTTCGTTTGAACTTGTCACTTCAGATGGTGTGCCTTGGAGGGATGGAAGAAGAATTCAGCTTGACCATCTTATGTAAACTCCATCAATCCTTGGTCGATCAAGTCTTGAATCTTATTTCTCAATGTCCAACAACTATTAGTGTCATGTCCAGGACTGTTGGAATGGTACGCACACCTTCCATTTGGATTATACATTAGGGAAGCATTGTTGGGATTCTGAGGGGGATCCTTCAACGTAATCAGCTTGGCCTCCAATACGTATTGCAATGCTTGAGCCAAAGACATGTTGATTTCGGTAAAGCATCTTTTAGATGTATTCCGCTTATGCTGACTACCCTGTCGTTGTTGGCGAGGTTGTGACGCAACAGTAATTTGGAAAGCTCTACTCTCCAAGCCAACTTTTTGTCCCATTAGGGGTTGATGAATGACTTGATCCCCAGCCTCGACTACTTGCCTCATACGGTTGCATCCATCTTGATGAAGTTTGCTGATGAGAAATGATAACACTTACTTTACACTTGTTTTTTACTCTGATTTCACATGTTATTTAGGTTTTTTATTATTGTTTTCTCGTATTATGCCTATCTTTTGTTTCCTTTTCAGGTATTTCAATTATCCAGAGCTCCCCTGAAGAAATGAAGGAAAACAGGCTGAAAAACAAGAGTTTAGGTCAAATTTGCACTCATGGCGTCCATCATGGCGCCAACCATAGGGTAGGCCATGATGTGAACCACCTCCTGCTGACCTCAACTGCCATGTTCCCTACTTCCTTTCATTTACACTCATGGTGGGCGCCATGGCCTCCATGGCGGGCGCCACCTTTGGACGATGTTCCCCCCCCCCCCCCCAAAAGGAGTTGGGGGCATTCCTGTGATTTCCTGCATTCTTCATCCTCTATAAATAGAAGTTCCTGATTTAATTTCAATTCACCCAAGCTTAGTTGCAAACTTGATCCAACCATAGTTGCGAACTTAAGCCATATAATTTCACCATTGTAAAGTGATAGTTCTTCACATCGGGGAATTATTGCACTGTTGATTGAGTCTGTGATCGAGTTTGTAGATTGAGTCTGTAATCGAGTTTGGAGCACTTTGGCAGAAGTTTATCCTGCCACATTTATTTTCAACTGCTGTTTATTTCCAGTCGCATTTTACTTCCAGTTTGTACCAGATTTAAAACCTCCTTGTTTGGAGCAGGTTTCTATTTATATTTCCCGCACCTGCTTTTACTTTGTTTATTTCCCGCACCTGCTTTTAATCTATTTATTTCCCGCACCTGCTTTTACTTTATTTATTTCCCGCACCTGCTTTTACTTTGTTTATTTCCCTCACCTGCTTTTACTTTGTTTATTTCCCGCACCTGCTTTTACTTTGTTTATTTCCCGCACCTGCTTTTACTTTGTTTATTTCCCGCACCGCACTTTAAATTATTTACTTTCTCGCATGATTCATTTTAAGATGTATGTTTATATTCCCATGTCAAGCTGAACCTTACTGGGCTAGAATGTAAGGAATCTAGTTAGATCGATATTCCAAATAATGTGTCTATAGAAATGCTTATGGGCTATTTTGGTTTTTAATACGAGTTTTCTGTACTTTATTGTTGTTGGGTAAGATCGAAATTTGTCCAACCCTTTGTTAAACTCGGTTAGTTCTAACTGGTCAAAGGAAGCAAAAGCGCTTAGTCCAGTTAGTTAGGGATTTTTATTATCAAAGAAATCAATTTTGAAACTATTTTCGGACACGTTTATAGGGTTAAAGTTAGGTCCCCTTTTTATTATAAATTCCAGATCAAAATACTTTTCAACTTGGTTAAGTACTTTATTTCTTAAAAATAGGTTATTACTTTAACACAATGCGCACCTTTTTATAAGTGACGATAAGAATGTATGATTAGAGAGTAAACTCAGTTCTGATTACGCGAAAGCGACAGTTCCTGTTAAATTAGTTCTTTTCTTTAGTAGAAAATATTGCCCTATAAGTAGTTTTATTCTGAAGCATTGCGAATATCATCTGACCATGTGAATTATATTTGACCCTGCTTTTATATTTGAAGTTTATTTCGCTGCACTTTACTTTCTTGCATGCTCAATTCCCTGTTTAATATTGACTTAACTAAACACCGTAACAATAGGAAACGATAGATTGACGATTGGTCTCTGTGGATCGATAATCTTTTATATTACTCTGACGCGATTCGTACACTTGCGAATACACCGTATCAAGTTTTTGGCGCCGTTGCGGGGGATCAATTTAGTCAAATTTTGTACCCTATAGTCGCACCGTCTAGACTAAGTTTTATAGTCTGGTTAATGCGAAGATCTCGCAGCACCGGAACCTTATTCAATCCTTTAGCAAAACCTGAACGTTACATCCATTTTCTCCGTAGAATTATAAAAACTATGGCCGAGAATCGTAACCAAAGACCCCTTAAGGAATTTTCTCAACCGTCAGATGAGGAACCTAGTTCAAGTATCGTAAACCCAGCTATAACCAAAAATAATTTCGAACTAAAACCCTCATTGCTACAATTGGTGCAACAAAACCAATTTGGTGGTCTCGCTACTGAGAACCCGAATCAACACTTAAAAACTTTTATACAATTAGCAGACACTTTAAAATGCAATGGTGCTTCGCCGAGGCAATACGACAAAGATTATTCCCTTTTTCCCTCAGAGATAAAGCATGAGATTGGTTGGATTCCCTTCCACCCAATTCAATAACAACCTATGAAGACCTTAGGAGAGTATTTCTCGCAAGATATTTTCTGCCCAGCAAAACCGCTGTCCTTAGAAACCAAATCACTAGATTTAACCAAAACCTGGGAGAATCACTTTTTGAAGCATGGGAGATATATAAGGACCTTTTAAGATCCTGTCCACACCATGGCCTAGAACAATGGCTAATCATCCACACCTTCTATAATGGACTCCATTACAACACAAAGATGTCTATCGATGCTGCCGTTGGTGGTGCATTAATGAATAAACTTTACCTAGAAGCCTGCGCTCTCATTGAGGACATGGCCCAAAACCATTACCAATGGGGAACATAACGAGCTACGGTAGAGAAAAAGGAGACCCAAGGAGGAAAACATGAGATAAGTTCTCTAGACGTGATGCAAGTTAAAATGGACGCTCTTGCTTTAAAAGTTCAAAACATATCTCAAAACCCTAATATTGTAGCTGCAATAGCTTTAGAATGCAAACTCTGTGGGATCCAAGGACATCAACCTGCGGAATGTAACTTGTTGAATGAGCCTTGCTCAGACCAAGTAAAGTACACCCAAGGAAACCCATTTTCAAACACTTACAACCCCGGATGGAGGAATCACCCAAACTTTTCTTATAAAAACAATAGCCCAATACAAAACTCTGCACCTCCGAGACCTACAGGTTTCCAAGCCCAAAGACCAAATCAACCTATGCAAGCTATGGCACCCAAACTAAACCTTGAGAAAATCATGGAAAATTTCATTTCAGCTCAAACCCAGCAAAACAAAGAGTTTCTAAATCAGAATATTCACATAAACGAACTAATCACGCAATTAGGAACTAAGGTTGATCAGATAATTACGTATAACAAGATGCTTGAAACCCATATCTCGCAGATAGCCCAAACACAAGCCCCACAAACTACACCTGGAGGACAATTCCCTGGACAACCTCAACCAAATCCTAAAAGGCAAGCTAATGCCATTTCCTTACGAAGTGGGACTACTTACGATGGACCCAAGAATCCAGCCATGAGTACACCCTCACAACCTAAGACAAATGTTTTTCCTACAGACCAAGTGGAGGAACCAGAGGAACCCGAAAAGCAAAAAGAACCAGAATTAAAAGATAAAACTAATAAACCACCACCCCCGTACAAACCCCTAGTCCCATTTTTGCAAAGACTTAAACAAACCAAACTTGACAATCATTACCAGAGATTCATTAAAGTTATAGAAAAACTCCATGTAGAGATTCCTTTCACCGAAGCCATCACTCAGATACCATCTTATGCTAAATTCCTAAAATACATCCTGACCAACAAGCGTAGACTTGATGATCCCAAACCTACCGAATGCAATTTTATTTCAGAAAATAAACTTGCCAAGAAAGAAAAGGATCCAGGAAGTTTTTCCATTCCTTGTATCTTAGGAAATCATACTATTGACAAAGCCTTCTTAGATCTAGGAGCTAGCATCAGCCTTATGCCTTTAGCAGTTTGTAGAAGGTTAAACTTAGGAGAATTGCAGCTGACTAAAATGTCTCTCCAGCTGGCTGATAGATCAGTTAAGTATCTTATAGGCATACTTGAAGACATGCCAGTTAAGATCGGTCAGCTATATATCCCAACTGATTTCATGGTTATGGATATTAAAGAAGACGAAGAAATACAAATCCTCTTAGGTAGACCATTCCTATCAACAACCGGAGCCATAATTGACGTTAAGAAAGGAAAATTAACATTTTGGGTGGGTGATGAAAAGATAGAATTTATTCTTTCAAAGTTCTTAATAGCACCAGTCATAGGAGATGCCTCTTATGCCATCGACGTCATTGACGAGTGTATATTGGAACTTAAGCGAGAGGAATCTAACAAAAATATCAAGTTACCTTCGACACCCATTATGGAGGATGATGGATTTAAAAGTTTAGAACTTTACATCAATGACGACCTCTATGAATGTTTATCTCTTACTCCCGATCCCATGCCTTACCCTTTGAAACCATCTTTAGAACTGAAGGAACTTCCCAAGAACCCCAGATACAAATTCTTAGATAAAGAGATGAATCGTCCTATTATAGTTAACGCTATTTTAAGTCAAGACGAGACAACTCAACTCTTAGAGATCTTACAAAAATATCCCTCAGCTTTAGGGTATAACATCTCAGATTTAAAAGGAATAAGTACATCAGTGTGCATGCACCAGATCTTGTTAGAGGAAAACTCAAAACCCTCAAGAGAACATCAAAGAAGAATAAACCCTATAATGAGTGATGTTGTTAAAAGAGAAGTTCTTAAGTTACTAGAGGCTGGTATAATTTACCAAATATAAGATAGTAATTGGGTGAGCCTTGTGCATGTGGTGCCAAAGAAAGGAGGCATCACAGTCATAGAAAATGAGAAAGGTGAGCATATTGCTAAACAAACAGAAGGAGGTTGGCGTATGTGTATAGATTATAGAAAATTAAACAAAGCAACCAGGAAGGATCATTTGCCTCTTCCATTTATATATCAAATGCTCGAACGTCTAGCCAGACACTCGCACTTTTGTTATCTAGATGGATACTCAGGACTTTTCCAAATACCTATTCACCCTGAGGATCAAGAGAAAATAACCTTCACCTATCCTTATGGAACGTTCGCCTATAGACGAATGCCCTTCGGACTCTGTAATACCCCTGCCACTTTTCAACGTTGTATGATGTCTATATTTGCATATTACCTAGATGGAATAATGGAAGCTTTCATGGACGATTTATCGGTGTGTGGCTTCAATTTTAAAGCTTGTCTCTCCAACCTCGAAAAAATCCTTGAAAGATGCGTGGAGGTGAACCTAGTGATAAACTGGGGAAAATGCCATTTTATGGTTAATGAAGGTTTGTATTAGGACACATTGTCTCCGAAAGAGGCATTAAGGTCGATAGAGCTAAAATTGAAGTTATAGAAAACCTCAGCCCACCTAAAACCATTAGGGAGATTAGAAGTTTTCTTGGACATGCTGGTTTTTATCGGTGTTTTATAAAAGACTTCTCTAAAATAATAAAACCTTTGACTAATCTTCTAATGAAGGACGTTGAATTTGTTTTTGACGAGAAATGTCTCGAAGCTTTTAAATTTTTGAAACAAGCATTGATTTCATCTCCGATCATGCAACCCCACGATTGGACACAACCTTTTGAAATCATGTGCGATGCTAGCGATTATGCAGTTGGTGTTGTTCTAGGACAATGAAAAGAGAAGAAATTACATGTTATATATTATGCTAGTAGAACCCTAGATACCGCCCATCTCAACTATGCAACAACAGAGAAAGAATTACTGGCAATAATTTTTGCGATAGATAAGTTTAGGTCCTACCTAGTTGGAGCAAAGATCATTGTTTACACTGATCATGCTGCCATACGTTATCTATTAAATAAAATGGACGCTAAACCTAGATTACTTAGATGGATCCTGTTACTCCAAGAGTTTGATATATACATTAAGGATAAGAAAGGCACAGAGAATGTTGTCGCTGACCACCTCTCTAGATTAGAACACTTAAAACCTGACTTATTGCCTATAAGTGATGATTTCACCTATGACAGACTCATAGCTAAGACTGATGATTTCGAGCCTTATAGAGATAAAGATTTTGAAAATATTTCAGTAATGAAGAGCTTACCTTGGTACGCTGATTTTGTGAACTGCCTAGCTGCATATATCATACCCCCTGATCTAAATTACCAACAGAAAAAGAAGTTCTTCAAAGATGTTAAACACTTCTACTGGGATGAACCACTCCTATTTAAGAGAGGAATAGATAATATTTTCAGGCGTTGCATCCCAGAATAGGAAATAGAAGACATCATCAGACACTGTCATCTACACCTTATGGTGGACATACAGATATATCTAAAACGCACGCCAAGATTCTTCAAGCAGGCCTCTATTAGCCAACTTTATGGCGCGATGTTCATGCCTACATTGTCAAGTGCGATCGATGCCAATGCACCGGGAACATATCAAGACGTGACGATATGCCAACAAGGAATATCCAGGAAGTTGAACTCTTTGATGTTTGGGGTATAGACTTTATGGGACCATTTCCACCTTCAATGGGAAATAGGTACATTTTGGTAGCTGTGGACTACGTGTCTAAATGGATTAAGGCTATTGCATCACCCACAAACGACACAAGAGTGGTAGTCAAGTTATTTAAGAATATCATTTTCCGAGGTTTGGAACACCCCGTCTCGTTATAAGTGATAGAGGATCACATTTCATATCCAGGATCTTTGATAAGCTCTTGAGTAAGTATGGAGTAAAGCACATAGTAGAAACATCTTATCATCCATAGACTAACGACCAAGTAGAAGTGTCTAACAGGGAGATTAAACAAATCTTAGAAAAAACCGTTTCAATTTCCAGAAAAGATTGGTCTCAAAAGCTACATGAAGCACTATGGGCCTACAGAACAGCTTTTAAAACCCCTATTGGAACAACCCCTTACCAATTAGTCTATGGAAAATCTTGTCATTTACCCTTCGAGTTAGAGCATAAAGCCTATTGGGCCATTAAGACCCTGAATTTGGAATATTTGACTGCTGGTGAAAAGCGCATCCTTAACATTCATAAATTGGAGGAATTCCGCCAGTCTGCCTATGAGAATGCTATAATATATAAAGAACGAACCAAAACTTGGCACGACAGAAGAATTGTAAAGAAAGATTTTAATATAGGCGACCTTGTTCTCCTTTTCAATTCCAGGTTGCGACTTTTTTTCTGGCAAGCTACGTTCAAGATAGACTGGTCCTTTTGAGGTCTCTAGAATCCTAAGATCTGGAGCAGTCAAGATCAAGAACGGTTCTTGTAGCCCATTCATCATCAATAGGAAGAGGTTGAAGCACTGCGAAGGAGGTGACATTCCCACCAACTACTCTAGCCACACTCTGATTGATCCATCAGTACTAGTTTCTGATATATGAAGTTTACTCGCCAAGCTAACAACGTTAAACAAGCGCTTCATGGGAGGCAACCCATGGGTTTATTTTTATTTTTTGCATTTATTTACTTTTTACTTTATCAAATTTTATTTTTATCTTTATACTAACAGTTGCAAAATTTATGATTTCAGGCATCACCTGCTAGCCGTCTTTGCTAACTACATTTTTCAAGATGGAGCATTTCGATGACATGCATGTTTCCTTCCAAGATGACACTCAAAGACAACATTATGTGGTCCTTTCACAGCAACCCATGGCACAAACCAGATATCCAGACCAGATTTTCATGGAAGCTCTTGGCTTTAAAGCCAATATCAAGTATCTATGCAACCAGCTAAAGTGGGACGAGTATGCAGATGACCTAAATGTGACCTACAGGAACCTCACCTTAGAATTTCTCAGTTCATTCGAGTTTGAGCCCTAGAATGGCCATGATAGATATCTCACTTTCAGGCTATTCGGGATAGAATATTGTTTTACCCAGAGGGAGTTTAGTGACTTGCTAGGCTTCCAGCCACACCCGATGCTATACCTGAGCTACCAGTTGGCTGTTTCATGACTAGGGACATAGAGAAATTCTAGAGAGATATTACTGCTAGAGGGAGCCTTGATCCTTCCACTCAGCTATCCCTTATTATTAACAACTCCGCTTTCAGGTATTTTCATATGGTTATTGCTCACACTTTCTTAGGGAAGGCTGACACGGATACCCATGTTAGCAAGGAGGAGATCTTTTTCCTCTACTATGCGACCCAGTCTCGCCCTGTAGCCTGTGGAAATTTTCTGATGTGGAATCTCATAATGACTTCTAAGTCTGTTGAAGGTATCCTCCATGTGGGAGGGACAGTGACTCATATTGCTTCTGCTTTGGGTCATACAAGTAAGTTATCTCACCTTACCTCTTATTGTGGATATACTACAATGGACATTGATTTCTGTTTGGATCGTGGGCTGATGAGAAGAGTCTACTTTAATTCCAACCAGTATAGACTCCCGATTGATAATGAAATTGTTCACTATTTTACCTTGCCTGATCCCATGATGACCAATGTCCATAACCTTGCTGTGATCGGTGGGAATGAGAACTGACTGTTTTGGAATGCTGGTTCGCGTTTGCGTTTGTTTTTGCAAAATGTCGCGGTAAGCAAGAGTCGCCACCGTCTTTTATTTTATCCAACAAGGAAAGGACAAAAGCACAGAAAAATTCCTTTTCGAGATGTTTCTCGGGTTCGGGAGGTAGATTATAGAAAGGGAAGGTGTTAGCACCCTTTCTATCTGTGGTTATCCACGGGCTCTTAGGTACTTGCTCATTGTGTTTTCAAAAGTTTGCTTTTCTTTGTGTTTGTGGGTTTGAAAAGAGTTTTTGTTTTGAAGAGAGTGTAAGTGCGAAAAGTTTTGTTTTGTTTTAAAAGGAGCAAGCACTTAAGAACCATATACCTACTCGAAAAAGGAATTAAACTGCGCTAATGTTCTTTAGACAATGCTATCCCACTATTGAGGAGTAGGTAGCATCGTCGTTGGAGTTTTCGGGTCAATTCGATTAAGGGAAGTGTGGTCACTAAAGCAATGTTAAGACGACTTAGTGGTAACCCTAATGTCTTAGATCATTTTTTCCGAGGCAACCGTTTCGAGGCAACTTATGATCTTTGGACGAGAGGGCGGCCTCTAAAACTTCCTATACTCGATGACCACGTTCGAAGGCAACCAAGTGAGGTGTACCCTAAGAGTGCGCATGTGCGAGTGTGTTGTTTCGGTTAATTTTTATTTTTACATGTTAATAGGGAGCTATGTTGATTTTAGGTTAAAGATTGATCTTGTCATGCATTACCTATTATCAAACATCTAACAGTTAATATTGTGCGGAAATTAAATTGCGGGAAATTAATCTAAGCTATTACAAGGCGTCGGGTATTTACATCGCCAAAGACAAACCCTTTTAAAATTAAATTGCGAAAAGTAAATAAAAGCGATAAATAAATAAATAAAGTCCCAAGTTAAAAACTATTACATTCCCGAAGCAGTTACAATATTGAAATATGGATCAAAAATAATTCGCGCGCGAGAAAATTAAATTGGAGTGTCCTAGGGTTTTGACCCTCTTTATTAAATAAAGCATATTTTTTTGTTATTTTTTGAATTAAAAATTAGTCTAAGTTAATAATTGAATTAATTAATTAATTAAATGAAAATATTTTTGGGTTTTATTTTAATTAAGGAAATAAAATAAGAATGATTAAAAATATTTAAAAAAACCTAATATTCTACTTTGATTTTAATTTATTGCAAAATATATTATTGTTAAACCTATTTAAACTAAATAAATTAATTAATTTTATTTACAAAATTAAATAATGAAATCAATGAAATTAATAAAAATATTATTTTTGTTGTTTCTGATTTTTTTTATGGAAAAAAGGTTAATTGGTTAATTAATTAATTAAGATAATAATAATAATAAAACAAAAAAATAGGAAAATAATGAAAAGAAAATAAAAAGAGGAACAAACTCTGGGGGTATTGGGCCCAAGGAGGGGGTTTGAATTGCAATTTCCAGGCCCATCTTCGTCCCAGCCTGTTTGACCTTTTGAATCGCCCACACGCCTGTTGACTGGAGACCATGGTAGTCCTTCATCCATGGCCATTGGATCTAGATCTGAAGATACCTGGCGCGTTGATATTTGAGGTGTATGGTGGTGTGTATGCTTGAAGATCCATTGGAATAGCTGCAAGAAAATAATAATAAGCGTTTTTGGTGACCTGGGATTCGAACCCAGGTCCCAAGGGGTTTTTCCACGCTTCTCTCACCAACCCAACTATGCTGCATTATTGTTAATGAAATAAGAAATAAATATAATATATGAAAACCACTAACTATGCTGGAATAAAAAAAACGCGCTAAACACATTTGAATGGACCAATAACACAGGGACACGTTATTATCGTCTTCAAATAACCCTGGTTATTTACCTGCAGATTTTTATCCGCATGAAGATTCGTAGGGTATCTCAAAAATCTTCTCCAAGCCATGTAAACGAAACCTAAGAGTACCAATGCGTTCGTCTCTTCCTCCTGGTTGTCCCTATACCCACCATTAGCATTGATTTTGCCTGTATAAAAAAGGCCTAAAAAACAAGCACAAGAACCCTAGGTTCGGGCATCATGATACAGATTCTAAAAATAAAATTGAATAATGCCAAAACGTTCTAAATCAAACAACAAACACAAATATGCCAAGATTTTAAAGAAAAGATGCAAGACTTGGAGATTCGGATTCCATGTTCAGAGCTTGGTTCGTGATGACTTATAGTGCAATTGATGGCGTCTCAAGGGCTGGTTTTGATTGCTACAGTTTCAGGAGATGTCAGGGAAGAGAGCTACGTCAAGCTTTTTGTTTGAATCGAGCTCCAATGTTGTTTTTGATCTCCAAGTTTTCAAGATTATTCACAAACTTCTTCTGGCCGTTTCAGCAGTGCTTTGTGCCTGTTCTTGATATGCCTCTCTTGTGTGTACATAAGGGAATGTATTTAGGTCAAAACTTGGGCCTTAAACCATGAGCATTGAAGAATCAAGATTTGATTTGATCACCATTATCAAACTTCCTAAAATAACTCAAATCTGATTTTTTTATGCATGAATAAGCCTTGATACGAATTGATTTGATGAATCATGACAATTGAAAGTTGTACCAATCACAAAGATATGATTTCATCAATTTTTAGATTTTATTTGATTTAATATTGATTAAAAATGAATTAAATCAATAAAAATAAAATAAAATAAAAAAAATAAATGAATGACCATGAAATCAAATATGGGACACGTGTGTGGCATGACAAAACCATATCAAGTGGAAAAAAGTGGGCCCTTTTGTCAAAATTTGGAGTTTTGAGGATAGTTGACTTTTGGCAAATTTGAAAAAATGCCCAACTTCAACAATGCATAACTTCTTCAATTTTGAGATTTTGGAGGTGTTCTTGGACTTTTTAGAAACCTGGAGATGTGATCTAACCAACCCTTTTGGTATCATAACATTTTTATATTCCATGCTCAAGTTATAAGCTTTGACAAAAAAGGTGTTTTTTGTTGACTTTCAAAAATGACCTATAATGTCCAAATTTGTAACTTTTTGTGAGTGCATTTCTTGATCTTGGGGTGTGAATATGGATTGTAGGTAATTGCATCCTATTCAAAATGAGATTTGGATGGGTCATTTCTCATAAAGTATGAGAAAGTTATGCTTGGTCAAAGTTGAGTTGACTTTCCCTACAAAACCCTAATTTTGCAACTTTTGAATCTTGATGAATCTTGAGCAATCCTTGATGAATCATGATAAAACCTTGATAAAATTATGAATTATACTTTAAAATGAGAATGTTGACAAAAAATCTTGAGGTTTGACTGTATTTGGGACACAGTTGACTTTTGCCCTAGCACAGTCGATTTTTGGGCCTCTTGAGCAATTGACTAACCAAACTTCCTCTGCAAGGCTTGAAATTTGACATGGATGAACTTGAGAACATATTAGGACATTGGGGAGCACTTGAGGTCATTTGGATGCAAGGACCTTGATGCAACACAAAACCCTAATTTGAGGTTGACTGCCTTAGGAGATAGCTTGACTGTCCAACTCTTGAGCAATCTTGAGCCACTTGGAGACTATTCTTGACATGTCTTGAGAAATATGGGAGGGAAAATTTTGGGGTACAAAAATTGCCCCGGTTCAATATTCTTAAACCTGGGGATATAGATTGGTGTTCGGGCCTTTCGTGATCCAAAGGTGGAAGATGATTGAACACTAGAGTGCCCAGAAATTTGCACTCGCATGATGTAGTATCAGCACTATGATGTCGGGAATGGGCTTACAGATGCCATTTGGAGATTGTTGTTAGGAGGATGGGCTTACATATGCCATCTGCAGGAGTTTCGATCGCATAAGAGTTTCCTTAGCGAGAACTTGCATACCTGTTATTGTAGAAGATTCCGCTGGGGAAGCCTAACTTTTGTTGAGATTTAGGAACTTGCATGTACTTCAACTGAGAGAATGCCTCGGCTGAGGTTTAAGAACCTGTCCATAATTCAACTGGGGGGAAACATCTTCATCAAGATCTAGGAACTGTCTGGTCTTCAACATAGTATACCGTTGAGATTACAAAACTCGTCCACACTATGACGTAGGGAAACATCTTCATCAAGATCTAGGAACTGTCTTGTGCTCAACGTAGTATACCGTTGAAGTTATAGCACTTGTCCACACTATGACAGAGGAAAACATCAAGATCTAGGAACTGACTCATGCTCAACGTAGTGTACCGTTGAGGTTATAGCACTTGTCCACACTATGACATAGGGAAACATCTTCATCAAGATCTAGGAACTATCTTGTGCTCAACGTAGTATACCGTTGAGGTTATAGCACTTGTCCACACTATGACATAGGGAAACATCAAGATCTAGGAGTTGACTCGTGCTCAACGTAGTATGCCGTTGAGGTTATAGCACTCGTCCACACTATGACATAGGGAAACATCTTCATCAAGATCTAGCAACTGTCTCGTGCTCAACATAGTATGTCGTTGAGGTTATAGCACTCATCCACACTATGACGGAGAAAAACATCAAGATCTAGGAGTTGACTCGTGCTCAACGTAGTATGTCGTTGAGGTTATAGCACTTGTCCACACTATGGCATAGGGAAACATCTTCATCAAGATCTAGGAACTGTCTCGTGCTCAACATAGTATGTCGTTGAGGTTATAGCACTCGTCCACACTATGATGGAGGAAAACATCAAGATCTAGGAGCTGACTCGTGCTCAACGTAGTATACCATTGAGGTTATAGCACTCGTCCATACTATTACGTAGGGAAACTGTCGAGATTGAGAACCTTATCTGAAATTCAACAGAGGATAATTCAATTAAGATTTAAGAACCGATCAGGTCTTCGACGTAACTGAGAACTTTAACTGTATCTTTCCTGAAAGGTAAAGGTCAGTCATATGCAATGCATGATATGGATCAGGCAATGATGTTCTCAAAATAAATGATATTATATCTGTATGATGCGTATATGCATGTATCATGATGTATGGGAATATAATGTTTTAGCTGGGGAAAATAAATCCCGGAGCTGCTGGAGAATAGAGTTGAGTTCTTCATTTCCGCTGGGGATGATGAACGAAGATGATTGTGAGAATAAACCTGTAGGAGAAAAGAACTCCATTGGGGAATAACTGATGAGGAGAATACTTTGTGGGGAATTACTCTCTGGGGGGAGATGTTCTGCTGAGGATTTTAACGATAAACTCCATTGGGGATTCCATTGATAAGCTCTGTTGGGGATTTCAACGATAAACTCTGCTGGGGATGGATTACCGTTTGCTGGTGATATTGAGTCTGTTGAGGATAGAAGTCCTGCTGGGGGGAAGAAAGAACTTTGCTGGGGATGATCTTTCAGTTGCAACTTGCTGAGGATAACCCAGTTAGACTCATGTGAGGATAACCTTCTGAATTTGGCTGGGGAGATTTATTTGTGCTATGTAGGGGATAAGCTTCCAGAATCTATTGGGTAAGATGATTCAACTCTATTGGGGAAGCTTTTTAGACTGTGCTGGGAAAATGGCTCCACTGGGGATCTTGTATTTTGCCGGGGAACATTCTTATACTCCATTGAGGAATATTAAGACTACCGGGGATACTCTGATACTTGTTGGGGAATATTCTTATACTCCGTTGGGGAATATTAAGATCTTCTGGAGATACCAAGACTTTTTAGGGCTGATGGTAGATTGACTCTGCTTGGGGAGAGTATTGTTGATTCGTCTGTAGCTGCAAGTCTCAGCTGGGAGAGCTACCATTATTGCCTTATTCTGCAGGGAGTGAAAGTATTTTAGCCATATTCTTCAGCTGAATATACCTTAGTACCTGGTGGACAGAGCAACTTGTACAGTTCGGACAATTCTTACTTGCCCATGTTTCTACTATTACCAGTAATTCATCTTTCGTTTTGCATGTAAATATTTATGAGCAGCAATTAATGTCAAATGCATATATCAAAAATGAACAATGGACGTTCTTTGCAAAACAAAACAGATAAAGGAAAAACAATTTGAAATTTGTCTGAAAATGAATTTGTATTGATTTTGAAGTTTGCCTGTAAATAGGCGTTTTTGTACAAGAGGCTGACGTCCTAGTAAGAGGACGCTGTCGAACAAATAGAATTTATACAATTTGTGAAAAGGAAATAAAACAACTATGTGAATAATCCCACTGGGTTCCAACTCTGCTATTGCCTTTATATCTTCAAGCATCTCATCACTTTGCTGCTTAGTTGAAGATGAATCTGATTGATTGGTGCCGTCCGAGCTTGATAGTTGATATCGAAGTCTGGATGCGAGGTGATCCAATGAGACATAGTGTTACGCTTTAATCCCTAACTTTTTCCTGAACCACCCTTTCGGGTTTTCAGTCCACCGGGATACCCTTTTTTGCCCAAGCCGCCTTTTCAGGTTTTCGACTTGCCGGGTGTACAATTTTTTTTTCATTTTCATCCCTTATTTCTACCCGAACCCTTTTGGTTCGCCAGGAAGCCCTTATTTTTGCCTAGGCCAATCAACCTAGCGGGTCTTTGATTATGCGTAGTATCTTTTCACTATGTCTGCATTGACAGAGTGAGGAAGGTCGTCACCATCCATGGTGGTTAGAATCATAGCTCCTCCTGAGAAAATATTCTTAACCACAAATGTCCCTTCGTAAGTAGGGGTCCATTTGCCCCTGGGATCACCTTGAGGTAAGATAATGCGTTTGATTACCAGATCCCCAACTTGATACTCTTGTCGTCTGACTTTCTTGTTAAATGCCTTGATCATCCGTTTTTGGTACGTCTGACCATGACAAATAGCAGTAAGTCTTTTTTCGTCGATTAGGTTTAGTTAATCAAGTCGGGTCTGAATCCAGTCATCTTCGCTCAAACCTGCATCCTTTATGATCCGAAGAGAGGGTATCTGAACTTCAATCGGCAGGACTGCCTCTATGCCATATACCAAGGAATAGGGTGTTGCTCCTGTTGACGTCCGTGTTGAGGTACGGTACCCATGAAGAGCAAACGATAACATCTCGTGCCAGTCTTTGTATGTCACTGTCATCTTCTGCACAATCTTCTTAATATTCTTATTTGTCGCTTCGACATCCCCATTCATCTTCGGCCGGTAGGGAGAAGAGTTGTGATGCTGTATCTTGAATTGCTCGCAGAGCTCAGTGATCATCTTGTTGTTGAGATTGGTACCATTATCCGTAATGATCCTCTCTGGTACACCGTATCGACAGATCAGGTTATGCCGAATGAACCGTGCCACGACGTTCTTGGTTACCGTAGCAAAGGAAGTTGCTTCAACCCACTTTGTAAAGTAATCAATCGCTACCAGGATGAAACGATGCACGTTGGATGTCGTAGGTCTAATCTCGCCAATCATATCAATGCCCCACATTGCAAAAGGCCAAGGTACTGTCAAGACGTTCAGAGGAATTGGAGGTATGTGCACCTTATCAGCATAGACTTGGCACTTATGACATGTTCGAGAATGCTGATAACAGTCGGCTTCCATTGTGGACCAGTAATATCCTGCCCGAAGGATCTTCTTTGCCATCGTATGTCCACTGGAATGGGTTCCGAAAGTACCTTCGTATAGCTCTGCATTAATCCTTTCTGCTTCAATCTTATCCACACAATGCAGTAAGGTTGAATCATGGTTACGCTTGTAAAGAATGCCATTGCTGATGAAGAATTTCACCGCGAACCTCCTCAGAAACTTCTTATCATTAACAGATGCACCCTCGGGATACTCCTGAGCTTCAAGATACCTCTTCACCTCATGATACCAGGGCTTTTCTGTTACTTATTCAGTCTCAAGATCACAGCAATGTGCAGGTTCGTCCAATCTTTCAATAATGATCCGGGGAGCCTCGTTGTCCCAATTGACTTTGAACATAGAAGACATTGTAGCTAGCGCGTCCGCCAACTGATTCTCCTCTCTAGGGAAGTGTTCAAAGGTTATCTCCTCGAAATGGGGAAGCAACGTCAACACATACTCCTTGTAAGGAATAAGATTTGGGTGTTTTGTATCCTACTCGCCTTTGATCTGACTGATCACGAGAGCGGAATCTCCGAAGACACTTAAAAACTTAATCCTTAGGTCAATTGCAGCTCGAAGGCCCATGATGCACGCTTCATACTCCGCCATGTTGTTGGTGCAGTTGAAACATAGTCGGGCGGTAAATGGAGTATGAGAGCCTTTAGGAGATATGATCACAGCGCCAATTCCATTACCCAAAGCGTTCGAAGCTCCATCAAAGTACATAGACCATCGGGATCCTTCCTCAGGTCCTTCATCCGGTCCAGGTGTCTCACAGTCAGTTATCAACATGATATTCTCGTCCGGGAATTCAAAGTTCATAGACTGGTAATCATTCACTGCCTGATGTGCCAGATGGTCTGCCAATACACTTCCCTTGATTGCTTTTTGAGTTGTGTACTGGATGTCATACTCAGTCAGGATCATCTGCCATCTTGCTATTCTTCCGGACAAGGCAGGCTTTTCGAAGATATACTTGATTGGATCCATCTTTGATATCAACAGAGTAGTGTGAGTCAGCATATACTGTCTCAGCCAGCGAGCAGCCCATGCCAAAGCGCATCAAGTTTTCTCAAGCAGTGAGTATCGGGTATCACAGTCGGTAAACTTTTTGCTAAGGTAATAAATAGCATGCTCTTTTCAGCCAGACTCGTCATGCTGCCCCAATACACACCCCATTGAGTTGTCAAGTACTGTCAAGTATAAGATCAAAGGTCTCCCTTCAACTGGTGGCATTAGGATGGGTGGCTCTTGGAGATACTCTTTGATCCTTTTGAAAGCGGCCTGACATTCATCATTCCAACGTACCACTTGATCTTTCTTCAATAGCTTGAAGATTGGTTCACAAGTAGCAGTCAGGTGCGAGATGAATCGGGCAATATAGTTCAGTCGTCCCAGAAAGCCTCTGACCTCTTTCTCTGTCTTGGGAGCTGGCATCTCTTGTATGGCTTTCACTTTTTCCAGATCCACTTGAATACCTTTGTCGCTTACAACGAAACCCAGTAGCTTACCGGATCTCACCCCGAAGGTGCACTTGTTCGGGTTCAACCTCAGCTTGTACAACTTCAGTCTGTCAAATAGCTTCTGTAGATGGTCAAGGTGTTCTTCCTCGGTCTGGGACCTTGCAATCATATCATCGACGTATACTTCAATCTCATGATGGATCATGTCATGAAACAAAGCAACCATGGCACGCTGATATGTTGCCCCAGCATTCTTTAGTCCAAAAGGCATGACCTTGTAGCAAAAGGTGCCCCACTGAGTAACAAAGGTCGTCTTCTCCATGTCTTCGAGAGACATCTTAATTTGATTATATCCGGAGAAACCATCCATAAAGGAGAATACCTTGTGCTGAGCAGTATTGTCAACCAGAACGTCAATATGAGGTAGAGGGAAGTCATCCTTAGGGCTTGCCCTGTTCAAATCCCTGTAGTCAACACACATTCGAACCTTACTGTTGTACCCCAAAATTTTCCCTCCCATATTCTCCAAGAAATTGCCAAGTCAAACTGCAAAAGTTCCCCAAGGGTTGCACAGTGCAAAGATCTCCTATACAGTCAAACTTAGGGTTTGTGTTCTGATCAAGAAAATGAAGTTTCCAAAGGTCCAATCAAGTCTCACATGCCTACAAATATGGTCAAGCATCCTCATACCAAGTTTCAAGACATTCAGCTCAAAATTGCACAGTCAGAAATCCTAATTGCACTACAGTCAACTGTAGGGGCAAAATGGTCATTTGACAGTCAAAAGTTCAAATTTTTGGTCAACATATCATTTTGAAGCCACAAACATCATTTGATCAATGCTTGATCATGATTCTCAAAATTTGGCTCAGAAATCATCAAGATGCAAAAGTTTCCTTATTTGGACAGCTGAAAAAGTCAACTGAAATTGACCAAGGCATAACTTTCACATGGATTATCAGAAAAATCCCATCCAAAGCTCATTTTGAAGAGAAAGACATTTCCTACAACTCATCTTCATATTCCAAGTCCAAGAAATGCCCTCACAAAAAGTTATCAATTTCAACATTATAGGTCATTTTCAAAAGTCAACAAAAAGGGACTTTAAGTCAAAGGCCATAACTTGAGTTTGGTAAATCAAACTGACATGGGACCAAAGGCATTGGTTAGAGGACTCAAAGAACTTTCCAAAATGTCCAAGAACATGAGAAAAGCTTAAAAATTGAGCAAGTTATGCCTTGTGGAAGTTGGGAAATTTTTGGATATTTTGAAAAGTCAACATTGATTCAAATGACCTAAAAATGCTAATGGGCCCATTTTTCTTCCATAATTCATCATCCATGACATGTGCACGACCACTTGGCCCAAAGGGAAGTTTTTATTCATTTTTTATTTATTTATTTGGATTTTTATTAATAATAATTCATTTAAATTAAAATAAATACATGAAAAATGCTAACCTAAACTTTTTCAATCTTTTTGTGCATGTTTTATCCTCAAGATTTCGTGTACAACTAAATAGGGAAAGATTTGGATTGATTGATCATGATTTGAACAAAAAGCACATGGAAAATATTTGGAAAATAAAGCTTGAAAATCAAATCTTCAAAACCATCATTGCAAGGGATTTGATTTGTTTTTCTTAACCTAATTGATTCATACATAAGCCAGGAACACAACCCTAATCATCACACACACGCAGCTGCTGAGAAAACTGAAAATCAAACTTGAAATTTTGTCCAAAAAACTCAATACTGAAAACTAATTTGCAGGTGGTTTCAAGGCACAATTCTCATCTCATTAGCTTCCTCAAGCATCACTGAACGATCTCCAATCAATAGCATTCATCAAAACCTCAAGAATAGGTATACAGAACCTGAAATATCTCATGAAAAATTCATAATCGTGGTTTGAAATCTATGCACTTTCATGGCATTTTAATTATTGATTCATATTCCTTATGCTCTTCTGAAACTAACCCATGCGTTTGATTGAGTTTTTGCAAGCTATAGACGATTCTACCATTGCCAATTTCTAGGGTTTACAGGACTTGGAAATAGGGCTTTTGAAACAAAGAAAAATTGGAACCCCTGACCACCACCATTCAAACCAGCGCATTTGGACGAAGGCAATGGAACCCTTGCGCTCAATTTATGAGCGTCGTAGGGCTAATCGTTATTTTTCCAAAGCATACCTAAAACAACGCGTAAAAAACCGTGGCTTAATGTATTTGTGTTTCAGGAATATGGAGAAGACGATATCGTGGCAAACGGTGATAAGCTGATTCAAATTTTCGCGCGTGGACCCACTAACAGCTTTGTTTTTCTTTTATAATATTAATTAGTTGTTTATTAATCAAACACGCGCATCTGGTTCAGTGGCAAGGCATACGAGCTGGCAACATGCATGACCTGGGTTCGAGTCCCAGGTCTTCAATATTCTCAATATCATTTTTCAATTAGTCTTCACATGCAGTTTCGCTTACTGGAGACCATGATACACCTCCTCATCAAGCCAGCCACGCGTACATTTAGAGCAATCCAAGGGCGCAGATTGGGGGAACACCATAAGGTTGAGTCAATGCACACACACGTGTCTTGCCAAAGTCCAACAGGCTTTGCTAAATGGGCCAGAACTCTTGGATTTTCACCTCCTATTTGGGGTCTGAACCCCCAGGTTTGCATATTTTTTATTTTCTTTACTTGTTTCTTGTATTATTATTTTTACTTCCTTTTTTAATTATTATTTATGAATTAGCTCTATTATTTTCATAAAATACAAAACAATTAAAAAAAATCAGAAAAGAATTAAAACAATAAATAATTTTTATTTTAGTATTTTCTTAAATAAATTTGCATGTAATTGAATTTAGTTTTAAATTAGGTTTGCAATTTTAATTCTTTTAATAAAAAAATCTAAAAAATGTAGAAATAGGTTTAATTAATAATTTTTCATCCTTTTTATTCTTCTTTCCTAAATATATCAAATAATTAAATATTTTATTTTCATAATTAAAATTGTAAATTAATTAGGGTTTAATTTAGGTTAAAAACTTCAATATATTTCTTAATAAATTAAAAGCCATTAGAATTAGGGTTAGTATTAATTTTAATTAATTCTTTTTATATTAAATCCTAAAATACTAAAAAATACCAAAAACAAATTCTTTCTTTCTTTGTAATTAATTAATTCCTCATTAATTTTAATTTTGCAAAAGGGTCCAACGCCCTCGTTCTTAATTTCTTATTAATTCGCATATTTATTTTATTTCGTTTAAATAATTATGTACCTCTCCCGAAGCCATGTAAATTACTACTCGCACTTTTCAATTCTTTATTTACTTTGTCTATTTATTTTTTCTGTCAAATCGGGTCCTGGTTAATTTTGGCGATGTGGACCCGCGCCGTTTGTAATAGCTTAGAATTTACTTTCCTTGCAACTTTTAACTGTTAATCAAATGACATGAAAGAATGTATGGATAAAATAAAAACAAGCGTAGAACACCAATAACATGACAAGATAAATGCAAATGAAAACGACACACAAATCGCACACACCACCCCTAGGGTACGCTTCACTGTTGCCTTGCCTCGAAAGGTGATCGTCGAGTAGAGGATGTCTTAGTAAGTCCTCATGATCCGGGAACCTGGCATGAGGGTAGCTTCTAAGGTGTCTTCCCATTGCTCTGGTGATCACCATGTCCCGAACCTCGAATTGACCCGAACACCTCCAACGGTGGTGCTACCTACCTCTCAATGGTGGGATGGCACTACTTTAAAGGACATTTACACAGACGAATTCCTTAGGGTAGGTAGGTTCTCGTAGATACTTGCTCTAATCTCAAAACAAATTCAAAAAGACTTTTCACACCAACACATTTTCAAAAAGCTTTCGAAAGCAATTTTTCAAACACTCTTGAGGACCGATACAAGAGTCGAACTGGAATTTTCAAAGAAACTTTTTTAAAACCCACAGTTGAAAAGCAAACAAACCATTTTTGAAAACACAATGAGCAAGTATCTAAGAGCCCATGGATAACCATGGATAGAAAGGGTGCTAACACCTTCCCTTTCTATAATCTACCTCCCGAACCGAGAGCAATCTCTTTAAGGAATTTTTCTGTGCTTTTGTCCTTTCCATTTGGAGAAAATAAAAGATGGTGGCGACTCTTGCTTCTGCGACATTTCGCGAACCAGCGTTAAACAGTCAGTTCCAGATCCACCGATCACAGAACTGGCGACTCTGCTGGGGACTATTTTTAAAGTGAGGTGTACCTTAGGGCTAGTTCATAACTGTGTTTTCAATTGTTTTCCTTGTATACTTTAAATTGTGGGTTGCATCGGAGTTACATAGATCCTAACCCGGATCTGGGGATACCCCTTTTAGGTAGCATAAGCTGTGAGGGACCTGTCCGGCGTATACCGACATGGGTGAAGCAGTGGCTACGTTGGTGTGGCACCTTGGTCTGTACCGATATCCCTCGTGTTGAAACGGGGAGAATATGGGTCTTCCAAGGAGTCATTAAGCACCAACAGACCTTAGAACCTTAAATGACACAACTTGGCCATTAGAACAGTAGCAGTATGCTACGCCCATTGAGGCTAAACTCTCGTGATGGTTCTGGCCGCAAGAAAAGATTGCGATGCTGGAGTTATGACCGATTGAGGGTAGTCAATGATATTGGGATCCTCTAAGAACCCGGTTAATTTGATAGGACAGGTATGAACCAACAAACTGAAAGAGGGTAGTACCTAGACCTCATGCTGGCCTTAAACCCTAAGGACTTGTCTTGTGTGACTTGTGTGCCTTCCAACTTGACTATTTGCATGTTTGTTATCTGACACTTGAGTTTCTTGCAGGTTTTGTTTATAGTCCTTAATAGGGACTCATAACAGGGTGTACTAACTACTTGCAGGTTCTGTTTATAGTCCTTAATTGGGACTCGTGACAGGTTTTACTTGAGTTTCTTGCAGGTTTTGGTTTGCAGTCCTTAATTGGGACTCATAACAGGGTTACTTACATTACCCCCATGCATAGCATAACATCATATCATTGCATACATCCTAACCCATTTCAAGGATCTCAAGGGCTTGTGATGCAGGTCATGATGAATCAAACATCTAGCAAGGGGCAAAGAGGATTTATTTTCCTCTAGCCAAAGTTGTCAGGGGCTATGACCCACTTGATATGGTGAGCTTTGACTCTTGAAGAAGGTCCCCCTAACCAAGGTTGTTTGGGAACCAAAACCAGACATGATGACTAAAGTCAGGGGCTATGACCCACTGGATATGGTGAGCCTTTGACCCTTCAAGAAGAATCCTCAACAGCATGGGTTTCCTTCAATCAAAGCTACCAATTCCGATGCTAACAATTTTCTTGTTTACCCCGCGAGGTCCTTGAAAACATTGCATGCATGTCATACACATCATTGCATAACAGGTATCTTTGTTGCAGGTCACTTACCTTTCTCGCTGTTTATTTCAGCAATGGCCTTCCAACCAGATAACCAAGGTCTTCATGCTCAAGAGACTCAGTTCAGGGAAATCTTCCTAGGTCTATCCAAGGGGCAAGAAGAGTTGAGGACACTCCTCATGGGGAATCTGATCAGAAAAAGTCCTGAAGATGACAAGGACGAACAACTGAAACGTCTACAAGCTGAGGTAGACACATTGAAAACTCAGATGTTGGGGCAAAGGGCCCTCATTCAAGGTTTAGCTCAGGAGCAAGGAGAGCTGAGAGCCATGATCAGTCAGCTTCCTCAAGGCATGAAGCAACCAGCCCAAATCAGGGACCAGGTCATGGAACAGCTTCCAAGAGGGCAAAGGTCGGGTCCAATGAATAGACCTCTCCGAGTTGCTACTACTTCACAAGTCCAACAACGACCTCGCCATGAACGACGGGCTGATCAGAGCAAGTCGGACGAGCCTAAGAGACAATTCACCAACATCAACATGTCATGGTCACGAGCTTTGCAGCACATGTTAAGGATGAACCTGATTGCGGTGATCAACCCTCCTGCAAATCCAAAGACTTCCTCTCCAAACTACAACCCAGAAGCAAGGTGCGCTTACCATTCTGGTAGCCCGGGGCACGATACTAAGGACTGTTGGGCATTGAAGTACAAGATTCAGAATATGATCGATGCTAAAGAGATCGAGTTCGAGCCCGCCGAGACTCCCAATGTGATCATTGCTCCCTTGTCAAAACATGGCTAGGATTGAGAAATTTTTGTTCATTAGAATCTTTCAAGTTGTAATTTTCTTTTGATTGTTCAAGCATTCCATTCATATCAAACGTTGTTATTTCATTAATGCATCGCTTATGTCTATTTTGAAGCAATATAGTCGTGTTCACTAAAGGCAAATTATTTTCATATTTTTTCTGATGTCAACTCTTAATTAATAATTCTAAGCCTCTTGAGGGAGGATGACGAAAACGATACCGCAATCTTTACAGTATGCTTTTGAACAGACCCCGCTGATGAGGTACAGGCATTGTTTCAATCCCTAAACACTGGAGTTATAAGGATGATAATCCCTCGTCAACCCCTCTGAGCCAAAGAAGTAGGAGTTTTTTCTTTTCGGAATTTAAAACCCTTAATCATAACCTGGGGCAGGGTAGTCTCTCAGTTGATCTAAGTGCATAAGCAAATGGCACCAAAGAAGTCCTTACAAAACGAAGAAAGACAGTGATGGTTCCGAATAATCAATAAAGACAGGCAGTCATTACTAAAGTCAAAAAGCCCAAAAAGTCAACACCTACGAAGGGGACTTACGAAACTGGGGCATCCCGCTGACTGTAATTCCAAAAAGGAAACAGCTCAGGCAAAAAATAGGGATAACAAAATCAAAGGAGAAAGAGGTCCTACAAACCCTCAACAAAAACAAAAAAATGACTGCCTATTCAAAATAAGTTATCAACATTCGAATCATCACTGGAAAATCAGAACAAAGACTCAAGCAAAGGTCTAACGTATGATCAACTGAGTTTAGGTTTGGAGAACATCACGAAGAGCGGGTGGGTACAAATAATTTGAGCCTTTATCCTTTGTCTCTTAAACCGTGAACCAGGCCACGTTATAACCCTTAAAAGTCCTAGCTGAAGCATGGGTTAGTTCGAAAGCATACTGTGACGAAAGGTATCCTGACTCCTTAAGGCATACGGTAAATACGGAGTTGACATCACGTTTTACAAACATTCACTTGTTTTATGAAAAAGAATGCATTTTGCAAATCTTCAAGACAGACATAGGCTTTGCATTTTTTATATAACTTTGTTTGCATATGACTTTTTGTTTGAACAGCAGGGAAATTCGCACAATGAAAGTCTAATGAACAAGAGTATCTCCAATCAAGGGGCATGGCATGACTATTGTCCATCATCTGGGGCAGTTAAGTCAAGATTCGGAGAATCTCTCAAAGACCAAATAGCCTGGGGCAAATCTCCGCCTGAGTCACTTGGGGCATCCCAACAACGAATCTTGCCTGACCAAACACTTTCTGGTGGCATGACAAAACACTGCTAATAGGGGCAACTCCCTACATTCTGAGAGCGTGGACATAGTCGAAAAGATACTACGCATAATCAAAGACCCGCTAGGTTGACATACCTAGGCAAAAATAAGGGCTTCCCGGCGAACCAAAAGGGTTCGGGCAAAAATAAGGGATGAAATGAAAAATCTGTACACCCGGCAAGTCGAAAACCTGAAAAGGCGGCTTGGGCAAAAAATGGGTATCCCGGTGGACTGAAAACCCGAAAGGGCGGTCCAGGCAAAAGTTAGGGATTAAAGCGTATGACTATGTCTCGTCATCTTGTCACTTGCCTATCAGAAGAAGAGTTTGTCCATCAACAACCATCAACACCTCACAGGTCTTTCTCTCCCACCTCAGAAACAGGGGCAATAAAGAGTCGTCTAAGAGCAATCTAATTGTTCTGTCCTCCAGGGTACCAAGATGGGCTCAGCGGAAGAACGTAACCAGATATCCTAATTCCCCAGAGAGTAAGTCAGCAGTCAGTACACTCTCTCCAAGCTATACTATCGAATCTTAAGGAAGTTGAGTATCCTCCAGCAGATCTCAACATTCCCCAGCAGCATACATATATTCTTAACAAGCATCCCCAGAAGTCTTGGTCTAAAGATTGATTCCCCGGCGGCATATCAAACATTCAAAGGAATCACTTCCCCCGCAGTTCAAAACCTCCCCAAGAGAGTCCAATCTAGTTTCCTCAGGAAAATTGGAATTCATCTCCCCAAGCAGTAAGCTTATCCCCAGTAGATTCTGGAAGCTTATCCCTCGCAGAGCACGAACGCGTCGTCCGGCTTTATTCAAAGAGTTATTTCCTTAACAGGATATAACTGGGTTATCCTCAGCCAAAAGCCACGGAAAGATCGCCGTCAACACAGTTCCTTCCTATCCCCAGCAAGTAATTATCAACAATTCAGCAGAAATATCTCTCCCCACAGAGTATCACTACCCAACACGGTCGCTAGAGTATTTTCCTCCCCGCAGAATCTCCCATTTGCCAAGTTTATTCCTCAACAGAGTCATCTTCTCCTACCGGTATTCTTGCAATTATCACCCCCAGCGGAAGCGAAAGCTTATCCTTCAATATCAGCCCAGGATGTGACTTCCCGGCACCCGTCAAGGATTTACTTTCCAAGACGAAAAGACACATTCATAAACATCACATACATCATTATAGCATGCATATACGCATCATACCTTACCAACCTCATTTATGTTGAGAACATCATTGCTTGGTCCATATCATACATTGCGTATGACTGACTTTTATCTTTCAGGAAAGATGCAGTTAAATTCTCAATCATATTTCAAGACCTAGACCGGTTCAGTTAATCGACTCCAAAGATTTCTTATCCAGTCCAAGGCCTTCTCTAGTCCAGCTAAATCGACTCCCAACAGATTTTTCTTATGAAGACTCAGTAGAAGTTATTAATTTCCTATTGGTTCTCTCTCCGACGGTGCATGAGATTTCCATTTTAGGTTTTTCTTTAAGATTATCATTTCCTATTGGTTCTCTCTCCGACGGTGCGTGAGATTTCCATTTTAGGGTTTTTCTTTAAGATTATCATTTCCTATTGGTTCTCTCTCCGACGGTGCATGAGATTTCCATTTTAGGGTTTTTCTTTAAGATTATCATTTCCTACTGGTTCTCTCTCCGACGGTGCATGAGATTTCCATTTTAGGTTTTTCTTTGAGATTATATTTTCCTATTGGTTATCTCTCCGACGGTGCATGAGATTTCCATTTTAGGTTTTTCTTGGAGATTATATTTTCCTATTGGTTCTCTCTCCGACGGTGCATGAGATTTCCATTTTGGGTTTTTCTTTGAGATTATAATGTCCTATTGGTTCTCTCTCCGACGGTGCATGAGATTTCCATTTTAGGGTTTTTCTTTAAGATTATCATTTCCTACTGGTTCTCTCTCCGACGGTGCATGAGATTTCCATTTTAGGTTTTTCTTTAAGATTATAATTTCCTACTGGTTCTCTCTCCGACGGTGCATGAGATTTCCATTTTAGGTTTTTCTTTAAGATTATCATTTCCTATTGGTTCTCTCTCCGACGGTGCATGAGATTTCCATTTTAGGGTTTTTCTTTAAGATTATCATTTCCTATGGTTCCCTCTCCGACGGTGAGTGAGGTGATAATTCCTTTTCAGATTATAATTTCCTATGGTTCCCTCTCCGATGGTGAGTGAGGTGATAATTCCTTTTCAGATGGTTCCCTCTCCGACGGTGAGTGAGGTGATAATTCCTTTTTAGATGGTTCCCTCTCCGACGGTGAGTGAGGTGATAATTCCTTTCAGATTATAATTTCCTATGGTTCCCTCTCCGACGGTGAGTGAGGTGATAATTCCTTTTCAGATGGTTCCCTCTCCGACGGTGAGTGAGGTGATAATTCCTTTCAGATTATAATTTCCTATGGTTCCCTCTCCGACGGTGAGTGAGGTGATAATTCCTTTTCAGATGGTTCCCTCTCCGACGGTGAGTGAGGTGATAATTCCTTTTCAGATGGTTCCCTCTCCGACGGTGAGTGAGGTGATAATTCCTTTCAGATTATAATTTCCTATGGTTCCCTCTCCGATGGTGAGTGAGGTGATAATTCCTTTTCAGATGGTTCCCTCTCCGACGGTGAGTGAGGTGATAATTCCTTTCAGATTATAATTTCCTATGGTTCCCTCTCCGACGGTGAGTGAGGTGATAATTCCTTTTCAGATGGTTCCCTCTCCGACGGTGAGTGAGGTGATAATTCCTTTGAGATTATAATTTCCTATTGGTTCTCTTCCCGATACTGCGAAGATGGTAATTCCCACCAAGATTTTCTCAACGAGCGTAGTGGAAGTTAAAGTCACCCAAGGTTCTCTTACCGTTCACGCTAAGGTAGTAACCACCCCTGGTTCATTCATCACCATTTGAAACTCCAGACTCAGCTCCTGTAACCAGTCAGGACACATCTGTACCAAGCATCTGAAAATCAGCTCCTGCAACGTGCCAGGTACTAATTTTTCTTTTGCAGGTATGCAGGTTCTCGCTAAGGAATCTCTTACGCGATCAACATCCAGATGACATCTATAAGCCCATCATCCTATTCATCAACCTCTAAATGGCATCTATAAGCCCATTCCCATCACCACACGGCTACTATATGAGCGCAATTTCTGGGCACTCTAGTGTTCAATCATCTTCCACCTTCGGATTACGAAAGGCGCGTCAGCCAATCTGCATCCTCAGGTCTAAGAAGATTGAACAGGGGCAACTGTTGTACCCCAAAATTTGCCCTCCCATATTCTCCAAGAAATTGCCAAGTCAAACTGCAAAAGTTCCCCAAGGGTTGCACAGTGCAAAGATCTCCTATACAGTCAAAATTAGGGTTTGTGTTCTGATCAAGAAAATGAAGTTTCCAAAGGTCCAATCAAGTCTCACATGCCTACAAATATGGTCAAGCATCCTCATACCAAGTTTCAAGACATTCAGCTCAAAATTGCACAGTCAGAAATCCAAATTGCACTACAGTCAACTGTAGGGGCAAAATGGTCATTTGACAGTCAAAAGTTCAAATTTTTGGTCAACGTATCATTTTGAAGCCACAAACATCATTTGATCAATGCTTGATCATGATTCTCAAAATTTGGCTCAGAAATCATCAAGATGCAAAAGTTTCGTTATTTGGACAGCTGAAAAAGTCAACTGAAATTGACCAAGGCATAACTTTCACATGGATTATCAGAAAAATCCCATCCAAAGCTCATTTTGAAGATAAAGACATTTCCTACAACTCATCTTCATATTCCAAGTCCAAGAAATGCCCTCACAAAAAGTTATCAATTTTAACATTATAGGTCATTTTCAAAAGTCAACAAAAAGGGACTTTAAGTCAAAGGCCATAACTTGATATTGGTAAATAAAAATGCCATGGGACCAAAGGCATTGGTTAGAGGACTCAAAGACCTTTCCAAAATGTCCAAGAACATGAGAAAAGCTTAAAAATTGAGCAAGTTATGCCTTGTGGAAGTTGGGAAATTTTTGGATATTTTGAAAAGTCAACATTTATTCAAATGACCTAAAAATGCTAATGGGCCCATTTTTCTTCCATAATTCATCATCCATGACATGTGCACGACCACTTGGCCCAAAGGGAAGTTTTTATTCATTTTTTATTTATTTATTTGGATTTTTATTAATAATAATTCATTTAAATTAAAATAAATACATGAAAAATGCTAACCTAAACTTTTTCAATCTTTTTGTGCATGTTTTATCCTCAAGATTTCGTGTACAACTAAATAGGGAAAGATTTGGATTGATTGATCATGATTTGAACAAAAAGCACATGGAAAATATTTGGAAAATAAAGCTTGAAAATCAAATCTTCAAAACCATCATTGCAAGGGATTTGATTTGTTTTTCTTAACCTAATTGATTCATACATAAGCCAGGAACACAACCCTAATCATCACACACACGCAGCTGCTGAGAAAACTGAAAATCAAACTTGAAATTTTGTCCAAAAAACTCAATACTGAAAACTAATTTGCAGGTGGTTTCAAGGCACAATTCTCATCTCATTAGATTCCTCAAGCATCACTGAACAATCTCCAATCAATAGCATTCATCAAAACCTCAAGAATAGGTATACAGAACCTGAAATATCTCATGAAAAATTCATAATCGTGGTTTGAAATCTATGCACTTTCATGGCATTTTAATTATTGATTCATATTCCTTATGCTCTTCTGAAACTAACCCATGCGTTTGATTGAGTTTTTGCAAGCTATAGACGATTCTACCATTGCCAATTTCTAGGGTTTACAGGACTTGGAAATAGGGCTTTTGAAACAAAGAAAAATTGGAACCCCTGACCACCACCATTCAAACCAGCGCATTTGGACGAAGGCAATGGAACCCTCGCGCTCAATTTATGAGCGTCGTAGGGCTAATCGTTATTTTTCCAAAGCATACCTAAAACAACGCGTAAAAAACCGTGGCTTAATGTATTTGTGTTTCAGGAATATGGAGAAGACGATATCGTGGCAAACGGTGATAGGCTGATTCAAATTTTCGCGCGTGGACCCACTAACAGCTTTGTTTTTCTTTTATAATATTAATTAGTTGTTTATTAATCAAACACGCGCATCTGGTTCAGTGGCAAGGCATACGAGCTGGCAACATGCATGACCTGGGTTCGAGTCCCAGGTCTTCAATATTCTCAATATCATTTTTCAATTAGTCTTCACATGCAGTTTCGCTTACTGGAGACCATGATACACCTCCTCATCAAGCCAGCCACGCGTACATTTAGAGCAATCCAAGGGCGCAGATTAGGGGAACACCATAAGGTTGAGTCAATGCACACACACGTGTCTTGCCAAAGTCCAACAGGCTTTGCTAAATGGGCCAGAACTCTTGGATTTTCACCTCCTATTTGGGGTCTGAACCCCCAGGTTTGCATATTTTTTATTTTCTTTACTTGTTTCTTGTATTATTATTTTTACTTCCTTTTTTAATTATTATTTATGAATTAGCTCTATTATTTTCATAAAATACAAAACAATTAAAAAAAATTAGAAAAGAATTAAAACAATAAATAATTTTTATTTTAGTATTTTCTTAAATAAATTTGCATGTAATTGAATTTAGTTTTAAATTAGGTTTGCAATTTTAATTCTTTTAATAAAAAAATCTAAAAAATGTAGAAATAGGTTTAATTAATAATTTTTCATCCTTTTTATTCTTCTTTCCTAAATATATCAAATAATTAAATATTTTATTTTCATAATTAAAATTGTAAATTAATTAGGGTTTAATTTAGGTTAAAAACTTCAATATATTTCTTAATAAATTAAAAGCCATTAGAATTAGGGTTAGTATTAATTTTAATTAATTCTTTTTATATTAAATCCTAAAATACTAAAAAATACCAAAAACAAATTCTTTCTTTCTTTGTAATTAATTAATTCCTCATTAATTTTAATTTTGCAAAAGGGTCCAACGCCCTCGTTCTTAATTTCTTATTAATTCGCATATTTATTTTATTTCGTTTAAATAATTATGTACCTCTCCCGAAGCCATGTAAATTACTACTCGCACTTTTCAATTCTTTATTTACTTTGTCTATTTATTTTTTCTGTCAAATCGGGTCCTGGTTAATTTTGGCGATGTGGACCCGCGCCGTTTGTAATAGCTTAGAATTTACTTTCCTTGCAACTTTTAACTGTTAATCAAATGACATGAAAGAATGTATGGATAAAATAAAAACAAGCGTAGAACACCAATAACATGACAAGATAAATGCAAATGAAAACGACACACAAATCGCACACACCACCCCTAGGGTACGCTTCACTGTTGCCTTGCCTCGAAAGGTGATCGTCGAGTAGAGGATGTCTTAGTAAGTCCTCATGATCCAGGAACCTGGAATGAGGGTAGCTTCTAAGGTGTCTTCCCATTGCTCTGGTGATCACCATGTCCCGAACCTCGAATTGACCCGAACACCTCCAACGGTGGTGCTACCTACCTCTCAATGGTGGGATGGCACTACTTTAAAGGACATTTACACAGACGAATTCCTTAGGGTAGGTAGGTTCTCGTAGATACTTGCTCTAATCTCAAAACAAATTCAAAAAGACTTTTCACACCAACACATTTTCAAAAAGCTTTCGAAAGCAATTTTTCAAACACTCTTGAGGACCGATACAAGAGTCGAACTGGAATTTTCAAAGAAACTTTTTTAAAACCCACAGTTGAAAAGCAAACAAACCATTTTTGAAAACACAATGAGCAAGTATCTAAGAGCCCATGGATAACCATGGATAGAAAGGGTGCTAACACCTTCCCTTTCTATAATCTACCTCCCGAACCGAGAGCAATCTCTTTAAGGAATTTTTCTGTGCTTTTGTCCTTTCCATTTGGAGAAAATAAAAGACGGTGGCGACTCTTGCTTCCGCGACATTTCGCGAACCAGCGTTAAACAGTCAGTTCCAGATCCACCGATCACACTTACCATCCTTCTTCGGTACCGGAACCACATTGGCAACCCACTGAGGGTAAGAAGTCACTGCTAGAAAACCGGCGTCAAACTGTTTCATAACCTCAGCCTTGATTTTCTTAGACATCTCTGGGCGCATTCGGCGAACCTTCTATTTCACGGGAGGACAATCTTCCTTGGTAGGCAGGCGATGAACCACAATGTCGGTATCCAAACCAGGCATATCTTCGTAAGACCAAGCAAAGATCTCCACGTAGTCACGCAACATCTGAATCAACCGTTGTTTCACACTAGGCTCCAGATTAGCACCAACCTTGACTTCCTTCTTGTCTGTCTCGGTACCCAGATTTACTGTTTCCACCGGCTCTTCATGTGGCTGAATGGCCCTTTTTTCCTGGAGCAGCAGTCTTGCAAGTTCAACAGGCACTTCGCAATCATCTTCACCTTCGTCTTAGGCTAAGTTGATCGGATTTTCGAAGTCATAACTGGCAGTAGCAGAGTCGTTACCAGTGAGATCCAGAGTGGATGTGAACCTATATATGTGAGTGTTTGTAAAATAGCTGTTTTGCAATATATAATAAAGAAAAACAAGGAGCGCAAGATTTGAAATGCAAAAAACATTCAATGCTTTTATTAATGATATATTAAAATGACACACAAAAGCCCTCACAAATGAAGCCACGGTGCCTCGGGTAAGACACCGGGCTATAAAGTTTCAAAACATTGTTTGTTACAAATTCAAAACAAAGAGTTCATTACTGGGTAACAAAAGTAATAGGGATGAAGTCCTTTGCTGTCCAGTTGCTTGGTCCACCATTGGTCGTAGGATGGATCCAGTTGTCGAATTCAGACTCCTCCACATCATCTTCAATGGCATTTACTCCTGCCTCTTGCTTAGGCTTCTCTGGTGCTTCGAACTCGATCTCTCGCATCAATCAAGTCTTGTACCTTACTTCTCAAAGTCCAACAATCATCTGTATCATGCCCCGGGCTATCAGAGTGATAAGCACATCGGGCATTAGGGTTATACTTCGGTGACGTTGTATTTGAATTCTTTGGGGCTTCCTTTAGAGTCACCAGGTTAGTCTTCAGCAACTGCGGCAGAATCTGAGATAAGGTTATGCTGAGATGAGTGAATTGCCTCTTAGGTCTCTCGTCCTTTTATTGATTGTTGTACTGAGGAGCACCAGCAGGTTTTGAAATAACAACCGCATTGATAGCTTGGTGGTGTTCAGGTCTATTTTGTCTTCTTGCAATGTAGACAACACCGGACTCTTTCTTAAACAGCTTCTTCTTGGTGCTTGATGAAGCATCTTTATGTATCTTCCCAGCCTTAATACCAGCTTCAATCCTCTCACCATTCAAAATAAGATTTGTAAACCCAGATGAAGAGCTTCCAATCAAGTGGTTGAAAAATGGACCAGACAGGGTCCCCAGAAACATATCAACAAGTTCCCGATCAGCTAAGGGTGGTTGTACTCTTCCGGCGAGGTCTCTCCACTTTTGAGCATAATCCTTGAATCCTTCACCCGTTCCCATTGACATACCCTGGAGTTGGGTACGCGTAAGAGTGAGGTCGGAGTTGTACTGATACTGCCTATAGAAAGCAGTAGCCAAATCTTCCCAACTGCGGATACTGGCTCCGTCCAACTGATAGAACCACTCAAGCTGAGTCCCTGAGAGACTGTCTTGAAAGAAATGGATCCATAAGTTCTTATCAGCAGTGTAAGGCTGGATCTTCCTCACATATGACCGGAGGTGCAACTTCGGACAGGAAACTCCGTCATACTTGGAAAAGGTTGGTGCCTTGAATTTATGGGGAATCACCACCCCAGATGATAGACCTAGACCTCCGAAGTCCAGACCGGGCACCTTCTGAATTTCCATAGCGCTCAAACGGTCTTCCAGTTGTTTGTACTTATCCTCAGTAGGAGGATATTGTTCTTCATCGTAGTCTGTCTCGTTATCAGAGACCACAGGGCTAGGAGCCCTCCTTTCTTGTGGACTATCTTTCCCTCCAGATGAGGTGGTCAGATCAACTCCATCCTGTAGCCTGTTTCCAAACCTAGGACCAGTGTTGAACATGACTGTCCTCTTCTTCTTCTTCATTTTCTCCTTCAGAATCAGGGTCTTCAGGTCTTGCTGACCCTTAGCTAGATTCATGAACAACTCTTGAAATTGGGCATTCTGGGCCTGGAGGGCCTTGATAGCTTGCTCAGTTGAAGGTTCAGTAGACATGATGATCGCTGAAATAAACAGCGAAGAAGATAAGAGACCTGTAAAGGGTACCTGTTTATGAAGTGCATGGGATGAAATGCGTATGATTATGATTTCAAAGACAATTGAGATTCAAATTTGTAAACAAGAAAGGAAACACACTTTATTAGATAACTTTGTAATTCAAATTGTTCAACAAATTTCCCTTAAGGCATTACAAGAATGGAAATACTGAAAAGTAAAACAAAAACTGTAAAGGAAATCATCAAAGTCCCATCAATGCTCCCATGGTCTCTTCTTATCAGTGCGGACATAGGCGTTGAGAATCTGTTCGTTCTCTAACTGCCTAGTCAACCTCTGGATCTTCTGCTCCTGCTCGTTGAACTTCTCTCGGTAAGAATCTCATTCTTCCCGCAGTTGCATCCAAGATCTCTTCAGTGCCCCAATGTCAGTGGGCATATAAGGATGGAGAATGGTTGGAAGAACCCCTTCTTCATTAGCAACTTCAAGAGTGACAGGCCGGACAGCTTCATATGGCATACCTAACTTCTTGGCACGGATGCGGAACCATCTGAGATATGGCTCCATTGGCAGAGAAGTCTTTGGGCCCAGCTCATGTGGATCAGATTGGTGAACTCTGTCCCAAGCCCTGATGAATCTACGACGTTGCTCGTCGCTATCCCCTTGAAAATCAAAGATGATATGAGGCATTAACATCTCGTGAGGTCCTTCTCTTCTGGCTCTTCCAAACTGATAGAGAGCTAAGCATGGGTTATAATAAATTCCTCCATGGGTTCCTATCAATGGAACATTAGGATACTCTCCACAATGATCAATAATAGTCACCTCATCCATACCTTTGAGAGTCCAGATAATGTCATTATGAGAAAGAGACATCACCCTATAAGCCCAACCCATTCCTTCTTTGTTCTTCAGCACTGACTTGGGGAGGTGCGAAATAAACCACCTCGACAATAAAGGAGCACAGCACATCAAGGTTCCCCACTTTCGGGCAGTACGAGCATAGAGATGATGGAGAATGTCACCCAAGAGAGTGGGTACAGGGTTCTGAGAGATGAAGATCTTTATGGCATTCACATCAACAAAAGTGTCAGGATTCAGAAACAGTACCAAGCCATAAATCAAAAGAGCCAGAATATCCTCGAACGCCTTAAAGTCTAGGCTATCCCAGAAGTAGTTAGCCTTGCCAACCAAGAACTTAGTCAGAAATCCTTTTGCTCCACTCCTAGTCTCCCAATTAGCCATTACCTCCTCTTTAGTCAAATGAAGGGCTGTAGCAATTTCTTCGGGCCTAAGGGTCTTCTCCCAACCAGTAAACGGGGTCTGCTCCAGAATAGAGATACCGAGCAGCTCAGAGAACTCTTCTAGGGTGGGAACCAGCTGATAGTCTTGAAAAGTAAAACAATGGTACAACGGATCATAGATTTGGACCAGAACACTCATCACCTGCTCGTCCAATTTGGAGGTGACCAAACTGAGAAGAGAACCATGCCTCCTGATGAAGGAAGTAGTGTCAGACATCTTGGCAACCAACTCTTTAAGCAAGGTAGGGACTTGGACAAAGTTTATCCGGATGGTATTCTTACGCATGGGCATCATGATGACCTACAAAACAGAGCAAAGATGAAACCCTCATGTCTTTGAAATAGGTTAGTCCTTATGCAAGATGTATGCAATGTTATGATGTCATGATGTCATGATAAAGGCACACCACAAGTATCCACAAAAAGCAAACATGGTAAAGGCACACAAGTCACACTAAGAGCCCTTAGATTTCAGGCTGGCATGGAGCTTAGGTACTACCCTCTTTCAGTTCAGTTGGTTTAAACCTGTCCTAAAAATAGTAATCGGGTTCTAGAGGATCTCAATATCATTGACTACCCTCAATCGGTCATAATTCCAGTTTAGCAACCTTTTCTTGCGGCTGGAATCATCGCGAGAGTTTAGTCTCAATGAGTGTAGCATGCTGCTACTGTTCTATGGCCAAGTTGGTCAATTTAAGGTTCTAAGGTCAGTTAGTGCTTAATGACCCCTTAGAAGACCCATATTCTCCTCGTTCCAACACAAGGGATATCGGTACAGACTAAAGTGCCACACCAATGTAGCTACTGCTTCAACCGTGTCGGTCCACGCCGGACAGTTCCCTCACAGTTTATTGCTACTTACCTAAAGGGTGCCCCCAGATCTGGGTTAGGATCTATAGAACTCCGATACAAGCCCATAAAATTAAAGCATACAATTGAAAACATAATGACCTAATCCTAAGGTACACCTCACTTAAAAAAGTCCCCAGCAGAGTCGCCAGTTCTGTGATCGGTGGGAATGAGAACTGACTATTTTGGAATGCTGGTTCGCGTTTGCGTTTGTTTTTGCAAAATGTCGCGGTAAGCAAGAGTCGCCACCGTCTTTTATTTTATCCAATAAGGAAAGGACAAAAGCACAGAAAAATTCCTTTTCGAGATGTTTCTCGGGTTCGGGAGGTAGATTATAGAAAGGGAAGGTGTTAGCACCCTTTCTATCCGTGGTTATCCACGGGCTCTTAGGTACTTGCTCATTGTGTTTTCAAAAGTTTGTTTTTCTTTATGTTTGTGGGTTTGGAAAGAGTTTTTGTTTTGAAGAGAGTGTAAGTGCGAAAAGTTTTGTTTTGTTTTAAAAGGAGCAAGCACTTAAGAACCATCTACCTACTCGAAAAAGGAATTAAATTGTGTTAATGTTCTTTAGACAATGCTATCCCACTATTGAGGAGTAGGTATCATCGTCGTTGGAGTTTTCGGGTCAATTCGATTAAGGGACGTGTGGTCACTAAAGCAATGTTAGGACGACTTAGTGGTAACCCTAATGTCTTAGATCATTTTTTCCGAGGCAACCGTTTCGAGGCAACTTATGATCTTTGGACGAGAGGGCAACCTCTAAAACTTCCTATACTCAATGACCACGTTCAAAGGCAACCAAGTGAGGTGTACCCTAAGAGTGCGCATGTGCGAGTGTGTTGTTGATCGCACTAAATCGCACTATGTTTCTGACTCGAATATCACATGTTTTCCTTAGTTTTTATTGTCATTTTCTCGTATTATGTTCCTTTTTCCTTTGTTTTCAGGAATCTTGTCATTTCAGAGCCTTCTGTGAAGAAACGAGCCAAAACGCCAAGAAATTAGGGTTTTTCAAGAGATTTTGCACTTATGGCGTTCAGCACCGCGCTGGCTACAGGAAATGCGATGACGTGGCCCACTTTCACCCAGAGATCAACTGCCACGTTCCCATGATGTGGCGGTTCCAGGCACCGCGCCCGCGGCCACCCTCACCGCGCCCGCGGCCTTCACAAAAAGGTTCCCGCTCAAAAGAAGTTAAGGGGCATGCTGGTCCTTACGCACCTCAAAGTTCCTCTATAAATAGCTTTCGATTCTCATTCTTTAGTTTCATCCAAGCTTAGTACAATCTTAAGCCACATACTATCAGTTTCTGTAAAGTAATAATCTCTTCACATCGGGGAGTTATTGCGGTGTAGATTGAGTTGTAATCGAGTCTTGGAGCACTTTGGTTGAAGTTCATCATACCGGCCTTACTTTTCCGTAGATTTGTATCAGATTCAAGTCTCCGACCGGAGCAAGGTTCTAATTTATTGCATTTCTTTATTTAATTGCTCTTATCATAGTCTACACGTTTTATAGACTTTAAATGCTCTTACCATAGTCTACACGTTTTATAGACTTTAAATGCTCTTACCATAGTCTACACGTTTTATAGACTTTAAATGCTCTTACCATAGTCTACACGTTTTATAGACTTTAAATGCTCTTACCATAGTCTACACGTTTTATAGACTCGCACTTATTATGTCTGGCTAAACTATAAAGGTTAGGATGTAATGACTGTCATCGTGGTTGTGTTCCAATTATCATGCTAGTGAAAATACTCTGGGGATGTTTTGCTTCTAACTTAAGTCAATTATGTTTTAATGTTTATTGGGTAAGATCGAAAGCCGTCCAAACTAATGATACGACTTGATTATTATTTAACCAAACAAAAAGAGCGACAGCCGTTGATTGGTTAAATAGGAATCATTGACCTTTTTAGAAAACGATTTTGAAACTATTTTCGGACGCGTTTGTAGGTTTAAAATCTGACTCTTGGTCAAAAGCCAAAAGTCTCTTTAAGTTAATCTTTCCGAGTAAGATCACTTTTCTGTTAAGTCAAAACTATCAATTTCTTAAAAATAAGTTTACCTCTTTAACGCGGAAGGCACCCTTTATATGTGACAATAAAGGAATTTAATTTAAAGAGTAAACTCGGTTCTTAGTAGTCAAAAGCTACAAGTTCCCGTTAAACTGATTCTTTGCTATCAATAGAAAATACTGCCCCATAAGTAGGTTCATCTACGCATGACCGGACCAATATCTGATTACATGATTTACATTCCAACCTGTCTTTTAAACTGTTATTTCCCTCGCATATTTACTTTGTGCACTGCACTCACATCAATATCCTTATTCGCCTTAGATAAGCACCTTAGCAATAGAGTTGATAGATTGACAATTGGTCTCTGTGGTTCGATTATATATTACTTCGATAGGCTGTACACTTGCAGTACTACATTTAGGCTATACGTTACAGATTAAACCCCATCAAGTTTTTGGCGCCGTTGCCGGGGACCAACTTCGTCAAATTTCGTACCCTATTGTTATCCCGTTTAGACTAAGGCTATTCTAGCCGATAGATGCGTAGAAATCGTAGCACCGGCAACCTAATAGATCCTTTAGTAGAACCTGAACGTTACGCTCGTGCCCGTCTTTTTATTCGCAAGATAAGAAGAGCTATGGCAGAAGATCATAACCAAAGACCGCTCAAGGAATTCGCCCAACCATCTAACGAGGAACCTAGTTCTAGTATAGTAAACCCTGCTATAACTACCAACAACTTTGAACTAAAGCCCTCGTTACTACAATTAGTACAACAAAACCAATTCGCTGGTCTCGCTACCGAGAACCCGAATCAACATTTAAAGGTATTTATCCAGTTAGCTGACACCCTTAAGGCAAATGGAGCCACGCCCGAAGCTATCCGATTAAGACTATTTCCTTTTTCCCTTAGAGGTAAAGCTCACGACTGGTTAGACGCCCTTCCAACTAACTCAATAACAACTTGGGAAGACCTTAGGAGAGCTTTTCTTGCAAGGTATTTTCCACCAAGCAAGACCGCTGTTCTTAGGAACCTGATCACTTGTTTCACCCAAAACCAAGGCGAATCACTTTTTGATGCCTGGGAGAGATATAAAGAACTTTTAAGAGCCTGTCCGCACCATGGCCTAGAGCAATGGTTAATCATACATACCTTCTATAATGGACTCCATTACAACACAAAGATGTCCATAGACGCTGCCGCTGGCGGAGCGTTGATGAACAAACCTTACCCTGACGCTTGTGCCCTAATAGAGGACATGGCCCAAAACCACGCCCAATGGGGATTAGAACGAGCGACAGTAGAGAAAAAGGAGAGCCATGGAGGAAAGCATGAGGTAAGTTGCATGGACATGATCAATGCCAAGATGGACGCCCTAGCCTTGAGAGTCGAGAACATGTCTCAAAACCCAACCACAGTAGCAGCAATCCAATCGGAGTGCGAACTCTGTGGAACTCAAGGACATCAAACCGTTGACTGTAACCTTTTGAACGAATCAAGCTCAGACCAAGTTAACTATACTCAAGGGAACCCTTTCTCGAATACCTACAATCCTGGATGGAGGAACCACCTGAATTTCTCTTACAAAAACAACAACCCTATCCAAAATCCCGGACCTTCGAGACCTCAAGGATTCCAAACGCAAAAACAAAACCAACCTATGCAAATAGTACCCCCAAGACCAAACCTTAAAGAAACCATAGACACCTTTATTCAGGCTCAAACCCAGCAAAATAAGGAGTTTATGAACCAACATATTCACACGAACGAACTGGTTACTCAACTAGCAACCAAGTTTGACCAGATAATAACCCACACCAAAATGCTTGAGACTCAGATTTCCCAAGTAGCACAAAACACCTCTGTACAAGTTGCACCTGGAGGACAATTCCCTGGACAAACTCAACCAAATCCAAAAGGCCAAGCAAATTCTATCACACTAAGAAGTGGAACCGCTTATGAAGGACCTAGAAATCCTGACTTAAGCACATCAGAAAAACCTATGGAAGATGCTACGCCCAAAGACCAGGTGGAGGAACCAGAGAAACCAGGAAAGCAATCAAAACCAGAAGTAGAGAAAAACACTCAACAACCTTATAAACCACCTATTCCATTCCCACAGAGGCTGAAAAACACCAAAGTAGAAAACCAGTACCAAAAGTTTATTAAGGTAATAGAGAAACTCCATGTTGAGATTCCTTTTACTGAAGCTATAACCCAGATACCATCATATGCTAAGTTTCTGAAAGATATTTTGACCAATAAATGACGACTCGATGATCCCAAGCCTTTAGAATGTCATTTTATATCCGAAAATAAACTCGCCAAGAAAGATAAAGACCCTGGAAGTTTTTCTATCCCTTGCATCCTAGGTAACCATATGATAGACAAAGCATTTTTAGACCTAGGAGCAAGTGTAAGTCTGATGCCTCTGGCCGTCTGTAAAAGGTTAAAATTAGGAGAACTTCAACCTACTAAGATGTCCTTACAACTAGCTGATAGATCTGTCAAATATCCCATGGGTATTTTAGAAGACATACCTGTCAAGATTGGTCAGTTGTACATTCCGACCGACTTCGTCGTAATGGATATCAAAGAAGATGAAGACATCCCAATCCTCTTAGGAAGACCCTTCCTATCGACCGCCGGAGCTATAATAGATGTTAAGAAAGGGAAACTGACTTTCGAGGTAGGAGATGAAAAGATTGAGTTCATTTTATCAAAATTTCTAATGGCACCAGTGATAGGAGATGCGTGCTATGCCATCGACATCATTGATGAATGTGTAAATGAGCTCGAACAAAACGAATTCTTAACCAAATTACCATCAACCCCTATTTTAGAGGATGACGGATTTGAGAGTATCGAACCGTACATTGACGACAACCTTTTCGAATGCTTAGCTCTTACCCATGACCTTATGCCACGTACTGAGAAAACCACTATAGAACTTAAGGAACTACCAAAGAATCTAAGATATGAGTTTTTGGATGAGGAGATGAATAGACCTGTTATAATTAGCGCCACTCTAAACCAAATAGAAACAAATCAACTATTAGATACCTTGCGAAAATATCCCTCAGCTTTAGGGTATAAAGTTTCAGATTTAAGAGGTATAAGCCCATCCGTATGCATGCATCGGATTATGCTAGAAAAAGATTCGAAACCCTCAAGAGAACATCAAAGAAGAATAAACCCTATCATGAGTGATGTAGTCAAGAAAGAAGTTCTTAAGTTATTAGAGGCTGGTATCATATACCAAATTTCGGACAGTGAATGGGTAAGCCCAGTCCATGTGGTACCCAAGAAAGGAGGTATCACTGTTCTAAAAAATGAGAAAGGTGAGCATGTGGCAAAACGAACAGGAGGAGGATGGCGAATGTGTATAGATTACAGAAGGTTGAATAAGGCAACAAGAAAAGACCATTTCCCTCTCCCATTTATAGATCAGATGCTTGAACGTCTAGCAAGACACTCATGTTTCTGCTATCTTGATGGATATTCGGGATTTTTCCAAATCCCTATTCACCCAGAGGACCAAGAAAAAACCACATTTACCTGCCCTTATGGAACATTCGCTTATAGACGAATGCCCTTTGGACTCTGTAATGCACCTGCCACTTTCCAACGTTGTATGATGTCAATTTTCGCAGACTACCTAGATGGAATTATGGAAGTATTTATGGACGATTTTTCAGTATGTGGGTTTGATTTCAAAAACTGCCTCTCGAACTTGGAGAAAATCTTAAAAAGATGTGTGGAAGTAAACCTTGTGTTGAATTGGGAAAAGTGCCACTTTATGGTAAGTGAAGGGATAGTCTTGGGACACATTATTTCTGAAAGAGGTATAGAAGTCGATAAGGCCAAGATAGAAGTTATAGAACACTTAAACCCGCCTAAGACCGTTAGGGAAATAAGAAGTTTTCTAGGACATGTCGGGTTCTACCGACGTTTCATCAAGAATTTTTCCGCAATAACTAAACCCTTAACTAACTTATTGATGAAGGATGTCGAGTTTGAATTCGACCAAAAATGTCTTGAGGCCTTTGAAGTTTTAAAGCAAGCTCTTATTTCAGCACCTATCATAAGACCACCTGATTGGACACAACCCTTTGAAATCATGTGCGATGCTAGTGATTTCGCTGTAGGGGCTGTACTAGGGCAAAGAAAAGACAAAAAACTGCATGCAATTTACTACGCTAGTAGAACACTAGACGCCGCCCAGCTAAATTATACAACCACAGAAAAAGAATTGCTAGCCGTAGTTTTTGCTATTGATAAATTTCGATCTTATTTGGTGGGAGCAAAAATAATAGTATACACAGATCATGCAGCAATCCGGTACTTGTTAAGTAAGAAAGATGCTAAGCCTAGATTGCTCAGATGGGTACTTTTACTCCAAGAATTTGACTTGGATATTAAGGATAAAAAAGGAGCTGAAAACTTAGTAGCTGATCATCTCTCCAGGTTAGAACACCTTAAGCCTGAACTTATACCTATAGACGATCACTCTACTTATGAAAGATTAATAGCTGGGATAAACTCAACTGAAGAAGAGACCTATGAGGAAATCTCAACCATGAACAACATACCATGGTACGCAGATATTGTAAATTATCTAGCCGCTGATATCATACCCCCCTACTTAAGCTACCAACAGAAGAAGAAGTTTTTTAGAGATGTTAAACACTTCTTTTGGGATGAACCCCTCCTATTCAAAAGAGGAATAGATAATATATTCCGACGATGTGTGCCGGAGGAAGAAGTAGGCAATGTCATTAAACATTGTCATGCTTCACCTTATGGTGGACATGCAAGCACATCTAAAACATGCGCCAAAATATTTCAAGCAGGTTTTTATTGGCCTACTGTATGGCGCGATGTCCACACTTACATTACAAAATGTGACCGATGCCAACGCACTGGGAACATCTCAAGACGTGATGAAATGCCTTTAAGAAACATCCAAGAAGTGGAAATATTTGATGTCTGGGGTATTGATTTCATGGGACCTTTTCCTTCCTCAATGGGTAACAAGTATATCCTAGTAGCTGTCGATTATGTCTCAAAGTGGATCGAAGCTGTTGCATCACCCACAAACGATACCAAGGTAGTTATCAAACTGTTTAAGAATATTATTTTTCCTAGGTTTGGAACCCCGAGGTTAGTCATAAGTGATGGAGGATCGCATTTTATATCTAAGATATTTGACAAGCTTCTAAGCAAATACGGAGTAAAACATAGAGTAGCATCACCATATCACCCGCAAACCAGTGGCCAAGTAGAGGTATCGAATAGGGAGATTAAGCAGATCCTAGAAAAAACCGTATCATTATCCAGAAAAGACTGGTCTGGAAAACTTAAAGACGCCTTATGGGCTTATAGAACGGCTTATAAAACCCCTATTGGAACAACTCCTTATCAATTGGTTTATGGAAAGTCCTGTCATTTACCCTTCGAATTAGAACATAAAGCCTATTGGGCCATTAAATCCTTGAATCTAGATTACCTGAAAGCCGGAGAAAAACGTATCCTGGACATTCACAAGCTAGAAGAGCTTCGCTTGAATTCCTATGAGAATGCCATCATATATAAGGAAAGAACCAAAATGTGGCATGATAAAAAAATCATCAAGAAAGATTTCAACATTGGTGATCCTGTTCTCCTATTTAACTCAAGGTTACGACTTTTTCCTGGTAAGCTTCGTTCAAGATGGACAGGTCCATTTGAAGTGTCAAAAGTTCTAAAATCTGGAGCAGTAGAAATCAAAAACAATTTATGTGCTCCATTTGTGGTAAATGGACAAAGACTGAAGCTCTACAAGGGAGGCGATTTGCCTGTTGACTACTCTAGTCATATTCTTATAGACCCACCAATACCCACATAAAGTAAGATCTAATCGTCAAGCTAAACGACGTTAAACAAGCGCTGCATGGGAGGCAACCCATGGTTTATTTTTCATTTTATTTTATTTTAGTAATTTATATATTTTATCTGGACTAATTTCTTGTGTTTATATTTTCAGGATGCATTACCCCGATGGTATGGTTGTGATTTTCAGAGATGAAGCACAAAAGGCCCGATTTGCTACCTTATCTGCTAGACCTATGGTACCCACTAGGTACCCCGATCAGAGCTGCATGGAGGCACTCGAGATTGAGCCAAGTATTCGGTATCTATGCAACCAACTTAGCTGGGATTCTTATGCCGATGATGTCCACAAAACCTACAGGAACCTTACTCTGGAGTTTCTTAGCTCTATGGACTATAATCCACGAGTAGGTGAAGGAGATGAGCAAGGACGCCTGAGTTTCAGATTGTTTGGCACCGAGTATACCCTGACCACCAAAGAATTTGGGGATTTGCTTGGTTTCCAAACTGGACCGACCGCTATAACTGAGTTCCCATTGAGTTGCTACATGGACAGAGACATTGATAAATTTTGGCAGGACATTACTGATAGAGCCAGTCTTGACCCCTCTACCCAGCTGTCCCAGAAGATCCATAACCCGGCCTTCCGATACTTCGAGATGATCCTATGCCACACTTTCTTTGGGAGGAGTTACTGTGACCACTTGGTCACCGCTGAGGAGATCCTTTTCCTATACTGTGCTAGTCAGTCCAGACCTATAGCTAGTGGAGGATTTCTGATAGAGAGCCTCGAGCAGACTGCTCGATCCGCTGTAGGGCTCATTCATTCCGGAGGGAATGTGACACAGATAGCTTCTGCTTTGGGTTTGGACAGTATGATAGCACAGCTGACCCCATACTGTGGATATACTTTTCTGGATTTAGACTTTTGCATGGATCGTGGATTCATGAGGAGGGCCTCTTTCCACCCATATCGGTACAGATTGCTTATCAATGACCAGACAGTTTACACCTTCACCATGCCAGACCCTCAGATGACTTGTGTTTCCAACTCTGCTAATTGGAACTATTCTGTAGAAGGTTGGGGTGAGATATCAGAGTACACTCCAGAATACACTCCTGCTTCCGAAGAACTCACTCCAGAATACACTCCTGCTTCCGAAGATCCCACTCAGGACTACACTCCTGCCTCCGAGGACTCCGCTCCAGATCACACATCCCGACCCGAGGTTACACACACTACTGTTCTTACTAATAACCTCAGCTTGCAGGAACCTGATATTCGCACTCTATTGACTGCTATGCGCACTGAGATAACCACTCTCCGCAATGAGGTGGCTGACCTTCATTTGCAGTTGGAAGTGAATGATGTTACCTTTGTTGGTGAGTTAGATGAATTAGCTCACGAGGTGGCAGAGATTCGACGCCAGCTGCGTGGCCCAGGCACTCCTGCAGAGCATCCTACCGGTTGGCAATAGATCTTTATTGTTTACAAGATATCTAGTTTCAGTATTATTAGTATTATGTTGATTTCCTTTTCAGACTCATTTCTATTTTTGCATTATCTGTTTCCTGAGTTGTTAATATTTATTTTGATGACCCAATGTCCGTACCTATATCTATATATATATATATGCATATGTTTTATTTATTTACTAATGTTTTTGTTTTTCTAGGTCACCATAGTTTTAATATAAAAATAAAATAAATAAACATGTGTATATGTATTCACGTACATATATGCACATTTATAAGAAAAGTAGGTACACCTCCAGAAATTGAAGATAATGGCGAGGAAGAAAAAGCCCAATGGAAAGAAAAATAGGTACCCTCCTTGCTACCTTACAGCAACAGGCGGCCGACAACATGGCCTTCATGCAAGCGTCCCAAGAACAAAATGCTAGCTCTCTGCGCACTATTATGGAAAGTCAGCTGGCTTTTCAGAGAGAACAGCACCTACACCAGACCACATACGCTCGTCACTTCCAATTGATGGAGGCAACCCAAGGCACCCTCATTGGTCGGACCCAAGAGCTACAAGCGGCAAATGCCGCCTTGTCAGAGAGACTGGAGCAGCTTGTTTTGGACCGAGATAGCCGCCGTCGCAGCCGTAGCCGCTGTTCCGGTCGTACCAACCAGGATGGTGAAGGTCCTAGTGGCCCCCACTAGTTTTTTCAGGTACCTCCTCCTACCTTATTTTGGAACATTGAGGACAATGTCTGATTTAAGTGTGGGAGGAGCATTTATCGCTTTTATTTCCCATTTTCGCTTTTATTTTTCGCTTTTATTTTCCGTTTTTCCTGGTTTTATTTCCCTTCCGCATTTTTCCTTTTTTATATTCGTATTTAATAAAACGCATGTGATAGGCGAGTCTTTCTGCGTAGTGTACCCTTTCATTTCCCCCACCTTTTAGCCTTACAAAATTTTTATTTTTCAAAGATTTATGGTTGTTTTTAAGGATTTGGGCTATGAGACAGGTCCTAGATAGGGTCTGTTTCTCGGACACTCACTTTTTGAAAAATTCGTTATCATTTTTACACCATAAGCCTTTTTGAATATTTAGATTAGATCCTTTCTCCCCAATATGCTATGATTTTGAATAAAACTGTACAAATAGGTCTTCAAGTAGTTTATCTTAGCAGTCAGCTCCGGCCTAAGCATGCTCTAAGTGTGGGATCGATGAATATAAGTGGATGATCTCTATTTTTGCCTTAAAAGCTACAAAATAAAGTATGAATACGACTACGAGTTGGGTGATCCTCACAAAGATTACTTAACTCAAGAAAGTTGTAAGCACTAACAAAAACAAAGAAAAAATATATAAGGCATATCTGTTGTAGTTGGTTCAGAGGTATCTGGTGCTGAACTTGGTAGGGCGGACTACGGTCCGATCCCCCGCAACTGCAAATGGGTAAAATAAAAAGGGATTAAACCAACTCCTGTACCAGAATCCCATCACTTGAGATTAGAGTCACTAACCGGTCACTACACCATGAGTATGTACGGATAACGGGCTTAATGTGATTGCGCCTGAATGAAAAAGGACCTCGTACAAAAAGAAGTCTTAGCATAGTAAGGATATTTGGATCAATCTGTATACTTATGAGGTTTATGTCCGCATTTCTGCGAGTAGTGTAATTACGATACCCTTAATTCAGATAGTTAGTGCCTGACAACACACCCTTACTCGGACTTAGAAGCCCTCTTTGCCCAAAACCTGTATACACCATAAATTTCTTTCATCCACTTTTAAGAGTTGTTGCTTGAGGACAAGCAAAGGTCTAAGCGTGGGAGGATTTGATCGCACTAAATCGCACTATGTTTCTGACTCGAATATCACATGTTTTCCTTAGTTTTTATTGTCATTTTCTCGTATTATGTTCCTTTTTCCTTTGTTTTCAGGAATCTTGTCATTTCAGAGCCTTCTGTGAAGAAACGAGCCAAAACGCCAAGAAATTAGGGTTTTTCAAGAGATTTTGCACTTATGGCGTTCAGCACCGCGCTGGCTACAGGAAACGCGATGACGTGGCCCACTTTCACCCAGAGATCAACTGCCACGTTCCCATGATGTGGCGGTTCCAGGCACCGCGCCCGCGGCCACCCTCACCGCGCCCGCGGCCTTCACAAAAAGGTTCCCGCTCAAAAGAAGTTAAGGGGCATGCTGGTCCTTACGCACCTCAAAGTTCCTCTATAAATAGCTTTCGATTCTCATTCTTTAGTTTCATCCAAGCTTAGTACAATCTTAAGCCACATACTATCAGTTTCTGTAAAGTAATAATCTCTTCACATCGGGGAGTTATTGCGGTGTAGATTGAGTTGTAATCGAGTCTTGGAGCACTTTGGTTGAAGTTCATCATACCGGCCTTACTTTTCCGTAGATTTGTATCAGATTCAAGTCTCCGACCGGAGCAAGGTTCTAATTTATTGCATTTCTTTATTTAATTGCTCTTATCATAGTCTACACGTTTTATAGACTTTAAATGCTCTTACCATAGTCTACACGTTTTATAGACTTTAAATGCTCTTACCATAGTCTACACGTTTTATAGACTTTAAATGCTCTTACCATAGTCTACACGTTTTATAGACTTTAAATGCTCTTACCATAGTCTACACGTTTTATAGACTCGCACTTATTATGTCTGGCTAAACTATAAAGGTTAGGATGTAATGACTGTCATCGTGGTTGTGTTCCAATTATCATGCTAGTGAAAATACTCTGGGGATGTTTTGCTTCTAACTTAAGTCAATTATGTTTTAATGTTTATTGGGTAAGATCGAAAGCCGTCCAAACTAATGATACGACTTGATTATTATTTAACCAAACAAAAAGAGCGACAGCCGTTGATTGGTTAAATAGGAATCATTGACCTTTTTAGAAAACGATTTTGAAACTATTTTCGGACGCGTTTGTAGGTTTAAAATCTGACTCTTGGTCAAAAGCCAAAAGTCTCTTTAAGTTAATCTTTCCGAGTAAGATCACTTTTCTGTTAAGTCAAAACTATCAATTTCTTAAAAATAAGTTTACCTCTTTAACGCGGAAGGCACCCTTTATATGTGACAATAAAGGAATTTAATTTAAAGAGTAAACTCGGTTCTTAGTAGTCAAAAGCTACAAGTTCCCGTTAAACTGATTCTTTGCTATCAATAGAAAATACTGCCCCATAAGTAGGTTCATCTACGCATGACCGGACCAATATCTGATTACATGATTTACATTCCAACCTGTCTTTTAAACTGTTATTTCCCTCGCATATTTACTTTGTGCACTGCACTCACATCAATATCCTTATTCGCCTTAGATAAGCACCTTAGCAATAGAGTTGATAGATTGACAATTGGTCTCTGTGGTTCGATAATCTTATATATTACTTCGATAGGCTGTACACTTGCAGTACTACATTTAGGCTATACGTTACAGATTAAACCCCATCAGTTGTTTCGGTTAATTTTTATCTGTACATGTTAATAGGGAGCTATGTTGATTTTAGGTTAAAGATTGATCTTGTCATGCATTGCCTATTATCAAACATCTAACAGTTAATATTGTGCGGAAATTAAATTACGGGAAATTAATCTAAGCTATTACAAGGCGTCGGGTATTTACATCGCCAAAGACAAACCCTTTTAAAATTAAATTGCGAAAAGTAAATAAAAGCGATAAATAAATAAATAAAGTCCTAAGTTAAAAACTATTACATTCCCGAAGCAGTTACAATATTGAAATATGGATCAAAAATAATTCGCGCGCGAGAAAATTAAATCGGAGTGTCCTAGGGTTTTGAACCTCTTTATTAAATAAAGCATATTTTTTTTGTTATTTTTTGAATTAAAAATTAGTCTAAGTTAATAATTGAATTAATTAATTAATTAAATGAAAATATTTTTGGGTTTTATTTTAATTAAGGAAATAAAATAAGAATGATTAAAAATATTTAAAAAAACCTAATATTCTATTTTGATTTCAATTTATTGCAAAATATATTATTGTTAAACCTATTTAAACTAAATAAATTAATTAATTTTTATTTACAAAATTAAATAATGAAATCAATGAAATTAATAAAAATATTATTTTTGTTGTTTCTGATTTTTTTATGGAAAAAAGGTTAATTGGTTAATTAATTAATTAAGATAATAATAATAATAAAACAAAAAAATAGGAAAATGATGAAAAGAAAATAAAAAGAGGAACAAACTCAGGGGGTATTGGGCCCAAGGAGGGGGTTTGAATTGCAATTTCCAGGCCCATCTTCGTCCCAGCCTGTTTGACCTTTTGAATCGCCCACACGCCTGTTGACTGGAGACCATGGTAGTCCTCCATCCATGGCCATTGGATCTAGATCTGAAGATACCTGGCGCATTGATATTTGAGGTGTATGGCGGTCTGTATGCTTGAAGATCCATTGGAATAGCTGCAAGAAAATAATAATAAGCGTTTTGGGGGACCTGGGATTCGAACCCAGGTCCCAAGGGGTTTTGCCACGCTTCTCTCACCAACCCAACTATGCTGCATTATTGTTAATGGAATAAGAAATAAATATAATATATGAAAACCACTAACTATGCTGGAATAAAAAAAAACGCGCTAAACACATTTGAATGGACCAATAACACAGGGACACGTTATCATCGTCTTCAAATAACCCTGGTTATTTACTTGCGGATTTTTATCCGCATGAAGATTCGTAGGGTATCTCAAAAATCTTCTCCAAGCCATGTAAATGAAACCTAAGAGTACCAATGCGTTCGTCTCTTCCTCCTGGTTGTCCCTATACCCACCATTAGCATTGATTTTGCCTGTATAAAAAAGGCCTAAAAAACAAGCACAAGAACCCTAGGTTCGGGCATCATGATACAGATTCTAAAAATAAAATTGAATAATGCCAAAATGTTCTAAATCAAACAACAAACACAAATATGCCAAGATTTTAAAGAAAAGATGCAAGACTTGGAGATTCGGATTCCATGTTCAGAGCTTGGTTCGTGATGACTTACAGTGGAATTGATGGCGTCTCAAGGGCTGGTTTTGATTGCTACAGTTTCAGAAGATGTCAGGGAAGAGAGCTACGTCAAGCTTTTTGTTTGAATCGAGCTCCAATGTTGTTTTTGATCTCCAAGTTTTCAAGATTATTTACAAACTTCTTCTGGCCGTTTCAGCAGTGCTTTGTGCCTGTTCTTGCTATGCCTCTCTTGTGTGTACATAAGGGAATGTATTTAGGTCAAAACTTGGGCCTTAAACCATGAGCGTTGAAGAATCAAGATTTGATTTGATCACCATTATCAAACTTCCCAAAATAACTCAAATCTGATTTTTTTTATGCATGAATAAGCCTTGATACGAATTGATTTGATGAATCATGACAATTGAAAGTTGTACCAATCACAAAGATATGATTTCATCAATTTTTAGATTTTATTTGATTTAATATTGATTAAAAATGAATTAAATCAATAAAAATAAAATAAAATAAAAAATTAATGAAATGACCATGAAATAAAATATGGGACACGTGTGTGGCATGACAAAACCATATCAAGTGGAAAAAAGTGGGCCCTTTTGTCAAAATTTGGAGTTTTGAGGATAGTTGACTTTTGGCAAATTTGGAAAAATGCCCAACTTCAACAATGCATAACTTCTTCAATTTTGAGCTTTTGGAGGTGTTCTTGGACTTTTTAGAAACCTTGAGATGTCCTATAACCAACCCTTTTGGTCTCATCGCATTTTGATATTCCATGCTCAAGTTATAAGCTTTGATAAAAAAAGTGTTTTTTGTTGACTTTCAAAAATGACCTATAATGTCCAAATTTGTAACTTTTTGTGAGTGCATTTATTGATCTTGGGGTGTGAAGATGGATTGTAGGGAATTTGATCCTCTTAAAAATGAGGTTTTGATGGGTCATTTCTCATAAAGTATGAGAAAGTTATGCTTGGTCAAAGTTGAGTTGACTTTCCCTGCAAAACCCTAATTTAGCAACTTATGAATCCTTGATGAATCTTGAGCAATCCTTGATGAATCATGATCAACCCTTGATAAAATGATGAATTATCCTTTAAAATTAGAATTTTGACAAAAAATCTTGAGGTTTAACTGTATTTGGGACACAATTGACTTTTGCCCTAGCATAGTCGATTTTTGGGCCTCTTGAGCAATTGATTGACCAAACTTCCTCTGCAAGGCTTGAAATTTGACATGGATGAACTTGAGAACATATTAGGACATTGGGGAGCACTTGAGGTCATTTTTATGCAAGGACCTTGATGCAACACAAAACCCTAATTTGAGGTTGACTGCCTTAGGAGATAGCTTGACTGTCCAACTCTTGAGTAATCTTGAGCCACTTGGAGACTATTCTTGACATGTCTTGAGAAATATGGGAGGGAAAATTTTGGGGTACAACAGTTGCCAATTAGACATATGCCTTATAAGGTCTTAGAGAGACCGTGGACGAGCGAAAATCACCTTTGGTACCTGAGTATCATCCATGTCCATCGCCAGATAGGACCATTGTATTCTCTAATAATTTCTCTTTACAGTAACCCGACATCTATGCACAGGTTGCTGAGCTGTGTAGAGAGGTAGCCCAACTTCGTCAAACAGTTGAAGACCTCTCTCTTCAAGTTATGGTTTCCGATGCTACTCACTCTACTGAGGCAGACCTCTTACAGCAGGAAATTGATGATCATCGCAGTAAGTTAACTGCAGCTCATGGTTCTGAGTCGACCAAGGACCCTACTACTCCTTGATGATCTTGATTCATATCTGCACTATTTTGCTGTTTTGTTGTTTCTTTTATCATGTTGTTTCCTTTTTCAGACTTATCTATTTTTTACGCCTAACTCTTGCATTCTACTTTCTTTTTTATTTTTCGTGACTTACCATAATTAAGTATATTTCTATTTTATCATTTTTTCTCTCTCTTTAATTAATTGTTTATTTTATTTTTATGAGTTTATTATTTTCAAGTTATAAACATAAAATAAAAAATTCAATACACCAATCCTTGGAAGCACCAAATGAAGAATTGTTGTTTGCACCTACGAGAAGAAATTGGAATAAGAAGCCCAAACCAACAAAACAAAGAAATTTGAGCCCAACCCAAATTCCAAGCATGGTGCTCGCCATGGGGTATGGGACTATAATGGGAAGATTTTCAAAGACCTCCCACTTTCTCCATTTTCAACCCCAAAACCACCCAAAAATTCTCATTTTATCAACCACCTACTACCCCATTAACCACTCCAACATTCATTTTTCTAACCTTCATAAAAATTCAAACTTCCTCCTCCCAATCTCCAACACCCATTTTGAAACCCATTTATTTTCAATCTTCTTCCAAAGGAGCAACAATGGAGTTCAACGGATACGTTCTTCATGAAGGCAAACCCGGAGATCGACAACGGAAAATCCTTGAAAAATTGCAAGGACGAGAAATTGTCTCAACCAGGTATGTCGATGAAGATCGTCTGTATACTTTAGGACTTTATCATAGTTTTTTTCATTTAGCTGACATCCTAGGATTGCACGAGATTTTTACTAGAAAAGAGCCCACATTTGAGAGGCTAACTCGGGAATTCTTAAGTTCCCTAATTTATTTGGTTCGCCCCGACACTGCTAGTACCGTTGGTACGGTTAAATTCCATCTGTTTAATGTTGAATATGAATATAGCACCAACGAACTAGCAGCTATGTTGGGTATTCCTCATGGTGATGGCGCTATTTGTGAGACCCCTTTGGATTCTGAATGGTCCACTGATGCATTTTCCTTTTGGCGTCAATTGTCAAACTCTTCTATAAATTCTTTTGAAGGAATTTTAGCATCATTGATCCATAACCCGGCTATTCGAATTTTTTGATATATGCTCGCCTGTACTATTTTTGGCCGGGAGAATCCAAACAAGGTAAATGCTAGAGAACTTCTATTTTTGCAAGGTAGTCTCACTAATAGAAGAATTAATTCAGTCTCATTTATGATTACTCACATGATTGTTATCCTGAGACACACAGGGACCATAGCTTTTGGAGGAATAGTTACATCTATTGCTAGAGCTCTGCACCTCGACGTTGAGATAGCTACCCTAGTACCCCTGCCTCCCCGCACAATTAATTTGAAATTTCTAAAAGATATGAAATTTCGCAAGGTGAGGAGAGCGGGTGGCTTTGAACTTATGGTTCGGGGTGTCGTTATCCCATCAGTCGTTCGGCCTTGCACTAGACGTACTAATGTACGAATTGCGAGGAACTGGACCTACGATCTAGATGCTCTACCTTTTACGGGTCCATTACCTCCTAATGTTCCACTTGGGGACGGGCACGAGACTGATGAAGAATACGAGCAGAGGGATGAACCTCATACCCCACCTGTGTCCCCTCATCATGCTTCACCTGCACACACTGCACCTTCTACTTCTAACACTTTTTCAGGTACGGCTCCTGGCTTCTACATCATTGAAGAGATATGGCGTGACCAGCCAGCCCGGGAGGAGAGAAAAGATGGTTTACTTTCTGCCATCCAACAGCAGCTGGCAGATAACATGAGTTTTATGGAGGCGTCACGTGTAACACCCCAATTCTACCCCTCGTAATTAATAATAAAATCAGAGTTTCAAAATTTCATCCAAACATAAATTGAGGTATCACATATTCGTGTTTTTCATCACTTTGCATTATAATGCTTATCACAAAATCAAAAGTCAGATATACCGATTCATAACATGAATCATCATATAAACATATGACTAATCACAGCACAGCGGATGTGTTCACAAAATGTACGTATCATCATGTTATCATCAATACATAAAGTCATAAGATAGAATACATAAACTATCCTATCAAAATAATAACGTCGCCCAAATCCCAAGTGTTACTACTATCAGAGCAGAGCGACTCAAAATAAAGAGACTCGAGCTAATCATCATCATCCTCACGGATCACCTGCACGTTACCAATATAAAGGCAATGGTGAAACAAGTAAAGGGTGAGATACTCCAAAACATATAATTAAAGGCATGATAAAATATATAAATAGTTTTGGAATCATAAATGATATAGGTTAATAAGAATATGTCAACAAATATCAAATCTCACATACTTTAAAATCATCATTTAGTGTATGAGATCAACACTTTAATATCATCACATAATTTTCATGAAATTATCACATCATAATCATTTTATGTTCAACACAAAAATCATCACAAAATAAAGTATCATATAATATCGCAGTTCATTATAAGCCATCAAATAAAACTCAACGCCAAAAGACTCAAAAATAAACATAACTGACTCCATGAGACACGACTATGTTATGCATGTGGTACCCGTCGCTTTGTCCATAATTAGGGACATTCAGCATAAAAGCCCATCGTCGCTTTGGCATAAAAGCCCTCGTCGCTTGGCATAAAAGCCCTCGTCGCCAATGCAATGTATGTGACTCGACAACATGACATCACAAACACGACACAACAAAACTTCATCATCGCATATCAAAATTGGTATAAAACCCACGTCGCCGTATTTATCCATATCAAGATAAACATATCATCACATCGCATATCATCAAGTATTCATTATAAATAGACTGTCGCAAACATCATATTTAATCACACCACGTCATTATCAAATAATTCACTAAATTTCAAACACGGAAAAATAGTCAAACATCAATAATCGTCGCGGGAATCATTCATAAAAATTGGCACCAATCATAATCATTAACGTTGCAATCGGATTGTCCATACGTGACTTAAACCGACTAAAACGCAACCCGGTTCAACTTAACCGTAAATTGACTTATTTCGGGTCGCTCCATTAAAAACTCGTAATCTCGAAAAACTAACCTCACCACAATGTTCTAAACGTCAAAATTAGCTAGCACGTTAATTTTTGTTCAATTCGGAGCAACTAGCTCCGTCGCCGAAATTGCCAAAATCGGGAAATCGGAACATAATCGGATTCCAAATTAAATCGGCTAACTTATGTCATATTTGTATTTAATTAATATAAATATTTAATATATTAAATTAAGAAAATAAAAACAAAACATAAATTAATTAATTAATTTTCCTAAGCTTATCTTCCATACTGTAAGTTTATTAATTTCTAAACATAATATACTGATAGCATAACTCTAAGTTAGACTTACTGCCATTGCGTTTTGTTCTTCTAAGGTACTGCAAGTTTTAGTTTCTAACTTCATATAATATAATATACTTATAAACTTCATTTTAATAAACACAACTAGTTTTCATTCTTTCTAAGCCAATGCTAGATCTTGTTTCTAACTACTGCTAGTTTCTTTTTGTTTTCTAAACCATACTGCTATTTTAAAAACTAAACTTAATTAATATAATTTAGTTTTTCTAATTTAATTTCTATTAACATAATAATAATCCCACAACACTAACACCTAAATTAACTCTCCTAATTTATCTCAACAAATCTCAAAAACCCTAACATCAATTTTTCTCCAAATCCAAAATATACCAAATCAAATCCTAACTATAAGCATTGGAAAATCAAACCCCTTACCTTAAATGCTTGAATTGATTCTTGATGTTTCAATCCTAACTTTGGCTTTGTTCTTGCTCTTCTCTTCTCCAAGACTCTCTTCTCTCAAACTCTCTCTATCTCTGTGTTTTTAATGTTAAGACATAAAACAAGTAGTGTTGTGTTTGGTTTAGGTACAAGACTTGCAAGGCAAAGTTACTAGAACACCCTTCTTGAAATATACTACCAAATAATACTAAATAGTATTATTAACTCAAATAATTAAAATAACTCCAAATAATTAAATATCGGTCCAAATAATATTTTACCGAACCGAACAGAATAAAAATCGGATCGAACAAAATAATTACCGGTCCCTCAAAATAAATACCGGACCGAATAAAATAATTACCGGTCCCTCAAAACAAATACCGGACCGAATAAAATAATTATCGGTCCCTCAAAACAAATACCGGACCGAATAAAATAATTACCAGTCCCTCAAAACAAATACCGGACCGAATAAAATAATTACCGGTCCCTCAAAACAAATACCGGACCGAATAAAATAATTACCGGTCCGAATAAAACATCACCAAATATATTAACAGATATACTAGATAATTTAAATATTCTCGTCGCAAAAATAAACGTCAAACGGTAACTCGAAAATATTAATATAATATTAAATAAAACGGAGCGTTACAACTCTCCCCCACTTAAAAAGTTTCGTCCTCGAAATTACCTGACTCGAAAAGCTCGGGATAGGAATCCCGCATCTTGCTTTCCAACTCCCACGTCGCACTTTCATCAGCTGCTCCTATCCAAACAACTTTAACCAAGGAGATCTCTTTGCCACGAAGATACTTCATCTCACGATCTTCGATCCTTAATGGCATCGTCTCCACCGTAAGATTGTCTCGCACTTGAATATCATCCATCTCAATCACATGTGAAGGATCCGGAACATACTTCTGAAGTTGCGACACATGGAACACATCATGCAAGTTCGAAAGATTTGGCGGTAACGCCACTCTATAAGCCACTTTTCCCACTTTACTAGTAATTTGGTAAGGACCAATAAAGCGAGGAGTTAGCTTCTTCGACTTCAATGCTCACCCAACGCCGATTGTAGGAGTAACTCACAAAAATACATGATCACCATCTTGAAATTCCAAGTCTTTTCTCCTTTTATCATGATAACTCTTTTGTCGACTTTGAGAAATTCTCATCTTTTCTCTAATCATCTTCACCGTCTCAATAGTCTGTCAAACCAATTCTGGTCTAAGCACCACACTTTCACCCGACTCATGCCAACACAAAGGAGTTCTACACCTCCGACCATACAAAGCCTCGAACGGTGTCATTCCAATACTATTATGAAAACTATTGTTATAAGTAAACTCAATCAAAGGAAGATATGTATCCCATGAACCACCATGTTCAAGAATACAAGCATGTAACAAGTCTTCCAACGATTAAATCGTCCTTTCCGTCTGACCATCAGTTTGAGGATGATAAGCCGAACTCAACCTCAACTTTGAACCCAAAGCCTCTTGTAAGCTCTTCTAAAATTCAGAAGTAAACCTCGGATCTCTATCTGAAACAATACACAAAAGAATACCATGTAATCTCACAATCACATGCGTATAAATTTCCGCCAACTTCGATACGGGATAAGTGATGTTAATAGGAATAAAGTGAGTCGACTTCGTAAGCCTATTGTGATACGGTGGGAGAACTGACTTGAGGTTTTGCGTTTGTATTCGCAAATGTTTCGATTTAGCAAGAGTCGCCACCGACTTTTTATTTTATCCTAAGGAAAGGTCAAAAAGCACAGGAAAGACCTTTGAGATGTTTTCTTGGGTTCGGGGAGTAGATTATGAAAAGGGAAGGTGCAAGCACCATTTTCATCCATGGTTATCCATGGGCTCTTAGTTACTTGTTTAGATCACTTGCTTTTGCTTTTCAATTATTTGAAATGGTGCTTTGTGTGTGGTTTTGAAAGATGTTTTGAAAAGAGGCCATCGTTGTGGCAATCTTTGTAATGACTTGTTTGAATGTATACAAAGATGTTTTGTTTTTTGAAAGGGATTTCAATGTTTGAAAGTTTGTTTTTGGGAAATATTTTGAAATTGTGTGGTGAAGTGTGTTTGAAAATAGCAAGGATGTTTTGCAAGTTTTTTGATCAAGTAACTAAAAGTTATCTACCCTATTTTACTCAAAGATCTTTTCTATATGTTTTTAATCCTTTTAACAGTGTTGTTTTACCATTGCATTTGGTAAACAACTGTGTATTAGGATGTTAAACGGGACAGGCGTGGATCATCGTATAGACCATGATAGCAATTGTGTTAAGTATTTTTGGCAAATTTTCCGAGGGACTAGATCTTTTTGTTTAGGCAACCAAGATAGCGTCATTGAGGGACTATGATCTTTTGTTTTGTTTTTGTTTTGCCAAAGTACCCAACATGCATAACATGGCCCATTTTAAAGGCAACAAGTGGATGCAACCCTAGGGGTGCAAGTGTGAATTGTGTATTATTTTCATGCATTTTTGTCTTTGTATTAGGTCAAGCTACTTGTTGATTTTGGATTTTTGCATACAAACCCTAATCTCTAATCATGGCATAATTGAAAGCATAAATGTGTAAAATAAATCTATACTATTACAACATGATTATGGGGATGGGGGATATAATTTTGAATGGGGATTATTTGACAAGAAATTAAAACCCTAGTTTTACTATTACATCCAAATTGAATCAAATGGAATGCATAATAAATGAACAATATTCAAATAAATAAATTAAATAAATATACAAAATAATATGAATATGCAAAAAAAGGTTTTTTTGTTTATTTCTATGTATGTAAAAATATTTAATGTAAAAAAAGAAAGAAAGAAATAAAAAGATTATTTTTTGGTTAAGGGTAAAACCCTAATTTTCTTTAAGACAATAAATATATTAATTATATTATTTATATATAATAAAATAAAATAGTATATGTAAAAAAATAAAATATATTTAGAAAAAGTATTTTTTTAAGTATAAAAAATAAAAGAGTAATATTTTTATATTTTTATTCTAAAATATCTAATAAAATAAAAGTACTGGCATTTATGTATGTATATGTATGTATTAATTATATTAAATATGATAAAATAGAATAAAATATATACAAAAAATAAAAATATATTTAGAATAATATTTTCAATGTGAATAAAAATAAAGAATAAAAATAAAGAATAAAAATAAAAGTATAACTTATATATTATTTTCAAGTTTTTAATAAATAAGATAAAAGTAATTAAATTGTTTTCATGTTAGAAAGAAATAAAATAAAATGTAAAGTAAATGTAAAAAATTATAAAAATATTTTTTTGGGTATTTTTATATTTAGAAAATAAAAAAACAAAATCAGAAATGAAAATAAAATGGAAAAATACAAAAGTATGAAGAAATGGGCCAGGGGGGTGCAAAAAGTAAAAGGGGGTGTCAATAGTGAGCCAGGACCAAGCCCATCCCAACACACTTCATCTTCAACCTCTGACTTTCAAAAACGCGCGCGCCCTGTACAATTGCTAGATCCTGCATACGAGCTCTATTGCAAAAACACATAACATCAAAGTTGTAGAGCTTTTCAAGACGAATCCAACCATATAAAAAACTAATCCTAACTCTCAAAGACCAGAGAGAATTTCCCTGGCCCTAAAATCTAACCTATCTTTTTCAGTATGTTCATGGACTAAATTCTCTTAGCATGCTTAATAAAAATGAAAACTGAGCGTATGTACAACTTCATGGCTATGAATACTACATTTCTTATTCACAAACCTAAGTTTAAATGTTCCTAAATAGAGAGATAGGAAGTTGATAAAAACCTGTTTCAACTGACTTCGTGTATGGCAATGTGGAGCTTTTCAACAAGGCTTGAGATGTCTGGGAGCTTTCTTGAACTTCACTTGACCTTCTCCAATACCCTGCTTGCCTTGAATGTGCTTGAACAAGCCTACAGAACTCAACCTACACAAGCTCAAAATGAAAATGGCAAACCTTGTAAATGGAGTTACAGTTGGTGTTTAAGGTTTGGGATAGCTTGGATGAGTTTTGTGGAAGATGTTTGAACCAACTTGGGGAAAAACGCACGAGCAAAAAGTGAGATAGAACTCAAGTTGCAGATGCTGCCCTGTTTTGCCAATGGAAGGTGATTTTGAGCTATGGGGTGTTTGAGGGCTCAAAGGGTCGTGTTTCTGGCTCAAAGGGGTGTGAGAAAGATGTCTCAAATGCTTGCACAAGTTCGTTTTGGCTGATGTTCAAGTTCTAGTGTTTTTGACAAATTTCTTGGTTATGAAGCAAAGTGTGTGAAGTGAAGTGAAACAGGCATGTACAGGCTATCCATATGCTTGCACCCTCTGCTCTTGGCCCCTCTAATTTGTGGATTTGATTTGCTGCATAAGATATGTACCAATACTCAAGAAATCAGTTTTGACATAAAGCAAGATTTGGCAAAAAAATGGAAATGTTGCTTTTTCTACTTAGGGATTAATTTTGTGTGCAATGTTCTAATGACCAAAACAATGCCTTAGACCAATGGATTTGCATTAAATTATTGAGTGTGGAATGGTTTAGAGGCCTGTAATCTAGTGCAAAGCATGCTGACTTGAAATTGCAATTTGTATCAACATGAATATGCCATGGATGAAAAGTGAGTTTTTTCCAACTTCAAGCCTTCGATTCTCCCTAACCGCAAATGAGTTTGGAGAGTTCTTGAACATTTTGGAAATCTTGCAACATTCTCTACAATCCATATTTAAAATGAAATTTGAGATTCCAAGTGGAACTATGTGAAAAATGGCCATGAAGATAGGTCAAAATCCTGCCTAAATTAGGGCAAAATTTCACTAAGTTAAAAGTTTTAGGGACCCTTGTTCCAAAAATCATAACCTGAGATCCAAGCTTCTTTTGGGAAAACTTTGTGAATAAAAGCTGTACACTTTGTGGAGGACTACAACTTTCATGTTGTAAGTTTTGTTTGAATCCAAATGCATCATGGTGAAAATGTTGGGCAAAGTTAGGAAAAATTAAGAAAATTTCATAACTTAGAAAAATTCTAAGTTATGAAAATTTTCAACTTTAAACCCTAATTTGCAAAAATGGGTTTCTTGATGAACAAGTTTCATGTTTTGACACATCTTGATGAAAAAAGACCTTTGGCACTTGATTTTGACCAAAAAGTCAATGTTTGACTTTTCAGTGTACAGTCAAATTTTGATCAGTTGACTGAGAAATTTATTTGTCAATCCAATGCAATTGAGATCTTTTGAACCTTGTAAATAGGTCAAGATGATGAAATTGAGTCCTTGAATCCATGCTTGAACCCAATTTTCCATTGGCTAGGTCAAAAATCAGAAATTTCCCTTGTGTAGTCAAAACCCAAAAAATGACCATTTTGCCCTTTAGGTGATCTGATCAAATTTCTTGTGGAGTTGTGGTCCAAACTTGATCAAATGGTTCATATGAGTTCATAATGTTGATGTGGATCAAAATTTATGAGGTTTGACTGTAATTTGGCCACAGTTGACTTTTTCCCCAATACAGTTGATTTCTAGGTCAACTGTCCAATTGGCTGAGCAAAAATTTGATTCAAGGATTGAAACTTGGTAGAGGTAACCTTGTAAGTCCAACATGAAGTATGAAAGCCATTTTGAGCATTAGAAATCCAAAAATCCCTATGCAAACTCAAACCCTAATTTAGGTCAACAGTGCAAGGAGATGTCTTGAGCAGAGCAAACCCTAGCTTGATCTCGAGTTCAAAGAGCCTTGTGATGAGAAATGTTGCTAAAATGAGAGGGAAAATTTTGGGGTACAAAAGTTGCCCCTGTTCAATCTTCTTGAACCTGAAGAGTTAGATTGGTGAGTTTGGCCTTTCGTGACTTGAAGGTGAAAGATGATTGGACACTAGAGTGCCCGTAAATTTGCACTCGTCAAAATGTAACTGAGGGAATGGGATTAAAGATGCCATTTGGAGATGATAGAATCTTGCTGGAGATGGGCTTAAAATATGCCGTCCAAAACTTGTTTTGTTGAAAATCAGGAGCATGATAATCAAAATGGTATCCATATCTGGAACGTATCTGAGTTTATCTGGAGATTGGATTCGTATGAGCTAAGGAATGGCGTCCGTGTCTGGAGCGTATCCGAACTGTAACTGTATTTGATTCTTGAATAAATAACATAATGACTTTCGTGTCTGGAGTGTATTTGTATTGTATCTGAAGTTGAGATCTGTATGAGTAGTAGAATGGCTTCCGTGTCTGGAGTATATCCGTACTATAACTAGGATCCGGGCAAGTGACAGAATGACTTCTGTGTCTGGAGTGCATCTGAACCTGAAGTTGATAGTTGAATCTGAATGAGAAATAGAATGGCCTCCGTGTCTGGAGCGTATCTAGTCTGTATTCGATTGCTGAAGTCTGAATGAGTAGTAGAATGACCTCCGTGTCTGGGGTGTATCCATATTGTGTCTGAATAAGAGATCCGAATGAGTAACAGAATGACTTCCATGTCTTGGAGCGTATCCACACTGTATATGAAATCTTTGAATATTTGTTAAAGGTAGCTTTTAATCTTATCCTGAAAAGGGTAAAATTTTAGCTAAAACATAAAGTTATGTTACATGATATGTATGACGCAATAAAATGTGCTTTATTAATGTTTATGATATATGAATGTAATGTATGCGCATGTAAGCTGATTAGCTGTCTTGCTGAGGAAAATATATCCTTGATAACTGGAGATAATGAAATCCTTGACTGGTGTCGGGGAAAATAAATCCTTGACTGCTATTGGAGATTCAAAATCTTTAATTGTTGAGAATGAGAAATCCTTGTATCACTATTGGGGATTGAAAATCCCTGGTGACTTGTGGGGATTAACAAGAATTTTGACAACTTCTGTGGGGATTTGAGAATCCTTCATGACTTTCCTGGCGGATGAGGAAAATTCTGACGATCTCGACTGGGGAATTAAAACCTGGGAGTCTTCAACCGGAGAAATGAGGATAAGAATCTTCGTTCTGCTGGGAAATAACTCTGTGGGGAGAATGTTTATCCTGCTGGGGAAATCAAGAGTTTGGGTTGTATGCCAATCTACTAGGGATTCCTGTTTTGTTATTTGAGGAGAACTCCGCTGGGGACCGGGAGTTTAGAAACTTAGCTCTGATGGCGATTTTGAAACTTAACTCTGCTGGGGATATGTATTTCAAGGTTTTAACTTTGTTGAGGATTTGGATGACATACTGCAGGGGATTTCCTCCGGAATAGCCTAAAGACGTTTTCCTATACTTTCAACCTATCAATAATTACCCTTTCTCATTTCCTTTTATTTGTAGGAAGTGATTATATTCAAATGCATATGCTCATTTAATAAATCATTAGACGTTTTCAAAAAAAAACACAGGTGTAAAAAGAAAGAAAAGGCAAACAAATTTATGCACTTCGAACTATCTTTGTATTAACTTTGTGTAAGTATTTTATATAAAGGAGACATACATCCTAGTAAGAGGATATTGTCATAAAAAATGAGAAACATTTATACAAAGAAAGATGGCTATGTGTAACAATTCCATGGGGTTCCCATTCTGCTATAGCCTTAATAACTCTGAGTATCTTGTCCATTCGTCGCTTCGTTCGCAGATGATTGGATTGATCAGAAGCCTGGAGCTTGTCCATGAAGATATTGTCCTTAAAATGATCCGACGAGACATAGTCATACACTTTAATTCCCTAAATTTTGCCTGGACCGCCCTTTCGGGTTTTCAGTCCACCGGGAAACCCTTTTTTGCCCAAGTCTCCCTTTCGGGTTTTCAACTTGTCGGGTGTACAGTTTTTTTTATTTATCCCTAATTTTTGCCTGAACCGCCCTTTCGGGTTTTTGATTCACCGGGATGCCCTTTTTTGCCCAAGTCGCCTTTTCAGGTTTTCGACTTGTCGGGTTGTTTATGCGTAGTATCTTTTGACTATGTCCGCGTTCGCAGGGTGCGGCAGGTCGTCGCCGTCCATGGTGGTTAGAATCATAGCCCCACCAGAAAAGATATTTTTGATCATAAATGGTCCTTCATAAGTAGGAGTCCATTTGCCCCTGGGATCACTTTGCGGCAAGATGATTCGCTTGATTACAAAATCTCCGACTTAATATACCTGACGTCTGACCTTCTTGTTGAAAGCCTTGATCATCCGTTTTTGATACGTCTGACCATGACAAACAGCAGTAAGTCGCTTCTCGTTGATCAAGTTAAGTTGATCAAGTCAGGTCTGAATCCAATCGTCTTCACTTAAACCAGCATCCTTCATAATTCTCAAGGAAGGAATCTGAACCTCCATAGGTAAAACAGCTTCCATGCCATATACCAAAGAAAAGGGGGTTGCCCCTGTTGAAGTACGTGCCGTGGTACGATATCCGTGCAGAGCAAACGGTAACATCTCATGCCAATCTTTGTAGGTGACTGTCATCTTTTGAATGATCTTTTTGATATTTTTGTTTGCAGCTTCAACAACACCGTTCATCTTTGGCCGATAGGGAGATGAATTGTGATGTTGAATTTTGAACTGCTCGCATAGAGCGGTGATCACAGTGTTATTCAGGTTTGTGCCATTGTCCGTGATGATCCTGTCGGAGATACCATACCGGCATATGAGGTTCTGCTTGATGAAGCGGGCAACCACATTCTTTGTAACGGAGGCGAAGGAAGCTGCTTCGACCCACTTGGTAAAGTAATCAATAGCCACCAGGATGAAGCGATGTCCATTGGATGCCGTAGGCTTGATCTCCCCAATCATGTCGATTCCCCACATTGAGAACGGCCAAGGATCTGTTAGGACATTGAGAGGAACTGGAGGAATATGTACCTTGTCAGCATAGACTTGGCATTTGTGACAAGTGTGATCGGTGGATCTGGAACTGACTGTTTAACGCTGGTTCGCGAAATGTCACGGAAGCAAGAGTCGCCACCGTCTTTTATTTTCTCCAAATGGAAAGGACAAAAGCACAGAAAAATTCCTTATAGAGATTGCTCTCGGTTCGGGAGGTAGATTATAGAAAGGGAAGGTGTTAGCACCCTTTCTATCCATGGTTATCCATGGGCTCTTAGATACTTGCTCACTTGTGTTTTCAAAAATGGTTTGTTTGCTTTTCAACTGTGGGTTTTAAAAAGTTTCTTTGAAAATTTCAGTTCGACTCTTGTATCGGTCCTCAAGAGTGTTTGAAAAATGCTTTCGAAAGCTTTTTGAAAATGTGTTGGTGTGAAAAGTATTTTTGATTTGTTTTGTTTTGAATTAGAGCAAGTATCCACGAGTCGTCTACCTACCCTAAGGAATTCGTCTGTGTAAATGTCCTTTAAAGTAGTGTCATCCCACCATCGAGAGGTAGGTAGCACCACCGTTGGAGGTGTTCGGGTCAATTCGAGGGTTCGGGACATGGTGATCACCAGAGCAATAGGAAGACACCTTAGAAGCTACCCTCATGCCAGGTTCCCGGATCATGAGAACTTACTAAGACATCCTCTACTCGACGATCACCTTTCGAGGCAAGGCAACAGTGAGGCGTACCCTAGGGGTGGTGTGTGATTTGTGTGCCAGATTCGTTTATTTTTGTCTTGTCATGTCAAAGTGATCTAAGCGTTTAATTTTATTTTAGGCCATTCATTCTTGCATGCATTTATTTAACAGTTAAAAGAGTGCGGAAAGATAAAATTCCTAAACTATTACAAAGGCGCGGGTCCACATCGCCAAATTTAATCCAGGACCCGATTTGACAGAAAATAAATAAGTAAAGTGCGAGAAATAAAATGTCCGAGTTTACAAGGCTTTGGGAGAGATACATAATTATTTAAGCAATATAAAATAAATATGCGAAATTAAACAATTAAAAGTATGGGCGTTGGACCCTTTTGCAAAAATTAAAGTTAATAAGGAATTAAAATTAAAATTTAAAAGAAAATGTTTTTTTTTGGGTATTTTTATGTTTTTTTGTGTATTTAATAGAAAAAGAATTAATTAAAATTAAAATTGAACGCGAACCCTAATTATAATGGCTTTTAAATTTATTATGAAAGTATTAAATTTTAACCTAATTTGAACCTAAGTTAATTTACATGCTAATTTAATTACAAAAATAAATAAAATAAATAAGTATTATGATGAAAAGAAAAAAAATTAAAAAGGAATAAAAATTATCAATTAAACCTAATTCTATATTTTTTATATTTTTATCATGAAAAGAATTAAAATTGCAACCTAAATTAAAACTAAATTTATTTACATACAATTTGTTTATGAAGATAATTAAATTATTTATTATATTTTTTCCATCTTTTCTGATTTTTATGAGGTTTTTGTATTTTGGTAAAAATAATTAATTAAATCAAACAAATAAAGAAAAGAAAATAACAATTGAAAATAAAATAAAACATAAAGAAAATTGAAAAAAACATTGCAAACCAGGGGGGTGGAAGTCCCAATTTAGGAGGTATGGGCTCAGCAATTCAGGCCCATTTGTATCATGGCCTTGTTGACTTTGGTGCACGCGTGTGGGACAGTTGACTCAGCCTCATGGTGTTCATCAATTCCCAGCCTTGGATGTGAATCCCTTGGACGCGTGTACACTTGGATCTGGTGGTGTATCATGGGTCATAACATAGGCGCTTCACCTGAACGTTAGAGAAAAAATATTATTGAGAAAGCATGAGACCTGGGACTCGAACCCAGGTCAGGTGTATTTCCAGCCTTGATGCGTGCCAACTGAGCCAATTGCGCGTTGTTAATATATAATAACAATCAAATAATATAAAAGAAAAACAAGGTTAGTGGGAGTCAGCGCGCGAATTTTCAAACCGGCCTATCGTTGATGGCCACGAGTTCATCTTCTTCACCTTTCCTGAAACATAAACAATGGGCAACGGTTTTCTGTGCGTTGCTTAAGGTTAGTTTCAAGAAAATAGCGACTAGCGCTATGGTGTCCATAAATTAATCGCGAGTGGTGTTTCCTCTTCATCCAAGCTTGCTGAGTCTAATGGTGGTGGCCTTGAATCCTAATTTTTCCTTGGGTGAAAAACCCCAATTCAAAACTCTGAAAACCCTAAAGATCGACCATGGTGAAATCTTATATACAGCATAAAAATCCAATTAAACATAATGGTTAGCTTTAAAACATCACAAGGAACAAGAATCAATAATTGAAATGTCATGAAAATGCATAGATTATAGAATGCGATTATGAAATTTTCATGGAATATGTTGAGTTCTGTACACCGATTCCTTGCCTTTTGATGAATGTTCTGAATTGGAATATGATCAGTGAAGCTTCAGGAAGCCAATGGAATGAATATTAGGGCTTGAATCGTCCTGTAACAATGTTTTCAGAATTGAGTTTTATGGAGAAAATTTCAAGTTTGTAATGGCCTTTCTTGCGCAGCTTTCTGTCTATGGGCATTAGGGTTGTGTTCAAGCATTTGTAGTGAATCAATTAGGTTAAGAAAATTGATAAAAATCTCTTGCAATCATGGTTTTCAATATTTGATTTTTCACCATTATGTTTCATATCTTTTTCATGTGCTTTTGTATCAATTATGCTCAAATCAAACCAAATCTTTCCCTATTGACCTATGCACGAAATATTGAAGGCAAAATATGCATGAAAAGATTTATTAGGTCAAGTTAGATATTTTTCACATATTTGAATGATTTAAATGAATTAATATAAATAATAATTCAAATAAATAAATAAAAAATGAGAAAATACTTCCCTTTGGGCCAAGTGGTCGTGCACATGCTTAGAATGATGAATCATGGAAGAAAAATGGGCCCATTAGCAATTTTAGGTCATTTGGATCAAAGTTGACTTTTCAAAATATCCAAAAATTTCCCAACTTCCACAAGGCATAACTTGCTCAATTTTTAATCTTTTCTCATGTTCTTGGACATTTTGGAAAGGTCTTTGAGTCCTCTAACCAATGCCTTTGGTCCCATGTCATTTTGATTTACCAATCTCAAGTTATGGCCTTTGACTTAAAGTCTCTTTTTGTTGACTTTTGAAAATGACCTATAATGTTGAAATTGATAACTTTTTATGAGAGCATTTCTTGGACTTGAAGTATGAAGATGAGTTGTAGGAAATGTCTTTCTCTTCAAAATGAGCTTTGGATGGAATTTTTCTGATAATCCATGTGAAAGTTATGCCCTGGTCAATTTTAGTTGACTTTTTCAGCTGTCCAAATAAGGCAACTTTTGCATCTTGATGATTTCTGAGCCAAATTTTGAGAATCATGATCAAGCATTTATCAAATGATTTTTGTGGCTTCAAAATGATATGTTGACCAAAAACTTGAACTTTTGACTGTCAAATGACCATTTTGCCCCTACAGTTGACTGTAGTGCAATTTAGGGTTTTGACTGTGCAATTTTGTGCTGTAAGTCTTGAAACTTGGTATGATGATATTTGACCATATTTGTAGGCATGTGAGACTTGATTGGGCCTTTGAAAACTTCATTTCTTTGATCAGAACACAAACCCTAGTTTTGACTGTATAGGAGACTTTTGCACTGTGTAACCCTTGGGGAATTTTGAAGCATGGCTTGGCAATTTCTTGAAAAATATGGGAGGGCAAATTTTGGGGTACAACAGTTGCCCCTGTTCAATCTTCTTAGACCTGAGGATGCAGATTGGCTGACGTGCCTTTCGTAATCCGAGGGTAGAAGATGATTGAACACTAGAGTGCCCAGAAATTTGCGCTCACACGTTAGCAGTATGATGGGGGAATGGGCTTATAGATGCCATTTAGAGGTTGCTGGATAGGATGATGGGCTTATAGATGCCATTTGGATGTTGATTGCGTAGGAGATTCCTTGGCGAGAACCTGCATACCTGCAAAACAGACAATGAGTACCTGACACGTTGCAGGAGTTGATTTTTAGATGCTTGGTATAGATATGTCCTGAATGGTTACAGGAGCTGGGTCTGGAGCTTCAAAAGATGATGAATGAACCGGGGATGGTTACTACCTCAGCCTGAATGGTAAGAGAACCTTTGGGTGATTTTAACTTCAACAACGCTCGTTGAGAAAATCCTGGTGGGAAATACCATCTTCGCAGGGTCGGGAAGAGAACCATAGGCCATTATAATCTGAAAAGGAATCACCTCACTCGCCGTCGGAGAGGGAATCATAAGAAAAGGAAATGTAACCTCACTCACCGTCGGAGAGGGAACTATAGGAGATTATCACCTCACTCACCGTCGGAGAGGGAAACATCTGAAAAGGACTTACCACCTCACTCGCCGTCGGAGAGGGAACCATAGGAGACTATCACCTCACACTCACCGTCGGAGAGGGAAACATCTGAAAAGGACTTACCACCTCACTCACCGTCGGAGAGGGAACCATAGGAGACTATCACCTCACACTCACCGTCGGAGAGGGAAACATCTGAAAAGGACTTACCACCTCACTCGCCGTCGGAGAGGGAACCATAGGAGACTATCACCTCACACTCATCGTCGGAGAGGGAAACATCTGAGATAATTTCTACTGAGTCTTCATCAGAAAAATCTGTTGTGAGTCGATTTAACTGGACTAGAGAAGGCCTTGGACGGGATAACAACAGAGAATCTTAGGGTCGATTAACTGAATCGGTCTAGGTCTTGAAATGTCTTCAACTGGAATAAGTGTCAGAACGTCGCCATATCTGGTTCATATCTGGACTATATCTGGAAGGAAATCTGGAAGCAGCGTCAGAACGTCACCATCTTTGGTTTACATCTGAAACTATATCTGGAAGGAAATCTGGAAGCAGTATCAGAATGTCACCATCTCTGGGTCATATCTGAAACTATATCTAGAAGGATATCTGGAAGCAGTATCAGAACGTCACCATATCTGGTTTACATCTGAAACTATATCTAGAAGGAACTCTGGAAGCAGCATCAGAACGTCACCATATCTGGATCATATCTGAAACTATATCTAGAAGGAAATCTGGAAGCAGTATCAGAACGTCGCCATATCTGGGTCATATCTGAAACTATATCTAGAAGGAAATCTGGAAGCAGCATCAGAACGTCACCATATCTGGGTCATATCTGAAACTATATCTAGAAGGAAATCTGGAAGCAGTATCAGAACGTCACCATCTCTGGGTCATATCTGAAACTATATCTAGAAGGAAATCTGGAAGCAGCATCAGAACGTCACCATATCTGGGTCATATCTGAAACTATATCTAGAAGGAAATCTGGAAGCAGTATCAGAACGTCACCATCTCTGGGTCATATCTGAAACTATATCTAGAAGGAAATCTGGAAGAAGTATCAGAACGTCGCCATATCTGGTTCACATCTGAACTATATCTAGAAGGAAATCTGGAAGCAGTATCAGAACGTCGCCATCTCTGGTTCACATATGAACTATATCTAGAAGGAAATCTGGAAGCAGTATCAGAACGTCGCCATATCTAGTTCACATCTGAACTATATCTAGAAAGAAATCTGGAAGCAGTATCAGAACGTCGCCATATCTGGTTCACATCTGAACTATATCTAGAAAGAAATCTGGAAGCAGTATCAGAACGTCGCCATATCTGGTTCACGTCTGAACTATATCTAGAAAGAGTTGCGATAGTTGATAGTAATCGTCTTTGTATTGACCTTTCCTGAAAAGGTAAAGCATCAGTTATATGCAAGATCATGATGCATGAACTGCATGATTTCAGGATGTACTCAAAATTGATGAGATTCGTGTAGTATGATGCATATGCATGCTATAATGTATGAAGATGTAATGTTCATGAATGTATTTTTGTCTAAGAAAATAAATCCTTGACGGGTGCCAGGAAGTCACTCCTGGGCTGATGTTGAAGAATAGATTTTGCCTCCGCTGGGGATGATAGTTGCAAGTATACCGGTAGGAGAAGATAACTTCGTTGGGGAATAAACTTGGCGAATGGATTACTCTGCGGGGAGAAAAGTACTCTAACGATCTTGCTGGGAAGCCATACTCTGTGGGGAGAGGGGTACTTTGCTGAAATGTTGATGGTAACTTCACTGGGGATACCATTGTTGTGTTGGAAGTGTTGATAAACTTCGCTGGGGATAAGAAGACTTCGCCGAGGACGATCTCTCCGTGGCTTTTGGCTGAGGATAACCCAGTTATATCCTGGTAAGGAAATAACTCTTTGAATAAAGCCGGGAGATGCGTTCGTGCTCTGCGAGGATAAGCTTCCAGAATCTACTGGGGATAAGCTTTCTGCTTGAGGAGATGAATTCCAACTTTCCTTGGGAACTAGATTGGACTCTCTTGGGGAAGTTTGAGCTGTATCGGGGAAGTGACTCCATTGAATGTTTGATATACCGTCGGGGAACAATCTTTAGGCCAAGATTGCCGGGGATGCTTGTTAAGAATGCATATATACTGCTGGGAAATGTTGAGATCTGCGGGAGGATACCCAACTTCCTTAAGTTTGATAGTAGCTTTGCTTGGAGAGTGCACTGACTTGCTGGCTCACTCTCTGGGGAATTAAGATGTGCTGGTTATGTTCTTTAGCTGAACCTACCTTGGTACCTTGGAGGATAGAACAATCAGATTGCTTAGACCACTCTTTATTGCCCCTGTTTCTATGGGGGAGGCACTTGTGGGGTGCTGATAGTTGTTGAGGGTCAAACCTTCTTCTGGTAGGCAGGTGACAAGATGACAGGACATAGTCATACGCTTTGATCCCTAACTTTTGCCTGGACCGCCCTTTCGGGTTTTCAGTCCACCGGGATACCCATTTTTGCCCAAGCCGCCTTTTCAGGTTTTTGACTTGCCGGGTGTACAGATTTTTTTTATTTCATCCCTCATTTTGCCCGAACCCTTTTGGTTCGCCGGGAAGCCCTTATTTTTGCCTAGGTGTGTCAACCTAGCGGGTCTTTGATTTTGCATAGTATTTTTTGACTATGTCCACGCTCTTAGAATGCAGGTAGGTGCCCCTGGCTGCTTGTGTTGCCATATTACCAGAAGGTGTCTGATCGTGCAAGATTCGTTGCTGGAGTGCCCCAAGTGAATCAGGCAGAGATTTGCCCCAGGCTTTTTGGCCTTTTGAGAGATTCTCTGGATCTTGACTGGATTGCCCCAGATGATGGACAATACTCATGCCGTGCCCCTTGATTGGAAGTGCTTTTGTTCACTAGGTATTCATCGTGTTAATTTCCCTGCTGTTCAAACAAAAAGTCATATGCAAACAAAGTTATGTTAAAAATGCAAAGCTTATGTCTGTCTTGAAGATTTTGAAAATGCATTCTTTTCATAAAACAAGTGATTGTTTGTAAAACGTGATGTCAACTCCGTATTTTAACGTGAGCCTTAAGGAGTCAGGATACCTTTCGTACCAGTATGCTTTCGAGCTAACCCATGCTTCAGCTAGGACTTTTGAGGGTTATAACGTGGCCTGGTTCACGGTTTTAAGAAACAAAGGATAAAGGCTCAAATTATTTGTACCCACCCGCTCTTCGTGATGTTCTCCAAACCTAAACTCAGTTGATCGTGCGTTAGACCTTGCTTGAGTCTTTGCTTTGATGTTCCAATAATGGTTCAGATGTTGATGATTTCTTTTGAATAGGCAGTCATTTTTTGCTTTGGTTGAGGGTTTGTGAGACCTCTTTCTTTTTTGATTTCGTTATCCCTTTCTTTTTTCTTTTTTTTTTGCCTGAACTGTTTCCTTTTGGAGTTACAGTCAGCAGGATGCCCCAGTTTTGTAAGTCTCCTTCATGAGTTTTGACTTAATGGGTTTTTATTTTGAGAAGTAATGACTGCCTGTCTGTATGATTGTTCGGAACCATCACTGTCTTTTGTTTTGTAAGGACTCCTTTGGTGCCATTTGTTGTGCACTTGGATCAACTGAGAGAACTACTCTGCCCCAGGTTATGATTAAGGGTTTTAAATTTCGAAAAGAAAAACTCCTACTTCTTTGGCTCAGAGGGGTTGACGAGGGATTATCATCCTTATAACTCCAGTGTTTAGGAATTGAAACAATGCCTGTACCTCATCAGCGGGGTCTGTTCAAAAGCATACTGTAATGATCGCGGTATCGTTTTCGTCATCCTCCCTCAAAAGGCTTAGAATTTTAGATCCAGAGTTGACATCAGAAAAAATATGAAAAGAAATTTGAACATAATGAAAACAATTGTATTAATTCCCAAAACAGACGTATGCGATGCATTGATAGAATAAAAGAGTTTGCTATGACATTAATTGTTTGTATAAGCAAAGAAAAATATAACTCAAAAATTCAAATAAACAAAAGGCTTCAATGATTGGGCAACGGAGCAGTGATTATGTTCAGAGTCTCAGGCACTTCAAACTGAATCTCCCCGGCGTCGATCATGTCTTGAATCTTGTTTTTGAGAGGCCAGCAGTTGTCCGTAGTATGTCCCGGGCTATCAGAATGATATGCGCACCTATCATTGGGATGATAGTTGGGAGCAGAAGTGTTCGGATTCCGGAGAGGAGCCCTTAAGGTGATCAGCCCTGCCTTCAACATTTGTTGCAGTGCTTGATCCAGCGACATGTTGATTTTGGTGTACTGTCGTTTCTCCTTTCGCTGCTGCCCCTGTCCTTGTTGAGCAGGTCCGGGATTGGAGATCTGGATTGCCCCTACCTCATGACGGCTCTTTTTATCGTGCACAGCATTGGATTCTTTCTTTCCATGATGAGGCTTTTTATCATAAGGTGCAGCCTCTTGAATTTTCCCAGACCGGATGCCAGCTTCTATTCGCTCTCCAGTCAAGATAAGATCTGTGAATCCAGCAGACGAATTCCCAATTAGGTGGTTGTAGAACGGACCAGACAGGGTCCCCAAGAACATATCGACAAGTTCCCGATCAGTCAGAGGTGGTTGTACCCTTCCAGCAAGATCCCTCCATTTCTGCGCATATTCTTTAAAACCTTCACTTGATCCTAACGACATACCCTGGAGTTGGGTACGCGTAGGAGCAAGGTCAGCATTATATTGATACTGCTTGTAGAAAGCAGTAGCCAACTCCTCCCAGTTACGAACCTTGGTCCCATCTAGCTGATAGAACCATTCGAGATGAGTCCCTGAAAGACTCTCCTGGAAGAAGTGGATCCACAAGTTCTTGTCCACCGTATATGGTTGAATCTTCCGAACATAGGACCTGAGATGTAACTTGGGACAAGACGCCCGTCATACTTGGTGAAGGATGGTGCTTTGAACTTCCGAGGAATAATCACACCAGTTGACAAACCCATATCTCCAAAATCCAGCCCAGGTACCTGTTGGATCTCCATAGCATTCAGCCTATCCTCCAACTGTTTGTACTTGTCTTCGGCAGGAGGGTATTGTTCGTCGTTGAAATCTGTCTCATTGTCGGAGACCACTGGACTGGGAACCCTTTCCTCCTGATGACTGCTCTTTCCCACAGATGGAGTTGTCCTCTCAGTTTGATCCTGCAGGGTATTCCTAGATCTGCGTCTAGGGATGAACAAAACAGTCCTCCTCTTCTTCTTTTCTTTCTTCAAGAGCAAAGCCTTCAGATCTTGTTGCCCCTGGGTTAAATTCATGATCAGCCCTTGGAACTGGGCATTCTGAGCCTGGAGGGCCTTGATAGTCTGCTCGGCTGATGATTCAGGATTCATGACGGTCGGCTGAAATAAACAGCGAAGAAGGGTAAGCAACATGTCAAAGGGATACATGCAATGCAATGAGATGTATGACATGCATGTAATGTTTTCAAGGACCTCGCGGGGTAGACAAAAAATTTGTTAGCATTTGGATCCGGTAGCTTGATTGTAAGAACTTCATATTGTTGAGAGTCCTTCGTCAAGGGTCAAAGGCTCACCATATCCAGTGGGTCATAGCCCCTGACACCCTTGGCTAGAGGAAAATAAATCCCCTTTGCCCCTTGCTGGGTAGTTGGTTCATCATGACCTGCATCACAAGCCCTTGAGATCCTTGAAATGGGTTAGGATGTATGCAATGGTATGCAATGGTATGATGTCATGCTATGCATGGGATGACGTAAGTGACCCTGTTATGAGCCCCAATTAAGGACTATAAACAAACCCTGCAAGAAATTCAGTATACTTTGTTATGAGTCCCAATTAAGGACTATAAACAACCTGCAAGAAACTTAGTAAACCCTGTTATGAGTCCCCATTAAGGACTATAAACCAAAACCTGTAAGAAACCTAGTATACCCTGTTATGAGTCCCTATTAAGGACTATAAACAAAACCTGCAAGTAGCTTATGTGTTAGATAACACGCATGCAATTAGTCAGGTACGAAGGCACACAAGTCACACAAGAGAAGCCCTTAGAGTTTAGGCCAGCATGAGGTCTAGGTATTACCCTCTTTCAGTTCGTTGGTTCATACCTGTCCTAATCAAAAGTAACCGGGTTCTTAGAGGATCCCAATATCATTGACTAACCTCAATCGGTCATAACTCCAGCATCGCAATCTTTTCTTGCGGCCAGAACCATCACGAGAGTTTAGCCTCAATGGGTGTAGCATACCGCTACTGTTCTAATGGCCAAGTTGTGTCATTTAAGGTTCTAAGGTCTGTTGGTGCTTAATGACTCCTTGGAAGACCCATATTCTCCCCGTTTCAACACGAGGGATATCGGTACAGACCAAGGCGCCACACCAACGTAGCCACTGCTTCACCCATGTCGGTATACGCCGGACAGGTCCCTCACAGCTTATGCTACCTAAACAGGGTATCCCCAGATCCGGGTTAGGATCTATGTAACTCCCATGCAACCCACAAATTTAAAGCAGACAAGTCAATACAATTGAAAACACAGTTATGAACTAACCCTAAGGTACACCTCACTTTAAGTTTGTCCCCAGCAGAGTCGCCAGTTCTGTGATCGGTGGATCTGGAACTGACTGTTTAACGCTGGTTCGCGAAATTTCGCGGAAGCAAGAGTCGCCACCGTCTTTTATTTTCTCCAAATGGAAAGGACAAAAGCACAGAAAAATTCCTTATAGAGATTGCTCTCGGTTCGGGAGGTAGATTATAGAAAGGGAAGGTGTTAGCACCCTTTCTATCCATGGTTATCCATGGGCTCTTAGATACTTGCTCACTTGTGTTTTCAAAAATGGTTTGTTTGCTTTTCAACTGTGGGTTTTAAAAAGTTTCTTTGAAAATTTCAGTTCGACTCTTGTATCGGTCCTCAAGAGTGTTTGAAAAATGCTTTCGAAAGCTTTTTGAAAATGTGTTGGTGTGAAAAGTATTTTTGATTTGTTTTGTTTTGAATTAGAGCAAGTATCCACGAGTCGTCTACCTACCCTAAGGAATTCGTCTGTGTAAATGTCCTTTAAAGTAGTGTCATCCCACCATTGAGAGGTAGGTAGCACCACCGTTGGAGGTGTTCGGGTCAATTCGAGGGTTCGGGACATGGTGATCACCAGAGCAATAGGAAGACACCTTAGAAGCTACCCTCATGCCAGGTTCCCGGATCATGAGGACTTACTAAGACATCCTCTACTCGACGATCACCTTTCGAGGCAAGGCAACAGTGAGGCGTACCCTAGGGGTGGTGTGTGATTTGTGTGCCAGATTCGTTTATTTTTGTCTTGTCATGTCAAAGTGATCTAAGCGTTTAATTTTATTTTAGGCCATTCATTCTTGCATGCATTTATTTAACAGTTAAAAGAGTGCGGAAAGATAAAATTCCTAAACTATTACAAAGGCGCGGGTCCACGTCGCCAAATTTAATCCAGGACCCGATTTGACAGAAAATAAATAAGTAAAGTGCGAGAAATAAAATGTCCGAGTTTACAAGGCTTTGGGAGAGATACATAATTATTTAAGCAATATAAAATAAATATGCGAAATTAAACAATTAAAAGTATGAGCGTTGGACCCTTTTGCAAAAATTAAAGTTAATAAGGAATTAAAATTAAAATTTAAAAGAAAATGTTTTTTTTTGGGTATTTTTATGTTTTTTTGTGTATTTAATAGAAAAAGAATTAATTAAAATTAAAATTGAACGCGAACCCTAATTCTAATGGCTTTTAAATTTATTATGAAAGTATTAAATTTTAACCTAATTTGAACCTAAGTTAATTTACATGCTAATTTAATTACAAAAATAAATAAAATAAATAAGTATTATGATGAAAAGAAAAAAAATTAAAAAGGAATAAAAATTATCAATTAAACCTAATTCTATATTTTTTATATTTTTATCATGAAAAGAATTAAAATTGCAACCTAAATTAAAACTAAATTTATTTACATACAATTTGTTTATGAAGATAATTAAATTATTTATTATATTTTTTCCATCTTTTCTGATTTTTATGAGGTTTTTGTATTTTGGTAAAAATAATTAATTAAATCAAACAAATAAAGAAAAGAAAATAACAATTGAAAATAAAATAAAACATAAAGAAAATTGAAAAAAACATTGCAAACCAGGGGGGGTGGAAGTCCCAATTTAGGAGGTATGGGCTCAGCAATTCAGGCCCATTTGTATCATGGCCTTGTTGACTTTGGTGCACGCGTGTGGGACAGTTGACTCAGCCTCATGGTGTTCATCAATTCCCAGCCTTGGATGTGAATCCCTTGGACGCGTGTACACTTGGATCTGGTGGTGTATCATGGGTCATAACATAGGCGCTTCACCTGAACGTTAGAGAAAAAATATTATTGAGAAAGCATGAGACCTGGGACTCGAACCCAGGTCAGGTGTATTTCCAGCCTTGATGCGTGCCAACTGAGCCAATTGCGCGTTGTTAATATATAATAACAATCAAATAATATAAAAGAAAAACAAGGTTAGTGGGAGTCAGCGCGCGAATTTTCAAACCGGCCTATCGTTGATGGCCACGAGTTCATCTTCTTCACCTTTCCTGAAACATAAACAATGGGCAACGGTTTTCTGTGTGTTGCTTAAGGTTAGTTTCAAGAAAATAGCGACTAGCGCTATGGTGTCCATAAATTAATCGCGAGTGGTGTTTCCTCTTCGTCCAAGCTTGCTGAGTCTAATGGTGGTGGCCTTGAATCCTAATTTTTCCTTGGGTGAAAAACCCCAATTCAAAACTCTGAAAACCCTAAAGATCGACCATGGTGAAATCTTATATACAGCATAAAAATCCAATTAAACATAATGGTTAGCTTTAAAACATCACAAGGAACAAGAATCAATAATTGAAATGTCATGAAAATGCATAGATTATAGAATGCGATTATGAAATTTTCATGGAATATGTTGAGTTCTGTACACCGATTCCTTGCCTTTTGATGAATGTTCTGAATTGGAATATGATCAGTGAAGCTTCAGGAAGCCAATGGAATGAATATTAGGGCTTGAATCGTCCTGTAACAATGTTTTCAGAATTGAGTTTTATGGAGAAAATTTCAAGTTTGTAATGGCCTTTCTTGCGCAGCTTTCTGTCTATGGGCATTAGAGTTGTGTTCAAGCATTTGTAGTGAATCAATTAGGTTAAGAAAATTGATAAAAATCTCTTGCAATCATGGTTTTCAATATTTGATTTTTCACCATTATGTTTCATATCTTTTTCATGTGCTTTTGTATCAATTATGCTCAAATCAAACCAAATCTTTCCCTATTGACCTATGCACGAAATATTGAAGGCAAAATATGCATGAAAAGATTTATTAGGTCAAGTTAGATATTTTTCACATATTTGAATGATTTAAATGAATTAATATAAATAATAATTCAAATAAATAAATAAAAAATGAGAAAATACTTCCCTTTGGGCCAAGTGGTCGTGCACATGCTTAGAATGATGAATCATGGAAGAAAAATGGGCCCATTAGCAATTTTAGGTCATTTGGATCAAAGTTGACTTTTCAAAATATCCAAAAATTTCCCAACTTCCACAAGGCATAACTTGCTCAATTTTTAAGCTTTTCTCATGTTCTTGGACATTTTGGAAAGGACTTTGAGTCCTCTAACCAATGCCTTTGGTCCCATGTCATTTTGATTTACCAATCTCAAGTTATGGCCTTTGACTTAAAGTCTCTTTTTGTTGACTTTTGAAAATGACCTATAATGTTGAAATTGATAACTTTTTATGAGAGCATTTCTTGGACTTGAAGTATGAAGATGAGTTGTAGGAAATGTCTTTCTCTTCAAAATGAGCTTTGGATGGAATTTTTCTGATAATCCATGTGAAAGTTATGCCCTGGTCAATTTCAGTTGACTTTTTCAGCTGTCCAAATAAGGCAACTTTTGCATCTTGATGATTTCTGAGCCAAATTTTGAGAATCATGATCAAGCATTGATCAAATGATGTTTGTGGCTTCAAAATGATATGTTGACCAAAAATTTGAACTTTTGACTGTCAAATGACCATTTTGCCCCTACAGTTGATTGTAGTGCAATTTAGGGTTTTGACTGTGCAATTTTGTGCTGTAAGTCTTGAAACTTGGTATGATGATATTTGACCATATTTGTAGGCATGTGAGACTTGATTGGGCCTTTGAAAACTTCATTTCTTTGATCAGAACACAAACCCTAGTTTTGACTGTATAGGAGACTTTTGCACTGTGTAACCCTTGGGGAATTTTGAAGCATGGCTTGGCAATTTCTTGAAAAATATGGGAGGGCAAATTTTGGGGTACAACAACAAGTACGGGAATATTGATGACAGTCAGCTTCCATGGTAGACCAGTAGTAGCCTGCCCTTAGAATCTTCTTAGCCATCGTATGTCCGCTCAAGTGGGTGCCAAATGTGCCGCTATGTAGTTCAGTCATGATCAGCTCAACTTCAACCTTGTCTACACAACGAAGTAGAACACAATCATGGTTGCGCTTATATGGGATACCATGCTCAAGAAGAACTTGGCAGCAAATCTCCTTAAGAACTTTTTGTCGTTGATTGAAGCTCCTTCAGGGTATTCTCGAGTCTTGAGATACCTTTTGATTTCATGAAACCAAGGTTGTTCCACTACTTCTTCGGTATTAATCTCATGATAGTGCGTAGGTTCTTCCATTCGCTCGATGGTGATTTGGGGAGCCTCATTATCCCAGTTGAGTTTAAACATGGAAGACATTGTGGCTAGAGCATCTGCTAGTTGATTTTCTTCTCGCGAAAAGTGCTCGAAGGTAATCCGCTCGAAATGAGATAACAATGTTAGGACATGTTCTTTGTATGGGATAAGATTAGGATGTTTAGTGTCCCACTCTCCTTTGATTTGACTGATAACCAAAGTTAGGTCCCTAAATACGACCAAATATTTGATTCCTAGGTCAATTGCAGCCTTGAGACCAAAGATACAAGCTTCATACTCGGCCATGTTGTTAGTGCAGCTGAAGCAGAGTCTAGCGGTGAAAGGTGTATGGCATCCTTCTGGAGAAATAAGTACCGCACCGATACCGTTGCCAAGTGCATTTGAAGCACCATCAAAGTACAGGGTCCATCGGGATCCTTGTTCAGGTCCGTCATACGGTCTGTTACCTTTAATGTTGTCCAATGTCATAATTTCTTCATCGGGGAAGTCAAACTTCATAGATTGGTAATCGTCGACGGCTTGATGAGCTAGATGGTCAGCTAGTACACTCCCCTTTATATCTTTTTGGGTTGTGTACTGGATATCATACTCAATCAGGATCATCTACCAGCGATTCTTCCGGATAAAGCAGGCTTCTCGAAGATGTACTTGATCGGATCCATCTTGGAAATCAGTAGTGGTATGTGTCAACATATACTGCCTTAGCCGGCGAGCAGCCCATACCAAAGCGCATCAAGTTTTCTCGAGCAGTGAGTAGCGAGTCTCACAGTCGGTAAACCTTTTGCTAAGGTAACAAATGGCATGCTCTTTTCGGCTAGACTCGTCATGTTGGCCCAGTACGCACCCCCATTGAATTATCCAAAACAGTCAAATACATGATTAACGACCTTCCTTCGACGGGTGGCATCAAGATAGGAGGTTCCAACAAATACTCCTTGATCTTATCAAAAGCAGCTTGACAGTCGTCATTCCATTCAACCACCTGATCTTTCTTCAACAGCTTGAAGATTGGCTCACAGGTAGATGTTAGGTGAGAGATGAACCTCGCAATATAGTTTAGGCGTCCCAAGATACCTCTAACCTCCTTCTCGGTGCGAGGGGCAGGCATTTCTTGTATAGCTTTGACTTTGGCAGGATCAACCTCAATGCCTTTATTGCTGACGATGAATCCCAAAAGTTTACCAGACCTGACTCTGAAAGTGCACTTGCTAGGGTTTAGTCTGAGCTTGTACTTCTTCAATCTGACGAACAACTTTTGCAGATGGTCGAGGTGTTCTTCTTCTGTTTGTGAACGGGCTATCATGTCGTCTACGTAGACTTCAATCTCATGATGTATCATGTCATGAAACAAAGCTACCATGGCTCGCAGACAAGTTGCCCTGACATTCTTCATTCCGAATGGCATCACTTTATAGCAGAAGGTACCCCACTGCGTAACAAAAGTAGTCTTCTTCGTGTCTTCAGGGGCCATTTTGATCTGGTTGTACCCTGAAAATCCGTCCATGAAGGAAAATACCTTGTGTTGAGTTGTGTTGTCAATCAAGATATCAATGTGTGGTAGTGGAAAATCATCTTTAGGGCTAGCCCTGTTTAAATCTCTGTAGTCCACACACATTCTGACTTTGTCGTCCTTCTTAGGCACGGGCACAATGTTAGCAACCCATTGTGGATAGGAAGTAACAGCCAGAAATCTAGCATTAAACTGCTTCATCACTTCAGCTTTGATCTTTTCAGACATGTCGGGCCTCATTCAGTGGACTTTCTGCTTGATTGGTGGACAATCTTCTCTTGTAGGGAGACGATGAACCACAATATTTGTATCCAGTCCCGGAATATCTTCATAGGACCAGGCGAAGATCTCAACAAACTCATTCAACAGTTGAACTAAGCGCTCTTTGACACTTGGCTCCAGGTTGGCACCCACTTTAACCTCTTTTCTGTCTTCGGTAGTACCCAAATTGATAGTCTCTAACAACTCTTCATGGGGCAGAATAGCCCTTTCTTCTTGTTGCAAAAGTCTAGCCAACTGTCCAGGCACTTCACAGTCCTCATCACCTTCGTACTCGGCATGATTGACCAAATCTTCAGAGTCACTGAAGGCCAAAGCAGAATAGTCACCCATGGAATCTGGAGTGGATGGGTACCTGCATTTTGTGAGTGTGCGTGTGTGTAAGGGATAGCCATCCTTAAACAAAATAAAATGTAAAAGAAAAATAAAATGAACACAAAAGTTTATAGATGAAAACGTCCATGATTCATTAAAAATGGCATATGAAGATGAAAAATCAAAACCCTTACAAATGGATCTATATGCCCCGGGAAAGGCACAAGGCAAAAGAGTATACGAATTGTTTAAAAGTTATTACAGACCAACATAAATGTTTCAAAAGATAAATTACTGATTAATGAAAGTAATGGGAACGAAGTCTTTCGCCTCCCAGTTGTTTAGTCCCTCTTTAATGGTTGGAAAGATCCAGTCTTCGAAATTGCTTTCTTCTTCATCATCTTCTAAAGCATGAATTCCATGATGAGTGATTTTCAGTGGTGGTCCTCCAGCCCGGGAGCGACGCACAGCTTTCTGGCTAGCAGCAGTGAAACCCAATCCGAACTTATCTGTCTTGTGAGGAAAATCTGGCAGTTGACCCCACACTGTACTTCCTCCTTCCTTGATCACAGCCTCCGCATCTTTAAGGGATGACATTCGGGACACAGGTTTGGTAATGATGGGCACATCAGTCATTGCCTTGGCTACCGCAACTTTAGGAGAAACCTCTTCAAAGTGTTGGAAAGGTGTTTCTATGAATTCACCATCTAACTCCACGTAGCGGAAAGAGTTAAGGTGGCTTATCATATACTCTTCCTCACCATGAACTGTTATGATTTTACTCTGAACTGGGTATTTGAGCATCTAGTGTAGAGAAGAAGTGACTGCCCCAGCATTGTGGATCCATGGCCTTCCCAACAAGCACGAATATGAAGGATGGATGTCCATCACATAAAAAGTAGAGTTGAAAATTTTCGTTCCCACCTTAATTGCGATGTCCACTTCTCCGTGAACCATCCGCTTAGAACCGTCGAAGGCTCTAACAATGATATTATTGGGCTTTAGGGTCAAACCTTCACAGTCCAACCTGTCCAATGCTTTCTTTGGTAGGACATTTAAAGATGAGCCGGTATCAACCAGAACATGAGCCAGTGTAGTTCCTCTGCACTCTATCGAAACATGCAGTGCATCATTATGCTTTCTTCCCTTGGACGTTAGATCGGCATCAGAAAAACCAAGACCATTATCGGCTGTAAGGCTAGCCACACACTCTTGAAACTGATCCGCAGAAGTTTCTTGAGGCACGTGTGCCGTCTTCAGAAATTTGATCAAGGCTTTGGCATGAGCCTCAGAGCAAAGTAATAGAGCCAGCATAGAGATTTTTGAAGGGGTTTGCCACAGCTGCTCTACGACATCATAGTCGCTCTTCTTAATTATCTTTAAGATTTCCTCCATTTCCTTTTGGGTGGTCTCGGGGATAACCAAAGTCTGAGCCCTCGTCCTGACGGGCGCTTCTTGGGTCCCCTTACCTTTATCAGCAGTAACAGCAGAGGGTACAACTTCAGGAGTAACAATTTCTTCAATCACTGGACTTTGCACAGATATCTTGACAGGCACAGGAGAACTTGAGGGTCCGAAGACTTCCCGTGGAGGAGCAATCTCCGAAGATAAGATTCTTCCGCTATGAGTTATCTTACTCGTCCCCGCAATATTTCCTACATCAGGAGTTTCTTCATCGGAATTCTCTTTGGCTGATTCGATCTGCTTGACACTATGGTAGAAGATCTCTCCTCCATAATTCCATGGTATCGTCTTGTTGGACTTATATGGGATAGGCCCCGGCATGGTAATCTTCAGTGGTACAAACTTTGGATCAGGTGTAATCTTAACAGGCCTTTTGCAGGTCTTGGAAAGATTGTCGGAAATGGTGATTATAGCAATGTCATTGATTGGAGTAACAGGAGTAACAGGAGTAACATGAGTAATAGTGTCAACAGGAGTTTTTTGAAAGAGGATTTCTTGAGTATCCATCAGGCGTTGGATGCCTGATTTCAACAGCGGACAGTCGGATTGCAAGGTTGAACAAAAGTAACAATCTTTTTCACAGCCCGGGAAAATCCCGGCTTTCAACAGATTCATCTTGATTAATGGCAACAGAGTCATTAAGTCATCAACAGCGGTAACATGAAGATCTTCTACAACGGCATGGACGTTATGACCATGTTTTGGCATAGGAGCGGATATCACATTAGGTTTTTCGGGAGCATCAAACTCTACCTCCTTGGCATCTATCAAATCTTGGATCTTGTTTTTAAGGGGCCAACAGTTGTTGGTGTCATGCCCCACACTATCTGAATGATATGCATATTTTGCATTTGAATGATAATAGGGAGAAGAGGTATTTGGTTTTTTCGGCGCTTCTTTCAAGTTGGTAAGGTTTAACTTTAACAGATGAGGGAGGACCTGAGCCGGTGTCATATTGATCCGAGTGAACTGCCGTTGTGGCATTTCCACCGTTTGCTTATTAGGTCTAGGTTAACTGCTTCGAGGTTGATCGGATGAGGAGTTCTGGATCATCACAGCCCCCACCGTTGGTCGGCGCTCCATTCTCCCTTGATTTTTCTGGGAGTAAACAGCAAAAGCTTCTTTCTTGGCTGGGAAGGTCTTCTTGACAGCAGTCGAAGCAGCTGCATCCTTCTGAATTTTACCACTCTTAATGCCAGCTTCGACCCTTTCACCTGTCAGTATTAATTCGGTGAACCCTGCAGATGAGCTCCTGATTAAGTGATTAAAGAATGGACCTGACAGGGTCCCCAAAAATATGTCAACCAGCTCTCTATTTGACAATGGTGGTTGCACCCTTCCAGCCAAATATCACCACTTTTGGGCATACTCCTTAAATCCTTCATTAGAGGCCATACCCATACTCTGTAGTTGAGTACGAGTAGGCGTTAAATCTGCGTTGTATTGGTATTGTCGGTAGAAAGCAGCAGCTAAATCTTCCCAGTTATGAACATCAAATCTCTCAAGTTGATAGAAACAGTCCAATTGCGTACCCGACAAACTATCTTGAAAAAAGTGGACCCACAGATCCTTATCAGAAGAGTGAGGTTGGATCTTTCTGACGTAGGAACACAGATGCATCTTCGGACAGGACAAACCGTCATATTTAGCAAATGTAGGCACTTTGAATTTGGGGGGAATGACGATTCCAGCAACCAACCCTAGTTCTTCAAAATCCAACCCAGGTACTCTTTGTACCTCCATGGCTGCCAACCGGTCCTCTAGATTCTTATACTTATCGTCCGCTGGAGGGTACTGCTGTTCGGAGTAATCTCCATCCTCTTCCTCTTCTTCTTCTTCAGCCTCAGATTCGGAGGGCATTGCAACTCCCTTTCCTTTACCAACCCCTTCGTCAGACGTTGAGGGGAATTCCAGAACTCTCCTAGCCTGATGCTCAAATCTTCTTCCCATAGTGGCGACACCAATTCTTTTCTTTTTCTTCTTTTCTGGTTCCTTCTATTTCTCTAACAGTGCTTTAAGATCATCTTGACCCTTTGCCAAGGTTATGAGGAGTTGTTGTAATTGTGAATTATGTGCATGCAGATCTTTGACCGTCTGCTCTATATCCATCTTGCTGAAATAAACAGCAGAAAGATAAGGAAACCTGGTGTGAAGACTTGTTTATGCATATGATGAATGATATGTTATTCATGTAATGCATTCAAGGATTCAGAAATTCAAAGTTGTTGCAAACAAAAAGAACACACGTCATATTAATAAGAAGAAATTTGTTAGTACATAAATGCCCCATGGGAAAAATATTACAAAATTCTTAATGTAAAAAGACATTGCGCATCCTCTTTGGTGCGATGTAAGTGTTAAGAGTCTCCTCTTCGTGAAGTTGGCGGGTAAGTTCCAAAACCTTCTTCTCACTGGCATATAAGTTGGCTTCAAAAGTGTTCGCTCTTCCTTGAGCTGTATCCAACTCTTTTGCAATTCTTCCAATGATGTTGGCATATCAGGATGTAGGAGGGTGTATGGAACCTCTCCTTCCATGACAGGCTCTTTGATCACTGGGAGAATGTGGGGGTAAGGCATCATAAGACTCTGGGCGCGGGTTCGTACCCACTTGAGATAAGGCTCAAGGGGGATGGAATTCTTGTGTCCCAGTGTCTTACTATCCACTTTTTTGGGCATTGTTGTACCCAAAAATTTTCCCTCTCATTTCATCAACATTTTTCATCACAAGACTCTTGGAACTCAAGATCAAGCTAGGGTTTGCTCTGCTCAAGGCACCTCCTTGCATTGTTGACCTAAATTAGGGTTTGAGTTTGCACAGGGATATTTTGAACTACAATGACCAAAGTGACTTTCATACTTCATGTTGGACTCACAAGTTTGTCCATACCAAGTTTCAAGCCTTGATTCAAATTTTTGCCCAGTCAATTTGACAGTTGACTTAGAAATCAGCTGTAATGGGGGAAAAGTCAACTGTGGCCAATTGACAGTCAAACCTCATGAAATTTGACCCACATCAACATTATGAACTCATATGAACCATTTTATCATGTTTGGATCACAATTCCACAAGAAATTTGATCAGATCACCAAAAGGGCAAAATGGTCGTTTTTAGGGTTTTGACTGCACAAAGGCAATTTTTGACTGTTTGACCTAACCAAGGGCAAATCAAGCTCAACCATGGACTCAAGGACTCAATTACATTATCTTGATCCATTCAATAAGTTCAAAATATCTCAAATGCATAGGATTGACAGATGAATTTTTCAGTCAACTGATCAAAATTTGATTGTACACTGAGAAGTCAAACTTTGACTTTTTGGTCAAAATCAAGTACCAAGGATCATTTTTCATCAAGACGTGTCAAATTATGAAATTTGTTCATCAAGAAACCCAAAAATGCAAATTAGGGTTTAAAATGGAAAATTTTCATAACTTAGAATTTTTCTAAGTTATGAAATTTTCTTATTTTTTCCTAACTTTGTCCCATTTTTTCACCAAGATGCAAATGGATTCAAACAAAACTTGAAACATTAAAGTTGTAGTCCATCACAAATTATACAACTTTGATTCACAAAGTTTTCTCAAAATCAGCTTGTATCTCAAGTTATGATTTTTGGAACATGGGTACCTAAAACTTTTAACTTAGAGAAATTTTGCCCTAGGTTAGGTAGGATTTTGACCCATCTTCTTGGCCATTTTTCACATAGTTCCACTTGGAGTTTAAAGTTGAATTTCAAATATGTATTATATTACATGTTGCAAGCTTTCCAAATTGTCCAATAACTCCTCAAACACCTTTGTGGTTAGGGAGAATCGAATGCTTGAAGTTGGCAAAAACTCACTTTGGTCCATGGCCAATACATGTTCATACCACTTGCCAAATCTGATCTAGCTAGCTTGGTTCACAATTACAGGCCTCTAAACCAGTTTGTACTCGTAAATTTAATGCATATCCATTGAGCCAAGGCATTATCTTGAGCATTAGGGCATTGTACACTAGATTAAGCCTTAAATGGAAAAAAGTAACAATGCCATTTTTGCTTGAACTTTACTTTATGTCAAAACAACATCCTAGAGCATTGAACCAGATCTTATGCTGCAAACAAAATCCACTAATTAGAGGGGCCAAGAGAGTTGTGTGCAGGGTGATAGGATGGCCTGTACAAGTCTATAACCTCACTTCCTCTCTTTTGGCTTCAAGAAGAAGAAAACTTGCAAAACACAAGGCATCTCTCACTTCTGATATATTAAACTCAAACAAAGTTGTCAAACAAGTTTTCATACACCCTAGCAAGTCAAACAATAGCCCATACAGCAACTCAAACTCCAAGCACAAATTTCAGTTTCAAGATAAGTTTTCTTGGCTTTAAACTCTTCATTTCAATCATCATCATTTGGTTCATTTTTTAGGCTAAAATGCAGTGACCTTTGGAGAAAAGGTTTGTAAAAAAAATCATGAACAATTTCCAAAATTGAGTGAGAAGTTTTCCATGAAATAGTATCATGAACAGGCATGTGTAAGGCAGCTGTTTTTCAAAATCATACAGCGTGCAATCGATTGCACAACCATTCAAATCGATTGCACGGGGTTCCAGTAGCCAAATTCCCAAATTTTTTGACTGTGCAATCGATTGCACAACCATACAAATCGATTGCACGGGGTTCCAGTAGCCAAATTTCCAAAAATTTTGAGTGTGCAATCGATTGCACAACCATGCAAATCAATTGCATGGGGTTCCAGTAGCCAAATTTCCAAATTTTTTGACTGTGCAATCGATTTCACAACCATGCAAATCGATTGCACTGGAAGTCAGTAGCCAATGTTTTGAAAAACTGAAGCGTGCAATCGATTGCACTAACATGCAAATCGATTGCACACAAATAAAAATTGATTTTTTACTTAGAAAGAGCTTGAATAAAGGATTGGACAATATAAAAATGTTTCTTTTGGTCATTGAGCATCTATATCTTAAGTTCAAGGTACAGATTATCATTATACCTTGAAATTTGCTAAGGACTTGAATCAAAGACTTAATCCAAAGAGGCTTTTAGCTTGATCAATAATTTTTGCCTTCTTTATTAATCATGACTTGTCTTCATCAAAACAAGAGTTCATTCAAGAGGCTTGAGTTTACGGCATGGGTCGACACCTAATGATCCAAAGTGTTTTCTCTTCCTTTCATTTTTCTTGATTTTTACATGCTTCATATATTTTCTTCATGGCTATTCAATATGGTTGTAATAGATAATTAGGACTTTAATTTCTTGAAATCCCCATTTGTAAACTTGTACACCCCATTCCCAAATGATTGTAATAGTGTAGAATTTAAATTCTCGCACTTTTAAATGCTTTCAATTATGCCATGATTAGACCTAGGGTTTGTATGCAAAATAAAATCAACAAATAGCTTGACCTAATCCAAAGATAACAATGCATGAAAAAACAAACACAGTGCACACTTGCACCCCTAGGGTTTTAATCCACTTGTTGCCTTCAAAAATGGGCCATGGTTGCATGTCAAGTACTTTGGCAAAACAAAAACAAAACAAAAGATCATAGTCCCTCGATGATGCTATCTGGGTTGCCTAAACAAAATGATCAAGTCCCTCAAGAAAATTGGCAAAAATACATGACACTATTGCTATCATGGTCTATACGATGACCCGCGCCAGTCCCGTTTAACAACCTAACACAAGGTTGTTCACCAAATACAATGGTGAAACAACACTGTTAAAAGGGTTAAAAACATAAGAAAGATCTTTGAGTAAATAGGGTAGACAACTCTTAGTTACTTGATCAAAACTTGCAAAAACATCCTTGCTATCTTCAAAATACACTTCGCAACACAAATTTAAAACCCTACTTTCAAACATTGAAAACTTTTCAAAAAGACAAAAACACCTTTGTATACATTCAAACAAGAATCATTACAAAGGTCGCCACAACGATGGCCTCTTTTCAAAACATATTTCAAAATCACACACAAAGCACCATTTTAAACAATTTAAAAGCAAAGTAAGTGATCTAAGCAAGTAACTAAGAGCCCATGGATAACCATGGATAGAAAGGGTGCTAATACATTCCCTTTCTATAATCTACTCCCCGAAACCAACAAAACATCTCAAAGGTCTTTCCTGTGCTTTTTGACCTTTCCTTAGGATAAAATAAAAATTCGGTGGCAACTCTTGCTAAACCTAAACATTTGCGAACACAAACGCGAAATCCCAAGTCAGTTCTCCCATCGTATCACAGAATTGGCGACTCTGCTGGGGACGACTTTAAAAGTGGAGTAACCTTAGGGCTTAGATCACCCTTTGCATGATTATATTGTTTGCTTTGATTGCTTTACATTTGGATCTCTTGTTTGGGCTTGAAATCCTCTACCCAGATTTGGGAAACATTCATAGGTAAATAGCAATACGTTGTGGAAACTGTGTGGGGTATACCGACATGGTTGAAGCAATAGCTATATTAGTGCAACATATTTGTGAGTACCGGTAGCCTTTGAGTCAATCAAAGAGAATACGGGGCCACTGAGTGATGTCATGAAGCACTAATGAACTCTTAGAACCTTACTTGACCATCTTGGCCTTTTATTAGGGGTAGTGAGATGACCGACTTTGGTGCAGTCCGAAGTTGGTAGATACTCGATACTACACTCATTGAGGGTTGTTTTCTTGGAATATTTTGGTCGCTAGTTAAGTGGCTAAACCAAAACAGTGAACAGAGAAAATAATTCAGTGATATTAAGCTCCTTAGAACCTGGTTACTATTTATAGGACAGGTTTTGAGCCAACTAAACTCAAGAGGGTACTTACCTATGAAACCTCATGCAAGCCTGAAACTAGGGTTTTGTGTGACTTGCTTGTACATGTGCTTGTGCATACATCATGAACATCATAAAGCATCATATGCATCCACTAACCATTTCAAGGGTTTGGATCTTCATCTTTGTTCTTGTTTTGTAGGTCATGGAATCTCTTCGCAGGAAAACAATTCAAGTCAACCTTGTAAGAATACCTCCTCAACTCAAGGAGCTCACTTCCAGGATTCCAGAGAATTCTCTCTTCAGTGAAAGACATGGTAGACTGCTCAACTTGGTCAACACCAACATTGAAGAAGACATGGTGAAAGTCCTCTTCCAGTTCTTTGACCCCCTACACCACTGTTTCACATTCCCTGATTACCAATTGGTACCTACTTTGGAGGAATTTTCTCAACCCTTGAGAATTCCTATTCTTAATCAACTACCCTACAACGGTACAGAAAAAGAACCAAAGCCTGAAGAGGTTGCTCAAGCATTACACTTGCAACCATCTAACATCAAGGGGCACTGGGAAACCAGAAGTGGTGTCAAGGGTTTCTTAGCTAAGTTTCTGTTTGAGAAGGCACAAGACTGTTGGAATTCTCTTGATTTACAAGCCTTTGAAGAGATCATGGCACTCCTCATCTATGGGTTGGTCTTTTTCCCAAACCCTGATCAGCTTATAGATGTGAATGTTGTCAAGATTTTCATATCCAGGAATCCTATACCTACATTGCTTGGGGACATCCTACACTCATTTTACACATGAACAATGAGGAAAAGAGGTGTTCTCATGTGTTGTACTCCTCTCCTAGCAAGGTGGTTTATTTCTCACCTTCCACAATCAGTTTTGAAGAATGAGCAGGGTTTAAGGTGGTCACAACGATTGATGACCCTCACACACTCTGATGTACATTGGTGTTCTCGGTCTAGAGAAAATGTCATCATCATTGATCGTTGTGGGGAATTTCCTAATGTCCCACTACTTGGCATTAGGGGAGGCATCACTTACAACCCCTGTCTAGCTTTGAGACAATTTGGATATGCTCGGAGGGATGGCCCTCACGACATGCTGATTTCTGACCTAGTTTTTGACTTCGACAACGATGCGCAAGGACTTTGACAAAGGTTCATAAGAGCTTGGAGGATGCCCAACAAGGTAGATAGTAAGACACTGGGGCACAAGAATTCCATCCCCCTTGAGCCTTACCTCAAGTGGGTACGAATCCGCGCCCAGAATCTTATGATGTCATACCCTCACATTCTCCCCTTGATCAAAGAGCCTGTTGCGGAAGGAGAGGTTCCATACACCATCATACATCCTGACATGCCAACATCATGGGAAGAAATGCAAAAGAGTTGGATCCAACTCAAGGAAGAACAGAATACTTTTGAAGCCAGCTTGTATGCCAGTGAGAAGAAGGTTTTGGAGCTTACCCGCCGACTTCATGAGGAGGAAACTCTCAACACTTACATCGCACCAAAGAGGATGCGCAATGTCTTTTTACATTAAGAATTTTGTAATATTTTGCCCATGGGGCACTTATGTACTAACAATTTCTTCTTAATATGACGTGTGTTCCTTTTTATTTGCAACAAATTTGAATTTCTGAATCCTTGAATGCATTACATGGATAACATACCATTCATCGTATGCATAAACATGTCTTCACACCAGGTTTCCTTATCTTTCTGCTGTTTATTTCAGCAAGATGGATTTGGAGCAGACGGTAAAGGATCTGCAGGCACAAAATTCACAGTTCCAGCAACTCCTCATGACCTTGGAAAAGGGTCAAGAGGACCTCAAAGCTCTGTTGGAGAAGAACAAAGAGAAAAAGAAAAAGAGACCTGGGGTAGCCATTTTGGGAAGGAGATTTGAGCATCAGGCCAGGAGAGTTCTCGAGTTCCCCTCAACGTCTGACGAAGGGGCCGGTAAAGGGAAAGGGGTTGATGTACCTTCTGAATCTGAGGTTGAAGAGGAGGAAGAGGAAGAAGACGAAGACTACTCTAAACAACAGTATCCTCCAGCGGATGACAAGTATAAGAATCTTGAAGATAGACTGGCAGCCATGGAGTTGCAGAGGGTACCCGGTTTGGATTTTGAAGAACTAGGGCTGGTAGCTGGGATTGTTATCCCTCCCAAGTTCAAGGTGCCAACATTCGCCAAGTACGACGGTCTGTCTTGCCCAAAGATGCACCTGAGATCGTATGTCAGAAAAATCCAACCCCATTCATCTGATAAAGACCTTTGGGTGCACTTTTTTCAAGACAGCTTGTCAGGAACGCAGTTGGACTGGTTTTATCAGCTCGAGAGATCAGAGGTTCACAATTGGGAAGACTTAGCTGCTGCTTTTTATCGTCAATATCAATACAATGCTAATTTGGCGCCCACTCGTACTCAGTTACAAAGTATGGGGATGGCTTCCAATAAAGGGTTTAAAGAGTACACCCAGAAGTGGCGTGATCTGGCTGGAAGGATGCAGCCGCCGTTGTCAGATAGGGAGTTAGTTGACATGTTTATGGGGACCCTATCTGGCCCCTTCTTCAATCATCTAATCGGGAGTTCTTCCGCGGGATTTGCTGAACTAATTTTGACCGGCGAAAGTTTCGAGGCCGGTATTAAAAGTGGAAAGATCCAAAAGGATGCTTTTGCATCCACAGCTGTTAAGAAACCCTTCCCAGCAAAGAAGGAAGCATATGTTGTGTACTCTCAGAAGGGTCAGGGAAGAACCGAGCATCGGCCGACTGTAGGGGCGGTGATGATTCAAAATTCGTCAAATGATCAACCTCGTAACAATTAGTCGAGACCAAATCAACAACGGGTAGAAAGGCCACAACGGCAGTTCACCCGCATCAACATGACGCCAGCTCAGGTACTCCCCCACTTGTTGAAGTTGAATCTTACCAGTTTAAAGGAAGCGCCAAAGAACCCTAACACCTCATCTCCATACTACCACTCCAATGCCAAGTGTGCTTACCATTCCGACAGTGCTGGGCATGATACTAATGATTGTTGGGCACTTAAGAACAAAATCCAGGACTTGATTGATGCCAAAGAAGTAGAATTTGATGCTCCTAAGAAGCCCAATGTAATATCTGCTCCGTTGCCCAAGCACGGTAATAATGTTCATGCTGTTACGGAGGACCTTCATGTTACTGATGTTGTTGGCCTGTTGACGTTGTTACTTGTGATTAAAGAAAATTTGATGAGAGCCGGGATCTTTCCTGGTTGTGGTAAAGACTGTTATTTTTATTTAAACATACGAGGTGATTGTCCAATGTTGAAGTCAGGTGTCCAACGCCTGATGGATACTCAAGAGATACTTTTCCAGAAAACCCCTGTTGATACCTTCAATCCTGTTACTCCTGATACTTTTGCTACTTCAACCAACGATATTGCGATCATAACCATTTCCGACAATCCTCCCAAGGCTTGCAAAAGGCCTGTCAGGATTACACCCAACTCTAAATGTGTACCTTTAAAGATCACCATTCCGGGACCTGTCCCGTACCAATCAAGCAAAACAATACCATTGAACTATGGGGGAGAAATCTTCTACTATGGTATCAAACAAATTGAGGCAGTCCAAGAAAATTCTGAAGAAGAAAACCCTGATATAGGGAACATTGCGGGTACAAGCAAGATAACCCGCAGCGGCGGATCTTTTCTACGGAGATTGCTCCCCCTCGAGCAGTTTTCGGACCCTTGAAAGCTTTTGTACTTGTCGGACCATCTGTGCAAGGCCCAATGAATGAAGAATTGGATACTCCTGAAGAAAGACCATCTGCTGATACTACCAATAAGGGTAAGGGGATACTAGAAGTGCCTGTTAGGACGAAGGCTCATGCTGTGGTTATCCCCGAAACCACTCAGAAAGAAATGGATGAAATCTTGAAAATAATCAGAAAAAGTGACTACGATGTTGTGGAACAGTTAGGGCAGACCCCTTCTAAAATTTCAATGTTGGCTCTTATGCTCTATTCTGAAGCCCATGCTAAAGCCCTAATCAAGTTCTTGAAGGCGGCACATGTACCCCAGGAGACTTCGGCTGACCAGTTTCAGGAATGTGTGGCCAGTCTTACTGTTGATAATGGCCTTGGCTTTTCCGATGCTGACTTGACTCCCAAAGGAAGGAAACACAACAACGCGTTACATGTATCAGTTGAATGCCGGGGAACCACTCTCTCCCATGTCTTAGTTGATATTGGTTCTTCCTTGAATGTGCTGCCGAAGAAAGCTTTAGACCGTTTGGACTGCGAAGGACTGGCCCTCAAACCTAGTAACATCATTGTTAGGGCCTTTGATGGGTCCAAAAGAATGGTTCATGGAGAGGTTGATATTCCTATCAAAGTAGGCACAGAAGTTTTCAATTCCACCTTCTACGTGATGGACATTCGTCCGTCATATTCGTGTTTATTAGGAAGACCATGGATCTATTATGCCGGGGCAGTTACCTCCTCTTTGCACCAAATGCCGAAATATCCTGTTAAGGGTAAGATTATAATAGTGCACGGCGAGGAAGAGTACATGATAAGTCATCTCAATTCCTTCCGCTATGTGGAGTTGGATGGCGAGTTCATCGAAACGCCTTTCCAACATTTCGAGGAAGTTTCTCCTGAGGTAGCAGTTGTTAAGATAATGGTTGAGGTGCCTATCATTCCCAAGCATGTTCCTAGGATGGCATCTCTTAAAGACGCAGAGGCGTTGATCAAAGAAGGGAAGAGCACAGTGTGGGGGAAATTGCCTGATTTTCCCCATAAAACGGACAAGTTTGGATTAGGGTTCACTGCTGCCAGACAAAAGGCTATGCGTCGCTCCAAGGCTGGAGGACCACCCGTCAAGATCTCTCACCATGGAATCAATGTTGTAGAAGATGAAGACGAAGAGAGCCACTTTGAAGATTGGATCTTTCCGACCATCGAAGGGGGTTTGATAAATTGGGAAGCAAAGGATTTTATTCCCATCACCTTTATCAACCAGTAATTTTATCTTTGAACAATTTCCCATTTTATGGTCTGTAATAACTAAACAATTTGCACATTATTTTCACCTCATGCCTTTGCCCGGGGTATGTAGGTCCATTTGTAATGGCTTGATTTTCTTCATAATCATATGCCATGTTTTAATGAATCATTGGACGTTTTCATAAACTGATGTGTTCATTTTTCTTTCCTTTTGCATTTTTGTTTTGTTTAAGGATGGTTATCCCTCACACACACCCACACTCACAAATGCAGGTATCCATCCATTCCGGATTCCATGGGTGACTATTCTGCTTTAACCTTCGATAACTCTGAAGATTTGGTCAATCATGCTGAGTATGAAGTCGACGAAGATTGTGAAGTGCCGGGAGAGTTAGCCATACTTCTACAACAAGAAGAGAGGGCCATTCTGCCTCATGAAGAGTTGCTAGAAACCATCAACTTGGGGACAGAGGAAGACAGGAAGGAAGTAAAAGTGGGTGCCAACCTGGAACCAAGTGTCAAGGAGCGCTTGGTGCAATTGTTGAACGAATATGTTGAAATCTTCGCCTGGTCTTATGAAGACATGCCAGGGCTAGACACAGATATTGTGGTTCATCGTCTCCCTACAAGAGAATATTGTCCACCAGTCAAGCAAAAGGTTCGCCAGATGAGACCTGACATGTCTGAGAAGATCAAAGCTGAGGTAATGAAGCAATTCAACGCTGGCTTTCTGGCTGTTACTTCCTATCCACAATGGGTCGCTAACATTGTGCCCGTGCCTAAAAAGGAAGGCAAAGTCAGAATGTGTGTGGACTATCGGGATTTAAACAGGGCTAGCCCTAAACACGATTTTCCACTGCCACATATCGACATCTTGGTTGACAACACAGCTCAGCACAAGGTCTTTTCCTTCATGGATGGATTCTCGGGATATAACCAGATCAAAATGGCCCCCGAGGACATGGAGAAAACTACTTTTGTCACGCAATGGGGTACCTTCTGCTACAAAGTGATGCCATTCGGACTGAAGAATGCAGGGGTAACTTATCAGCGCGCCATGGTAGCTTTGTTTCATGATATGATACATCATGAGATCGAAGTTTACGTAGACGACATGATATCTCGATCATAGATAGAAGAAGAACACCTTGATCATTTGTAGAAGCTGTTTGCCAGGTTGGAGGAGTATAAGCTCAGACTGAACCCAAGCAAGTGCACCTTTGGAGTTAGGTCTGGTAAACTTTTGGGATTTATTGTCAGGAACAAAGGCATTGAGGTTGATCCAGCTAAAGTAAAGGCTATACAAGAAATGCCTACCCCGCACTGAAAAGGAGGTTAGAGGATTATTGGGACGCTTAAACTATATTGCGAGGTTCATCTCTCACCTGACATCTACCTGTGAGCCAATCTTCAAGCTGCTGAAGAAAGATCAGGTAGTTGAATGGAACAATGATTGTCAAGTTGCTTTTGATAAGATCAAGGAGTACTTACTAGAACCTCTTATTCTGATGCCACCCGTTGAAGGAAGGCCGTTAATCATGTATTTGACTATTTTGGATAATTCAATGGGGTGCGTGCTGGGCCAACATGACGAGTCTGGCCGAAAAAAGCATGCCATTTATTACCTTAGCAAAAAGTTTACCGACTATGAGACTCACTACTCACTGCTCGAGAAAACTTGTTGCGCTTTGGTATGGGTTGCTCGCCGGCTGAGACAGTATATGTTGACTCATACCACTTTGTTGATTTCCAAAATGGACCCGATCAAGTATATCTTCGAGAAGCCTGCTCTATCCGGAAGAATCGCTAGATGGTAAATGATCCTGACTGAGTATGACATCCAGTATACTACCCAAAAAGTTATAAAGGGGAGTGTACTAGCTGACCATCTAGCTCATCAAGCCGTCGAAGATTACCAATCTATGAGATTCGACTTCCCTGACGAGGACATCATGACATTGGACAACATTGAAGGTAACGGACCGTATGACGGACCTGAACAAGGATCTCGATGGACCTTGTACTTTGATGGTGCTTCGAATTCACTTGACAATGGTATCGGTGCGGTACTCATTTCTCCGGAAGGTTGCCATACACCCTTCACTGCCCGACTTTGCTTTAGCTGTACCAACAACATGGCCGAATATGAAGCTTGCATCTTTGGTCTCAAGGCTGCTATAGACTTGGGAATCAAATCATTGGTCATATTTGGGGACTCAGCTTTGGTTATCAGTCAAGTCAAAGGAGAGTGGGATACCAAACATCCTAATCTTATCCCATACAAAGAACATGTCTTGACGTTGTTGCCTCATTTCGATCAGATTACCTTCGAGCATTTCCCGCGAGAAGAAAATCAGCTAGCAGATGCTCTTGATACAATGTCTTCCATGTTTAAACTCAATTGGGATAACGAAGCTCCCCAAATTACCATCGAGCGAATGGATGAACCTGCGCACTGTCATGAGATTAATACCGAAGAAGTAGTGGAACAACCCTGGTTTCATGAAATCAAAAGGTATCTCCAGACTAGATAATACCCTGAAGGAGCTTTCGTCAATGACAAAAAGTTCTTAAGGAAATTTGCTGCCAAGTTATTCCTAAGCAATGGCATCCTTTATAAGCGCAGCCATGATTATGTTTTACTTCGTTGTATGGACAAAGCTGAAGCAGAGTTGATCATGACCGAGATACACAGTGGCACATTTGGCACCCACTTGAGCGGACATACGATGGCTAAGAAGATCCTAAGGGAAGGCTACTACTGGTCTACCATGGAAGCTGATTGTCATCAACATTCCCGTACTTGCCACAAATGCCAAGTCTACGCCGACAAGGTGCATATTCCTCCTGTTCCTCTCAACATTCTGACAGCTCCTTGGCCATTCGCAGTGTGGGGCATTGACATGATTGGAGAGATCAATCCTACGACATCCAATGGACATCGCTTCATCTTGGTCGCTTTTGATTATTTCACCAAGTGGGTCGAAGCATCTTCCTTTGCCTCAGTTACAAAGAATGTGGTTGCCTGCTTCATCAAGCAGAACCTCATATGCCGGAATGGTGTCCCCGACAGGATTATCACAGACAATGGTACGAATTTGAACAACATTATGATCACCACTCTATGCGAACAGTTCAAGATTTATCATCACAATTCATCTCCCTATCGGCCGAAGATGAACGGTGTTGTTGAAGCCGCGAACAAAAATATCAAGAAGATCATTCAAAAGATGACTGTCACCTACAAGGACTGGCATGAGATGTTACCGTTTGCTCTGCATGGATATCGTACCACGACACGTACTTCAACAGGGGCAACCCCGTTTTCTTTGGTGTATGGCATGGAAGCTGTTTTACCTTTGGAAGTTCAGATTCCTTCCTTAAGGATTATGAAGGACGCTGGTTTAAGTGAAGACGGTTGGATTCAGACCCGGCTTGATCAACTTAATTTGATCGAGAAAAGTGACTTACTGCTGTTTGTCATGGTCAGACGTATCAAAAACGGATGATCAAGGCTTTCTATAAGAAAGTCAGGAGTCAGGTATATCAAGTCGGAGATCTTGTAATCAAGCGGATCATTTTACCGCAATGTGATCCCAGGGGCAAGTGGACTCCTACCTACGAGGGACCATTTGTGATCAAGAGCATCTTTTCTGGTGGGGCAATGATTCTGACCACCATGGACGGTGACGACTCGCCACACCCTGCGAACACCGACATAGTCAAAAGATACTACGCATAAAAACGACTCGGCAAGTTGAAAACCCGAAAGGGCGACTTGGGAAAAATGGGCATCCCGGTGAATCGAAAACCTGAAAGGGCGGTTCAGGCAAAAATTAGGGATAAAACAAAAAAATTGTACACCCGGCAAGTTGAAAACCCGAAAGGGCGACTTGGGCAAAAAAAGGGTTTCCCGGTGGATCGAAAACCCGAAAGGGCAGTCCAGGCAAAAGTTAGGGAATTAAAGCGTATGACTATGTCTCGTCGGATCACTTTAAGAACAATCTCTTCACCAACAAACTCCAAGCTTCTGATCAATCCAGTCATCGACGGACGAAGCAACGAATGGACAAGATATTCAGAGTTGTGAAGGCTATAGCAGAATGGGAATCCCATGGAATTGTTACACATAGCCATCTTTCTTTTTTATAAAAAAATTTCAATTTTTACGACAACATTCTCTTACTAGGATGTCTGTCTCCTTTGTACAGAGATACTTACAAAAGTTAATACAAAGATACTTCAAAGTGCAGAAATTCGCTTGCCTTTCTTTTCTTGTTACACTTATGTTTATTTGAAAACGTCCAATGTTTTGTTAAATAGGCATATGCATTTGAATATAATCATTGCTTACAAATAAAGCGAAATTGAGAAAAGATAGTTACTGTTAGGTTGAAGGTGTAGGAAGATATCTTTATGCTGTTCTAGAAAGGAAATCCCCTATGGCATACCTTTCAGATCCACAACAAAGCAAAAATTTGGAGTATATGTCCCCAGCGGAGTTAAGCTTCAAGATCCCCAGCGGAGCCGATACTCTCTAAACTTGATCCCCCAGCTGAGTTGAGTTTCAAAGTTACCATCAGAGTTTAGACTCCCGATCCCCAGCGGAGCCCGAAAACCCTAAAAACCTATCCCTGACGGAGCCAGAATATTCTAAACCTTCTTCCCCAGAGAAGTAGAATTTCCAACTATCGACCCCCGGTGGGAACTGTTTAACTTCCCCCAACTTCCCCAGCAGTTTGGCATACAACCCAAAACTCCTGATCCCATCGGTCGAGTGTACATTCTCCCCAGAGTTATCTCCCAGCAGATCGAAGATTCTCAGTCTCATTTCTCCAAACAGAAACATCCCAGGTTCCAACTCCCCAGTAGAGGCTTGCAGAATTTTCCTTAGTTCCCAGGAAAGTCTTGAAGAATCCTCATTCCCCGCAGAAGTTGTCAGAACCCTTGTGAATCCTCATAAGTCACTAAGGATTTTCAATCCCCAACATTAGTCCCAGGATTTCTCATTTCTCAAACAATCAGAAATTCTTTAACCACCAAGCGGTCAGCAAGAGTTCCTTATCTTCAACAAAGATTTTTGAGTCCTCAGCATCGGTCAGGATTTACTTTCCCCAGCAGCAGCCTAAGGATTCTCAATCCCCAGCAGTTATCAAGGATTTATTTCCCTCAGCAAGACAGCTAGTCAGCTTACATGCACATCCATTACATTCATATATCATAAACATTGATGAAATACAGTTCATTGCATCATACATATCATGCAACATAACTTCGTGTTTTAGCTAACATTTTACCCTTTTCAGGATAAGATTAAAAGGTTGTCGTTAACGATTATTCAGATACAGTATGGATACACCCCAGACACGGCAGTCATTCTATTACTCATTCAGAATTTCAATTCAAATACAGTATGGATACACCCCAAACACAGCGGTCATTCTATCACTCATTCAGAATTTCAAGTCAAATACAGTACAGATACACCCCAGACACGGCGGTCATTCTACTACTCATTCAGACTTCAACAATTAGATACAGACTAGATACGATCCAGACACGGCAGCCATTCTATCTCTCATTCATATTCAACTATCAACTTCAAGTTCAGATATGCTCCAAACACGGATGCCATTCTGGCCCTTACACCAGCAGCTTGAGTCTCCCCAGTGCAATCGCCACGTAAGTTATTCTGTCACTTATTCAGATTCCAGTTACAGTCTCAGATACACTCCAGACACGGCAGTCATTCTACTACTCATACAGATCTCAACTTCAAATACAGTCCAGATACGCTCCAGACACGGTTGCCATTCTGTCACTCATTCAGAATTTATCCTCAGCCCAGAGATGCTCTATACACAGATGTTTCTCTGTTGCCCATTCAGAGTTCAGATACAATACAGATACACTCCAGACATGGCAATCATTCTGATATTCATTCAAAATTCAAATACAGTTACAGCTCGGATATGCCCCAGACACGGACGCCATTCCTTTGCTCATACAGACTCAGTCTCCAGATACAGTTTAAATGCATTCCAAACTCGGATACCATTTTGGTGCTCATTCTTCCGACCTACAACATTACTGTTCAACAAATATTCTTGGATGGAATCTTTAAGCCCATCTCCATCAAGATTCTACCATCTCCAAATGGCATCTTTAAGCCTATTCCCACATCTATGTTTTGGCGAGTGCAAATTTACGGGCACTCTAGTGTCCAATCCTCTTTTACCTTCGAGTCGCAAAAGGCAAACCTGCCAATCTAACTCTTCAGGTTCAAGAAGATTGAACAGGGGCAACTGTTGTACCCCAAAATTTGCCCTCTCATTTCATCAACATTTTTCATCATAAGACTCTTGGAACTCAAGATCAAGCTAGGGTTTGCTCTGCTCAAGGCGCCTCCTTGCACTGTTGACCTAAATTAGGGTTTGAGTTTACACAGGGATATTTTGACCTACACTGACAAAAGTGACTTTCATATTTCATTTTGGACTCACAAGTTTGTCCATACCAAGTTTCAAGCCTTGATTCAAATTTTTGCCGAATCAATTGGACAGTTGACCTAGAAATCAGCTGTATTAGGGAAAAAGTCAATTGTGGCCAATTGACAGTAAAACCTCGTGAAATTTGTCCCACATAAACATTATGAACTCATATGAACCATTTGATCAAGTTTGGATCACAATTCCACAAGAAATTTGATTAGATCACCAAAAGGGCAAAATGGTCGGTTTTAGGGTTTTGACTGCACAAAGGCAATTTTTGACTGTTTGACCTAACCAAGCGCAAATCAAGCTTAACCATGGACTCAAGGACTCAATGACATTATCTTTATCCATTCAACATGTTCAAAAGGTCTCAAATGCATAGGATTGACAGATGAATTTTTCAGTCAACTGATCAAAATTTGACTGTACAATGAGAAGTCAAACTTTGACTTTTTGGTCAAAATCAAGTACCAAGGATCATTTTTTATCAAGACGTGTCAAATTATGAAATTTGTTCATCAAGAAACCCAAAAATGCAAATTAGGGTTTAAAATGGAAAATTTTCATAACTTAGAATTTTTCTAAGTTATGAAATTTTCTTATTTTTTCCTAACTTTGTCCCATTTTTTCACCAAGATGCAAATGGATTCAAACAAAACTTGAAACATGAAAGTTGTAGTCCATCACAAATTATACAACTTTGATTCACAAAGTTTTCTCAAAAGAAGCTTTTATCTCAAGTTATGATTTTTGGAACATGGGTACCTAAAACTTTTAACTTAGAGAAATTTTGCCCTAGTTTAGGCAGGATTTTGACCCATCTTCTTGGCCATTTTTCACATAGTTCCACTTGGATTTTCAAGTTGCATTTCAAATATGGATTAGATTACATGTTGCAAGCTTTCCAAATTGTCCTAGAACTCCTCAAACACCTTTGTGGTTAGGGATAATCGAATGCTTGAAGATGGCAAAAACTCACTTTGGTCCATGGCCAATACATGTTCATACCACTTGCCAAATCTGATATAGCTAGCTTGGTTCACAATTACAGGCCTCTAAACCAGTTTGTACTCCATAATTTAATGCATATCCATTGATCTAAGGCATTATCTTGATCATTAGGGCATTGTACACTAGATTAAGCCTTAAATGGAAAAAGCAACAATGTCATTTTTGCTTGAACTTTACTTTATGTCAAAACAACATCCTAGAGCATTGAACCAGATATTATGCTGCAAACAAAATCCACTAATTAGAGGGGCCAAGAGAGTTGTGTGCAGGGTGATAGGATAGCATGTACAAGTCTATAACCTCACTTCCTCTCTTTTGGCTTCAAGAAGAAGAAAACTTGCAAAACACAAGGCATCTCTCACTTCTGACATATTGAACTCAAACAAAGTTGTCAAACAAGTTTTCATACACCCTAGCAAGCAAACAACAGCCCATACAGCAGCTCAAACTCCAAGCACAAATTTTAGTTTCAAGGTAAGTTTTCTTGGCTTTAAACTCTTCATTTCAATCATCATCATTTGGTTCATTTTTAGGCTAAAATGCAGTGACCTTTGGAGAAAAGGTTTGTAAAAAAAATCATGAACAATTTCCAAGATTGTGTGAGAAGTTTTCCATGAAATAGTATCATGAACAGGCAGGTGTAAGGCAGCTGTTTTTCAAAATCATACAGCGTGCAATCGATTACACAACCATGCAAATCGATTGCACGGGGTTCCAGTAGCCAAATTTCCCAATTTTTTGACTGTGTAATTGATTGCACAACCATGCAAATCGATTGCACGGGGTTCCAGTAGCCAAATTTCCAAAAATTTTGAGTGTGAAATCAATTGCACAACCATGCAAATCAATTGCATGGGATTCCAGTAGCCAAATTTCCAAATTTTTGACTGTTCAATCGATTGCACAACCATGCAAATCGATTGCACTGGAAGTCAGTAGCCAATGTTTTGAAAAACTGAAGCGTGCAATCGATTTCACTAACATGCAAATCGATTGCACACAAATAAAAATTAATTTTTTACTTTGAAAGAGCTTGAATAAAGGATTGGACAATATAAAAATGTTTCTTTTGGTCATTGAGCATCTATATCTTATATTCAAGGTACATATTATCATTATACCTTGAAATTTGCTAAGGACTTGAATCAAAGACTTAATCCAAAGAGGCTTTTATCTTGATCGATAATTTTTGCCTTCTTTATCAATCATGACTTGTCTTCATCAAAACAAGAGTTCATTCAAGTGGCTTGAGTTTACGGCATGGGTCGACACCTAATGATCCAAAGTGTTTTCTCTTCCTTTCATTTTTCTTGATTTTTACATGCTTCATATATTTTCTTCATGGCTATTCAATATGATTGTAATATATAATTAGGACTTTAATTTCTTGAAATCCCCATTTGTAAACTTGTACACCCCATTCCCAAATGATTGTAATAGTGTAGAATTTAAATTCTCGCACTTTTAAATGCTTTCAATTATGCCATGATTAGACCTAGGGTTTGTATGCAAAATAAAATCAACAAATAGCTTGACCTAATCCAAAGATAACAATGCATGAAAAAACAAACACAATGCACACTTGCACCCTAGGGTTTCAATCCACTTGTTGCCTTCAAAAATGGGCCATGGTTGCATGTCAAGTACTTTGGCAAAACAAAAACAAAACAAAAGATCATAGTCCCTCGATGACGCTATCTGGGTTGCCTAAACAAAATGATCAAGTCCCTTAAGAAAATTGCCAAAAATACTTGACATTATTGCTATCATGGTCTATACGATGACCCGAACCTGTCCCGTTTAACATCCTAACACAAGGTTGTTCACCAAATACAATGGTGAAACAACACTGTTAAAAGGGTTAAAAACATAAGAAAGATCTTTGAGTAAATAGGGTAGACAACACTTAGTTACTTGATCAAAAATTGCAAAAACATCCTTGTTATCTTCAAAATACACTTTGCAACACAAATTCAAAACCCTACTTTCAAACATTGAAAACTTTTCAAAAAGACAAAAACACCTTTGTATACATTCAAACAAGAATCATTACAAAGGTTGCCACAACGATGGCCTCTTTTCAAAACATCTTTAAAAATCACACACAAAGCACCATTTCAAACAATTGAAAAGCAAAGCAAGTGATCTAAGCAAGTAACTAAGAGCCCATGGATAACCATGGATAGAAAGGGTGGTAATACCTTCCCTTTCTATAATCTACTCCCCGAACCCAAGAAAATATCTCAAAGGTCTTTCCTGTGCTTTTTGACCTTTCCTTAGGATAAAATAAAAAGTCGGTGGCGACTCTTGCTAAACCGAAACATTTGCAAACACAAACGTGAAATCCCAAGTCAATTCTACCACCGTATCAAAGGCATCCTCCATGCTCAGATAAACCTTTGTCGAAGTCCTTGAGCGTCATTGTCAAAGTCAAAAACCAAGTCAGGAATCAGCATGTCGTGAGGGCCATTCCTTCGGGCATACCCAAATTGCCTCAAAGCTAAACAGTGGTTGTAGGTAATGCCTCCCCTAATGCCAAGTAGTAGGACATTAGGGAATTCTCCGCAACGATCAATTATGATGACATTTTCTCTGGACCGAGAACACCAATGAACATCAGAATATGTGAGGGTCATCAACCGTTGTGACCACCTTAAACCCTGCTCATTCTTCAAAACTGATTGGGGAAGGTGAGAAATAAACCACCTTTCTAGAAGAGGAGTACATCACATGAGAACACCTCTTTTCCTCATTGTTCGTGTGTGAAATGAGTGTAGGATGTCCCAAAGCAATGTAGGCACAGGATTCCGAGATATGAAAATCTTGACAGCATTCACATCTATAAGCTGATCAGGGTTTGGGAACAAGACCAACCCATAGATGAGGAGTGCTACAATATCTTCAAAAGCTTGTAGATCTAGAGAATTCCAGCAATCTTGCGCTTTCTCAAACAGAAACTTGGCCAAGAAACCCTTGACACCACTTCTGGTTTCCCAATGACCTTTGATATCAGATGATTGCAAGTGTAAGGCTTGAGCAACATCTTCAGGTTTTGGTTATCTTTCCGTACCGTTGTAGGGTAGTTGATGGAGAATAGGAATCCTCGGGAGTTGATAAAATTCCTCCAAAGTAGGCACTAGTTGGTAATCAGGGAATGTAAATCAATGGTGTGGTGGGTCAAAGAACTGGAAGAGGACTTTCACCATGTCTTCTTTAATGTTGGAGTTGACCAAGTTGAGAAGTCTACCATGTCTTCCACTGAAAGGAGAATTCTCTGGAATCTTGGAAGTAAGCTCCTTGAGTTGAGGAGGGATTCTCACAAGGTTGACTTGAATTGTTTTCCTACGAAGAGATTCCATGACCTACAAAACATGAACAAAGATGAAGATCCAAACCTTTGAAATGGTTAGTGGATGCAAACGATGCTTCATGATGTTCATGATGTATGCACAAGCATATGTACAAGCAAATCACACAAGATCCTAGTTTCAGGCTTGCATGAGGTTTCATAGGTAAGTACCCTCTTGAAGTTAGTTGGCTCAACCTGTCCTATAAATAGTAACCGGGTTCTAAGGAGCTCAATATCACTGGATTATTTTCTGTGTTCATTGTTTTAGTTTAGCCACTTAACTGGCGACCAAAATATTCCAAGAAAACAACTCTCAATGAGTGTAGTATCGAGTATCTACCAACTTTGGACTGCACCAAAGCCGGTCATCTCACTACCCTTAAAAAGGCCAAGATGGTCAAGTAAAGGTTCTAAAAGTTCATTAGTGTTTCATGACATCACTCAGCGGCCCTGTATTCTCTTTGATTGACTCAAAGGCTACCGGTACCCACAAATATGTCACACTAATATAGCTATTGCTTTAACCATGTCGGTATACCCCGCACAGTTTCCACAATGTATTGTTATTTACCTATGAATGTTTCCCAAATCCGGGTAGAGGATTTCAAGCCCAAACAATAGAACCAAGTGTAAAGCAATCAAAGCAAACAAGATAAGCATGCAAAGGTGATCTAAACCCTAAGGTTACTCCACTTTTAGAGAACTCCCCAGCAGAGTCGCCAGTTCTGTGATACGGTGGGAGAACTGACTTGAGGTTTTGCGTTTGTATTCGCAAATGTTTCGGTTTAGCAAGAGTCGCCACTAACTTTTTATTTTATCCTAAGGAAAGGTCAAAAAGCACAAGAAAGACCTTTGAGATGTTTTCTTGGGTTCGGGGAGTAGATTATGAAAAGGGAAGGTGCAAGCACCCTTTTCATCCATGGTTATCCATGGGCTCTTAGTTACTTGTTTAGATCACTTGCTTTTGCTTTTCAATTGTTTGAAATGGTGCTTTATGTGTGGTTTTGAAAGATGTTTTAAAAAGAGGTCATCGTTGTGGCAATCTTTGTAATGATTCTTGTTTGAATGTATACAAAGATGTTTTGTTTTTTGAAAGGGATTTCAATGTTTGAAAGTTTGTTTTTGGGAAATGTTTTGAAATTGTGTGGTGAAGTGTGTTTGAAAATAGCAAGGATGTTTTGCAAGTTTTTTGATCTAGTAACTAAGAGTTATCTACCCTATTTTACTCAAAGATCTTTCCTATATGTTTTTAACCCTTTTGATAGTGTTGTTTTACCATTGCATTTGGTAAACAACCTTGTATTAGGATGTTAAACGGGATAGGCGTGGGTCATCGTATATACCATGATAGCAATTGTGTTAAGTATTTTTGGCAAATTTTCTGAGGGACTAGATCATTTTGTTTAGGCAACCAAGATAGCGTCATCGAGGGACTATGATCTTTTGTTTTGTTTTTGTTTTGACAAAAGTACCCAACATGCATAACATGGCCCATTTTAAAGACAACAAGTGGATGCAACCCTAGGGGTGCAAGTGTGCATTGTGTATTGATTTTCATGCATTTTTGTCTTTGTATTAGGTCAAGCTACTTGTTGATTTTGGATTTTTGCATACAAACCTTAATCTCTAATCATGGCATAATTGAAAGCATAAATGCGTAAAATAAATTTATACTATTACAACATGATTATGGGGATGGGGGATACAATTTTGAATGGGGATTATTTGACAAGAAATTAAAACCCTAGTTTTACTATTACATCCAAATTGAATCAAATGGCATGAATAATAAATGAACAATATTCAAATAAATAAATTAAATAAGTATTCAAAATAATATGAATATGCAAAAAAAAGGTTTTTTTGTTTATTTCTATGTATGTAAAAATATTTAATGTAAAAAAAGAAAGAAAGAAATAAAAAGATTATTTTTTTGGTTAAGGGTAAAACCCTAATTTTCTTTAAGACAATAAATATATTAATTATATTATTTATATACAATAAAATAAAATATTATATGTAAAAAAAATAAAATATATTTAGAAAAAGTATTGTGTGTGTGTGTGTGTATTAATTATATTAAATATGATAAAATAGAATAAAATATATACAAAAAATAAAAATATATTTAGAATAATATTTTTAATGTGAATAAAAATAAAGAATAAAAATAAAAGTATAATTTATATATTATTTTCAAGTTTTTAATAAATAAGATAAAAGTAATTAAATTGTTTTAATGTTAGAAAGAAATAAAAAAAATGTAAAGTAAATGTAAAAAATTATAAAAATATTTTTTGGGTATTTTTATATTTAGAAAATAAAAAAATAAAATCAGAAATGAAAATAAAATGGAAAAATACAAAAGTATGAAGAAATGGGCCAGGGGGTGCAAAAAGTAAAAGGGGGGTGTCAATAGTGAGCCAGGACCAAGCCCAGCCCAACACACTTCATCTTCAACCTCTGACTTTCAAAAACGCGTGCGCCTGTACAATTGCTAGATCCTGCATACGAGCTCTATTGCAAAAACACATAACATCAAAGTTGTAGAGCTTTTCAAGACAAATCCAACCATATAAAAAACTAATCCTAACTCTCAAAGACCAGAGAGAATTTCACTTGCCCTAAAATCTAACCTAATTTTTTCAGTATGTTCATGGACCAAATTCTCTTAGCATGCTTAATAAAAATGAAAATTGAGCATATGTATAGCTTCATGGCTATGAATACTACATTTCTTATTCACAAACCTAAGTCTAAATGTTCCTAAATAGATAGATAGGAAGTTGATAAAAACCTGTTTTATCCGACTTCGTGTATGGCAATGTGGAGCTTTTCAACAAGGCTTGAGATGTCTGGGAGCTTGCTTGAACTTCACTTGACCTTCTCCAATACCCTGCTTGCCTTGAATATGCTTAAACAAGCCTACATAACTCAACCTGCACAAGCTCAAAATGAAAATGGCAAACCCTGTAAATGGAGTTACAGTTGGTGTTTAAGGTTTGGGATAGCTTGGATGAGTTATGTGGAAGATGTTTGAACCAACTTGGGGCAAAACACACGAGCAAAAAGTGAGATAAAACTCAAGTTGCAGATTCTGCCCTGTTTTGCCAATGGAAGGTGATTTTGAACTATGGGATGTTTTAGGGCTCAAAGGGTCGTGTTTCTGGCTCAAAGGGGTGTGAGAAAGATGTCTCAAATGCTTGCACAAGTTCGTTTTGGCTGATGTTCAAGTTCTAGTGTTTTTGACAAATTTCTTGGTTATGAAGCAAAGTGTGTGAAGTGAAGTGAAACAGGAATGTACAGGCTATCCATATGCTTGCACCCTCTGCTCTTGGCCCCTCTAATTTGTGGATTTGATTTGCTACATAAGATATGGACCAATACTCAAGAAATCAGTTTTGACATAAAGCAAGATTTGGCAAAAAAATGGAAATGTTGCTTTTTCTACATAGGGATTAATTTTGTGTGCAATGTTCTAATGACCAAAACAATGCCTTAGACCAATGGATTTGCATTAAATTATTGAGTGTGGAATGGTTTAGAGGCCTGTAATCTAGTGCAAAGCATGCTGACTTGAAATTGCAATTTGTATCAACATGAATATGCCATGGATGAAAAGTGAGTTTTTTCCAACTTCAAGCCTTCGATTCTCCCTAACCACAAATGAGTTTGGAGAGTTCTTGGACATTTTGGAAAGCTTGCAACATGCTCTACAATACATCTTTGAAATTCAATTTTAGATTCCAAGTGTAACTATGTGAAAAATGGCCATGAAGATAGGTCAAAATCCTGCCTAAATTAGGGCAAAATTTCACTAAGTTAAAAGTTTTAGGGACCCTTGTTCCAAAAATCATAACTTGAGATCCAAGCTTCTTTTGGGAAAATTTTGTGAATCAGAGTTGTATACTTTGTGGAGGTATACAACTTTCAAGTTGGAAGTTTTGTTTGAATCCAAATGCATCATGGTGAAAATGTTGGGCAAAGTTAGGAAAAATTAAGAAAATTTCATAACAGAAAAATTCTAAGTTATGAAAATTTTCAACTTTAAACCCTAATTTGCAAAAATGGGTTTCTTGATGAAAAAGTTTCATGTTTTGACACATCTTGATGAAAAAAGACCTTTGGCACTTGATTTTGACCAAAAAGTCAATGTTTGACTTTTCAGTGTACAGTCAAATTTTGATCAGTTGACTTAGAAATTTATCTGTCAATCCAATGCAATTGAGATCTTTTGAACCTTGTAAATAGGTCAAGATGGTGAAATTGAGTCCTTGAATCCATGCTTGAACCCAATTTGCCATTGGCTAGGTCAAAAATCAGAAATTGCCCTTGTGTAGTCAAAACCCTAAAAATGACCATTTTGCCCTTTAGGTGATCTGATCAAATTTCTTGTGGAGTTGTGGTCCAAACTTGATCAAATGGTTCATATGAGTTTATAATGTTGATGTGGGTAAAAATTTATGAGGTTTGACTGTAATTTGGCCACAATTGACTTTTCCCTAATACAGTTGATTTCTAGGTCAACTGTCTAATTGGCTGAGCAAAAATTTGATTCAAGGCTTGAAACTTGGTAGAGGTAATCTTGTATGTCCAACATGAAGTATGAAAGCCATTTTGAGCATTAGAAATCCAAAAATCCTTGTGCAAACTCAAACCCTAATTTAGGTCAACAATGCAAGGAGATGTCTTGAGCAGAGCAAACCCTAGCTTGATCTTGAGTTCAAAGAGCCTTGTGATGAGAAATGTTGCTAAAATGAGAGGGAAAATTTTGGGGTACAACACCTATCAACAATCACCCAAATCTCATCGTGTCCTCTTGGTGTATTCAGTAACCCCGTTACGAAATCCATATAAATGCTATCCCATTTCCATTCTGGAATCTCTAACGGTTGCATCAACCCTGCAGGTTTCTGATGCTCCACTTTAGACTTCTGACAAGTCAAACAAGCATAAACAAACTGATCCACCTCTCTCTTCATGCTCGACCACCAAAATAGTTTCTTTAAATCTTGATACATTTTGGTCGCTCCGGGATGAATACTCAAATTGCTTCTATGACTTTCTTCCAAGATCATTCTTTTCAAATCCATATCATCGGGAATACAAATCCTATCACGGAACCTCAAAACACCCTGAGCATCTAACTTGAAATCTTCATTTTCAGTTTGTCCAATACCAACCAACAAATCAACAAGTTTCACATCAAGCTTCTGAGCTTCTCTAACACTATCAAGGAAATCATTATTGATCTTTAACATCCCCAAGATAACACTCTTCGGCGTCACTTCTATTACAAGACTCATATCTCTAAATTGCTCAATCAATTCCAACTCTTTCACCATCAACAATGACATATGCAAAGTCTTTCGACTTGAAGCATTGGCCACCAGATTAGCTTTACCAGGATGGAAATTCAATCCAAAATCATAATCTTTCAACAATTCAAGCCACCGTCTTTGCCTCATATTAAGCTCTTTCTGATCGAACAAGTACTTAAAACTTTTATGGTCACTAAATACTTCAAATCTAGAACCATAAAGATAATGCCTCCAAATCTTAAGCACAAAAACAATTGTTGCAAGCTCCAAATCGTGCGTAGGATAATTCTTCTCATGAATCTTCAATTGCCTAGAAGCATAAGCAAGCACTTTACCATTTTGCATAAGTACACCACCTAAACCCATCTTAGAAGCATCACAATAAACAACAAACGGTTCTTCAGGATTAGGTAGAATCAAGATCGGAGCCGTTGTCAACCTTTTCTTCAATTCGACAAAACTTTCTTCACACTTGACATCCCACACAAACGCAGCTCCTTTACAAGTCAAATTTGTCAAAGGAAGTGCCAACTTAGAAAAACCTTCAATGAACCTTCTATAGTAACCAGCCAATCCTAAGAAACTTCTAATCTCAGTAACAGACTTAGGAGTTTCCCATCTCAACACATCATCAACTTTAGAAGGATCAACTGTAATGCCATCACCAGAAATGACATGCCCCAAAAAGCTCACTTCACTTAACCAGAACTCTCACTTTGACAACTTAGCATAAAGCTTCTTCTCTTTCAGAACTTCCAACAGGATGCGCAAATGTTCTGCATGCTCTTCTTCCAATTTAGAATAAACCAGAATATCATCAATGAAAACAACCACGAAACGATCTAAGTAAGGATGGAAAATACGATTCATGTACTCCATGAATACTCCCGGTACATTAGTGACACCGAAAGGCATCACCAAATATTTGTAATGTCCATACCTCGTCCTGAAAGCAGTTTTCTGAACATCCTCTTCTTTCACCCTTATTTGATGGTAACCCGATCTCAAATCAATCTTGTTGAACATGCGAGCGCCAACCAATCGGTCCATCAAATCATCAATTCTAGGAAGTGGATACTTATTCTTGATAGTCACTTTATTCAACTGACGATAATCAATACAAAGTCTCATGCTACTGTCTTTCTTCTTCACCAATAACACAGGAGCTCCCCACGACGACACACTAGGTCTAACAAACTTCTTCTCGAGCAAATCTTCTAATTGGCTCTTCAATTCTACTAACTCATATGCGGACATCCTGTATGGTGCCATAGAGATAGGCCTGGTAACAGGGACAAGATCCACAGAAAATTCAACTTCTCTTTCTGGAGGTGCACTAGGAATCTCATCAGGGAATACTTCGGGAAAATCGCACACCACCGGAAAGTTTGCTATCATAGCTTGACTCTCCATAGAAAGAGTCGCCATAAACAAGAAAACCAACACCTCATCCTTCATGAACTCATTCAAATGCTTCGTCGACACCAACATAGATTGTTCTTCTTCTACTAAGGAAGAAAACCTTACAGTGTTGTCATAGCAATTGATATGGACATAATTAGCTTTCAACCAGTCCATACCTAAAACCACGTCCAAACCGACAAGAGGTAAACAAACAAGATCCACCACAAAGTCTCTATCAAAGATTGATAAAGGGAAACTTGCACACACAAAAGAAGTAGTAACCGTTCCCTTAGCCGGAACTTCTACCACCATATCTCTATCCAGAGACGACAAAGTGAGACCCAATCTCTTTACACAATCAACAGCAATAAAACAGTGAGTAGCACCAGTATCAATAATAGTAATAAGAGGAAAGCTATTAATGAAACTAGTACCTCGAACAAGACCATCCTCATTTTCCGTCGGAGCACCCGACAAAGAAAACACCTTTCCTGCTCATTGAGTCTTCTTAGGCTTCTTACATTGAGCACTAATGTGACCTCCCTCGCCACAATTAAAACAGACCACATCCTTATGTCTACAATCGCGAGTCATATGGCCCACTTCTCCACATCGGAAACATCTCACCTCATTCTCCTTAGCTCTAACATCGCTTCGACAAACATTACTTTTGTGGCCAGGTTTCCCACACTTGTAACAAACAATACTAGCAGGAGCATCTCCCCCACTAGTTCTTCGCCCTTGAAACGCTTTTTGTTTCCCTTTACCAGCTGAAGCATCATACGGTTTTCCACGGCTTTGCTGACCTTTGTTTCTCTTATCAGACATAATCTTATAATGAGGATTATTGTCCTCCTCAAAGATCCTACAACTATCAATCAAATCCGAAAAGACACGGATTTTCTGATAACCAACAGCTTTCTTAATCTCAGGACGCAAACCATTTTCAAACTTGATGCATTTAAAGAACCTGTCATTCGGCCCATCATAATGCGGATAGAACTTGGCCAACATAGTTAACCTTGCAGCATAATCAGTGATAGACATGCTTCCTTGCTTCAGCTCGAGGAACTATATCTCTTTCTTTCCCCGAACATCTTCCGGGTAATACTTCCTCATGAATTCCCTTCGGAAAACTTCCCATGTCACTTCCTCACCAGCAATCTCAAGCCTCTGACGGGTTTCAACCCACCAGTCATCCGCTTCAGCACTTAGTTTATGAGTACCATAACGGATCCTTTGCACAGGAGTGCAATCCATCACACGAAAGATTCTTTCAATCTCCTTCAGCCACGCCAAAGCACCTTCGGGATCATACTTTCCTTGGAAAGTAGGAGGATTCTCTCTTTGGAAGGTTGCCAAACTATGAGACCCAGCGTTCTCGTCAGCATTCGGCGGGTTTTGGAAAGCCTGAGCCATTGCCTACATAGCAGCAGCAAGAGCCTCATCATTCCTACTAGTGTTCCTTCCAGCCATAACAACTTCTGCTCAAAACAAAACAAGGATTAGAATCAACAAATAACAATACTTGATTGTTAGGCAACAACAAACTCAACAACTTGGCCAGACAGACCGACCTGCTCTGATACCACTAATGTAACACCCCAATTCTACCCCTCGTAATTAATAATAAAATCAGAGTTTCAAAATTTCATCCAAACATAAATTGAGGTATCACATATTCATGTTTTTCATCACTTTGCATTATAATGCTCATCACAAAATCAAAAGTCGGATATACCAATTCATAACATAAATCATCATATAAACATATGACTAATCACAGCACAACGAATGTGTTCACAAAATGTATGTATCATCATATTATCATCAATACATAAAGTCATAAGATAGTATATATAAACTATCCTATCAAAATAATAACGTCACCCAAATCCTAAGTGTTACTACTATCAGAGCAGAGTGACTCAAAATAAAGAGACTCGAGCTAATCATCATCATCCTCGCGGATCACCTACATGTTACCAATATAAAGGCAACGGCGAAGCAAGTAAAGGGTGAGATACTCCAAAACATATAATTAAAGGCATGATAAAATATATAAATAGTTTTGGAATCATAAATGATATAGGTTAATAAGAATATGTCAACAAATATCAAATCTCACATACTTTAAAATCATCATTTAGTGTATGAGATCAACACTTTAATATCATCACATAATTTTCATGAAATTATCACATCATAATCACTTTATGTTCAACACAAAAATCATCACAAAACAAAGTATCATATAACATCGCAGTTCATTATAAGCCATCAAATAAAACTCAACGCCAAAAGACTCAAAAATAAACATAACTGACTCCATGAGACACGACTATGTTATGCATGTGGTACCCGTCGCTTTATCCACAATTAGGGACATTCGGCATAAAAGCCCATCGTCGCTTTGGCATAAAAGCCCTCGTCGCTTGGCATAAAAGCCCTCATCGCCAATGCAATATATGTGACTCAACAACACGACATCACAAACACGACACAACAAAACTTCATCATCGCATATCAAAATTGGTATAAAACCCACGTCGCCATATTTATCCACATCAAGATAAACATATCATCGCATCGCATATCATCAAGTATTCATTATAAATAGACCGTTGCAAACATCATATTTAATCACATCACATCATTATCAAATAATTCACTAAATTTAAAACACGGAAAAATAGTCAAACATCAATAATCGTCGCGGGAATCATTCATAAAAATCGGCACCAATCATAATCATTAACGTCGCAATCGGATTGTCCATACGTGACTTAAACCGACTAAAACGCAACTCGGTTCAACTTAACCGTAAATTGACTTATTTCGGGTCGCTCCGTTAAAAACTCGTAATCTCGAAAAACTAACCTCACCACAATGTTCTAAACGTCAAAATTAGCTAGCACTGTAATTTTTGTTCAATTCGGAGCAACTAGCTCTGTCGCCGAAATTTCCAAAATCGGGAAATTGGAACATAATTGGATTCCAAATTAAATCGGATAACTTATGTCATATTTGTATTTAATTAATATAAATATTTAATATATTAAATTAAGAAAATAAAAACAAAACATAAATTAATTAATTAATTTTCCTAAGCTTATCTTCCATACTGTAAGTTTATTAATTTCTAAACATAATATAATGATAGCATAACTCTAAGTTAGACTTGCTGCCATTGCGTTTTGTTCTTCTAAGGTACTGCAAGTTTTAGTTTCTAACTTCATATAATATAATATACTTATAAACTTCATTTTAATAAACACAACTAGTTTTCATTCTTTCTAAGCCACTGCTAGTTCTTGTTTCTAACTACTGCTAGTTTCTTTTTGTTTTCTAAACCATACTGCTATTTTAAAAACTAAACTTAATTAATATAATTTAGTTTTTCTAATTTAATTTCTATTAACATAACAATAATCCCACAACACTAACACCTAAATTAACTCTCCTAATTCATCTCAACAAATCTCAAAAACCCTAACATCAATTTTTTTCCCAAATCCAAAATATACCAAATCAAACCCTAACTATAAGCATTGGAAAATCAAACCCCTTACCTTAAATGCTTGAGTTGATTCTTGATGTTCCAACCCTAGCTTTGGCTTTGTTCTTGCTCTTCTCTTCTCCAAGACTCTCTTCTCTCAAAATCTCTCTATCTCTGTGTTTTTAATGTTAAGACATAAAACAAGTAGTGTTGTGTTTGGTTTAGGTACAAGACTTGCAAGGCAAAGTTACTAGAATACCCTTCTTGAAATATACTACCAAATAATACTAAATAATATTATTAACTCAAATAATTAAAATAACTCAAAATAATTAAATATCAGTCCGAATAATATTTTACCGAACCGAACGGAATAAAAACCGGATCGAACAAAATAATTACCGGTCCCTCAAAATAAATACCGGACCGAATAAAGTAATTACTTGTCCCTCAAAACAAATACTGGACCGAATAAAATAATTACCGGTCCCTCAAAACAAATATCGGACCGAATAAAATAAATATCGGACTAAATAAAATAATTACTGGTCCCTCAAAACAAATACCGGACCGAATAAAATAATTACCTGTCCGAATAAAACATCATTGAATATATTAACAGATATACTGGTTAATTTAAATATTCTCGTCGCAAAAATAAACGTCAAACGGTAACTCGAAAATATTAATATAATATTAAATAAAACGGGGTGTTACATCACGACAGCAGACATACCACTCTTTTCAAAGTCTTATGGAATCTCAATTGGAGATATCTCGCGAGCAACATAGGCAACAAGCCCAGTTTCAGAGGCACTCCGCCCTCATGGAGGCCACTCAAGGTTCCCTTTTAGGCAACCTTCGCGAGATTCAGAGTTTACAGATTGCCTTGTCCGCCAGATTCGACCAGTTCGAGGCTTCTCAGAGTAGTCGTCGTTGCAGCCGATCCCGTCATCCTAGACACTCACCGCAGGATGGCGAGGGTCCCAGCCATCCTTAGTACTTTACCAGGTGACTCTTTCCTTATCTTATTTCATAACATTAGGGATAATGTTCGATTTAAGTGTGGGAGGAGATTTACTCGCTTTCGCTTTATTTTTCTCGCTTTATTTTTCCTTTCCTGCATTTTCCTTCTCGTTATTTTACTTCTTTATTTGCTTTAGTTTGCTTGTTTTCTTTATTTTCAAAATAATACATGTGTTTGACGAGTCATCTATATCTGTATGGTCTAGTGTATGTCCACTCCCCCATTTCTTGAGCCTAACCGAAATTTTTTTCTAAGAAAAACACTGTGTTTTGAACTTAGTTGGCCTATAAGACCTGGTTGAGATAGGATGTAGTATGACTTGGGAAAGCCCTTTTGAAGCATCAACGTCGTTTTTACACCTTAAGCTCCGTAAATTTAGGAATTTGATCCTGATACCCCCTATGACGTAGCCTTAAAATTTTCATTCTTAAATCCTTGAATAGTTTATCCTAGCAGTCAGCTCCGGTCTAAGCATGCTCTACATAGGGGACCGAAGAGAAGTGAATGATCTATATGCTATATTCTTATTATAAACTACAACCCCGGGATAAGTGACCCTTACAAAGTCATTTAACTTAACAAAAGTTGTATGTTGAAAAATAAAGCTAAAGCAAAAGCAAAAGAAGAAAAAAAAGAATTTTTTTATCCATCTTTAGTTGGTTCAGAGATATCTGGTGCTGAACTTGGTAGGGCGGATTACGATCTGATCCCCCACAACTATAAATGGGTCAATAAAAGGGGTTACACCAACTTTTTGTACCAGAGCCCTGCGTTTTATGATCAGAATCACTACCTGGTCACTTTACTATGAGCATGTAAAAATAATGGGCTTAATGTGATTGCGCCTGAATGAAAAAGGATTTGAAAAAAGGAAAAATATAGGCCTAAGCATAATGGCATGATATGGATTGGTTCGTAAAAAAATGAAGCTTATGTCCGTTTTACGGAAGAGTGTCACTACGATATCCTTGGTTTGAATCAGTCAGTACCTATCAATACATCCCTATTTTAATTCCAGAAGCCCCTTGATGCCCAACTTGTTCACTAACACCGTTTTTCTTCTTAATCAATTTAGAGTTTTTGCTTGAGGACAATCAAAGGTTTAAGTGTGGGAGAATTTGTTAACACTTACTTTACACTTGTTTTTTACTCTGATTTCACATGTTATTTAGGTTTTTTATTATTGTTTTCTCGTATTATGCCTATCTTTTGTTTCCTTTTCAGGTATTTCAATTATCCAGAGCTCCCTTGAAGAAATGAAGGAAAACAGACTGAAAAACAGGAGTTTAGGTCAAATTTGCACTCATGACGTCCACCATAGCGCCAACCATAGGGTAGGCCATGACGTGGACCACCTCTTGCTGACCTCAACTGCCACGTTCCCCACTTCCTTTCATTTACACTCATGGCGGGTGCCACCTTTGGACGATGTTTTCCCCCCCAAAAGGAGTTGGGGGGCATTCCTGTGATTTCCTGCATTCTTCATCCTCTATAAATAGAAGTTCCTGATTTCATTTCAATTCACTCAAGCTTAGTTGCAAACTTGATCCAACCATAGTTGCAAACTTAAGCCATATAATTTCACCATTGTAAAGCGATAGTTCTTCACATCGGGGAATTATTGCACTGTTGATTGAGTTTGTGATCGAGTTCGTAGATTGAGTCTGTAATTGAGTTTGGAGCACTTCGGCAGAAGTTTATCCTGCCACATTTATTTTCAACTACTGTTTATTTCCAGTCGCATTTTACTTCCAGTTTGTACCAAATTTAAAACCTCCCCGTTTGGAGCAGGTTTCTATTTATATTTCCCGCACCTGCTTTTACTTTGTTTATTTCCCGCACCTGATTTTACTTTGTTTATTTCCCGCACCTGCTTTTACTTTGTTTATTTCCCGCACCTGCTTTTACTTTGTTTATTTCCCGCACCTGCTTTTACTTTGTTTATTTCCCGCACCTGCTTTTAGTTTGTTTATTTCCCGCACCTGCTTTTACTTTGTTTATTTCCCGCACCTGCTTTTACTTTGTTTATTTCCCGCATCTGCTTTTACTTTGTTTATTTCCCGCACTTGCTTTTACTTTATTTATTTCCCGCACCTGCTTTTACTTTGTTTATTTCCCGCACCGCACTTTAAATTATTTACTTTCTCGCATGATTTATTTTAACATGTCTGTTTACATTCCCATGTCAGGTTGAACCTTACTGGGCTAGAATGTAAGGAATCTAGTTAGATCGATATTCCAAATAATGTGTCAATAGAAATGCTTATGGGCTATTTTGGTTTTTAATACGAGTTTTATGTACTTTATTGTTGTTAGGTAAGATCGAAAGTCATCCAACCCTTTGTTAAACTCGGTTAGTTCTAACTGGTCAAAGGAAGCGAAAGCGCTTTGTCCGGTTAGTTAGAGATTTTTATTATCAAAGAAATCAATTTTGAAACTATTTTTGGACGCGTTTATAGGGTTAAAGTTAGGTCCCCTTTTTATTAGAAATTCCAGATCAAAATACTTTTCTACTTGGTCAAGTACTTTATTTCTTAAAAATGGGTTTATTACTTTAACACAATGCGTGCCTTTTTATAAGTGACGATAAGAAGGTCTGATTAGAGAGTAAACTCGGTTCTGATTATGCGAAAGCGACAGTTCCTGTTAAATTAGTTATTTTCTTTAGTAGAAAATATTTCCCTATAAGTAGTTCTATTCCGAAGCATTACGAATATCATCTGACTATGTGAATTACATTCGACCCTGCTTTTATATCTGAAATTTATTTCGCCGCACTTTACTTTCTTGCATGCTCAATTCCCTATTTAATATTGACTTAGCTAAACACCGTAATAATAGGAAACGATAGATTGACGATTGGTCTTTGTCGATCGATAAACTTTTATATTACTCTGACGCGATTCGTACACTTGCGAATACACCGCATCAAGAAACCTCAACTCTTCTTATTCCCGAGCTAAACTTTGGATACGAGCCCTTTGATTACTCATATGGATTCTCATCCATTCCATTTCATCTTGCAGTTGTTCCAACTGGTCATCCTTGTTGTTGTCAGGATATTTCTTGGTCAGATTCTCGTTGATGAGTGCTTTAAACTCTTCTTGCCCCTTGGATAGGTTGAAGAACATTTCCATGGACTGAGCCTCTTGAGTTTGGATATCTCTTACTGTTTATTCGAGAGCCATTTATTTTGCTGAAATAAATAGCGAAGGGATAAGAAGCCTGTCCGGAGAATACCTGTTATGCAATGACATGTATGATATGTAAATGTTTTCAAGGATCTCGAGGGTTAAACAATAAAATGTCAGAAGTTGAATTTTGCAGCTTTGATTGAAGAACTTTCGTATCGCTGAAGGTCCTTCTACAAGAATCAAGCTCACCATATCGAGTGGGTCATCGCCTATGACTCGAGTTATTATGCTTTTACGGCATTGGCTAGAGGAAAATAAATTCCCTTGCCCCTTGATAGACGTCTGATTTACCATAACCTGCATCACAGGCCCTTGAGATCCTTAAAATGGTTAAGGAAATGCTATGGTATGATGTGTATTCTATACGTCAATCAAAAGTGTAAGGTGATGAAGATGAGTGAGTCTTGCAAGAAAACCAGTTTATTGGACAATGTATACAAACAAAGTCCTGTAAGGAATACCAACACAAGCCCTGCAATGAGTTCAAGTTGTTAGATAATGAAGGCAAACAAGTTACACAAGCATCCTTAGGTTCAGGCTTGCATGGGGTTTGTAGGTAAGTACCCTCTTGAAGTTTAGTTGGTTCAACCTGTCTTAGAAGAGTAACCGGGTTCTAAGGAATCTCATATCACTGACCTTTCTTTTAGGCATTGTTCTAGCTCAAGCACCAAAGTATTGCGGCAAGAATATCCCAAAAGTCTAGTCTCAATGAGTGTAGTATCGAGTACTAACCAATCTTCAGTCAGAACCAAAGTCGGCCATCTCACTACTTTCTAATGGCTTAGGATGAGTCAATTAAAGCTTTTAAAGGTCAATTTGCGCTTAATGACACTAAGGAATCCTAATGTTATACTTGACTAACTCAAGGAACATTAGTACAAACCAAAGTATCACGCTAACATAGCTATCACTTCATCCATATCGGTTTATGCCGTACAACCTCCATGATTTATTGCTACTTACCTAATAAGGTGCTCCCAGATCCGGGTGTAGGATCTTTTAGTAAAAACCCAAACAAACCCTCAAAAGTAAAGCAGACAAAGCATACAAGGTAAAGCAGTTTAAAATGAACTAGACTCTAAGGTAATCCCACTTTTTAATAATCCCCAGCAGAGTCTCCAGTTCTGTGATACAGTGGCAGAACCGACTGTTAATACTAGTTTTGCATTTGTGTTTGCAAATGTTGCGGTAAGCAAGAGTCACCACTGACTTTTCTTTTATCCAAATTAAGGAAAGAGTGAAAAGAATAGAAGAAGACCTTTTCGAGAATTTTCTGAGTAAGGGGGTAGATTATGGAAAGCGAAGGTGTTAGTACCTTTTCCATCCGTAGTTATCTACGGGCTCTTAGATGCTAGCTCATGTTTTGAAAATTGCTTGTGCTTTGTGTGTTTTGAAAATTTGTTTTGAAAATGCCTTAGTATGGCGATTCGCTTTATGATAACTCTTGTATCAGTCCTCAAGAGTGTTGACAAAGCGAATGTTTTTTTAAGTGTTTTTGAAATGTATAAGTGTAAAGAGTTTGTTTTATTTGAGAAAGCATTTAACATCTATCTACTTTGACTCGAAAAGGTCTGTTCTTTTCCTCCTATCCTTTAGACAGTGTTATCCTACTATTAGTGAGTAGGTAGCCCTAGTCATTGGATGTTTGAGGGACATTCGAAGGGACGTTACGGTCACGAAGGCAACTTGGCAAGAAATTTTAGTAATTGTCCTAAAGTTCTAAGATCACTTTTAACTGAGACAACATCGAGAGGGTCATCGAGGGACTTGTGATCTTTTCAAACTAGAGGACATCCACTAAAACTTCTCACGTTTCGAGAATTGTGACCGTTTTCCGAAGGCAACCGAAGTGGGCGTACCCTAGAGGTGTATATGTGCAATTGTGTTATGTTTCAGTTATTTTTGTCTTTTTTGTTAGGTTTGCTAGCGTTTGCTTTCAGTCTTGTCATGCAATCCTAGTTACTAGCAGTTAATATATATAAAGGAATTTAAAGTGCGGAAAGGTAAATCCTACGCTATTATAGGACTTTGGAGATTAATTACATGTCCAAGAATAAGGGGAATAAAACAGAAAATAAAGTCCTAATTATTCTATTACAAACCATGAGCAGTTACAATAATATGAAAAATGTGAGAATAAATAAATGCGCGTAAATTGAGAATAACGTCTAAAAATCCTAAGGTAAGAGGAAATCTTTTTGTTTTGTTTTTATTTATAAAATAAAATAAAACTTAAGTCTATTTAATTTTAATTTCAAGAAAAGGTTAAAATAATTAATTAATTTGTTTACAAAATTAATTTAATTAATAAAACACTAACCTAATGTTTTTTTGTGATTTTTTTATTTAAAGTTGATTCAAATGATAAAGTCAATAAAGAAATAACGAAAATAAAAACAAAAATACAAAGGGCGTCCTTCGATCCAGGAAGAAAAGGGAAGCTTCGATCCAGAGAAGGCGTCTTTTGATCCAGGGGAAAAATGGGAAGCTTCGATCCAGAGAAGGAAATGTCTCCTTTGATCCAGAGAAAGAGTTGTCTTCTTCAATCCAGGAGGGCAATCTGCTTTTCGATTCATATCTGCAAGACAAGCATTAGAACAATAAAGATGCAGGACCTGGGTGTCGAACCCAGGTCCTTCGATCTTGTGCACGCTGGTCTGCTCAGGCTTGGTCTGCAGTACAAGCGTTAGGAAAAGAAACAAATACAAACCTGGGTGTCGAACCCAGGTTCTTCTCCTGCACATACACCTGCAAGTTTGACCAAATGCTGGATCAAACCAGATCCAAAGACTCTACCCTATGCATGATCATTTCCTAAACCCAAATCTGGGGTTAAAACTAGAACAAGGTCTTTGTACCACCTAGTTTGAAGCCTGGCTGCTTCGAAGCCTTAAAATGGCACTATGTACTTCCACATTTATATTTGTATGAATGATCAATGAGAACACAAACATGCATATAAAAACAATTAAAATAGTAATCGAAAGGTTGTTGTGATCGGTGGAAATAGAACTAACTGTTTTTTAGCTGGTTTCGCGAAATTTCGCGGTAAGCAAGATTCGCCACCATCTTTTATGTTCTCCAATATAGAAAGGACAAAAGCACAGCAAAATTCCTTCTTTGAGAATGTTTCTCGGTTCGGGAGGTAGATTTATAGAAAGGGAAGGTGTTAGCACCCTTTCTATCCGTGGTTATCCACGCGCTCTTAGGTACTTGCTCTTATGTTTTCAAAATTTGTTTGCTTTTCAAGTGTGTGTGGGTTTTGAAAAAGTTCGTTTGAAAAACTTCTAAGTAACTCTTGTATCAGTCCTCAAGAGTGTATGAAGTGTTTTGTTTGGAAAAAAAACTTTTTGAAAGTGTGAGGTGTGAAAAGTATTTTTGTTTGTTTTGAGAAAGAGCAAGTACCCATGAGAATCTACCTACTATAAGGAATTAGGATGTGTAAGAGTCCTTTAGATAGTGTTATCCTACCATTGAGAGCTAGGTAGCACCATCGTTGGAGGTGTTCGGGTCAATTCGATTATCGGGACAGTGTGGTCACCGAAGCAATGGTAGGACACCTTAGAAGTAATCCTAATGTCCTAGATCCTTTTTTATCTGAGGCAACCGTTTCGAGGCAACTGGATCTTAGACAAAAGGGCGACCTCTAGGACACCTTATACTTGATGACCACGTTCGAGGCAACCAGTGAGGCGTACCCTAGGGGTGGCATGTGCATGTGTGTTGTTTTTCAGTTAAATTGTTTTGTACATGTTATTTGTGAGCTACGGATTGATTTTATTTGTCATACATTATTGCAGGCATATTAGCAGTTAGGACTGCGGAAAATAAATTGCGGGAATGTAAATCTAACTATTACAAGGCGCGGGTCTATACATCACCAAAAAACAAAGATCCGTTTTGGTAAATAAGTGCGAGAAATTAAATAAAGCGGTAAAATTCCTAATTAACTATTACATATCTGGAGACAGTTACATAAATAATCAAAATAAAATAAATGCGCGCGAATAAAAATTTAATCGGGAACGTCCTAAGGGTTTTGACCCTTTTGAGAAAGAAATTGAATTTTGTCTTTTTTTAATGAAATGGAATTAAAACTAATTATTAATTTATTAAAAGAAAAATGTTTTTGTATTTTTTTATGTTTTTAATGAAATAAAATAAAAGGAATTAAAATTAAAAGTTAATAAAAATCTAATTCTAAATTTATTTTAGTTATTAAGAAAAAAGGTTAAAGTTGCCTAATTAAAACTAATTCAATTTATTAGTATTTATTTATAAAAATAACATGAAATTAATAATAATAATAATATTAGTTTTTTTTTGGATTTTTTATGAAAATATTAATTATGTTAATAATACTAATAATTAATAATAAAAAAAGGAGTTATAAAAGAAAAGAATAAATAAAAAGATAAAAAGAAATAACAAAACCAAGGGGGGGGGGGGGGGCAGATTGGAGGTGTTAATGGAATTGTGAGGCCCATGAACCTTCAAGCCCCTTTTGACTTTCCTGATTGCCTACGCCTGTGTTGACTCATGAGCACCATGGTCTGCATTCTTTGGCCATCAGATCTGTAGGACTGGACACATGGCACGCTGATTGCTTGAGACATATGGTGGACTTTCGCTGGAATGCTGCATGGGAATATGTTAGAGAAAAAATGAAACAAGCGTTTGGGGGACCTGGGAAAACTTACAGCGTGGTATGATGGACTTTAGGACGTGGCAAGGGTTGCTTTAGCTTCAGAGTATGGCAAAGAAGAGAGTCACGTTCTCCTTTTGGCCTGAAAATGCTTGCAACACTCCTTTTGATCTCACACTTTTTTTTGACACTTTTTGGATTTTGCTCTGGCCGTTTATGCACACTCTAGGTCGTGAATGAGGCTTGCAAGGCTTGCATATGTAGTAATGAGTGAGAATAAGTCACATTTAGGAGCCTTTAACCATTGCAATTAAGCTTTGGATTTTGTCTTAACCACCATTAAAGGCCTTTCAAAGCTTGTTCAAAATTTGAATTTTCATGCCTAAATGAGCTTAGCACGAAATTGGTAGGTTTCAAATGCTTCATGGAGGCTATTCAAACCATAAGATACCATTTAATTAATTTTTTTAGATTTACTTGAATTATTATGAATTAAAATGAATTAAATCCATAAAAATTAAATAAAAATAGAAAAATAATTATTTTGTCTTGAAATTGATCATGGGACACGTGGGTGGCATGACAAGGCTGAATCAAGTGGAAAAAAGTGGGCCCTTTTGTCAAAAATTGAAGTTTCAAGGATAGTTGACTTTTGCCATTTCACAAAAATTTCCCAACTTCTCCAATGCATATCTTGCTCAATTTTGATCATATGAACATGTTCTTGGACATTTTGGAAAGGTCTTTAAGTCCTCTAACCAATGCCTTTGGTCCCATGTTATTTTGAGTTACCAATCTCAAGTTATGGTCTTTGACTTAAAATGCCTTTTTGTTGACTTTTGAAAATGACCTATAATGTTGAAATTGATAACTTTTTGTGAGAGCATTTCTTGGACTTGGAATGTGAAGATGATTTGTAGTAAATTCCATCCCCTTCAAAATGAGCATTAGATGGGATTTTTCTTATGAACCACGAAAAAGTTATGCCTTGGTCAAGTTACAGTTGACTTTTTCAACTGTCCAAAAATGGAAACTTTTGCATCTTGATGATTTTTGAGCCATGCTTGCGGAATCATGATCAAGACTTGATCAAATGATGATTGTGGCTTCAAAATAAGATGTTGACCAAAATTTTTGACTTTTGACTGCCAAATGACCATTTTGCCCCTACAGTTGATTGTAGAGCAAATAGGGTTTTTGACTGTGCAACTTGACCTTGTGAGCCTTGAAACTTGGCATGTAGATGCTTGACAATGTTTATAGGCATGTGGGACTTGATTGAGCCCTTGAAAACCTCAACTTCCTTGCAGGAACCAAAACCCTAATTTGACTGGCTTAGGAGAGTGTTTGAACTGTGCAACCCTTGAGTAGACTTGAGCAAATTGAGATGATGCTTGTCAAAACTTTGAAGAATATGGGAGGGCAAATTTTGGGGTACAACAGTTGCCCCTGTTCAATCTTCTTAGACCTGAGGATGTAGATTGGCTTGTGTGCCTTTCGTGATCCGAAGGTGGAAGATGATTGAACACTAGAGTGCTCAGAAATTTGCACTCACATAGTAGGATATCAGCAGTGCGATGTAGGGAATGGGCTTACAGATGCCATTTGGAGAGATGATGGATAGGAGGATGGGCTTATATATGCCATATGGAGCTGTGACAGAGCCTTGTCGGGAATGGGCTTATAAATGCCATTTGGAGAGATGATGGATAGGAGGATGGGCTTATAGATGCCATCTGGAGGTGTGACAGAACCTTGTCGGGAATGGGCTTATAGATGCCATTTGGAGACTGTTGATAGGTGGATGGGCTTATAGATGCCATCTGGAGGTGGTCTGTTAAATTGTAATTTTTGTAAGTTGAAAGAGGGAACCTGTGTAGGGTTGCCTGATGATGAGCTCGTGTAAAACTGCATCTTGGAAAGAAGGACACCTGTGTAGGGTTGACTGATGATGAGCTCGTGTAAAACTGCATCTTAAGTGGAGAGGGAACCTGTGTAGGGTTACCTTGATGACGAGTCCGTGTAAAACCGCATCTAGAGCTGAGAAGGAGACCTGTGTAGGGTTTACTGATGACGAGTTCGCGTAAAACTACGTCTGGAGTTAAGAAGGAAACCTGTGTAGGGTTCACTGATGGCGAGTCCGTGTAAAACTACGTCTGGGGTGAAGGAAACCTGTGTAGGGTTTCTTCGGGATAAGTTCGTGTAAAACTTCTGGAGGAACCGGGGTAAGGTTACTTCGGGATAAGTCCGTGTAAAACTTCTGGATGAACCGGGGTAAGGTCATCTTGAGATAAGTCCGTGTAAGACTTCTGGAGGAACCGGGGTAAGGTTACTGCAGGATAAGTTCGTGTAAAACTTCTGGATGAACCGGGGTAAGGTCATCTTGAGATAAGTTCGTGTAAGACTTCTAGAGGAACCGGGGTAAGGTTACTGCAGGATAAGTTCGTGTAAGACTTCTGGAGGAACCGGGGTAAGGTTACTGCAGGATAAGTTCGTGTAAAACTTCTTGATGAACCGGGGTAAGGTCGTCTTGAGATAAGTCCGTGTAAGACTTCTTTTGAAAGAAAAGGAACCGGCGTAGGGTTACTTTGATGATAAGTCCGTGTAGGACTTCGTCTGAAAATTGAGGAGGAACCGGTGTAGGGTTGCCTGATGATGAGTTTGTGTAAAACTACATCTGAGGTTGAGAAGGAACCGGTGTAGGGTTGCCTGTTGATGAGCCCGTGTAAGACTTCTTCTGAAAGAAAAGGAACCAGTGTAGGGTTGCCTGAGGATGATCAAGTAGATAATTGTCCTGTTTGGTTTCGGATAGTAACCCATGATCAGTCGTCCACAGAATTTTCCTGGCTTGTTACCAGTGTTGATTTGGAACTACAAAGGTAGATGGTAATCATCTTTTGATTGACCTTTTCCTGAAAAGGCAAAATGTTAGTTGTATTCAGTGTCATGATGCGTGAACTGCATGATATTAAGATGTTCTCAAGAATAAATGAGATTTGTGTTGTATGATGCGTATGCATGCTATAATGTATGAAGATGTGATGTTTATGAATGTATTTTCGTCTAGGAAAATAAATCCTTGACGGACTCCGGGAAGTTTGTTGAATCCTGGGCTGATGTTTGAAGAGTAGAGTTCTTCGTTTCCGCTGGGGGTGATGATTGCAAGAATAAACCGGTAGGAGAAGATGACTCCGTTGGGGAATAAACTTGATGAAGAGATTACTCTGCGGGGAATTACTCTGTGGGAAGAGATACTTCGCTGAGGTTTGATGATAACTCCGTTGGGGATACCGTTGATAAGCTTTGTTGAGGGAATTGATGAACTCTGTTGGGGGGTAGGAAGAACTTCGCCGAGGACGATCTTTCTGTGGTAATTGGCTGAGGATAACCCAGTTATAAGCTCTGGTGAGGAATAACCTTTGAATAAAGCCATGGAGATGCGTTCGTACTCTGTAGGGGATAAGCTTCCAGAATCTGTTGGGGATAAGCTTCCAAAACTCTACTGGGGAGATTGATTCAACTTTCCTGGGGAAACTTTGGACTGTACTGGGGAAGTGGCTCCACTGGGGTGTCTGGTATTCCGCCGGGGAATAATCTTATCTTAAGACTGCCGGGGATGCTTGCTTAGGAACATCTGTATACTCCGTTGGGGAATATTGAGATTTTCTGGGGATACCCAACTTCCTTAAGGCTGACAGTAGACTAACTCTGCTTGGGGAGAGCGTTGTTGACTTGCTGGAGATATTGTACCTTGTCCGGGCTGACAGGAGACCAACTCTGCTCGGGGGAGAGTATTGTTGAACCTTGTCTTACTCCCGGGGAGTGGAGGCCTCTTGGTTATGTTCTTCAGCCGAACCTACCTTGGTACCTTGGTTGACAGAGCAACTAGATTGCTTGGACAACTCATTATTGCCCCTGTTTCTGATGTGGGAGAAGAAGATACCTAGTGGAGGTGCTTGATAACTGCCGATTGACAAATCTTCTTCTGGTAGGCAAGTGACGAGATGACGGGACATAGTCGTATGCTTTTGATCCCTAACTTTTGCCTGGACCGCCCTTTCGGGTTTTCAGTCCATCGGGATACCCATTTTTGCCCAAGCCGCCTTTCCAGGTTTTCGACTTGCCGGGTGTACAGATTTTTCTATTTCATCCCTTATTTTGCCCGAACCCTTTTGGTTCGCCGAGAAGCCCTTATTTTTGCCTAGGTGTGTCAACCTAGCGGGTCTTTGATTATGCGCAGTATTTTTCGACTATGTCCACGCTCTTAGGATACAGGAAGTTGTCACTGTCAGTAGTGTAATGTTACCATACCACCAAAAGATCTTCGTTTGATCATCCAATGCCCCAAGTGATCCAGATGGAGATTTGCCCTAAGCTGGTTGGCCTTTTGAGAGATTCTCCGAATCTTGACTTAACTGCCCCAGATAATGGACAATGATCATGCCATGCCCCTTGCTTGGAGGTGCTTTTGTTCATTAGACATTCGTCGTGCGAACTTCTATGTTGTTCAAACAAATAGTCATATGCAAGCAATGTTATATTAAAAATGCAAAGCTTATGTCTGTCTTGAAGTTTTTGAAAATGCATTTTTTCAGTAAAACAAGCAAATTATGTAACATGTGATGTCAACTCAAGATTTTACAGCGAGCCTTAAGGAGTCAGGATACCTTTGTAACAGTATGCTTTCGAATTAACCCATGCTTCAGCTAGGACTTTTGAGGGTTATAACGTAGCCTGGTTCACGGTTTAAGAAACAAAGGACAAAGTCTCAAATTTATCTGTACCCACCCGCTCTTCGTGATGTTCTTCAAACCTAAACTCAGTTGATTGTGCGTTAGACCTTGTTTGAGTCTTTGCTTTGATATACCAGTGATGGTTCAGATACTGATGGTTTATTTTGAATAGGCAGTCATTTCCTTTTGTGTTGAGGGTTTGTAGGACCTCTTTCTTTTTTGATTTCGTTATCCCTGTTTTTTGCCTGAACTGTTTCTTTCATGATTACAGTCAGCGGGATGCCCCAGTTTTGTAAGTCTCCTTCATTTTGGGAGATAATGACTGTCAGTCTTTACGATTATTCGGAGCCATCACTGTCTTTTGTTTTGTAAGGATTCCTTTGGTGCCATTCGTTGTGCACTTGGATCAGCTGAGAGAACTACCCTGCCCCAGGTTATGATTAAGGATTTTAATTTTCGAAAAGAAAACTCCTACTTCTTTGGCTCAAAGTGGTTGAGGAGGGATTATCATCCTTATAACTCTAGTGTTTAGGAATCGAAATAATGCATGTACCTCATCAGCGGGGTCTGTTCAAAAGCATACTATAAAGATCGTGGTATCGTTTTCGTCATCCTCCCTCAAGAGGCTTAGAATTATTAATTGAGAGTTGAACATCAAGAAAAATAAAAGCAATTTTGAATATAGAGAACACAATTACTTCAAAATAGACACGTGTAATGCATTAATGAAATAATAGAGTTTGACATAATAATTGTTTGAATAAGCATAGAAAAATACAATATCAGAATTTAAATGAACAAGAGTCTCTCAATCCTAGCCATGTTTTGGCAAGGGAGCAGTGATCACATCGGGAGTCTCAGCAGGCTCGAATTCGATCTCCTTGGCGTCAATCATGTTCTGAATCTTGTATTTCAGCGCCCAACAATCCTCAGTATCGTGCCCCAGGCTTCCGGAATGATAAGCACACCTCGCATTTGGGTTGTAGTTTGGGGAAGAGGTCTTGGGATTTGTAGGAGGGTTGATCACCGCAATCAGATTCATTTTCAACATGTGCTGCAATGCTTGTGACAATGGCATGTTGATGTTGGTGAATTGTCTTTTAGGCTCGTCTGGCCTTCACTGATTTCCCTTTGGCGGTTGTCGGCGTGACGCAGAACCCGAGATCATGACTGCCCCTACGTGTTGGTCACGACGATCCTTCTGACTGTACGCAACATTGGACTATTTCCTCCCCGTGTAAGGCTTTTTCTGAGTGTCAGAAGGTGTGGCCTCTTGAATCTTCCCAGCCTTGATACCAGCTTCAATTCTTTCACCAGTTAAGATCAGATCTGTGAACCCAGCAGAAGAATTCCCAATCAGATGGTTGAAGAAAGGACCAGACAGGGTCCCCAAGAACATGTCGACGAGTTCACGGTCAGTCAAAGGCGACTGCACCCTGCCAGCCAGGTCTCTCCATTTTTGCGCGTACTCCTTAAAACCTTCACCCGTTCCTAGTGACATACCCTGGAGTTGGGTACGCGTAGGAGCAAGGTCGGCATTATACTGATACTGCTTATAAAAAGAAGTTTCCAAGTCCTCCCAGTTACGAATACTGGTCCCATCCAGCTGATAGAACCATTCGAGCTGAGTCCCTGAGAGACTTTCCTGGAAGAAATGGATCCATAGATTCTTGTCTGCCGTGTAGGGCTGGATCTTCCTTGCGTATAAACGGAGGTGCAACTTAGGACAGGAGGCCCCGTCGTATTTTGCAAAGGCGGGTGCCTTAAACTTGTGAGGGATCACCACCCCAGAAGATAAGCCTAGGTCTCCAAATTCCAACCCGGGCACCTGTTGAATCTCCATGGCATTTAGACGGTCCTCTAGTTGTTTGTACCTGTCCTCAGCAGGAGGGTACTGTTCATCATTGAAATCTGTCTCAGTGTCGGAGACCACGGGACTAGGAACCTCTCTCCCTTGTGGGTTGTCTTTCCCAGCAGATGGGGTGGTCAGCTCAGCCTCATTTTGTGATCCATTCCCAGATATGCGTCTAGGGTTGAACAAAACAGTCCTTTTCTTCTTCTTCTTCAAAAGCAAAGTCTTCAATTCCTGTTGTCCCTGGGCTAAGCTCATGACCAGCTCCTGGAATTGGGCGTTCTGGGCCTGGAGGGCCTTGATAGCTTGTTCATTGGATGATTCAGGATTCATGATGATGGCTGAAATAAACAGCGAAGAAGATAAGCGACCTGTAAAAGGAGTACCTGTAATGCAATGATATGTATGTATGCATGCGATGTTTTCAAGGATCTCGCGGGGTAAACAGAGAAACTTGTTAGAATTTGGATTTGGGTAGCTTGATTGAAGGAACTTCATGTTGCTGAGAGTCCTTCTTCAAGAGTCAAGGCTCACCATATCGAGTGAGTCATAGCCCCTGACTCAAGTTATTAACCTTGGCTGGAGGAAAATAAATCCCCTTTGCCCCTTGCTAGACATCATGACCTGCATCACAAACCCTTGAGATCCTTGAAATGGATTAGTCCTTATGTAGGATGTATGCAATGGTATGATGGTATGATGTTATGCTATGCGTGGAGTGACGTAAGTAAACCCTGTTATGAGTCCAGATTAAAGGACTGTACACAAAACCTGCAAGAAACTCAAGTGTCAGATAACAAGCATGCAAGTAGTCAAGTTTGAAGGCACACAAGTCACACAAGACAACCCTTAGAGTTTAGGCCAGCATGAAGTTTGGGGTACTACCCTCTTGAAGTTGGTGGGCTCAAAAACCTATCCTATCAAAAGTAACCGGGTTCTAAGGAGCTCAATATCATTGGGTTATTTTCTGTGTTCATTATTTTGATTTAGCCACTGAACTGGCGATCAAAATATTCCAAGAAAGCAACCCTCAATGAGTGTAGTATCGAGTATCTACCAACTTCGGACTGCACCAAAGTCGGTCATCTCACTACCCCTAAAGAGGCCAGGATGGTTCAAGTAAGGTTCCTAAGGTCAGTTGATGCTTCACGACACCACGCGGCGGCCCCGTACTCTCCTTGACTTGACTCAAGGGTTATCGGTACTCACCAAAGTGCCACATCAACGTAGCAAACTGTTTCAACCGTGTCGGTATACCCCGCACAGTTCCCTCACAGTTTGTTGCTACTTTCTAAGAAGGTATCCCCCAGATCCGGGTTAGGATCTATGAAACTCCCAAAACAGGCCCATAATATTAAAGCAAACAGATCAAGCAATTGAAAACATGATGATGAACTATTCCTAAGGTACACCCCACTTATTAAGTCCCCAGCAGAGTCGCCAGTTCTGTGATCGGTGGAAATAGAACTGACTGTTTTTTAGCTGGTTTCGCGAAATGTCGCGGTAAGTAAGAGTCGCCACCGTCTTTTATGTTCTACAATATGGAAAGGACAAAAGCACAACAAAATTCCTTCTTTGAGAATGTTTCTCGGTTCGGGAGGTAGATTTATAGAAAGGGAAGGTGTTAGCACCCTTTCTATCTGTGGTTATCCACGGGCTCTTAGGTACTTGCTCTTATGTTTTCAAAATTTGTTTGCTTTTCAAGTGTGTGTGGGTTTTGAAAAAGTTCGTTTGAAAAACTTCTAAGAAACTCTTGTATCAGTCCTCAAGAGTGTATGAAGTGTTTTGTTTGGAAAAAAAAAACTTTTTGAAAGTGTGAGGTGTGAAAAGTATTTTTGTTTGTTTTGAAAAAGAGCAAGTACCCATGAGAATCTACCTACTCTAAGGAATTAGGCTGTGTAAGAGTCCTTTAGATAGTGCTATCCTACCATTGAGAGGTAGGTAGCACCATCGTTGGAGGTGTTCGGGTCAATTCGATTATCAGGACAGTGTGGTCACCGAAGCAATGGTAGGACACCTTAGAAGTAACCCTAATGTCCTAGATCCTTTTTTATCTGAGGCAACCGTTTCAAGGCAACTGGATCTTAGACAAAAGGGCGACCTCTAAGACACCTTATACTTGATGACCACGTTCGAGGCAACCAGTGAGGCGTACCCTAGGGGTGGCATGTGCATGTGTGTTGTTTTTCAGTTAAATTGTTTTGTACATGTTATTTGTGAGCTACGGATTGATTTTATTTGTCATAAATTCTTGCAGGCATATTAGCAGTTAGGAGTGCGGAAAATAAATTGCGGGAATGTAAATCTAACTATTACAAGGCGCGGGTCTATACATCGCCAAAAAACAAAGACCCATTTTGGTAAATAAGTGCGAGAAATTAAATAAAGCGGTAAAATTCCTAATTAACTATTACATATCTGGAGACAGTTACATAAATAATCAAAATAAAATAAATGCGCGCAAATAAAAATTTAATCGGGAACGTCCTAAGGGTTTTGACCCTTTTGAGAAAGAAATTGAATTTTGTCTTTTTTTAATGAAATGGAATTAAAACTAATTATTTAATTTATTAAAAGAAAAATGTTTTTGTATTTTTTATGTTTTTAATGAAATAAAATAAAAGGAATTAAAATTAAAAGTTAATAAAAATCTAATTCTAAATTTATTTTAGTTATTAAGAAAAAAGGTTAAAGTTGCCTAATTAAAACTAATTCAATTTATTAGTATTTATTTACAAAAATAACATGAAATTAATAATAATAATAATATTAGTTCTTTTTTTGGATTTTTTATGAAAATATTAATTATGTTAATAATACTAATAATTAATAATAAAAAAAGGAGTTATAAAAGAAAAGAAAAAATAAAAAGATAAAAAGAAATAACAAAACCAGGGGGGGCAGATTGGAGGTGTTAATGGAATTGTGAGGCCCATGAACCTTCAAGCCCCTTTTGACTTTCCTGATTGCCTACGCCTGTGTTGACTCATGAGCACCATGGTCTGCATTCTTTGGCCATCAGATCTGTAGGACTGGACACATGGCACGCTGATTGCTTGAGACATATGGTGGACTTTCGCTGAAATGCTGCATGGGAATATGTTAGAGAAAAAATGAAACAAGCGTTTGGGGGACCTGGGAAAACTTACAGCGCGGTATGATGGACCTTAGGACGTGGCAAGGGTTGCTTTAGCTTCAGAGTATGGCAGAGAAGAGAGTCACGTTCTCCTTTTGGCCTGAAAATGCTTGCAACACTCCTTTTGATCTCACACTTTTTTTGACACTTTTTGGATTTTGCTCTGGCCGTTTGTGCACACTCTAGGTCGTGAATGAGGCTTGCAAGGCTTGCATATGTAGTAATGAGTGAGAATAAGTCACATTTAGGAGCATTTAACCATTGCAATTAAGCTTTGGATTTTGTCTTAACCACCATTAAAGGCCTTTCAAAGCTTGTTCAAAATTTGAATTTTCATGCCTAAATGAGCTTAGCACAAAATTGGTAGGTTGCAAATGCTTCATGGAGGCTATTCAAACCATAAGATACCATTTAATTAATTTTTTTAGATTTACTTGAATTATTATGAATTAAAATGAATTAAATCCATAAAAATTAAATAAAAATAGAAAAATAATTATTTTGTCTTGAAATTGATCATGGGACACGTGGGTGGCATGACAAGGCTGAATCAAGTGGAAAAAAGTGGGCCCTTTTGTCAAAAATTGAAGTTTCAAGGATAGTTGACTTTTGCCATTTCACAAAAATTTCCCAACTTCTCCAATGCATATCTTGCTCAATTTTGATCATATGAACATGTTCTTGGACATTTTGGAAAGGTCTTTAAGTCCTCTAACCAATGCCTTTGGTCCCATGTCATTTTGAGTTACCAATCTCAAGTTATGGTCTTTGACTTAAAATGCCTTTTTGTTGACTTTTGAAAATGACCTATAATGTTGAAATTGATAACTTTTTGTGAGAGCATTTCTTGGACTTGGAATGTGAAGATGATTTTTAGTAAATGTCATCCCCTTCAAAATGAGCATTGGATGGGATTTTTCTTATGAACCATGAAAAAGTTATGCCTTGGTCAAGTTACAGTTGACTTTTTCAGCTGTCCAAAAATGGAAACTTTTGCATCTTGATGATTTTTGAGCCATGCTTGCGGAATCATGATCAAGACTTGAACAAATGATGATTGTGGCTTCAAAATAATATGTTGACCAAAAATTTTGACTTTTGACTGCCAAATGACCATTTTGCCCCTACAGTTGATTGTAGAGCAAATAGGGTTTTTGACTGTGCAACTTGACCTTGTGAGCCTTGAAACTTGGCATGTAGATGCTTGACAATGTTTATAGGCATGTGGGACTTGATTGAGCCCTTGAAAACCTCAACTTCCTTGCAGGAACCAAAACCCTAATTTGACTGGCTTAGGAGAGTGTTTGAACTGTGCAACCCTTGAGTAGACTTGAGCAAATTGAGATGATGCTTGTCAAAACTTTGAAGAATATGGGAGGGTAAATTTTGGGGTACAACAGTTGTGACCCAAAATTTTACCAAGGACTGGTGGGCTTGATGCTTGGCTTTTAGCTAGTGCTTGGGAACACTTCCTGCAGACTTTAGGGAATGAATAGAGTGTTGCTGAAGACTCCTTCGATTGGAACCACTTATGAGGATTTGCTAGCTTTGGGGTGGTTTATGGGATATTGTGTCTCCAATAAGTGTGTATATATGGTCTCCTCTCCCTTTCGTCTTCCTCTCTAAGCTTGCTAGTGTGATCCTTATATAGAGGGGATGGAGGGGATAAGAGGACAAAGGAATAAGCAGCCATTAAGTTGGTGTTTTAAAGGCCATGAATGTCACTTTGAAACTTTGCCAAAGACATGGTTTCTTGTCTATTTTTGAATTTGCTATGAACCTGGACACATTTGGCTCTTTCGAATGCCCTCATTCGAATGACTCTGATTGCCTCCTTCGAATGGCCTAGAGTCTTGATTTGAAGTGTTCAGAAACCTCTTTATTAGAGCTTCTTCAATTGAGTCTATCTACTTTCCCTAGCTACTTAATTCAAACAACTCAAACGAAAACTTTATTATGGCCAATCGAAAACCTCCTTTGTCAACACCTTTGAATGCCATTGCACAAGAGGCCTGGGCCTGGCCACATGTAGGACCAAGACCCATCATAAGACAAGCTTGTATTCAGTAACCATGTGTCCTTCGAATGGACCAGTGAATGCTCCTTCGTAGGGAACTCATGAGTGCGCCTTCAAATGAACTAACATGCGTGTCGAAGTATAAAAAACTGCTTCAAAGGGGACCATTGCCCAGTCGAAGCTGGCACAAAGGCAGCCAATTCCTTGTGAGCACTAGCATGAGGCAAGTCAAAACAAGCGTAAAACAGGTCATTGCCTAGTGAATCGAATCAGGCATGGAGGAGGTATTTGCCTTATGGGTCAAAGGAAGATTTGTGCCTAGTAGATTGAAGGTAAATCTGAAGAAGTCTTGGCCTTGTGTGCTGAACGCAAGCTGAAAAAGAGCCTTTGCCTTGTGAATCGAAGCATGTCTGAGGCAACCCTTTGTCTTGTGAATTGAAGACCAGTAAAAGGGGCCTTTTACCTTGTAGATCGAAGGAAAACTGATGGGTCTTTGCCTTGTGAAACCAAGGCAATCATGAGGAAGCTTTTGCCTAGTAGACCAAAGACAAGCATGAAGAGGCATATTTGTGTTGATGACAAACTAAAGGGGCCTTTTTCCCAGTGGAAGCTTTGCGAACTAAGCTTGATCGAAGGAGATTCAGCGCCCAACCGAAACTTGCGGGCCAATGCTTGGTCGAAGGGTTTTAGGAGCCCAGTCGAAGCTTGTTGTTATGCCAATCGAAGGGCACTGTTTAAATACCAATCGAAGGACATTGTTGAACTGCCAATCGAAAGACACTTTACTAACATTCAAAAATTTCATTTTCTTTAGGCAAGTGTTTATAACCACCCATATAAGAGAAAAAAACCTTGGGAAACACGAGAGAGAGAAAAATTTGGGGTGCAACACCTTACACCCCATGCTCATAGTTATACCTACTGAGTAAGTACTCCTAATCTCTGAAACGATATCATGAAGCTTGATTCCATCATATGAAGCCATCCTAGCCGCCACAGTCTTAGCAATCCACTTGGAGTTAGCAGTAGTGTTATTCAAAATCCTACCATACGTGTGAGCACCAAACCATTTCTTCATTTTATACATGTGCTTATTCCCCAATTTACTAACAAGAGCCAAAAACCCACAATTGTCCTTGCAAACTACTCTCACTCTAACCTTGTCATTTTCATATAATTTGTCTCTCTTCCATTTAATATTGACCATTCAGTAATTGCCTCCTTAAATTCATGCAGAGAAACAAACTCCAAACTCACTTTGAATTTGTAGTTCTTGTCCAACTCTTCCATCTTAAACCTAAGATACTTTGGTCTTTTCTCTTCATCAGATGCATCAGTTTCACTACTCCCAAGATCATCACTTACATAATTAGTTTCAAGGCCTTCATTACCAACACTAACCCCACTTGATGAACCTCCATTGTCATCAACATTTCTTATCTTTGTTGGAGTAGTCATGTGTTTCTTAGATATCTACTTAACCCTTCCAGTTAGTTTGTCTACAACATCAACTCCATCCTCTAAGCCAAGGGCCCTTTGTTCCTCACTGTCCTTAAATGATAAACTGTTACCATCAAAATCACTATCATTATTACCATCTTGTTCGACATCATCAAGGTTATCATCCATATTTACAGGATCACCCTCAAGATTTACATTATCAGTATCACCCTTAACATTGGCAGATTCATCAACATTTAGATTTCCAGCATCATCATCAACATTAACATTAACTGCATCACCATTAATAACATTAACAACTTCAATATCATCAACATTATCAGCATGAACATTAACATTATTAGTATCATTAACAAAATTATCAGCTACAACTACTCTATGCTAAACAAATAAGTCTGCACTACTACTTGTTTCAACATCTATTTTATAAACCTCAGTAGCATCAATATCACTAACCATTCTTTTATGCTTACCCGAAATAATGTTATACCACCATAGCAATAAACATAGGACTTAAGATTGCAAATTTCTTTCACAATACCAGTTTCTTCAGAGAAACTCCATCTATCAGGGGTCAATGTCTACTGCATGGTCATCCCCACCTAAGTAGTATACGACACTGTCCCTAACAAACTTTCCCTCGTAATGAATTTTCACAGTAAATGCCATACCTGGAAGCTTCAATTAGATTGCTCAATCACGATTTTAGCTTCGTCACCCACGATCGCCTCACCCAGACAAGCCTTCGTATCAATCCTCTTCACCTTTCCTGAGCTCTGACCCTGAAGTGCTTTCTATTTCAGAAACCCTAATTTACAAGGACTAAAGCAAAAAAAAGGAGAAATGAGTTTTAATGATATATTTTTTGGGGAGAATAATATATCCACGTGTGTTAATGAAAAGAATATAAAAAAATGCTAAAACATAAGCAAATTCATCATTGTTTCCCACCTCAAAATTTTTTAAATGGACCACTAACATAAGGGACTAACGCCAAAGAGAAAAGGACTTCTGGAGACCTGCACAATAAAAAAAAGATCTACGGACTAAAATCAAAATCTCTCTAACTTACAAGGACAAAAACATTATTTAAGCGCACACACACACACACACACACACACACACACACACACACACACACACACACACACACACACACACACACACACACACACACACACACACACACACACACACATATATATATATATATATATATATATATATATATATATATATATATATATATATATATATATATATATATATATATATATATATATATATATATATATATATATATATATATATATATATATATATATATATATATATATATATATATATATATATATATATATATATATATATACTTCTTAAATTAATGTTGTTGTTTTTAGCTTATCATAGTTTAAATTTTGTTCTAATTGTAGGATATGAGCATCCGAAAACCATACTCAAAAAAAGATATTGATGACATCCGATCACGTTGGGCCAGTGTCTTCTTATCTCATTATGAAGCTCGGTAACCACAACAATAGTTTTTCTTGGTTTCTATAATCTTATTTTGTATATGAACAGAGGTTTTGTCATTTTGATGTGCAAATATGATCATGTCAAACGAGTGTATTCTCTCTTGATGATAACAATGTAAATTTGAACATTTGGTTTAAAATGATATGATATATTCCAATTCTGTTACATATTTTGTAGTTTTTGTGTAAAAAATGATACTGGCAGGTTAATAGATTTATTATAATGATACGATACATGCCGGTGAAAATGATACAGGCAAAAAATGATACAGGCCAGTGAAATTGATAAATATAGCCAAAAAGCTTCATTTTAAACCCCTATCAATTATTACATAAAACCGAGATAAATGAATACCTTATTACCTCGGATTATAAATAAAATTGACAGCTATATGACTCTTGCAACAAAATGTAGAAAATAAAAATATGGAGTTCCAAGGGATCGAACCCATAACCTTTTCAATTATAACCTCAGTGTTTAAAATAGAGAGGTGTTAAGTTGAGACTTTTCATGACGATCTTATTTAGCTCACCTGGATAGTCGATGTAAAACGCATTTTGCATCCGACGTTATTTGTAGTAGTGAAATATATTTTAAGTGTATATTGACTGTTTGAAAATTTTTAAGGACATATATTTTTTGGTCACACCTGTTAAACGCTGACCTCATAACACTCAAAGATCCTACTTCTAATCCCAACACATCCTCTCCTAAGTACAATCCAAATGAAAAATGTGCCTATCATTCGAACAGTCCCGGGCACGACACCAACAATGGTTGGACCCTGAAAAATAAAATGTAAGACATGATTGATAACAAGGAAATTGAGTTCGACCCTCCTGAGACTCCAAACGTGATTACTGCTCATATACCGAAGCATGATAAAGGCATAAGTGATATTGAAGATGTTTTGTATGTTACCTCCGTAAATGATATGGTTACTCCTCTCTCAATAGTCAAGAAGAATTTGCTACAAGCCGACTTATTTATGGGTTATGTTAAAGAATGTTATTGTTGTGTGGTTCAACCCAATGGTTGCGGGTTACTGAAGGAAGGCATTCAACGCCTGATAGATGAACATGTTATTCTTATTGAAAAGTCCAGTCTACTGAAAATTTATGTCGAGATTTGTCTGTCATATATGGTACTCCTTTGAAGATCACCTCCAAGGGTCCTGTAAGGATTACTTCCAATCCAAAATCTGCTCCCTTAATCATTACAAAACTTGGGCTCGTCCCATATTCCTCAGAGAAGGCTATTCCATGGAACTATGGGTCTGACGTCTATTACCATGGTGTTAAACAAGAGTTATCTAACAAAGATGATGAAGATGTTGATCCCAGTATTGTCAATATTACAGGGACCAGTAAAATAACAAGAAGCGGAAAGATTATCTCCCTATAAATCTCTCCACCTGTTCAAGCCACAATTACCAAGACGACTGTCGAAGCTCGAGGTAAAGAGCCAATGATAGAGCCTGCCCTAATGGAGGCACCAAAAGAAGCTACAATCAAGGATACCTCTAGATAAGAAATGGAAGAGGTTTTGAAGATCATTCGTAGAAGAGATTATAAATTTTTTGAACAGGTGGGAAAAACCCCATCCAAGATCTCTATGTTATCCCTGCTACGGTGTTCCGAAGTTCAGGCACAAGCTTTAATGGTAGGATAACATTATCTAAAGAAGGAGGAAAAGAACAAAGACTTTTTGAGTAGGTAGACCGCTCGTAATCGCTTGCTCACAAACTAAAAATAATCTTCACACCTCACACTTTCAAAACAACCACAAAACACTTTATAAACACTCTTGAGGACTGATACAAGGGTTATTATAAAGAAAACTTCCTTACATTGGCATTTTCAAAACACTTTCCAAAACAACACATTCTTTCACAAATATTTTCAAAAGAAACATTTTGTATACATTCTCAACGATACGAGAATCATTACGAAATTACTGCACTTAGGCGTTTTCAAAATATTTTCAAACATACACAAACACAAAAGCATTTTAAAATGAATTAGCCATTAAGATCCCGTAGAAAACTATGGATGAAAAGAGTGCTAACACCTCGCCTTTTCATAATCTGCCCCCCAAACTTAGAAAATTCTCAAAAGGTATTTACTGTTCTTTTCACCCTTTCCTTTATTGGATAAAAGAAAAGTCGGTGGCGACTCTTGCTATCCACAACATTTGCGATAAAACGCAAAACCCAAAAGTCAGTTCTCCTACCGTATTACAGAACTGGCGACTCTGCTGGGGAAATTAAAACTAAAAAAGGGGGGTTACCTTAAGAGCTAAGATCACCTTTATTGCTTTACTTGTTTGCCTTGTATGCTTTATATTTCGGGATATGCTTGGGTTTATTTCTTGTATAAATCCTACACCCAGATCTGGGGGCATTTTAGGTAAGTAGCAATAGATCGTGGAAATTGTACGGAATAGACCGATATGGTTGAAGCAATGACTACGTTAGTGCGACACATTGGTTGGTACTGGTGTCCCTTTAGTAAGTCAAGGAGAATGCTAGGTTGTCACGTGGTGTCATAAGCACTAACTGACCTTAGAACCTTAGTTGACACAACTTAGCCATTAGAAATTAGTGAGGTAGCTGTCTTTGGTGCAGAGTGAAGTTGGTTGATACTCGATACTACACTCATTGAGATTGAACTTTCGAGATATTTCGGTCGCAATTTAGATGCTTGTGCTGAAACAATGTCTGAGAGAAAGATCAGTGATATTGAGGCTCCTAGAACCTGATTACTTCTTTTAGGATAGGTTGAGACAACTAAAACTTCAAGAGGGTACTTACCTATAAACTCCATGCAAGCTTAAACCTAAGGCCTTGTGTGTCTTGTTTGTGTTTAATTAAATTGTTCGAACATGACATCATAACATCATGACATCATACCATACCATTTTCATTAACTATTTCAAGGACATATGGATTTATCTTTGTTCTGTTTTGTAGGTTATGGCCTCCACTCGCAGAAACACTATTCGAATGAGTTTTTTAAGAGTACCTTCTTAACTTAAAGAGTTAGTCTCAAGAGTTCCTGAAAGCTCTCCATTCATCAAAAGGAATTGTCGACTACTCATTTTGGTTACCTTGGGTTTTGAAGAAGACTTGATGAGTGTTCTATTCCAGTTATTTGACCCTGTATATCACTGTTTCACTTTTCCCGATTATCAATTGGTACCCACAATGGAGGAGTTTTCTTAATTAATGGGAGTACTTGTTCTTAATCAAATACCTTTCACCGATTTAGAGGAAGATCCATAACCTGGAGAAATTGTAATAACCTTACATCTAAAGTGGCCCAACATTGTAGCTAATTGGGAAACAAGGAGTAGAGTCAAGGGTTTTCTAGCTAAATTTTTGTTGGAGAAGGATCGACTGTTTTTGGACGCTATGAGTTTTCAAGCTTTTGAAGAAATCTTGGCTTTATTGATCTATGGGTTGGGGCTATTCCCTAATCCAGACCAACTCATAAATGTAAACGCCATCAAAAAATTTCTTGCTCATAACCCTTTTCCTACTTTTATCTAAGATATTTTGCATTCTCTTCACACTCGTACTCTGAGGAAGCGAGGGACTCTTATATATTGCATACCTTTGCTGTCTAGGTGGTTTATTTCACACCTTCCTCGATCAATATTGAAGAATGAATGAGGTTTAAGGTGGTATCAAAGGATGATGTCGCTCTCTCATTCGGATATCTATTGGTGTTCCAGGTCTCTGGAAGATGGTGCTATCATTGACCGTTGCAGGGAATTATCTAATGTTCCACTCCTTGGCATTAGGGGAGGTATTACTTACAACCCCTCTCTAGCTCTACGACAATTTAGTTATGCTCGAAGAGATGGTCCCCGTGACATACTTATCTAGGGTATCATGTTCGACTACGAGAATGATTTTTAAGGTTATCGTTAAAGGTTTATACGAGCTTAGGGCTTGGTAAACAAGATTGATAGCAAGACTTTAGGACATAAGAATTCTATCCCTTTGGAGCCATATCTCAAGTGGGTACGATCTCGTGCTCAAAACCTTATGATGCCATATCCCGCCGTCTTACTGGTAACTATGGAGCCTATTGCTGAGGGGGACATTCCTTATACCATTCTCCATCCAAACATACCCACTGACCTCGAAGAATTGCAGAAGTCCTGGATTCAACTTAAGAAAGAACGTGACACCTTTGAAGCTCAATTCTATGCAAGCGAGAAGAAAGTGTTGGAGCTCACAAAGCAACTTCATGAGGAGCAAAGCCTTAATGTATACATCGACATGAAGAGGAAGCATTCGTGGGAGACTTGAGTCTTAGGTTTTAGGAGTTCATTTTGTTTTATCTTTGAGACCTTTTTGATTTTTCATTGTAAGCCCAAGAGGCAATTGTAATTTTGGACTTATTTATGAAATTTTTGTTTTTGTTTCCTTTTGGCTAGGAAATTTAAATCTCTTAAGGTCCTTGAAAATATTGCATCCATATATCATGCATCGTCTCATAAGCAGGTTTTCCAATACAGGTTTCCTCATCTATTTACTGTTTATTTCAGTATAATATGACTCTCGAACAAACTGTCAAGGATCTCCAAACTCAGCATGCACAATTTCAAGATACTCTTCTGAATCTGGCTAAAGGAAAACAAGAGATGATGACACTCCTCACCATGAAAAAGAAGACTAAGAAGTGGGTTGTTATCCTCAACATGGGAAGAATATTCAAAGGTCTTGCTCAACCAGTTCAAGATGTTTCCTCTGAGGAAGACGACAACTAAGAGGATGATGATAGAAGTGTCAAGGGTGAAGGTAAAAACAATCAAGGTTCCGAGGATGAAGACTAATCCGACGAACAGTACCATCATGCAGATGACAAGTACAAACAATTGGAAGACCGACTCAAAGCTGTGGAAATCCAGAAAGTGCCTGGATTAGATTTTGGAGAACTAGGTTTAATCCCAGGGGTGGTCATCCCTCACAAATTCAAGGTCCCTATCTTTGCTAAATACGACGAGGTCTCTTGCCCTAAACTCCATTTAAGGTCGTATGTTCAAAAAATCCAACCTCGTACTACTGATAGGAAATTATGGGTCCATTTTTTTCAAGAAAGTTTGTCCGGTACTTAACTTGAGTGGTTCTATCAGCTGGAAGGAACCAACATTCACACATGGGAAGACTTGGTTGCTACTTTCTACAAGCAATATCAATATAATTCAGACCTTGCACCAACTCATGTACAATTAAAAAACATGTCTGTGGGCTCAAATGAATGGTTCAAGGAGTATGCACAAAAATGGAGAGACTTAGCTGGAAGTGTGCAACCTCCTTTTACTGGTCAAGAATTGATGGATATGTTCATGGGCACTCTGACGGGTCCATTCTTTAATTTTCTAATTGGGAGTTCTTCATCAGGGTTTACTGAGTTGATTTTGACTGGATAACAAGTTAAAAGTGGTATTAAGAGCATAAAGATTCCAATGGCTACATCTTCTAATGTCGTGAATAATCCCTTCACTGGTAAAAAAGAAACTAATGTTGTCTATGGCCAGAAAAGTCGTAGTAAGAATGATCACCATCAGTCTATGGGGGCGGTATTAATCTCTAATCCATCACTTGTTCAACAATAACAACAACAACAATAAGGTAACCGATGTAGTTCAGACGCTCCGAGGAGGCAATTCACCAAAATTAATATGTCATTGGCTTAATTATTGCAACATTTGTTAAATGCTGACCTCATAACACTCAGAGATCCTACTTCTAATCCCAACACATCCTCTCTGAAGTACAATTCAAATGAAAAATGTGCCTATCATTTGAACAGTCCCGAGCACGACACCAACAATGGTTAGGCCATGAAAAACAAAATCCAAGACATGATTGATAACAAGGAAATTGAGTTCGACCCTCCTGAGACTCCAAACATGATTACTGCTCCTATACCGAAGCATGACAAAGGCATAAGTGCTATTGAAGATGTTTTGTATGTTACCTTTGTAAATGATATGGTTACTCCTCCCTCAACAGTCAAGAAGAATTTACTACAAGTCGGCTTATTTTCGGGTTGTGTTGAAGAATGTTATTGCTGTGCGGTTCAACCCAATGGATGCGGGTTACTGAAGGAAGGCATTCAACGCCTGATGGATGAACATGTTATTTTGATTGAAAAAGTCCAGTCTATTAAAAATTTATGCCGAGATTTGTCTGTCATATCTGGTACTCCTTTCAAGATCACCTCCAAGGGTCCTGTAAGGATTACTTCCAATCCAAATTTTGCTCCCTTAATCATTACAAAACTTGGGCCCATCCCATATTCCTCAGAATTCCATGGAACTATGGGTATGACGTCTATTACCATGGTATTAAACAAGAGTTGTCTAACGAAGATGATGAAGATGTTGATCCCAATGTTGTCAATATTACAGGGACCAGTAAAATAACAAGAAGCAGAAGGATCATCTCCATATAAATCTCACAACCTGTTCAAGTCACAATTACCAAGACGACTGCCGAAGCTCGAGGTAAAGAGCCAATGATATAGCATACCCAAATGGAGGCACCAAAAGAAGCTACAATCAAGGATACCTCTAGATAAGAAATGGAAAAGGTTTTGAAGATCATTCATAGAAGTAATTACAAAAATTTTGAACAGTTGGGGAAAACCCCGTCCAAGATCTCTATGTTATCCCTGCTACTGTGTTCTGAAGCTCAGGCACAAGCTTTAATGAAATTTTTTGAAGACTGCTCATGTACCACAAGAGATTTCTACCGATCAATTTGGAAGTTATATTGCTAGCCTAACGACTTGACAATGGATTAGGTTTATCTAATTGGAAGTTATCATAGTTTAAATTTTGTTCTAATTGTAGGAGATAAGCATCCAAAAACCATACTCAAAAGAAGATATTGATGACATCCGATCACGTTGGGCCAATGTCTTCTTATCTCATTATGAAGCTCGACAACCACAACAATAGTTTTTCTTGGTTGCTATAATCTTATTTTGTATATGAATAGAAGTTTTGTCATTTTGATGTGCATATATGATCATGTCAAACGAGTGTACTCTCTCTTGATGATAACAATGTAAATTTGCACATTTGGTTTAAAATGATATGATATATTCTAATTCTGTTACATATTTTGTAGTTTTTGTGTAAAAAATGATACTGGCAGGTTAATAGATTTATTATAATGATACGATACAAGCAGGTGAAAATGATACAGGCAAAAAATGATACAGGCTAGTGAAATTGATAAATATAGCCAAAAAACTTCATTTTAAACCCCTATCAATTATTACATAAAACCGAGGTAAATGAATACCTTATTACCTCATATTATAAATAAAATTGACAGTTATATGACGCGCGCAACAAAATGTAGAAAATAAAAATATGGAGTTCCAATGGATCGAATCCATGACCTTTTCAATTATAACCTCGGTGTTTAAAATAGCGAGGTGTTAATTTGAGACTTTTCATGACGATCTTATTTAGTTCGCCTGGATAGTCGATGTAAAACGCATTTTGCATCCGATGTTACAAGCGTTATTTGTAGTAGTGAAATATGTTTTAAGTGTATATTGACAGTTTGAAAATTTTTAAGGACATATATTTTTCAGTCACACCTCTGACTGATACTTTTCATGAGAGTATTTATGAGATTCAACTTGGTGTTTCCTCAAGGTGTACCGACAAGTTCTCTAAGTTATAGTGCCAAAACTATTTTATAGTCGGAACAATAATGTACATATTTACACCGAATAATCTATCTTAAGAGGATTTGAAGAATAAGATGACGACACCTAAATGATTATTAAATAAAAACAAAATCAATAATATAAATAATTAAATAATTAGTTTATAAATAAATGATTTATAGACTAATTATAAAATTGGAAAAATATAAAAATTCCGCGGGAGTAGCAAATTGATAGAGCTCTCACTCGCTATTCTTTTGTTCCCACCGCCAACAAACCCTTTTTCGTATAGTTTCTCAAAATCAAAAGCATTCCTTTTTGTGGTGAAAGTTTCATCTAAAGAAGAAGCTTCAAGGAATCAGGTTTACGCTCTTGTTTTTATTCTTCTTCATCATCATCTTCAACTTACTTATTTGAATTGAAGACTTAGGGTTTGTTTGTTTGGATTGTGTTATTTAAGCTTATCTATTTGAATTTGAGATATGACTGAAACAAAATGTTCAACATCTGCAGTGCTGTGCTGTTTTTGGGACCGAAATTCGGCCAACTGCGGAATGTGGAAGAACAATGTACATAATTCGCCAAAGAATAGACCTGTTACTCATGAGAATGCAGAAAAAACATGGTTAGTTTATTTTGTCTGGTGTAGTCAGTAACAAACTCAGGGAATATTGAACCAAGAGTTTTCCTTATTACGGTTTTTAACACTTTTCCTTCAACAACATATTTTCAATGATTAGTGTTATAACATGTCAATAGTTGCGGGGGAGTGACTAGTACAAAGTAAGCCTTTACAACCACATCTTTTCAATCATCAGTTTTATAACATGTTCCAGCCTAATAGCATATATACTATACAAATTTATATCCATTAAGTCCCACATTGGCTAGAACATCACACAAACATGTGTTTATAAATGTTTGACATGCTAGTTAGTTTGCCGAGCTGAGTAGCGCCGGCTTGTGACCCATGTGGGGGCATCAAGGTGTTGGAACATGGCTAAGGCTTAACAGGTTTGTCTGGTTGTTGCACCATGCTGGCCTGCCCGCTCCAAGTTGCGAGTTGACCCACGGGACTTGTGCGAAGGCACGGGTCTTGTGAGTCTTAGACAGGAGGGTATTGCGTGAGGCTGGTTTCACAGAGCAGCGATCACTTCCTACTCCTGACAGTGGGGGGGGATCACGGGCCGTTGCACCTCCGGCCCACAACCTGGTGAGCCTAGCCCATGAACCATCTCTTTTTTTGGTTCATATATTAATGAATGCTGTTTATGTTTAAACACAGAATTAGCCAGCAGCGATCACTTCCTACTCCTGACAGTGGGGGGATCACGGGCCGTTGCACCTCCGGCCCACAACACCTGGTGAGCCTAGCCCATGAACCATCTCTTTTTTTGGTTCATATATTAATGAATGCTGTTATGTTTAAACACAGAATTAGCCATCTCTTTTTTTGGTTCATATTAATGAATGCTGTTATGCAACTTTCATTGGATCCTTCCGAAGTAGGCGAAGGTCGAGGTGCTGACCTGAACGCTTTGGCTCTTTTTGGTAAGTCTTCTCGGAGTAAGAACCTTTCTTTTTGAGCCGGCGCGGAGACCTATGGTCTCCATTCCGCCTTATCTTTGCTCTCTGTCGGTGTGAAGTTGCTAGCATAATATGGTAAGCAGCGGGCTTTCTATCCTCAGAGGTTCCGGTCACGCTAGTCTAGAACACCTTCCGACCGTTTAACACAGAATTAGCCATCTCTTTTTTTGGTTCATATTAATGCTGTTATGTTTAACACAGAATTAGAACTGATAACCTGGTGAGCCTAGCCCCTGAACCATCTCTTTTTTTGGTTCATATTAATGCTGTTATGTTTAACACAGAATTAGAACTGATCCTGACCTTGCAAATGCATGGGCATCCCCAGAATTCGACCCGTTATTGAAAAGATTCCATGAATCATTTATCAATTCCATCAAATCAATTTTTGGAATATTTATTAAGAAATAACCCCTTTGCGTCGACACAAGAAAACAACCGGTTTAACATAACAGGAATTGATTGAGCAATATGATTCCATCACATTTGATTTCGCCGTGTATATTTTGTAGTTAATTATAGGTCTCAATTTTTTTGTTGCCACCTTCGCAGTATCTTGTTTTATGTACTAGTATGATACATAAGAAACTTTATGATCAATAAAATTGTCCATTTCTATTAATACTATTAGTGGCACCAATCACAACTCAATAGTTTTTGCTTACCTCTATTTTATTATATGTTGTTTCTTTGGTTCACTCTGACCCCAAGACATGAATGGGAGACTTGAAATTCAAGCCTCTTTTATATGGTCCGTCCAATTTGCCTCCTGTAGTTTGAATAAAAATATATGTGCATGGTAATGTTACTTGGACATGGTTTGAGCATGTTATATTGTTTTCCTTGTATTATTTTTTGTTTATGTGATGCTTATTTATGTAATGCCACGGGGACTGTAATTTCCCATTCTCTCTTTGAGCTTTTAAGATTATGGAGTTTGATGTTGCATTAATATTTTTGAGAAGAATAACCTTTGAACACATATGACTTTAGTACTTTGAGATTAGTGATATAATATCATGCTCAAATAATGCATTACAAGCTTTTCAAATAATCCATTTAGCTAATTATAATAATGCATTAGAAGCCTTTCAAATGATCTATTTAGTTACTTACTTATATGACTTTTCACCTATAGTCATGACTAATGGCTAATAATCACATTCAATATAGTGATGGTTAATGTTAATCTCAACTTTTTTAATATGACTTTGATACACTTTGAGATCAGTGATATCATTTCATGCTCACCAGGTTATCAGTTCTAATTAGAGGCCTAATTTAGTGAATATTGTATGACCAAGTTATTGTACATTACATGTGGTGTCATTTTATATATATGAACTTCAAAATTCTTTTTTAAAACGTAAAACAGTGTACTTTATGTTTGATCCATAATGTTTGAGACAGGACTGAATCAAAATGTTTAACATCCACAGTGCTGTTTTTGGTTGAAACAAAGGTTCATGTGTTGAGAAAATTCCAAAAAGTTCAATAAATTCTGATTTGAAGATTTGTGATAAAGATCATGGTCATAGAAGAGTTCTCTTTGGTTATAAATATGTAATGCTCTTGGTCATTATTGTTATCTTCATCACCGCGGTTTTGATGTGTAGAAGCTTCAGGATTCAAAGGGCAAACAAGTTACAAAAATGTCAAAAGGAAGCAAGTAAAAAAATGGAAACTAGCATCTTTTCACAAGTGGATATTGATGCTGATGAAATAAGTCATTTGGACGAAGATAATTTAATCGGCCATGGTGGTAACGGAAAGGTTTATCGAATCACGCTGAAGAAAAACAGGATGGTAGTGGTTGTGAAGCAATTAGAGAAAGGTGATGGTTGAGGATTTCAGCTGCTTGATGAAGATTATGTGACAAAAATTGCTGATTTTGGTGTTGCTGAAATATCTCAGACGGGTTTTAGCTTTTTTGCTGGTACACATGGTTATATTTCTCGAGGTATGAAATTGTAATATAGGTTAGGACTAAAGAATTAATGGCATCTCACTGTTATCCATTACTTTCCTGGATTTAATACTGAATTACATATAATCATGCAAAAATACAAAAATACATGCAAAAATGCAAAAAAACAAAAAACGTAATGTTGTGCTGGATTAAGTAAATATTTTCCTTTATTACTCAATTGCTTATTAGAATAAGAAATTAAGGATTGGTGACTTGTTTCTTGTAACGACAAGATAGACATGACATTCTTATATGAAATTGTAATCTGCAACGCCTAGTTTGAGGCAAAAAAATGCTTTAATTTTGAAGCATCCAATTTGCTAGGAGTATGTCTAGATTAGAATAAAAAAAATAATGGTATCTTCCTGATAACCCTAATGTCCATTACTTTCTTGTTTAAATACCGAAGGAATGCTAAGTACGAGGAAGCATTAGAGTGATTTGACTCAGTTTTGGGAACAAAGCTATAGCCCGATGAAGCAGCAGTGGCAAGTTATAATGTTGCTTGTTGTTACTCTAAGCTAAACCAGGTAGGTATATATGTTTTTTCACTTTACAAATTGTATGTGCTACATTCCACTACTTTGTCATTGGTTTTGGATATTAACTTTTTGAGTGTCCAGTTATCCCTCTATATATGTAGATTAAATCCCTCAACCACATTTTTCAATGATTAGTGTTATGACATGTCAAAAGTAGTTGGGGAGTACCGAGTACAAAGCAAGCCATTTAACAAACCTTTACAACCACATCTTTTCAATTATTAGTTTTATAACATGTTCCATCTTAATATTATATATCCTATACAAATTTATATCCATTAAGTCCCACATTGGCTAGAACATCACACAAAAAAGTGTTCGTAAATGTTTGACATGCTTGTTAGTTTGCCGAGTTGAGTAGCGCTAGCTTGTGACCCATGTGGGGGCACCAAGGTGATGGAACATGGCTAAGGCTTAACATGTTGGTCTAGTGGTTGCACTATGCTGGCCTGCCCGCTCCAAGTTACGTGTTGAGTCCACATGACTTATGCGAAGGCACGGGTCTTGTGAGTCTTAGACAGAAGGGTATAGCGTGAGGAACACCTGGTGAGCCTAGGCCCCTGAACCATCTCTTTTTGATGGGTGGGACTCATACATTTTGGGTGCCATGCCCTTAAAAAGTTATGAATGCTTTAGCTTAAATCTCTGATTTACAAACACCATGGATCCTTGCAATTTGGCATAGTCCAAAAAGGAAAAGCAAACAATACTCGACCTTTATTAAAAATTTCAGATTAAGTCTCGTTACTACAAACTTGCTATTATATTAGAATACAAGTTGAAGATCACACTCTCATTTCCTTCCTCTTAATTTTAAATATTTTCACTTAGTGATTAAACATCAAGACATAACTCACATTTGACAGCAGAACTACTTTGTAAATTAGCTTTTTGGCTTATAATATTTTCTATACTCGTGCTCCTAATTGGTAGTTTGGTTGAAGTGAAAACCGTTTTTATGTTCATGTGTTTATCCAAACAAAATCATTTCTAACAATCTCTAGAGGCTGGTGATTTTTTTTTTTGCAACTTTTCTGTCTAAAATTTTGAAAATGACTTTGATACACTTTGAGGTTGTTTGGTCAAGTTATTTTTTTGTGTACATTTTGTATATATGAACTTCAAAATCCTATTTTGAAAAGTAAAACCGTGTACTTTTGTTTGATCCATAATGATTAAGTCAAAATGTTCAACATCAACAATGTACACCATATTTTGGGACTGAATCAAAATGCTTGAGATATGATAAAAATTCCCGATGCAAAACTGTCATAAGAAAAAAGAATTGAGGGAAAATGATTTGAGAGAAGGTATTATGCAAGTAAAACTACAAGATTCAAAAAATTGTTTTTTTCTTGAATTGTTATTTCACATATGCCATTATTGTACATTTTTATGAAATTTAGTTTGCAATTGAAAGATATAACCATGCATACCTACAAAAATCATAGTGCTGGATTTGGTTAATCATTTCTTCTATTACTTAATTGTTTATTAAAATAAGGATTAAAGGATTGGTGTCTTTGTCCTAGTAAAGACAATATAGGCATGGCAAAAACAAAACATTTTCCATAAGAAATTACAATCTGCAACACCTAGTTTGGGAGGAAAAATGCTTCAATTTTGAAGCATCAAATTCGCTAGGTGTATACATATTTATATTAAGACTAAAACTATTGATGGCAAGTTATAATCTGCTACACCTAGTTTGAGAGAAAAAGTTGATCTCACCGTCCATTACCTTCAGGAAGCATTAGAGTAATTTGAGTTTGTTTGGGGAACAAAATCAGAGCCTGATGAAGCAGCAGTGGCAAGTTATAATTTTGCTTGTTACTCTAAGCTAAACCACGTTCCATATGTCAAACAACTGGTCCAAAATTTGCACAGATATTGGCCAACCTATTGAGATTCCAACACTATTATTGTTTATTATTATAAAAAATATAAAAAACCATAAAAGTTATGATGTAAAAAGTATTTGAAAATTGGAATAAGAGGGGGCCGCGCGAACGCAGGCCCCCATTGCAACAAATTATGATGTAGGCTCCACCACTTGGGTAGACCTTAGGTTAGCACCCCTCTTAAGTGCAATGGAGGTCACTCTCCTAGGCCATGGTCCTTCATGATCAACCATTGACCCCATCCAGGTAAGTAACTTGCAATGATGGTATTCAAGTTATTTTATACTCTTGTTTCTCACAATACCTTTCACCTTCTTTCGATGTGTGACTCAACTACCTGTAGGCAAAGTATTTCCCAACTTGTGTAAGATTGATCGAAAAAGGGGTGCAAGTGGCTAGTGATTGTCAGTGGTCTAACTTGGAGTTGGAGACAGCAGAGCAGGTGCTGCTGCAGTGTAATAAGAGCATTTAGACTGCTACTAGGTAGGAACATTGGAGAGAAAATCTTTCACATATTAAATGCACTATCAAAGGAGAAAAGGAGTATCTTTGCTATGATATTATGGAGTTTGTGGAAGAGTAGGAATTAATCAACTACCAGTAAGCAATGTATTTCCTAGGCCTTTGATAGGTCTTGAGGACATCTTCCCCGACATTACATCTATTTCCCAATCGCTTTTTATATCCACTACTTTGTTATGTGTTGGATACTAATATAGTCTTCTTCTAATCATTCCTTTCAAGTTTGACATTGTCCTTCAAAGAGCTCAATCAAAATGAATAGAGTAACTTTCTTCTATTCATTCCTTTCAAGTTTGATATTATGCTTCCAAAAACTCAATCAGGAAGGTATGAGTTGAAAATACTCTAGAGTCCATGGTACTTACAGATCAATATACCCTATTGATTACTCGAAAACTCGAAGAAATTAAAGATTGGATCTGACTAGCAAGGAGGATATGTATCCTTGATGATCACCTAAATTAGGTAAGGATTAAAGATCAAGAAATACTGCCTAATTCCTTTATTAGTTATTACTTGAAATGCAGAAGGTAGGATTCAGCTTTTCTTTCTAATTTTTATTTGTTAGCTTGTATAACATTATAAGTAGTATTATAACATTCCTATTCCTTTATGTCTCCATTAGGAAGTGGTTCATTTTGACTGAGTATTATAACACAATATAGCAAACAGTTTTATCATTCCATTTCTGCTATTAATTCAGATCCATAAAAATTGAGTATCTTCCTCTCTTCAATTCCTTTTTCTTGTGTGAATTTGTTTGATATAGTTTCTCTCATTTTCTTTGTTCCAGTGAAATCTTGTGTCGACATACTGTTTCAGATCGAGTTTACGACTATCTCTTTGACATGATTTCTTGTTCAAGTTTTTTTTTCCAAATTATAGGGTTTTATAGTCAGATCCCCAATTTCTTGATTGGAAGCAAAATTATCAGTTGCAATCTCATATATTTTTGAGGGTATGTTTTAATTTGTAGTTCGAGATAATGCAACTATAGTTTTCTTAAGTAAAAAATTCCTAGTTGTGAGAACAAAACAAATAAATAAGAAAACATATATGCATAGAAACATGATGAAAAAATAAAAAATAATATAACATTTAAGAAAATATTGTGGATCTAGTAAGAAGGACATAGAATTTGAACTAGGTTTGGTGGGGTGTGCCAGGCTATTGCAATAGTGCAACACAAAAGCGACACTCAAGAGACCCAATAGCAAGCTATTTTGGTGGTCTCTCCCCCTCAAGAAATAAATTTAATATCGTGTGGACCATTGGCCCACATATCAGATATTAAACTAATAAGAACAGATACTACACTTGATCTTAGCCAAAAGGCCGAGAAAGGTATGAATTTAAAGTCATGCTTGTTGTCTTTTTTATATCAGATATGTTTTTTCTTCTTTGATAACTCAGCGATGTGGGACTTTAATACTATACCTTGGAGTTTGCTCAATACTTTTGTAATTTTCTCTTATGTAACAGTAATTAAACCAAGAGGAAGACTGTCTGGTTCATATACATTTTCTGTTTGAAGTGATTTTGTTCATGCAAAGAAGTGGATCTCATTTTCTGCAACAACAGAATTAAATAGGTAACAATTCTTGTCGTCTTTTTTGGTTTAATTAATAATTTTGAAATATAACATTTGTTAGAGCAAGACTGAATCTAGAGTTTCCTGAAATGCCTCAAAACTAAAGCAGTAAAATCCCGGCAAAAGTTGAACTATTTCCCTAATTAAGTTCAATTTAACAAAAACCAAGTCCTAAGTCCTTAAATAAGCGGCGACTGAAAATTATTAGGCTTTTTTCTCAAATCAATGCACATGGTTTAGTGAAGATAGTTTTGACATTTGTGCATATGATTATGTATAACGTTGTATATATACTCATACACCAGAAGTCATTCTTTTTACTAATGAATGAACATTTATCACAATCTCTGTTTTTTGTATACCTTCGTCATTTTATGAGAACAATTGTCAAATACACACATATTGAATTAAACTCTATAATGGAGTTTGGGAATGAATATTGTACTTGAGCTAAGATCCTAATTTATTCTATGTATGTCTGAAAACTAAATCACAATATTATGCTATCATATCATCACATAAAATATTATACTGACAAAACTTGAACATTTGAAGTACAATCAGTTTGGCATGCTTGTTACTAATCCTCTTACCATTATTTCCTTCATTTTTATCTTGCCCTTGGCATTTCATAATAGAAGTATATTCTTTAATAAACATGGCAGAAACAACATGTTTTTTTATGAAATGTTAATCTGCGTTTTGTATCTTGGAATGTTATTTTCCTATACTTTCAGTCAACTCCTACTTGATTGAACCCTTGCATGCCTACTATGGCTGCAATATCGGCTGCAATATTTTTGGATTAGTGTTATAACATGTTAAAACTAATTTGGGAGTGCTCAGGACAAAGTAATCCATTTAAGAAACCATGTGCCAACTTAATACTACGCAAATTTATATCCATTAAATTCCGCATTGGCTAGAATATCACACATGGTTACCGAGTTGAGTAGCGCTAGCTTGTGAATTGAAGGTCTAGGGTTTGTTTGGATTGTGTTATTTAAGCGTTTCTATTTGGATAAGACTGTTTAGAAGGGTTTATGGAAGCAACATATCACATGTCTATAAGTTGTTTAATGCTTGTTTTGACATGCTCTCCATGATATCTTATAAACTACTTTATTAATAATGGTGATTTACAAATTTATTAAGAGCTGCGAGGGTATTATGTGAGGCTGGTTTCACGGAGCAGCGGACACCTCCTACTCCTGAGAGTGGAGGGAACACAGGCTGTTGCACCTCCAGTCCACAATATTGAAATAAGGAGTATAGGATTGGTGACTTTTTTCTTGTAAAGATATGATAGAGATGTAAGACACAACATTTGCCATATGAAATTGTAATGTAGATTAGGACCAAAGAATTAATGGCATCTTCTCAAGGTTCATTACTTTCCTGGATTAAATGCTGATGGAATGCCAAGTACGAGGAAACATTAGAGAAATTTGATTCTGTTTTGGGAACAAAGCCAGAAGTTGAAGAAGCAGCATTCACATACTAAGTCCTGAATCACTATTGCCTCGAGTTTTCCCTGAGGGGAATTTCTACATGATTAGTGAAATGAGTACTTTTTTTTGGGTTTAATTGGGTCTTTCATGTCTAGCCCTAGAACTCTTTAAAAATGTATGAATGTTTTTGCTTAAATTTCTATGATTTACAAACACCATGACCTATACCCCTTTTGGATCCTTTCTCATATGTTCTTTAATTTATTATATATCAGTCAATCAAAATATTAGAGTAAGTTCTGTTTTTATATATCAAGACAGTTTGGCCGAGTGGTCTAAGGCGCCAGATTTAGGCTCTGGTCCAAAAGGGCGTGGGTTCAAATACCACAGCTGTCATCATTTTTGTTTTTTAAAATTTTAAAACAACACAAAATCATTTATCTATACTGTGTCTAAGTAACTATGTTGGGGCGGGGCAAGCAAAGACGCAGGCACAAAAGCATACAGTTTAGCAGTATGCTTCTGTCACATTTATTTTTGTAGTAGTGTTTCATTTTTTACCAATTGTGGGCAAAATGATAATTTATGAATATACTTCATATATTCATTGAATGATAATTTATGGGATTAGAATGCCCATGTTGGCTTTTTATACAAGATCTTTGATGTATTTATATTGTGCAGTGTGAATAAGGTTGGTTATGAAAAACTTGAATCTGTCCACTCAAGTGAAGATTTTGGGAGTTTTATTGAACTTGCAGACATCTGAGTGAAGTTGGCTTCAAGGGTATGATAGTTCCCCAATTTCTTGCTATTGCGATAGTGCAGCGTAAAAGCAACACATAAGAGACTCAATTGCAAATTATTGTAGTTGACTCTCCCCCTCAAGAAAATAAGAACAGATACTACACTTGATCTTAGTCAAAAGGCCGAGAAAGGTATGAGTTGAAATTCATGCTTGTTGTGTCTTTTATATCTGACATATTTTATGCTTCTTTGCTAACTCGGCAATATGAGACTTTAATAGTTTAATACAGTAATTTGGAGTCTACTAGTGTTTGTGTTAGTTCAACACTTCTGTATTAAATGAATCAAGAGGGATATTGTCTGGTTCGCATATATTTTATGTTCAAAGTGATTTATTCATATAGAGAAGTGGTTCTCATTTTCCCCCAACAACAAAATTAAACAGGTAACAACTCTTGTCTCTTTTTGTTAACTGATAATTTTGAAATATTTGTTAGAACTGAATCTAGAGTTTCCTGAAATGCTAAAAACTTACGCAGAAAAATCCTTTGTCAAGTTATGGTTTCCTGAAATATAACATTTGTTAGAACAAGACAAAATATAGAAAAAGAAATTTGACAATGTTATGGTTTTCAAGTGGAGAGATTCTATGAAACAACTTAGTGGACTTGTTGGCTTTGTTTTCAATAACATGTTTTTCAATTTCGTAATCATCTATTTTTGCAATAATAGTTAAAGTATGAATGTGGAAAAAGTATTTCATATATTTCAAACTTGTGATTTACAATAGAAGAATAAACTAGCATGAAATAAATTATAGTTACTCACACAAAATCAAATTTCCCGAGTCACCACATGTCACTTGAACTATAGCTACTCACTCGAAATCAGATTTCCCGAGTCACCACATGTCATAGAAGCATGTGAATTTAGTTAAAAATCATCGTTAAAATGACTTTAATAATATATTTTAATGATTTATTCAGTGGTACGGCTTGTGCTCTCATGGATTGTTCTTTTGATTCTGCTATACTTTCTTTTTTATTTTGTTTTACTTTTTGTTGTTTTCGTGGCTTAGTGATGAAGGCGTATAAGAATCTGATAGCCTTTTGCTGAAAACGATTTTGAAGGAGTTAAGTAATATTCTTATGATTGTGGCTGAGTTTCTAGGGGGACTCAATGAACGTGTTGAGAAGGTGATGAATCAGTTACAATTTCAACCTAACAGTTACAATTTTTACACACAAATCTTTATTTCTTGAAATTCGTGATAATAATCCTTCGGGATATTCATACAAAGAGTTGTACTAGACTTTAAGAAAAGATTAATAAAGCCTGAAGCAGAGAAATATAACGATGTTATACTTGATACAAAATCTTTTGAAACAATGATTAACTTAAGATTGCTTCAGATCAATAATTATAGTTTAATATCGTGTAGACCATTGGTTCACATATCAGATATTAAATTTATAAGAACAAATATTACATTTGATCTTAGCCAAAAGGCCGAGAAAGGCATGAGTTTTTATATCTGATATATTTTATGTTGCTTTGCTAATTCGGCAATGAGGGACTTTAATAATTTAATAGAATAATTTGGAGTCTACTAGTGTTTGTGTTAGCTCAACACTTATGTATTAAATGAACCAAGAGAGATATTGTCTAGTTCGCATACATTTTCTGCTCAAAGTGATTTTATTCATATAGAGAAATGACTTTCATCTTCTGATTATATATATATATATATATATATATATATATATATATATATATATATATATATATATATATATATACATATATATATATATACATATATATATATATACATATATATATATATATATACATATATATATATATATATATACATATATATATATATATATACACATATATATATATATATACATATATATATATATATATATACATATATATATATATATATATATATATATATATATATATATATATATATATATGCAGGTTAAGGTGTTTGACAATTTGATTTGGTGAAGCTTGTTTTTGCTTTATGATATGATTGTTAGAAATTGGAGTCAATTGGAGGGTATGACTAGCCATATTTCAATTCCGCTTTGATGTAATTTGAAGTTGTGTTTATAACAGACAAATTTGTTCTTTTGGCATTGCTTATGCCTTGTTTTAATTAATTCTTTTTTGGCCTTTCAAGAAAATTTGTCTTAAGCGTAAATCAATAAAACAAACTATTAATTATTTGTAAAATACATTCTTAATTAATTAATACAAACTATCAAGTAATGCTTTATAAAAAGAAATTACGTACAACAAGATTATAATAAATATATTTTCTTCATCCGCTGTAACCTGAATAGTAAAAGACAAGTGCATATCATTTAGTATAAATATATGTGTGAGAAGGTTGGAACATTTAGAGTTCCATACAATTTGAAAGGAATTTGATCATTTGGTTAGATGGAGAGATTAATGGTGAACAAATTAGAAAATTTAAAATACTTGTTTCATACATTTCTATTGCGAATGACAATGATTATATCCAGCGTATGTAATAGCAATAATGTTAGGATATGATCTATGCACTAGATAATATTGTTTTGATTTTTGTATGCTCTTAGATATGTCGTGGTGTTAAGTCTTTTTATTTGTTGTTTGTGTTGTTGTTTGAGGCGTGTCTATGTTCGTTTTGTTGTAACCAAAATTCGTTATTTGTGTTAAATTTCAAGGTTACAAAAAATTTAACAACAAAATAAATTATCATCCAAAGCTTGTTTCAACATTGGGACAACGTTTCTGTGTGTCTGGGCTGATGACATATACCATTTTCTTTTCAATTTGTCAGTCGTATTCATTTCGATTCTAATATGTGTGTTGTTGGGGTGACCATTTTTCTTGCTTTTCATATTTTCGTTGTATCAAATTACATACCCTTGATATGTATGCCAATATTTCTCTTTTGTTATCACTGGGTAGCTATTGTCGTATACACTGAATAAGTTTACGACTTTGTTAACGACAGATAGATGCAAGAAAACGTCATATTGATGTTGTTGGAGTAAAATACACAACTCAATATAGTTGAACCCAAAATATTCATAACTAACAAACAGGTTCTCAATATCTTCATCTTCTCGAACCTTTAGCTAGAAAAATTTGACGTGGTTGTTTTAAAAAATACGGGATTTTGATATATTTGTGACACTTGACCAAAACTTAACTTTGATTGTGTTCTCTATTTCAAATGTAAGAAATTTGATTTTCATATTGGTTACAAACTGAGTAATATCAATATTTTAGAAACCAAACTCAGATACATCATAGACCCATGTCTCTCTATTATTGTCAGCATTAATAATGTATTTGGATGCAGAAGACATATTTTAATTTTTTTGGTTTGAGATTGGTCTAAAATTGGTTTGGGAGAGGTTTAATATAGTTGAATATTACACGTATGCGCCAATATAATTGGCGCTAGCTTCAAAAAAATATACATTAGTGTCGATTCATTTGGCTTGTTACTTCTGCATGCATGTAAAGTGTAACACTCCAAAATAATTAGATTATTTATTTAATTATTTAATTGATTTATGATGAGTATTTGTACCGTATTTGTGAAGTATATGTGATGTTGTGATGAACATGATGTTTGATATGATGTTTTGTGTGGTGTATGACGGGGTAGTGAGAATTAAGATGATATTGAGTATTTGTAGGATAGTTTGGATAATTAGAACAATTAGTTGGAAATTATTTTAATTAGTTAAATAGAATAATAATAATAAGAGGTAGAGACTATGAGGACAAGGTGGTAATATTGTGATGTAAGTGAGGGTAAGATGAGACGATCATAGAAAGGGTTCAAGGGTTAAACAAAGAATAGAAGGAAAATTGTCTCATTTTGTGCGATCGTGAAAGTAAACAGAACACTGTGCAGAGAGAGCTAGGGCACGGAGGAACTCAGAACAATTTTGTAAAACGCAAAGATGAATCAATTGCTAGGAAGAATCTAAGGTAAGGGGAGTTTATCGTTGTTATTATAATCGATCTAAGGTTTAGGTAATTGTAGGTTTGTGTTGGAGTTTTGAGATGATGATGTAAATATGATGATTTGATGAAAATTGATAAATTTGTGAGATTGATTTCTAATAAATTGAGGCATATGATGCATGATAACTTGTGTTGGTATTGTATGATGAAACTATGTGAAACTATGATGAGTTAAGACATGTATGTGAAGAAATCGTGTAAAAATTGGATTGGTGCAGTGTAGAGATCGTAATAGGGAATTCCTGTTCGCGCTGGCTCATTGGGTGAGCATGATGCGGGGGCGAATGAAGTTTTCCCATGATGCACTAGGCGAGTGTGAGGCGAAGGGAAGTGGTGAAATATAAAGCCCTAAAATATTATATGAGAGAAGAGGACTCGCTCCAACTTCGTCGGGCGAAGCAGAGGCGAGCTAAGCTCGCCGGGAGAGCTAACAGCCTCGCCAGGCGAAGGAGACAAGAGGGAGATACACGCTTCTAGATTTTTAATGGAGGAAATTAATTCGCCCTGTACTCTCCAGGAGAGCCTTGGGCGAGCAATCTACTTCGCCAGGCGAGCCTCAGGCGAGGGGTGTCTAGCAAAACTTTAAGAGGTTGTAACTTGAGTTTCAGGAATCCGTTTGATGGGTCGTTCGAAGCATATTATGTTGTTATATCCCAAAATTTCCCCTCCCATTTTCTTCAAGACCTTCTCATGAGGTTCCCATTGGCTAAAGACTACTCAAGAGTTGACCAGTCAAAACTCTTCTCCTAAGCAATGAGTCCATAACTAGGGTTTTGGTTTTCTCAAGGGAAATTGGTCTGAAAAGGTCTCAAATGACTTCATGGTTCCTCATAGGTCCTAATCAATGCTCATATCAAGTTTCAAGCCTTGCATCACAAATTTTCCCGGTCAATGGCTCAAATGACTAAAAATTAACTACAATGAGTAAAAAGTCAATTGTGGTCAATATACAGTCAAACTTCAAGATTTTTTGTCAACATCAACATTTTGAGGTGATATTCATAATTTTATCAAGGGTTGACTATGATTCCTCAAGGAAGGCCCTCAAATCATCAGTGGTCAAAAATTGTCAAATTAGAGTTTTGACTGAAGATGGCTGATCATTGACTTTTGGCCTAGTGCATGACCTAATGACTTGAATCATGATCTCAAGGGCTCAAATACAACATCTTGACCTAATTGCATGGTTCAAGATATTTCCATAATACAAGTGATTGATAGTTGAAATTTTGAGTCAATTGATGAAAAGTCAACAGTCACTCAAAAGTCAAACTTTGACTTTTTGGTCAACATTGAAATTCAAAAATCAAGAATCATCAATATATTCAAAACTATCAAAATTGATCATCAAGAAATCAAAAAGTCAAATTTGGAAAATTTTCTAACACTTAGAAAAATTATGTATTTTTGTTCTTACCAAAAACCCTAACTTCACAAGCAAGTTTCCTCAAGGTGCAAGTTGATTCAAGTAAAACTTTCAACATGAAAGTTGTAGGGATTAATGAATTATTCAAATTTGTCAATGTGGGATGATCCTCAAAAAGTGCTTAATTTAGGAGATATAAGTCCATGAAGTTAAGATGTCTTTATCCAACACTTAGAAAAATATTTTACAAGTTTTGATCAATTTTTTCATAACTTCTTGGCCAATTTTCATCAAGTTCCCATTTTATTTAGCCAAAACTCACAACATGAAAGTTATAGACAATGTTTCAAGCTTTCCAAAACATCGAAGATAATGAATTTATCATACTTGAGCTAGAAGTTTCTAAGAGATGAAGATGACATGTCAAACTTGAATTATAGGTCATTTCATTGAAAAAACCTTATGATCCAATCTTCAAGCATGCTGCACAATCTCTCTTTGCAGGCCTCTAGTCCCACAAATCTATCTATAATTAGAAGATTACACGAAATTTTGAGCCATTATCCAAGTATTCAAGCCATTGTCCAAGTGATTATTCCATTTTTGGCACAAAGTTAACATTGCCATTTTGACAAAGTGACTTTAATCACAAAGTCCATTCTCCTTGAGCCTCTAACTTGTTTCTTCTACACACACATAATCCTAGCATCAGAAGAAACTCCTATTAAAGATTTGAACCACCCTAGAAGAGTTGTACCATGCATTGGAACTTTGATTTCTCAAGTGTGATACAGTGGGAGAACTGACTTTTACTGGTTTTGCATTTGTATTCACAAATGCTGCGGTAAGCAAGAGTCGTCACCGACTTTTATTTTATCCAACAAAGGAAAGGGTGAAAAGAACAGAAAAAGACCTTTCGAGATTTGTTTCTGAGTAAGGGGGTAGATTATGGAAAGTGAAGGTGTTAGCACCCTTTTCATCCGTAGTTATCTACGGGCTCTTAGATGCTAGCTCATTTGAAAAAAATACCTTGTGCTTTGTGTGTTTGAAAAGTATTTTTGAAAGAAAGCGCCTTAGTACGACGAACTTTGCAATGTTTCTCGAATTGGTAGAGAACGTATACAAAGTGTTGTGAAAAATGTTTTTGGAAAAAGTTTTGTGTCAGTGTAAAAGTTTGTTTTGTTTTTTAGCAAACATCTATGAACTATCTACTTTACTCGAAAGATTGTTCTTTTCCTCTTTTCTTTTAGATAATGCTATCCTACTATTAGTGAGTAGGTAGCCCTAGTCATTGGATGTTTGAGGGACATTCAAAGGGACATCGTATAGTCACAAAGGCAACTGGACAAGAAACCTTAGTAACTACCCTAGGGTTTTAAGATCTTACCGAGGAAACATCGAGAGAGTTATTTTTTATCTTTTAAATCAAAGGGTCACCATTAAAGTCTCTCACGTTTCAAGAATTGTGACTGTTTTCCGAAGGCAACTGAAGCAGGGATACCCTAGAGGTGTATATGTGAAAGTGTGTTGTATTCAGTTATTTTTGTCTTGTGTTTAGTTTGCTAATGTTTGATTATTATGTTCTTGCCATACAATCCTATTAGTCATGTATCTAGACAGTTAATAGTGTGCGAGAATTTAAAGTGCGGAAATGTAAAATCCTAGTTATTACAAGACTTCAGGGAGGGGGATTAATTACAAATCCAAAATGGGGAAAAGCGAAAAGCAGTAAAATTAATGTCCTAGTTAAGTCTATTACATCCCAGTAGGCAGTAAAAGTAATGTCCTAGTTAAGTCTATTAAATCCCAGTTAGCACCCTTTTCATCCATGGTTTTCCATGGGCTCTTAGTTACTTGCTAGATCACTTGCTCTTGTTTGAAAATGTGCTCTGTATGGTTTTTTGAAAGTATTTTGTAAAGATGTCATCGTTTAGGCAAACTTTGTAATGATTCTCGTTCGTAAGAATGTATACAAAGTGTTGATCTTTTGAAAATGTTTTCAAGTTTGAAAGATGTTTTTGAAAGTTTTGGTGTTTGTTTTGAAAATAGCAAGAATGTTTTTGTTTAGAAATTGAGCAAGAAACTAGGAGTAATCTACCTACACAAAAGTCTTTCATGTTTATTTCCTCTTTCCTTTGACATTGTTATCTTACCATTGATTTGGTAAGTAACCCTATCTTTGAATGTAAAAGCGACGAGTAAGGGTCATCGTATAGCCATTATTAGCAATATTATAAGATATCTTAGCATTTTCTTTAAGGGACTAAGATCATTTTGAAAGGCAACATGGATAGTGTGATACGGTGGGAGAACTGACTTGAAGTTTTGCGTTTCAATCACATTTGTGCGGATAGCAAGAGTCGCCACCGACTTTTCTTTTATCCAAAAGGAAAGGTAAAAAAAAGCACAGGAAAGACCTTTCGAGATTATTTCTCGGGTTTGGGGGGTAGATTATGAAAAGGGAAGGTATTAGCACCCTTTTCATCCATGGTTTTCCATGGGCTCTTAGTTACTCGTTTAGATCACTTGCTTTTGTTTGACTGTGTGCTTGTGGTGTGAACTTTGAAAGTGTTTTGAAAAATCTCTTTGTAATGGTTCTCGTTTCTATAAGAACGCGTACAAAGTTTTGTTTCGAAAAGTGGTTCAAAGATGTGTTTATGGATTATGTTTCAGAAAGTGTTTTGAAAAGATGTTTTGCAATGGTTCTCGTCTCAATAAGAACGTATATAAAATGTTTTGTCTTTTGAAAATGTTTTGAGATGAAAGTGTAGGTGTGAAAATGTTTTTTTTTGTCGTGAGCAAGCGAGTGACTAGGAGCGTATCTACCTACTTGAAAGGTTTTCAATTGTTCTTTTCTTCCTCATTTTAATGTTGCTATCTTACCATTAATTTGGTAAGAAGCCCCATCGTTGGATGTGAAGGGACAGGCGCGGGTCAATTTTATAGTCATCGAAAGCAACTTATGGGACGCTTTAGTAATTTTTGTAAGAGACGAGATCGTTTTATTGAAGGAAACGTCGAGGGTCATCGAGGGACTACGATCTTTTATCGAAGGGTTATTGCTAAAACGTCACATATTCGAGAGACGTGGCTGTGTTTCCAAGGCAACAAGTGAGGTTACCCTAAAGGTGCACGTGCAAAAAAGTGTGTTTGATTCAAGTTAATTTGATCTTTGAAATTAGGTTAACTAGCGATTGATTTTTTTTATCTTGCCATACACGCTTAATTACTACACAATATAAAGAAAACTGTAAATTGCGGGAATTGAAATTCTACGCTATTACAAAGTTTTCGGGAATGGGGGTACAAATTTACAAATGGGGATGGGTCAATGTGATTAACAGTCAAAATAGGAAATCAATACAACCAAATCGAATTGAATCAAATAAATATAACAATCTAGGGTAATTAATTAACAAAGTATCGTAACAAAAACTCTAAGTTATTTGGTTTGTAACGTTTGGAAAGAAAAGAAAATTTAAAAGAAAATAAGTCAATTGTATATATATATCTTTTTGTTTGATACTTTGTGTTTGTGAGAATATATAAGAAGAAAATAAAATCCTATTCTATATATATATTTTTATTATTCATAAATTAAAATCCCTTTTTTTTAATTTAAAAAAAAGAAAGTTTATTAGATAGAAAGAAGTTGATAAAAATGTTTACAAAGTCTAAACTCAATAATTATAAGAATTATATGTATTGAATTTTAAGAATTAGAATTAAAACTAAATATAAACCAAAAAATTAGGGAAATAAGATTAAAAAAATTAAACAAAACAGAAACGCCCACGGGAGGAGTCGAACTCAGGCCATTTGGATTGTCACGAATACATATTGCCAACTAAACTACGTTACTTGTTTGTTATATTTACGCTTCAAACAAACTAAAAAGGGAAAATGGTGACGGATTGGGCCAACAGGCTCAAAGGGGGCGACCCAGTTTGGCATAAAAGAGAAAGGGTTTGAAAACTTGTAACCCTAATAACGGTTAGGAGCGCCACTGGTGCTGTTGTTTTATTGGAAAGGCCAAAAAAATTAATTATCATTATTATTGTTATGGGGAAGGCAAGGAGCATAATTATTATTATTATATGCTTGTTGTACCGTGAAAACAAACAAAAGAAAAAAAAACAAATCTCTCTCCCAAATCACCTTCATCTTTCTCTCACGATTTTCCTCTGTAAAAGAAAGACAACCAAGTTTGATGCCATTCTCTAGCTTTATTAATCTTAACATTTGTCTTACCGATATTCCAGTTTTGGCAAACATGCATATGCGATTATTATCATTAGGAGATTGGACAGTAAGATGGAAGAAGATGCACCTCATCAGATTTCAACAACTCGTGATTATGGATGTTTCTAAAACCAGTAACACACCATTCAGGGATGTCAAAATCCGCCCTTTTTCACAATGCGCAAATATGCTTGGCAACCACAGCGAGATGATTTGCGGTTCCTTTGCACCTTCCTCACATCTTCATAATGTTTATTTTGGGGAAAAAAGTTTTGAGCCATAGGGTAGTGCAAATTTCGATTGGGTCTTGTTTGAGGAGAGATTGGGGGTCTTGGTGTTTGAAGGGAACGAGTGAAGAGAGAGTGAAATGGATGAGAGATGAAGCTATCGACGGTAAAAAATGGAGTTTCTGGTGAGGGATTCCCATTTGGATTGAAGGTGATGTTTTTGTGTTATCTTCTCTTTTTCTATGGTGTTTTTTTTTGTTCTGAAGTATTTTGCTTAAAGAAAAATGATGAACACATATTCATGATTTGCGGTTCTGCTGCTGTTTTCTTTCTTTTTTTTATCTGAATCTCTCTCTCAATATTACATTGATTAATAGCAATAACGAAAATTTTGATTTCTCTGTTTCTAACATTTTTTCATCATTTTATTTTTATATGACTACATGCTTGAGTTCATAGGATCGCAGGATTAAAGAGAAGTAACGAAAACAAGGAATCACATATGACCAACAAATCAGAAAGTTAACAAACATGGCTATGCAAAGATTATAGAAGAAATTATACCTATTGGAGTCTCCAACGGTGTTCCAAATGAAACAGTGAGTTTAAGTCTGCGATCTGATTTCAGTCTCCTTTTACTTTGAACTTCTCTTTCTTTTTCTTCTGAGATTCGAACTTTTTAACAGAGTTTCATGGGCATTGAAGGTGAGTGATGGTGAGTTTTAAGAGGGTTGTAGAGTTTGGTTTATGTAAGAATTTTTAACAGGGTGTCCAGAAGATTGAAGCTTTTTTTTTCTTCATATTTTCTTTGTTGTATTCTCTGTCCTCTCTTTTTTTTGTCAATATGGGCTTGTAATATAAGTGAGATAGTGTGAAAATGGGGGGAAAACTGATGAATTTTGAACATTTTAGGACACTGTTTTATTGCTTTCTATGGCAAATTTTTTGTGTTGTTAATTTAGTGCAACATTTGGACTGTTTTGTTGGTTTGTGGCAGCAAGCATAGCAGCAAGTTGCAGGCTTTTTTTGTAGCAGGAAACAAGGTGGAGAGAGACAAGGCAATAGCATGATAAAAATGGACAGCAACAAATTGCATAAAGGATTGACAATTTTTTTTTTTGTTTTAGTGAAATGTTTAGACTTTATTTGTTGAATTTTGGAATTATGTGGAATTTATGGATGAATCTTGCATATGCTCTAACTTGTTTGTAATTTTTGGAATTCAATGATAATTTCTTGAAAATACCTTTCTCTTTCAAATTGATTTTGAAGTTTCAAGCTCTTTTTTCCAATATTTCCTTTAAATGCCTTTATATGATATGAATCCATGATATTTGCAAGGTACTCAAAAGTGAATTGAATCTTGATGGTAAATGAACATGACCCACAAATGTTTGGTAACCTCAATCCCGAATAAACCGAACACATACCCCTTCCAATTTCAAAATCCATAAACATTTTAATTCATTTGAATCAAAAGAATCTCTTTGAATGGATTTTGAGAAATGATGAGCGTATCTGAACCAATTTGAACCTAATGACATTTCTCAAATGAATCTCCAAATTATTTTCGACACATCTTAAATTTCAATTTTTCAATTCATGGTAACCTGCAATTCAATCTAATAGAACTCAGTAGAACAATGATGCTTTAAGAACTTTGGTCCAGAATCCACCTTCGTCCAATAAACACCAAATGCTCGGACACAAGTAACCTATAATGTTTCAAAAGATTTCATGGCCTTCCAAATGCATTCTGGTTTCGATCGTTGAAGTAATCTTGCAAACAAAATTATTTGTGATGTTTCGCAAAAAAGAATTGCTTCAGAAAATTGAATATTGAAGAAATTATGGGCCTCGAAAATTGGACAAACTTCTCGTGATTAGGTCAAAATTGCAAAATGGCCTCTAAAATATTCGAATTTTCTGATGATCTTCCGTACATAATCAGCTCTTGATTTGTGAAAATAAATTGGAGATAACATCAAGGAGACTCATATGCAAGGAGAACCGCTAAAAAAATATCAAATAATGAAGAAATCAAAGTCGCTTGGACTTGGTCTCGCAACAACTCTTGGGTAAATAGAGTCATTTTCAGTCGTCTGAATCGTTGATTGAGCAAACCTATGATACGAGGTTCGAAATTCGATATGAACATCCTTGAGGAGACATGAAGATCTTATAAAGGTCATTTGAAACCTTGAAGACTCAATTTTCTTTGAGAAGTGCCAAACCCTAATTGCTGATTGTTTTCCTAGGAAGAGAATCTGCTTGATCAACTTTTGAGCCAAATTGAGTGTTTGTGGAACCCTGGGATAGTATCCTGAGCGGAAAATGGGAGGGAAAATTTTGGGGTACAACAACTGCCCCTGTTCAATATTTTTAAACTTGAAAAGCGAGATCGACGCGTTTGTCGTTCACGGCTTGAAAGTAGAAGATGATTGAACACTAGAATGCCCATAAATTTGCGCTTGATGATGCGCTGGTCGATTGCGTAAGGAAATGGGCTTAAAGATGCCATTTTGAGAATCAAAGGAGAATTGTCGGAGATGGGCTTATAGATGCCATTTAAAAACGATTGTTGACGGAAATTTTGAACTCGATCTCTCTTCTTTTTTTTAATAGAAAATGAATCAGAATAAACCGTTGAGAGATTTATCTGAAACAATAAAAATCTGGAAATGAATCAGAATAAATTGTTGAGAGATTTATCTGGAACAATGAAATAATCTGGAGACGAATCAGAATAAACCGTTGAGAGATTTATCTAAACCAGTGAAATAATTTGGAGACGAATAAGAATAAACCGTTGAGAGATTTATCTGAAATAGTGAAATAATCTGGAGACGAATCAGAATAAATTGTTGAGAGATTTATCTGAAACAGTGAAATAATCTGGAGACGAATCAGAATAAACCGTTGAGAGATTTATCTGAACCAGTGAAATAATCTGGAGACGAATCAGAATAAACCGTTGAGAGATTTATCTGAACCAGTGAAATAATTTGGAGACGAATCAAAATAAACCGTTGAGAGATTTATCTGAAACAGTGAAGTAATCTGGAGACGAATCAAAATAAACCGTTGAGAGATTTATCTGAACCAGTGAAATAATATGGGGACGAATCAAAATAAATCGTTGAGAGATTTATCTGAAACAGTGAAATAATCTGGAGACGAATCAGAATAAACCGTTGAGAGATTTATTTGAACCAATGAAATAATCTGGAGACGAATCAGATAAACTGTTGAGAGATTTATCTGAACCAATGAAATAATCTGGAGACGAATCAGAATAAACCGTTGAGATATTTATCTGGAACAGTGAAATAATTTGGAGACGAATCAGAATAAACCGTTGAGAGATTTATCTGAACCAGTGAAATAATCTGGAGACGAATCAGAATAAACCGTTGAGAGATTTATCTGAACTAGTGAAATAATCTGGAGACGAATCAGAATAAATCGTTGAGAGATTTATCTGAACCAGTGAAATAATCTGGAAATGAATCAGAATAAACTATTGAGAGATTTATGTGAAACAATGAAATAATCTGGAGACGAATCAGAATAAACCGTTGAGAGATTTATCTGAACCAGTGAAATAATCTGGAAATGAATCAGAATAAACCGTTGAGAGATTTATCTGAAACAGTGAAATAATTTGGAGACGAATCAGAATAAATCGTTGAGAGATTTATCTGGAACAGTGAAATAATTTGGAGACGAATCAGAATAAACCGTTGAGAGATTTATCTGAACCAGTGAAATAATCTGGAGACGAATCAGAATAAACCGTTGAGAGATTTATCTGAACTAGTGAAATAATCTGGAGACAAATCAGAATAAACCGTTGAGAGATTTATATGAACCCGTGAAATAATCTGGAAATGAATCAGAATAAACTGTTGAGAGATTTATGTGAAACAGTGAAATAATCTGGAGACGAATCAGAATAAACCGTTGAGAGATTTATCTGAACCAGTGAAATAATCTGGAAATGAATCAGAATAAACCGTTGAGAGATTTATTTGAAACAGTGAAATAATTTGGAGACGAATCATAATAAATCATTGAGAGATTTATCTGAACCAGTGAAATAATCTGGAGACGAATCAGAATAAACCGTTGAGAGATTTATCTGAACCAGTGAAATAATCTGGAAATGAATCAGAATAAACCATTGAGAGATTTATCTGAAACAGTGAAATAATCTAGAGACGAATCAGAATAAACCGTTGAGAGATTTATCTGAACCAGTGAAATAATCTAGAAACGAATCAGAATAAATTGTTGAAAGATTCATCTGAACCAGTGAAATAATCTGGAAATGAATCAGAATAAACCATTGAGAGATTTATCTGAACCAGTAAGAGTATGGAAGAAATATTTTGTTATGTAGATGGTCGACCAGTCTTTTGAAAATCTTAGTCTGTTGGAAATTTGTTGATGATGATTTCCTGTCAAATGACTCTTTCCTGCAAAAGGTGAAGAGTTAATTGTATGCAATTCCATGATGTATGCGATGCATGGTGTGATGTTTGCCTCTTAAAATAAATGAGATTGCACTGTATGTACTTGAGTTATCAATGTTATGACATATGGATGCAAATGTATGGAATTAAAGATTGTTTGTACCGTAGCGTTGCTGGAAGTGGGGAAAATAAATCCCTTTTGAAGCACTGATGGGTGAGTTTCCAAATATAAACTCTGTTGTAGAAGGGAAAAGCCAGACACTGCTTATAGTCTTCGTGATATCCTGCTGGGGAAATATGAGAAGTTGGGTAATTTACTGGGAATACTCTGGAGCGATAGTTGGGAGTTTTGCTTTGTCAGGAATATGAGAACGCTTGATACCAACAGGCTGCATACTGGGGATATGTTAGCGATTATGTGGTAGGATGTATTCGCTTCCGCTCCTGCTGGAGAAGGTGCCTGCGGGGATCTTATGGAATGGCTTATAGATATTATCCTATTTCTTAAAGTCATTAGTAATTGTCTTTCCGTTTTTTTTGGTTATTTGTAACAGTAATCATGTTCAAATGCATATGCTCAAAAATAAATCATTGGACATTTTTGTAAACAAGACACAAAAACACAAAAACAGATGGTTTTGCACTTTCAAAAGGGATATCTTTGTATTAACTTGAATACGTATTTTTTTTGTATAATGAGACGAGCATTCTAGCGAGAGAATGTCATTGTAAAAAATGAAAATTGATACAAAGAAAAGATAGCTATGTGGAATAATCTCATGGGGTTCCCATTCTGCTATAGTATTCATGTCTCTGAATGTCTTGTCCACTTGTCGCCTCGGCGAAGTCGATTAGATTGATTTAGAGTCGTTTGAGTTGATTGGTCGATGCTGAAGATTGTCTGCAAGATGATCCAACGGGACATAGTCATACACTTCAATCCCTAACTTTTGCCTGGACCGTCCTCTCGGGTTTTCAGTCCACCGAGATACCCCTTTTTTGCCCAAGCCGCCCTTTCGGGTTTTCGACTTGCCGGGTGTGATACGGTGGGAGAGAAATGACTGTTTTTGGAATGTTGGTTCGCGTTTTGCGTTTGTTTTCGCAAAATGTCGCGCTAAGCAAGAGTTGCCACTGTATTTTATTTTATCCAACAAGGAAAGGAAAAAAGCACAGAAAAATTCCTTTTTTCGAGATGTTTCTCGGGTCCGGGGGGTAGATTATAGAAAGGGAAGGTGTTAGCACCCTTTTTATCCGTGGTTATCCAGGGGCTCTTAGGTACTTGCTCAAAGTGTTTTCAAAAATTGCTTTTCTTTGTGTTTGTGGGTTTGAAAAAAGTTTTTGTTTGAAAAGTGTAAGTGCGAAAAGTTTTATTTTGTTTTGAGAGAGCAAGTACTTAAGAACCATCTACCTACTCGAAAAAGGAATCAAACTATGCTAATGTCCTTTAGACAATGCTATCCCACTATTGATGAGTAGGTAGCGTCGTCTTTGGAGTTTTAAGGGTCAATTCGATTAAGGGACGTGTGGTCACTAAAGCAATGTTAGGACGCCTTAGCGGTAACCCTAATGTCTTAGATCATTTTTCGAGGCAACCGTTTCGAGGCAACTATGATCTTTGGACAAGAGGACGACCTCTAAAACTTCCTATACTCAATGACCACGTTCGAAGGCAACCAAGTGAGTTGTACCCTAAGAGTGCGCATGTGCGAGTGTGTTATTTCGGTTAATTTTATCTTTGTACATGTTAATGGTTATCTATGTTGATTTTAGGCTTTGAATGTTTAATCTTGTCATGCATTCCCTATTATCAAACATCTAACAGTTTATAAGTTGCGAAAATTAAATTGCGGAAATTAAATCTAACTATTACAAGGCGTCGGGTATTTACATCGCCAGAAGCAACCCTTGAAATTAAAATGCGGAAAATAAATAAAGCGATAAAATAAATAAATGGTCCTAATTATCTATTACATTCTGGGAAACAGATACAATAATATGATAAAACTGGATTGCGTGCGAGAAATTAAATCGGGCGAATTTTTAGGGTTTTGACCCTTTTATTATTAAAGAAATAATTTTTTTGTTATTTTTGGATTAAGAGGGATTAAATTAAGTTAACAATTAAATAAATAAATAAATTAATTAATAAAAATATTTTTTGGAGTTTTTGATATTTAAGGAAATAAAATAAATTTGACCAAAGTTAGTAAAAACTAATTATCTACATTAATTTTAATTATTGCAAAAATATTAAAAGTTATACCTAATTAAACTAAATTAATTGAATTAATACTTATTTACAAAAATAAAGTACTGAAATTAATTTTAATAAATAAAATATATATTTTTTGGTTTTTCTATTTTATGAGGAAAAAATTTAATTGGTTAGTGAAATTATGAAAAATAAAAAAACAATGTAAATAAATAAAAGAAAGAAAATAGAGAAGGTTAGAAATATATGGGCCTGATTAGGGGGTCTGATTAGCAATTCCAAAGGCCCAATTGACCTGGCCTGGCTGACTTTTCCTGCTTCCACGCGTGTACATTGACTAGGCATCATGGTGGGTCTCTCATCTGGACCATCAGATTTGACCTGGAGGCCATCTGTCCCTGATTGCATGAGGGTGTATGGTGAACCACGCGTTTGGTTGTGTATTGAATGACCTGAAGAAAAACAATAATAATGCATTTGGGGGATCTGGGATTCGAACCCAGAGCCCATTGGATTTTGAACGTTCGCCTTGCCACTCAACCACTGCACTTCATTTAATATTATAATAGATAACATTTATTATATGGAGAAAATAATTATTATGCCAGAATTATAAAAAAAAACGCGCGAGGTTTGAACCAACGAATTGGAAAGGGCCACGTCTTCGTCTTCTTCGCTGGACCTGGTTTTTTTACCTGCGGATTTACATCCGCAGCTAAATCCATAGCTGCATCATAAAATTAGTTCTAGGCTACAAAAATATAAACAAAGACCATGGACATGTTCGTCTGGACATCCTGAGCACGACTATATCCATTAATGGCACTGATTTTACCTGTAGAGAAAACGCCCAAAAACAAACTTCCAAAACCCTAGGTTCGGTTACAGGGCTATGGCTCATGAAAACGCAATCAAATGATGCAGAAAGCTTCTAAATGGAACGATAAGCATGAATATGTAAAGATTTTGCCAAGAAAGTGCAAGAATATGAGGATACGATTTCAAGTGCAGAGCGGTTTTTTGAAGGACTTACAGCGCGATTGAGAGGGTGTGATGGCTTGTTTTTGATTGCTTCTCACTCAGTGCATGTCTGGCAATGGATTCACGTTGAGATTTGGTTCTGAATTGGCCTCCAAGATGTATTTCAGTTTCAAGCTTTTTTCAAGTTTTCTCAAGTTTTGTTCTTATGATTTTGCAGCCTCCAACCTCCCAAACTCGTGCCTTTGCATTGTATATGTAACATGGAGTGAATTAGGTTAACTTTCTTGGGCTGAATCCTTGTGCATTGATGTTTGGAGATATGATTTGATCCTCCATTAAAAAGCTTCCAATTTTGTCCAAAATCCAATATTTTGTTCATGATATGGCTTGATACGAGTTTGATCATGTCCATGATGACAATTAAGACCTATATCAATCAAAAAGATTCCAAGTGATCAATATTTGGATTTTATTTGATTTAAATTGATTTAAAATGAATTAATTCAATAAAAAATCAAATAAAATAGAAAAATTAATAAATAGACACAAGGATGAAGCTAGGACACGTGTGTAGTGTGGCAAGACCAAATCAAGTGGAAAAGAATGGGCTCATTTGTCAAAATTTGAAGTTTTGGGGATAGTTAACTTTTGGCAATTTTGCAAAAATGCCCAACTTCAACAATGCATAACTTCTTCAATTTTGAACTTTTGGAAGTGTTCTTGGACTTTTTAGAAAACTTGATATGTTCTCTAACCAACCCTTTTAGTATCGTCTCATTTTGATATCCCATGCTCAAGTTATAAGCTTTGGAAAAAAAGGTGTTTTTGTTGACTTTCAAAAATGACCTATAATGTCCAAATTTGTAACTTCTTGTGAGTGCATTTCTTGATCTTGGTGTGTGAAGATGGATTATATGAAATTGCATCCTCTCAAAAATTAGATTTGAATGGGTCATTTCTCATAAAGTATGAGAAAGTTATGCTTGGTCAAAGTTGAGTTGACTTTTCCTGCAAAACCCTAATTTAGCAACTTTTGAGTCTTGATGAATTTTGAGCAATCCTTGATGAATCATGATCAACCCTTGATAAAATGATTAAATATCCTTCAAAATGAGAATGTTGACAAAAAATATTGAAGTTTGACTGTATTTGGGTCACAATTGACTTTTGCCCTAGCATAGTCGATTTTTGGACCTCTTGAGCAATTGACTGTCCAAACTTCCTCTGCAAGGCTTGAAATTTGACATGGATGATCTTGAGAACATATTAGGACATTTGGGAGCACTTGAGATCATTTGGATGCAAGGACCTTGATGCAATACAAAACCCTAATTTGAGGTTGACTGCCTTAGGAGATGATTTGACTGTCCAACTCTTGAGCAATCTTGAGCCACTTGGAGATTTTTCTTGCCATGTCTTGGGAAATATGGGAGGGAAAATTTTGGGGTACAAAAACTGCCCCTATTCAATTTTCTTAAACCTGAGGATGTAGATTGGCTTTCGGGCCTTTCGTGATCTGAAGGTGGAAGATGATTGAACACTAGAGTGCCCAGAAATTTGCACTCGCATAAAGTGGTATCAACATTGTGATGTCGGGAATGGGCTTACAGATTCCATTTGAAGACTGTTGATGGGTGGTTTGAACTTCGCCTGGAATACGAATCAGGGAGATCTTATCGGCGATCTGACTAAATCAGAGGAGGTCTTGGACTAACTTTGACTGGATTGGCATCAGAAAAAATCTTTAGGAATCGATTTAACTGGACCAGACAAGGTCTTGGAATAACTTCAACTAGATTGGCATCAGAAAAATCTTTAGGAATAGATTTAACTGGACCAGAGGAGGTCTTGGATTAACTTTGACTGGATCAACATCAGAAAAATCTTTAAGAATCGATTTAACTGGACTAGACAAGGTCTTGGAATAACTTCAACTGGATCGACATCAGAAAAATATTTAGGAATTGATTTAACTGGACCAGAGAAGGTCTTGGATTGACTTTGACTGGATCGGCATCAGAAAAATCTTTAGGAATCAATTTAACTGGACCAGACAAGGTCTTGGAATAACTTCAACTGGATCGGCATCAGAAAAATCTTTAGGAATCGATTTAACTGGACCAGAGGAGGTCTTGGATTAACTTTGACTGGATCGGCATCAGAAAAATATTTAGGAATCGATTTAACTGGACCAAACAAGGTCTTGGAATAACTTCAACTGGATCGGCATCAGAAAAATCTTTAGGAATCGATTTAACTAGACCAGAGAAGGTCTTGGATTGACTTTGATTGGATCGGCATCAGAAAAATCTTTAGGAATCGATTTAACTGGACCAAATAAGGTCTTGGAATAACTTCAACTGGATCGGCATCAGAAAAATCTTTAGGAATCGATTTAACTGGACCAGAGAAGGTCTTGGATTGACTTTGACTAGATCAACATCAGAAAAATCTTTAGGAATCGATTTAACTGGACCAAACAAGGTCTTGGAATAACTTCAACTGGATCGGCATCAGAAAAATCTTTAGGAATCGATTTAACTGGACCAGAGAAGGTCTTGGATTGACTTTGACTGGATCGACATCAGAAAAATCTTTAGGAATCGATTTAACTGGACCAGACAAGGTCTTGGAATAACTTCAACTGGATCGGCATCAGAAAAATATTTAGGAATCGACTTAACTGAACCAGAGAAGGTCTTAGAATAACTGAGAACTTAACTGCCTCTCTCCTGAAAGGTAAAAGTCAGTCATATGCAATGCATGATATGGATCAAGCAATAATGTTCTCAACATAAATGAGGTTGTATGGTATGATGCGTATATGCACGTATCATGATGTATGGAAATGTAATGCTTTAGCCGGGGAAAATAAATCCCGAATAGCGGCTGGAGAATAGAGTTGAATTCTTCGTTTCCGCTGGGGATGGTGAACGAAGGTGATTGTGAGAATAAACCTACAGGAGAAGAGAACTCTATTGGGGAATAAATTGATGAGGAGATTACTCTGTGGGGAAGAGATTCTCTGATGAGGATTCCACTGATAAATTCCGCTGGGGATGAATTACCGTTGCTGGTGATATTGAATTTGTTGAGGATTGAATTCCTGTTTGTGAAAGGAAAGAACTTCGCCGGGGATGATCTTTCAGTTGCGATTTGCTGGGGATAACCTTGTTAGGTTTTTGTGGGGACAATCCTCTATATTTGGATGGGAATGATCCTTTGAACTTGACTGGGGAGATTTATGTTGTACTCCGCTGGGGATAAACTTCCAGAGTTTACTAGGGATGATGATTCAACTCCGTTGGGGAAGCTTTTTAGACCGTGCTGGGGAAATATTGACTCCACTGAGGGGTATCTTATATCCTGCCAGGGAACATTCTTATATTCCGTTGGGGAATATTAAAACTGTCGGGGATATTAAGCCTTTTTATTGTTGATGGTAGATAAACTCTGCTTGGGGAGAGCATTGCTGATTCGTTCATAGTGGCAAGTCTCAGTTGGGGGAGAGCTACCATTACTGCCTTACTCTGCGGGGAGTGAAGGTATCTTAGCCATATTCTTCAGCTGAATCTAACTTTGTACCTGGTGGACAAAGAAACTACACAGTTCAGACACTTTTTATTGCCCCTGTTTTTGATATTACCAGTAATTCATCTTTCGTTTCGCATGTAAATATTTATGAGCAGTAAATTAATGTCAAATGCATATATCAAAAATGAACATTGGACATTCTTTGCAAAACAAAACAGATAAAGGAAAAACAGTTTGAAATTTCTTTAAAGATGAATTGTATTGATTTTGAAGTTTGGCCTGTAAATAGGCGTTTTTGTACAAGAGTCTGACGTCCTAGTAAGAGAACGCCGCCGAAATAATAGAATTTACAAAATTTGTGAAAACAAAACAAAACAACTATGTGAATAATCCCACTGGGTTCCAACTCTGTTATTTCCTTTATGTCCTCGAGCATCTCATCACTTTGCTACTGGTTGAAGGTGAATCAGATTGATTAGTGTTGTCTGAGCTTGATAGTCGATACCGAAGTCTGGATGCAAGGTGATCCAATGAGATATAGTATTACGCTTTGATCCCTAACTTTTTCCTGGACCTTCCTTTCGGGTTTTCAGTCCACCGGGATACCCTTTTTGCCCAAGCCGCCTTTTCAGGTTTTCGACTTGCCGGGTGTACAATTTTTTTTATTTTCATCCCTTATTTTTGCCCGAACCCTTTTGGTTCGCCGGGAAGCCCTTATTTTTTCCTAGGCCAGTCAACCTAGCAGGTCTTTGATTATGCGTAGTATTTTTTCACTATGTCTGCATTAACGGGGTAAGGAAGGTCGTCACCATCCATGGTGGTTAGAATCATAGCTCCTCCTGATAAAATGTTCTTAACCATAAATGGCCCTTCGTAAGTAGGGGTCCATTTGCCCCTGGGATCACCTTGAGGTAAAATGATGCGCTTGATCACCAGATCCCCAACTTGAAACTCTTGTCGTCTAACTTTCTTGTTAAATGTCTTGATCATTCGTTTTTGGTACGTCTGACCATGACAAATAGCAGAAAGTCTCTTTTCATCGATTATGTTCAGCTGATCAAGCCGGGTCTAAATCCAGTCATCTTCGCTTAAACCTGCATCCTTCATGATCCAAAGAGAGGGTATCTGAACTTCAATGGGCAAAACTGCCTCCATACCATATACCAAGGAATAGGGTGTTGCCCCTGTTGACGTCCGCGCTGAGGTACGGTACCCATGAAGAGCAAATGGTAACATGTCGTGCCAATCATTGCATGTCACTGTCATCTTTTGCACGATCTTCTTAATGTTCTTATTAGCCGCTTCAACAGCCCCATTCATCTTTGGCCGGCAGGGAGAAGAGTTGTGATGCTGTATTTTGAATTGCTCGCAGAGCTCAGTGATCATCTTGTTGTTGAGATTGGTACCATTGTCCGTAATGATCCTCTCTGGTACACCGTATCGACAAATCAGATTGTGCCGAATGAACTGTGCCACGATGTTCTTGGTTACAGTAGCAAAGGAAGCTGCTTCAACCCACTTTGTAAAGTAATCAATCGCTACCAGGATGAAACGATACCCGCTGGACCCAGTAGGTCTGATCTCGCCGATTATATCAATGCCCCACATTGCAAAAGGCCAAGGTGCCGTCAAGATGTTCAGAGGAACTGGAGGTATGTGCACCTTATCAGCATAGACTTGGCACTTGTGACATGTTCGAGAATGCTGATAACAGTAGGCTTCCATTGTGGACCAATAATATCCTGCCCGAAGGATTTTCTTTGCCATGGTGTGTCCACTGGAGTGAGTTCCGAAAGTACCTTCATGTAAATCTGCCATGATCCTTTCTGCTTCATTCTTATCCACACATCGCAGTAAGGTTGAATTATGGTTACGCTTGTAAAGAATGCCATTGCTGATGAAGAACTTCGCCGCGAACCTCCTCAGAAACTTCTTGTCATTAACAGATGCGCCCTCGGGGTATTCTTGAGCCTCAAGATACCTTTTCACCTCATGATACCAGGGCTTTTCTGTTACCTCTTCAGTCTCAAGATCACAACAATGTGCAGGTTCGTCCAATCTTTCAATGATAATCCGGGGACCCTCGTTGTCCCAATTGACTTTGAACATAGAAGACGTCTTAGCCAGCGCATCCGCCAACTGATTCTCCTCTCTAGGGAAGTGTTCAAAGGTTATCTCCTTAAAATGGGGAAGCAATGTCAACACATACTCCTTATAAGGGATAAGATTTGGGTGTTTCGTATCCCACTCACCTTTGATCTGACTGATCACGAGAGCGGAATCTCCGAAGACACTTAGAAACTTAATCCTTAGGTCAATTGCTGCTTGAAGACCCATGATGCATGCTTCATACTCCGCCATATTGTTAGTGCAGTTAAAATATAGTCGGCGGTAAACGGAGTATGAGAGCCTTTAGGAGATATGATCACGGCGCCAATGCCATTACCCAAAGAATTCAAAGCTCCATAAAAGTACATAGACCATCGGGATCCTTCCTCAGGTCCTTTATCCGGTCCAGGTGTCTCACAATCAGTTACCAACATGATATTCTTGTCCAGAAATTCAAAGTTCATAGACTGGTAATCATCCACTGCCTGATGTGCCAACTGGTCTGCCAACACACTTCCCTTAATTTCCTTTTGGGTCTGTTGTACCCCAAAATTTTCCCTCTCATTTCATCAACATTTTCTCAATCACAAGACTCTTGGAACTCAAGATCAAACTAGGGTTTGCCCTACTCAAGGCACCTCCTTGCACTGTTGACCTAAATTAGGGTTTGAGTTTACACAAGGATGTTTTGACCTACAATGCCCAAAGTGACTTTCATACTTCATGTTGGACTCACAAGTTTTCCCATACCAAGTTTCAAGCCTTGATTCAAATTTTTGCCCAGTCAATTGGACAGTTGACCTAGAAATCAGCTGTATTGGGGAAAAAGTCAACTGTGGCCAATTGATAATCAAACTTCATGAAGTTTGACCCACATCAACATTATGAACTCATATGAACCATTTTATCAAGTTTGGATCACCATTCCACAAGAAATTTGATCAGATCACCAAAAGGGCAAAATGGTCATTTTTAGGGTTTTGACTGCACAAAGGCAATTTTTGACTGTTTGACCTAGCAAATGGCAAACCAAGCTCACATATGGACTCAAGGACTCAATGAAATTGTCTTTACCCATTCAACAAGTTCAAAAGATCTCAAGTGCATAGGATTGATAGATGAATTTTTCAGTCAACTGATTAAAATTTGACTATACACTGAAAAGTCAAACTTTGACTTTTTGGTCAAAATCAAGTGCCAAGAGTTATTTTTCATCAAGACATGTCCAATTATGAAACTTGTTCATTAAGAAACCCAAAAATGCAAATTAGGGTTTAAAATGGGAAAATTTCATAACTTAGAATTTTTCTAAGTTATAAAATTTTCTTATTTTTTCCCTAACTTTGTCCTATTTTTTCATCAATACGCGAATGGATTTAGACAAAACTTGCAACATGAAAGTTGTAGTCCATCACAAAGTATACAACTTTTATTCACAAAGTTTTCTCAAAAGAAGCTTGTAGCTCAAGTTATGATTTTTGGAACAAGGGTACCTAAAACTTTTAACTTAGAAAAAAATTTGCCCTAATCTAGGCAGGATTTTGACCCATCTTCTTGGCCACTTTTCACATAGTTCCACTTGAAGTTTCAAGTTTCATTGCAAAGATGGATTATAGTACATGTTCCAAGCTTTCCAAATTGTCCAAGAACTCCTAAAACACCCTTGTGGTTAGAGAGAATCGAATGCTTGAAGTTGGCAAAAACTCACTTTTGTCCATGGCCAATACATGTTCATACAAACTTGCATTTTCAAATCAGCATGTTTGGTGCTAGCTTGAAGGCCTCAAAACCAACTTGTATTCCATAATTTAATGCATATCCATTGAGTTAAGGTTTTGTCTTGATCATTAGGGCATTATACATAAGATTAAGCCCTAAATGGTAAAAGGTATATTGCCATTTTTGCAAAAGGTTACTTTATGTCAAAACAGTAAGCATTGAGACTTGAACAACAATCTGAGACTGCAAACCAAATCCATGAATTGGAGGGGCCAAGAGTGTTGTGTGCAGGGTGATAGGAGGACCTGTACAAGGCTATAACATCACTTCCACACTCTTTCTTGAAAAGGAAGAAAAGTCGCAAAACATATAGCATCTCTCATATCTGTTAAGACAAGCTTACACAAACATTGTAGACAAGTTTCATACCTCTCAGCAAGCCAGAAACACGACCCCTTCATCACTCAAACCTCCTCATACTCAAAACCTCCATTTTTCTACAAAACAGAGTCAGTTCTGCATTTTGCAATCCATAAGCAAATTCCATCGTGCGTTTTGTCCAAAGATAGTTCAAACACCTTCCAATCAACTCACCTGAACTATCCCAGGCCCCAATTGCAAGCTGTAACACCTCTAACACACTTTGCCATTTTTGTTTCAAAGCTCTGCAAGTTGAGTTCTACAGCACGATTCAAGCTGTTTCAAAACAAGCCATGCATTGAAAAAGCTTCCTTGGACGTCAGGCAAGCTCAAAAGAAGCTCAAACACCATTGAAGGTTGCTACATTGTCCAGCTCGAAGTCAACTGAAACAGGTATTTCATGGACTTCTATCTCTCTATCTATGAATGGTTAGGCTTAAGTTTGTGAATGAAATATGTTGTACTCATAGCCCTGAAGCCATACATATGCTTAGTTTTCATTTACATTAATCGTGCTAGGAGAATTTCACTCATGAACTTTCTGAAAAAACTAGGTTAGAAATTAGGGCCAGAGAAATTCTCTCTGGTCTTTGAGAGTTAATCCAAGTTTTTTATATGGTTGGATTTGTTGTTTAATTCTCTACAATGTTCATGTTATGAGTTTTGTCAAAAAATCAAAGAATCAGGAGATAGTCATTGATGTACAGAGGCGCGTGTTTTTGTGAACAAGAGGAAGAAGAAGAAGTCTGACTGGGCTGGGCCTGGTTGTTTTCACTTCTAACACCCCATTTTTCAGTTTACACCCCCTGGCCCATTTATTTGAATATTCATCATTTTGACATTTTTATTTTTTATTCTGACTTTATTATTTTTTGTCTAAATATAAAAAATGCCAAAAAAATATTTTCTATATTTTTCATATTTATTTGACATTTATTTTTATCTTACTAGTATAAATATGTAAATAATCTAATTTCTTTTTATTAAAACTAAAAAATAATACAAAAAAATATATTTATTTTCATTTATTATTTTTACTTACATTTAAAAAACATTTTCTTGGATATACCCATTTTTTTTGTAAATAATTAATTTTTATATTTGTATATTTAATATGTTTAATTATACTTATATACTTGTTTTATTAAATAATTAGGTCAAGAAATACAAAAATACTGCATTTTATTTTTATTAATATTTTACACTAAAAACATCTTTTTTTACAATATACTTTTATTTTTGTATAAATTAACATATTATTGTATATAATTAATAAATAATGCTATTTATTTAAGAATTAGGGTTTTGCCCTAAATAATAAACATAATTAAAATTGACTCTTTTTTATTTTAGTTATTTATTTACATTTCACATTGAAAAATACTTTTTTTACATACATAAAAATCTTTTTGCATAATACATTTTATTTACATTTATTTATTGTATTATATTCAACTATTGTACATTTAAATATTTCCTATACATTCGATTTGGTTGTAATAACTTAGAATTTAATTTCTTATCAAATCCCCCCAATTCAAATTTGTACCCCCTCCCTATATCATGTTGTAATAGTGTAGAATTTAAATTCTCGCACATTTAAAAGCTTCCAATTATGCCATGCTTAGACTTAGGGTTTGTATGCAAAATAAAATCAACAAGTAGTTTGACCTAATCCAAAGATAACAATGCATGAAAACAAACACAATGCACACTTGCACCCCTAGGGTTTTCAATCCACTTGTTGCCTTCAAAAATGGGCCATGGTTGCATGTCAAGTACTTTGGCAAAACAAAAGCAAAACAAAATATCATAGTCCCTCGATGACGCTATCTGAGTTGCCTAAACAAAATGATCAAGTCCCTCAAGAAAATTGCCAAAGATACTTGACACCATTGCTATCATGGTCTATACGATGACCCGCGCCTGTCCCGTTAACATCCTAACACAAGGTTGTTCACCAAATAAAATGGTGAAACAACACTGTTAAAAGGGTTAAGACATAAGAAAGATCTTTGGGTAAAATAGGGTAGACAAACTCTTAGTTACTTGATCAAACATGCAAAAAAAATATCCTTGCTATTTTCAAAACACACTTCACAACACAATTTCAAAATCTTACTTTCAAACATTGAAAACTTTTCTCAAAAGACAAAAACACCTTTGTATACATTCAAACAAGAATCATTACAAAGGTTGCCACAACGATGGCCTCTTTCCAAAACATCTTTCAAAATCACACACAAAGCACCATTTCAAACAATAGAAATGCAAAGCAAGTGATCTAAGCAAGTAACTAAGAGCCCATGGATAACCATGGATAGAAAGGGTGCTAATACCTTCCCTTTCTATAATCTACTCCCCGAACCCAAGAAAACATCTCAAAGGTTTTTCCTGTGCTTTTTGACCTTTCCTTAGGATAAAATAAAAAGTTGGTGGCGACTCTTGCTAAACCGAAACATTTGCGAACACAAACGCAAAATCCCAAGTCAGTTCTCCTACCGTATCACAGAACTGGCGACTCTGCTGGGGAAAACTTTAAAAGTGGAGTTAACCTTAGGGATTAGATCACCCTTTGCATGATTATTGTTTGCTTTGATTGCTTTACTTTTTTGGTTCTCTTGTTTGGGCTTGAAATCCTCCACCCAGATTTGGGAAACATTCATAGGTAAATAGCAATACGTTGTGGAAACTGTGCGGGGTATACCGACACGGTCAAAGCAATAGCTATATTAGTGTGACATATTTATGAGTACCGGTAGCCTTTGAGTCAATCAAAGAGAATACGGGGCCACTGAGTGATGTCATGAAGCACTAATGAACTCTTAGAACCTTACTTGACCATCTTGGCCTTTTGTTAGGAGTAGTGAGATGACCGGCTTTGGTACAGTCCGAAGTTGGTATATACTCGATACTACACTCATTGAGGGTTATTTTCTTGGAATATTTTGGTCGCTAGTTAAGTGGCTAAACCAAAACAATGAACATAGAAAACAATCCAGTGATATTGAGCTCCTTAGAACCCGGTTACTATTTAGAGGACAGGTTTTGAGCCAACTAAACTCAAGAGGGTACTTACCTATGAAACCTTGTGCAAGCCTGAAACTAGGGTTTTGTATGACTTGCTTGTACATGTGTGTGTACATACATCATGAACATCATAAAGCATCATATGCATCCACTAACCATTTCAAGGGTTTGGATCTTCATCTTTGTTCTTGTTTTGTAGGTCATGGAATCTCTTCGCAGGAAAACAATTCAAATCAACCTTGTGAGAATCCCTCCTCAACTCAAGGAGCTTACTTCTAGGATTCCAGAGAATTCTCTTTTTAGTGAAAGACATGGTATACTCCTCAACTTGGTCAACACCAACATTGAAGAAGACATGGTGAAAGTCCTCTTCCAGTTCTTTGACCCCCTACATCACTGTTTCACATTCTCTGATTACCAATTGGTGCCTACTTTGGAGGAATTTTCTCAACTCCTGAGAATTCCTATTCTTCATCGACTACCCTACAACGGTACGGAAAAAGAACCAAAGCCTGAAGATGTTGCTCAAGCACTACACTTGCAACCATCTGACATCAAGGGGCATTGGGAAACCAGAAGTGGTGTCAAGGGTTTCTTGGCAAAGTTTCTGTTTGAGAAGGCCCAAGATTGCTGGAACTCTCTTGATCTACAAGCCTTTGAAGAGATTGTGGCACTCCTTATCTATGGGTTGGTCATGTTCCCAAACCCTGACCAACTTATAGATGTGAATGCTGTCAAGATTTTCATATCCAGGAATCCTATACCAACATTGCTTGGGGACATCTTACACTCATTTTACACACGAACAATGAGGAAAATGAGTGTTCTCATGTGCTGTATTCCTCTCCTAGCAAGGTGGTTTATTTCTCACCTTCCACAATCAGTTTTGAAGAATGAGCAGGGTTTAAGGTGGTCACAACGGCTGATGACCCTCACACATTCTGATGTACATTGGTGTTCTCGGTCCAGAGAAAATGTCATCATCATTGATAGTTGTGGGGAATTCCCTAATGTCCCACTACTTGGCATTAGGGGGGGCATCACCTACAACCCTTGTCTAACTTTTAGACAATTTGGATATGCTCGGAGGGATGGCCCTCACGACATGCTGATTTCGGACCTAGTTTTTGACTTCGACAACGATGCACAAGGACTTCGACAAAGGTTCATCAGAGCTTGGAGGATGCCTAACAAGGTGGATAGTAAGACACTGGGGCATAAGAATTCCATCCCCCTTGAGCCTTACCTCAAGTGGGTACGAACCCGCTCCCAGAATCTTATGATGCCATACCCTCACATCCTCCCCTTGATCAAAGAGCCTGTCATGGAAGGAGAGGTTCCATACACCATCCTACATCCTGACATGCCAACATCATGGGAAGAAATGCAAAAGAGTTGGATCCAACTCAAGGAAGAACGAGATACTTTTGAAGCCAGCTTCTATGCCAGTGAGAAGAAGGTTTTGGAGCTCACCCGCCGGCTTCACGAGGAGGAAACTCTCAACACTTTCATCGCACCAAAGAGGATGCGCTTAAGAATTTTGTAATATTTCGCCCATTGGGCATTTATGTACTAACAAATTTCTTCTTAATATGACGTGCATTCTTTTTGTTTGCAACAAATTTGAGTTTTTGAACCCTTGAATGCATTACATGAATAGCATACGATTCATCATATGCATAAATAAGTATTCACGCCAGGTTTCCTTATCTTTCTTCTGTTTATTTCAGCAAGATGGATTTGGAGAAAACGGTAAAGGATCTACAAGCACAAAATTCACAGTTCCGGCAACTCCTCATGACCTTGGCAAAGGGTCAGGAGGACCTCAAAGTTTTGTTGGAGAATAATAAAGAGAAAAAGAAAAAGAGACCTGGGGTGGCCACTTTTGGAAGAAGGTTTGAGAGCAATGCTAGGAAGGTCCTTGAGTTCCCCTCAACGTCTGGCGAAGGGGCCGGTAAAGGGAAAGGGGCTGCTGTACCTTCCGTATCTAAGGTTGAAGAGGAGGAAGAGGAAGAAGACGAAGACTACTCTGAACAACAGTATCCACCAGCAGACGACAAATATAAGAACCTTGAAGATAGACTGGCATCTATGGAGTTGCAGAGGGTGCCCGGATTGGATTTTGAGGAACTAGGGCTGGTGGCTGGGATTGTCATCCCTCCCAAGTTTAAGGTGCCAACATTTGCCAAGTACGACGGTCTGTCTTGCCCTAAGATGCACCTAAGGTCGTATGTCAGAAAAATCCAACCCCATTCATCCGATAAAGACCTCTGGGTACACTTTTTCCAAGACAACTTGTCTGGCACACAGTTAGATTGGTTTTATCAGCTCGAGAGATCAGAGGTTCACAATTGGGAAGACTTGGCGGCAACATTTTATCGTCAGTATCAATATAATGCTGATTTGGCGCCCACTCGTATCAGTTACAAAGTATGGGGATGACTTCCAATGAAGGGTTTAAAGAGTACGCGCAGAAGTGGCGCGATCTGGCTGGAAGGGTGCAGCCACCGCTGTCAGATAGGGAGTTAGTTGACATGTTCCTGGGGACCCTGTCTGGCCCCTTCTTCAACCATCTAATTGGAAGTTCTTTCGTGGGATTTACTGAGCTAATTTTGACCGGCGAAAGGGTTGAGGCCGGAATTAAAAGCGGAAAGATTCAAAAGGATGCTTCCGCATCCACAGTTGTTAAGAAACCCTTCCCAGCCAAAAGGAAGCATCTGCTGTGTATTCTCAGAAGGGACAGGGAAGAACTGAGCGTCGGCCGACTGTAGGGGCCGTGATGATTCAAAACTCGTCAAATGATCAATCTCGTAACAATCAGTTAAGACCTAATCAACAACGGGTAGAAAGGCCACAACGGCAGTTCACCCGCATCAACATGACGCCCGCTCAGGTACTTCCCCATTTATTGAAGCTGAATCTGACCAGTTTAAAGGAGGCGCCAAAGAACCCTAACACTTCCTCTCCATACTACCACTCAAATGCCAAGTGTGCCTACCATTCCGACAGTGTTGGGCACGATACTAATAATTACTGGGCACTTAAAAACAAAATCCAGGATCTGATCGATGCTAAAGAAGTAGAATTTGATGCTCTTGAGAAGCCCAATGTTATATCTGCTCCGATGCCCAAGCACGACCACAATATTCATGCTGTTATGGAGGATACTCATGTTACTGATGTTATTGACCTGCTGACGCCTTTACTTGTGATTAAGGAAAATTTGTTGAGAGCCGGGATCTTTCCTAGTTGTGTTAAAAACTGTTATTTTTGTTTGAACATACGAAGTGATTACCCAATGTTGAAGTCAGGTGTCCAACGCCTGATGGATACCCAAGAGATACTTTTCCAGAAAACCCCTGTGAATACCTTCAATCCTGTTACTCCTGATACTTTTACTTCTACAACCAACGACATTGCAATCATAACCATTTCCTACAATCCTCCCAAGGCTTGCAAAAGGCCTGTCAGGATTACACCCAACTCTGAATGTGTACCATTAAAGATCACCATGCCGGGACCTGTCCCGTACCAATCCAGCAAAACGATACCATGGAATTATGGGGGAGAAATCTTCTACCATGGTGTCAAACAAATTGAGACAGTCCAAGAGATTTCTGAAGAAGAAAGCCCTGATATAGGGAACATTGCGGGTACAAGCAAGATAACCCGCAGTGGCCGGATCTTTTCTCCGGAGATTGCTCCCCCTCGAGCAGTTTTTGGACCCTTGAAAGCTTCTGCACCTGTTGGACCATCTGTGCAAGGCCCAGTGATTGAAGAACTGGATACTCCTGTAGTAAGACCATCTGCTGAAACTACCGACAAGGGTAAGGGGATACTGGAAGTGCCTGTCAGGACGAAGGCCCATGCTGTGGTTATCCCCGAAACCACTCAGAAAGAAATGGATGAAATCTTGAAAATAATCAGAAAAAGTGACTACGACGTTGTGGAGCAGTTAGGGCAGACCCCTTCTAAAATTTCAATGTTGGCTCTTCTGCTCTGTTCTGAGGCCCACGCTAAGGCCTTGATCAAATTCTTGAAGGTGGCACATGTTCCCCAAGAGACTTCGGCTGACCAGTTTCAGGAATGTGTGGCCAGTCTTACTGCTGATAATGGCCTTGGCTTTTCCGATGCTGACTTAACTCCCAAAGGAAGGAAACACAATGATGCGTTACATGTTTCAGTTGAATGCCGGGGAACCACTCTCGCCCATGTCTTAGTTGATACTGGTTCTTCATTGAATGTGCTGCCAAAGAAAGCCTTAGACCGCTTGGACTGTGAAGGACTGACTCTCAAGCCTAGTAACATCATTGTTAGGGCTTTTGATGGTTCCAAGAGAATGGTTCATGGAGAGGTTGATATTCCAATCAAAGTAGGCACAAAGGTCTTCAACTCAACCTTTTACGTGATGGATATCCGACCGTCATATTCATGTTTGCTAGGAAGACCGTGGATCCATTATGCCGGGGAAGTTACCTCCTCTTTGCACCAGATGCTGAAATGTCCTGTTAAGGGTAAGATTATAACGGTGCACGGCGAGGAAGAGTACATGATAAGCCACCTCAACTCCTTCCGTTATATGGAGCTGGATGGCGAGTTCATCGAAACGCCTTTCCAGCAATTTGAGGAAGTTTCTCCCGAGGTAGCAGTTGCGAAGACAACGGTTGAAGTGCATATTGCTCCCAAGCACGTATCTAGGATGGTATCCCTCAAGGACGCAAAGGAGGTGATCAAAGAAGGGAAGAGTACAACATGGGGAAAATTTCCTAATTTTCCCCATAAGACGGACAAATTTGGACTAGGGTTTACAGTTGCAGGACAAGAGGCTATGCGTCGTTCCAATACTGGAGGGCCACCCGTAAGGATCACTCACCACAGAATTAATGCTGTAGAAGATGAAGATGAAGAGAGCCACTTTGAAGATTGGATCTTCCCGACCGTCGAAGGGGGTTTGAGCAATTGGGAAGCAAAGGATTTTGTTCCTATCACCTTTATCAACCAATAATTTTATCTTTGAACAATTTCCCATTTTTATGGTCTGTAATAACTAAAAAATTTGCACACTATTTTCACCTCATGCCTTGCCCGGGGCATGTAGGTCCATTTGTAAGGGCTTGATTTTCTTCATAATCATATGCCATGTTTTAATGAATCATTGGACGTTTTTCATCTATAAACTGCTGTGTTCATTTTCTTTCCTTTTGCATTTTTGTTTGTTTAAGGATGGCTATCCCTTACACACACCCACACTCACAAATGCAGGTACCCATCCACTCCGGATTCCATGGGTGACTATTCTGCTTTAGCCTTCGATAACTCTGAAGATTTGGTAAATCAGGACGAGTACGAAGTTGACGAAGATTGTGAAGTTCCAGGAGAGTTAGCCAGACTTTTGCAACAAGAAGAGAGGGCTATTCTGCCTCATGAAGAGTTGTTAGAAACCATCAACTTGGGGACAGAGGAAGACAGGAAAGAAGTAAAAGTGGGTGCCAACCTGGAACCGAGTGTCAAGGAGCGCTTAGTGCAGTTGTTGAACGAATATGTTGAAATCTTCGCTTGGTCTTATGAAGACATGCCAGGGTTAGACACAGATATCGTGGTTCACCGTCTCCCTACAAGAGAAGACTGTCCACCGATCAAGCAAAAGGTCCGACGAATGAGGCCTGACATGTTTGAAAAGTGTAGGTGTTTAGGTATTGGCTTGCATTTTTGGTAAATCCCAAGTGTATGTGTGAATGTCATGACTGATGTCATAACATTCTAGTTCAGTTTGTACTGACTCATTAGGTACCTTTACAGAAAAATATTGTAATTCAAGTACTGATGTTTATAAGTGTGTATCTGAGCATTTTGCAAAATGATCACATTTTTCTAAATCAGTAGACAGGTTTTCTCAGATGTCATAGCAGATGTTATGACATCCTGTTCTGAACTAACAGGTTTGCAGGTTGGATAAGTCTGAGTTTTTTCAGGAAAATAACTCAGTCTTTCCTGAACAGAATCCTGCGTTTTCTGAGGGGTAACCTAGCTCAACCCTAACCTGGTTAATAAAACCCCGTGACCTGGTCTTTAGGTCAAACGGAATTAACCCTAGGTTTTTGTGGAAACCCTAACTGAAGTTTCAGCTGCTATATATTCAACAGAGCTGCTGTTTTTGAAGACATCCCTTTTATTGATCAGAAGATCATTTGTAATCTGTATAGATTTGATTATTGTACTCCAAGCAATTATCATTGTGATAAGTGACTTGGAATAGGTTTCGAATTGTAAGGGCTGTGTAGCACTCAAAGCTTTGAAGCAAGAGTGTTTGAATGTTCCTTGACTAAAGCTGTGATGCAGAGTCAAGTTAGTTGTGTGCATCACTCAAAGATGTGAAGCACGAGTGATTGTGTTGCTTGATTAAAAAGCTGTGAAGCTTAATCAAGTGTTTGTTTTTGAAGAGTGTCTTCATCAATTTTTAAGTCAAATTGGTTTATGTATCACTGCTGTGATTGAGGGGGAGTGAGTAGGAACTCAGGTTTAAGTTGTACTTAGATTGGAATTGCATTGGGTAGGTCTTAAGTGAAGGAGATAAACTGGTTGGTTTATTCCTGAATTAACATCTCTTATAGTGGATTTCCTCCCTGGCTTGGTAGCCCCCAGAGTAGGTGTTGTTGCACACTGAACTGGGTAAACAATTGACTGTGTTCTTTATTGCTTTTGTATTTACTGTCATATAGTAAGTCAGATACGGTGTCATAACATTGAACGTGACATTGAGTATCTGCAGCCAGAATTTCAATTGGCATCAGAGCAGGCACCCTGCCTGTATTACTGGGTGAGATCTAGGGATATCACTTTCTTGCACTATGGACAAAGAAGGAGTTTTTGGAAATAGACCACCCATTCTGGATGGAACTAATTATGACTACTGGAAACCTCGTATGATTGCCTTCCTAAAATCTCTGGACAAAAAGGCTTGGAGAGCTGCTGACAAAGGATGGATTCATCCCACCATAACTGAGAAAGATGGGACAATCAGTCTGAAGCCTGAGGAAGATTGGAGTAAAGAAGAAGATGAGTTAGCTCTGGGAAATTCAAAAGCTTTAAATGCCTTGTTCAATGGAATTGATAGAAACATTTTCAGACTAGTACATCAATATGAACTGGCCAAGGAAGTTTGGGACACTCTCAAAACTACTCATGAGGGCACTTCCAAAGTAAAAATGTCAAGGCTTCAGATGTTGACCACCAAGTTTGAGAATCTAAAAATGATGGAAGATGAAACCATTCATGAGTTTCACATGAACATCTTGGAGATTGCCAACACCTCAGGAGCACTGGGAGAAAAGATGTCAGAAGAAAAACTGGTAAGGAAGATTCTCAGATCCTTGCCTAAAAGATTTGCAATGAAGGTAACTGCCATAGAGGAAGCCCAGGACATCAGCAAGTTGAAAGTGGATGAACTTATTGGGTCTCTTCAGACTTTTGAGATGGGGATCACTGATAATGGTGACAAGAAGAACAAAAGCATAGCACTTGTATCCAACACTGATGAAGAAGAAAATATAGCAGAAGCTATTGCCATGCTTGGAAGACAGTTCAACAAGCTCATCAAAAGAATGGATCCAAAGTCAAGGTCTAATGTTCATAACATTCCCTCTGACATTGACAGTTTCAGCAGAAGACCAAGGTCAGAAGATAAGGGAAACCAAGGCAGAGGTATTCAATGCCATGGATGTGAAGGATATGGACATATTCGAGCTGAATGTCATACCTTTCTTAAGAAACAAAAGAAAGGAATGACTGTTACTTGGTCTGACTATGATTCAGAAAGTAATTCTGAAGAAGAATCTGCCAAACTAGTTACTGCTCTAACTAGTGTTTGTACTTCTGAAAGTGACACTAGTGATGAAGAAGTGACATTTGAAGAACTGGCTGATACCTACAAGAAATTGTGTATCAGAAGTGCTGAAGTCTGTGTGCAGAATGAGAAACAATCAAAACTCATTATAAAGCTGGAGGCGGAAAAAAGGGCAGATCTTGAAACTATAAGTCACCTAGAAGGGGAAGTTCAATTACTGAATTCACAACTGAACCAAATGACAAAATCTGTCAAGATGTTGACCAATGGATCAGATAAATTGGAAGAGATCCTACAAGTGGGACAAAATGTGGGAAACAAATCTGGTCTAGGATTTGTGGAAGCCAAGAAACCTGGTGCAGACAAGAAGATCAGGCATGTTAAACAATTGTCAAAGCAGATGTCTCAACAAAACTCTCAACATCAGAAATACATGAAGAAAAAATACCAAAGATGGAGATGTCATCATTGTGGGAGGTATGGACACATAAAGCCCTTCTGCTTCAAATTGCATGGATACCCTAATCAAAACTCTGGTGCTAAACCTAAGCCAAAAAGGGTACCACATACTCCTCATTGGAAGAAAAAGGCTACTGCCCTGATAGCCCATACTTCCCTGAGAGTGTCTGCAAAGGAAGGCTGGTACTTTGACAGTGGATGTTCCAGACACATGACTGGATTCAAAAATCTCCTCAATAATGTTATGCCTCACACCACCAGTTTTGTGACCTTTGGAGATGGTGCTAAAGGTGAAGTCAAAGGAGTTGGTAATTTGGACTGTCCTGGAGTTCCAAGTCTGAATAAAGTACTGCTGGTAAAAGGGTTGACTGCTAATCTCATTAGTATCAGTCAATTATGTGATCTAGGATTCAAGGTCAACTTCTCAAGATCTGAATGTCTAGTAATTAATGAAAAACTAGAAGTTGTAATGAGAGGAATCAGATCCAAAGATAACTGCTACTTATGGCAGCCTGAGAACACTGATATCTCCACTATGTGTCCAATCATCAAAGAAGAAAAAGAGATGAAACTGTGGCAGCATAAGCTTGGTCCCCTTCATCTAAGAAGAATGAAAAGAGCTATTTCTATGGAAGCTGTCAGAAGAACTCCAAAACTACAGGTTGATAATATCTATGATGTGGCAAATAAACTTGAAGAAGGATGTGTTTTCAGAACCTTAAGTCATCCTGACAAGGATGTTGGAAACAACATGTCTAATAAATTCTGTTCTCAAAACATCTGGTCAAAACAGATGCTCCCTGAGTACAATGTTACACAAGATGTTGTGACATTGTGTTGTGACAATCTGAAAACAATCAACATTTCCTTGAACCCTATTGACTTTGAAGAGAAGAAGTCATTTAAACTGGAACATAGTTTCTCTAAGCTTCAGCTGACTGATTCTTCTACCAAGGCTCTTGTTGGAAATAAACTTGAAAATTTGAGGGGCAGGTTGGGTATTCACCAACATAAGAAATTATAGCAATTAATTTTGCTTAAAACAAAGGTTGAAGGAATTAATTTTATTAAGTCTATCTTTAGTGGGTTAATCATATACTTTCACAATTCCTTCAAAATCTTAAAGAAGTTGAAGAGACTCCCTTTTACCCCTACCTCTCTCGTCCTTGCAACCTGTTTCCTCCTCTCAATCAAAGATTTTTCTCAAACTGCTACCATTACTCAAAGTCAATCAAAATGTCTCAGACATCGTCTTCAACCATGGCGACTTCGTCATCCTCATCATCGTCATCATCTGACCAAGATTCTAGGGCAATCACCACATGCATAGAATCTGAAGTTCTTGAGGTCACTCCTCTCAGAGAGATGGCAACTGACCCAGCCAAAGTCAAAAAGCTCAGAACCAGACATGCAGGAAGAGCTCAAGCTACAGCCTCTGGTAATTCTTCTCATCCTTCGTCTTCTGTACCTAATAGAGAAGGATCAGTTCAAGTTCACCAAGCTATTGCTAGGCTGGTTACTAGTATACTGAGTGGCAACCAATCTGTACCAGGGATTTCTGTCCCTTTAAATCAATCAGAAAGTCCAAATGTGGAAGTTTCTGAAAATGTAGATGTCACTGAGAATGTTGTGACACAAAAAGACAACATTCAGAACCCTTCAGAAAAGGCTGCTGATCCACCTATCATTGATGTGGATGAGGATTACTCAGATAATGATCTGATTGCTAATGTGAACCCTAGCATAGCTAGGAGATTGATGAAAAGAAAGAGTAGTCAGAATGATAAACCTAATGCTGAGAAATCCAAGGCTGAAGGCATGGCTGAGAAAAGTATTCAGACAAAAGGGAAGAAGGCCCAGGTGCATACTGCTAGACAACCAATCTCTAAGAAGAGAAAAGAACCTGAGTCTTCTGATTCTGATGAGGAATCAAAATTTGAGATTGATATTGAAGAAGCTCCTATCAGAAGGAAGCTCCCCTCCAGCAAAATTGCTAGAGTGCCTGAAGTGCCAACAGACAACATCTCTTTTCATCATCCTGACAATGCAAACAGATGGAAGTATGTTTGCTTAAAGAGAATAGCCTTAGAGAGAGAACTCAACAATGATGCCTTGGAGTGCAAAGACATCATGGACCTGATCAAGAATGCTGGACTAATGAAGACAGTGATAAAGTTTAACAAATGTTATGAAAATCTAGTCAAGGAGTTTGTAGTGAACTTGTCTAATGATTGTGCTGATGGAAGATCAGCTGACTTTGAAAGTGTTTTTGTTAGAGGTAGAAAGGTCAAGTTCTCTCCATCAGAAATCAACAAGTTTCTTGGAAGAACAAATGAGGACTGTCCTGATCTAGAGGCAACTGACAATGAAGTTTGTCTAACCATCACAACCAGGCAAGTAAAGTGCTGGCCCTTGAAAGGCAAGCTGAATGCTAGTAAACTCAGCATGAAATTTGCCATCTTGCATAAAATAGGTGCAGCCAACTGGGTGCCTACAAATCATAAATCAACTATCTCCACAGGATTGGGGAGATTTATCTATGCTGTGGGAACCAAGACTGCTTTTGACTATGGGAGGTACATCTTTGAACAAACTTTAAAGCATGCTGGAAGTTATGCTGTCAAAGGACCAATTGCCTTTCCCTCCCTCCTTTGTGGAATAATCCTTGCACAATACCCTGATATCCTTGTGGCAAGAGATACAGTCTGCAAAAGAGCTCCTGCCCTTGGCTTGCACTACAAACTGTTTCAGGGATCTCATGCTCCAGACATTGTCATAACATCAGCTGAGACATCGTCTGTGAAGACCCAGTCCAAGACATCAGATGTCATAGCTGTTTTAAAAGAAACTTGCAAAGAGCTGGATGCTAGAAAAAGGACCCTAGAAATTCTAATTGCCAGGCTAGAAAAGGAGGAAGCTGAAGAAAACAGAAGGGAAGAAGGTGTAGAAGCTGAAGGTCATCTCAACATTGAAGAAACTAGCTCCTCTGAGTCTGATGACAGTGCTTGAAGGTTGGTTGCTGTTTGGTGGTGTTGCTGGTTGGTGCTGATATCTGGTGGAGTTTGGAAGTGTATTCAGTTGTTTTCTGCTGCTGCTCTTATTATTTTGTTTTGGATAACTGTATAATTTTATGAACATGTATCTTTGGCCCATTTGTGGCTAAAGAGGGGGAGAATATTTTGGTACTTACTTAATTAGTACTTGACATTCTATTTTTCTGCTGTCACTTATTTCTGCTGCTATCTATCTCTAATTGCTTAGGGTCTTTAGCCAAAAATCTGCCAAAGGGGGAGTTTGTAGGTGTTTAGGTATTGGCTTGCATTTTTGGTAAATCCCAAGTGTATGTGTGAATGTCATGACTGATGTCATAACATTCTAGTTCAGTTTGTACTGACTCATTAGGTACCTTTACAGAAAAATATTGTAATTCAAGTACTGATGTTTATAAGTGTGTATCTGAGCATTTTGCAAAATGATCACATTTTGCTAAATCAGTAGACAGGTTTTCTCAGATGTCATAACAGATGTTATGACATCCTGTTCTGAACTAACAGGTTTGCAGGTTGGATAAGTCTGAGTTTTTTCAGGAAAATAACTCAGTCTTTCCTGAACAGAATCCTGCGTTTTCTGAGGGGTAACCTAGCTCAACCCTAACCTGGTTAATAAAGCCCTGTGACCTGGTCTTTAGGTCAAACGGAATTAACCCTAGGTTTTTGTGGAAACCCTAACTGAAGTTTCAGCTGCTATATATTCAACAGAGCTGCTGTTTTTGAAGACATCCCTTTTATTGATCAGAAGATCATTTGTAATCTGTATAGATTTGATTATTGTACTCCAAGCAATTATCATTGTGATAAGTGACTTGGAATAGGTTTCGAATTGTAAGGGCTGTGTAGCACTCAAAGCTTTGAAGCAAGAGTGTTTGAATGTTCCTTGACTAAAGCTGTGATGCAGAGTCAAGTTAGTTGTGTGCATCACTCAAAGCTGTGAAGCACGAGTGATTGTGTTGCTTGATTAAAAAGCTGTGAAGCTTAATCAAGTGTTTGTTTTTGAAGAGTGTCTTCATCAATTTTTAAGTCAAATTGGTTTATGTATCACTGCTGTGATTGAGGGGGAGTGAGTAGGAACTCAGGTTTAAGTTGTACTTAGATTGGAATTGCATTGGGTAGGTCTTAAGTGAAGGAGATAAACTGGTTGGTTTATTCCTGAATTAACATCTCTTATAGTGGATTTCTTCCCTGGCTTGGTAGCCCCCAGAGTAGGTGTTGTTGCACACTGAACTGGGTAAACAATTGACTGTGTTCTTTATTGCTTTTGTATTTACTGTCATATAGTAAGTCAGATACGGTGTCATAACATTGAATGTGACATTGAGTATCTGCAGCCAGAATTTCAAAAAGATTAAGGCTGAAGTAATGTAGCAATTCAACGCTGGCTTTCTGGCTGTTACCTCCTATCCACAATGGGTTGCTAACATCGTTCCCGTACCTAAGAAAGACGACAAAGTCAGAATGTGTGTGGACTATTGGGATTTGAACAGGGCTAGCCCAAAAGACGATTTTCCGTTGCCACATATCGACATCTTGGTTGACAACACAGCTCAACACAAGGTATTTTCCTTCATGGATGGATTCTCGGGATATAACCAGATCAAAATGGCCCCCGAGGACATGGAGAAAACTACCTTTGTCACGCAATGGGGTACTTTCTGCTCGTTCGGATTGAAGAACGCAGGGGCAACCTATCAACGCGCCATGGTAGCTTTGTTTCATGATATGATACATCATGAGATCGAAGTTTATGTAGACGACATGATAGCTCGATCACAGACAGAAGAAGAACACCTTGAACATTTGCAAAAGCTGTTTGCCAGGTTGAAGGAGTATAAGCTCAGACTGAACCCAAGCAAGTTCACTTTTGGAGTCAGGTCTGGTAAACTTTTGGGATTTATTGTCAGTAACAAGGGCATTGAGGTTGATCCAGCAAAAGTAAAGGATATACAAGAAATGCCTGCCCCCCATACTGAAAAGGAGGTTAGAGGATTCTTGGGACGCTTAAACTATATCGCCAGGTTCATCTCTCACCTGACGTCTACCTGTGAGCCAATTTTCAAACAATTGAAGAAGGATCAGGTAGTTGAATGGAACAATGATTGTCAAGTTTCTTTTGATAAAATCAAGGAGTATTTGCTGGAACCTCCTATTCTGATGCCACCCGTCGAAGGAAGGCCGCTAATCATGTATCTGACTGTATTGGATAACTCAATAGGGTGTGTGCACGGCCAACATGACGAATCTGGCCGAAAAGAGAATGCCATTTATTACCTTAGCAAAAAGTTTACCGACTGTGAGACTCGCTACTCACTGCTCGAGAAAACTTGTTGTGCTTTGGTATGGGCTGCTCGTCGGCTGAGGCAGTATATGTTGACTCACACCACTTTGCTGATTTCCAAAATGGATCCGATCAAGTATATCTTCGAGAAGCCCGCTTTATCTGGAAGAATCGCTAGATGGAAAATGATCCTGACAGAGTATGATATCCAGTATACTACCCAAAAAGCTATAAAGGGGAGTGTACTAGCCGACCATCTAGCTCATCAAGCCATCGAAGATTACCAGTCTATGAGATTCGACTTCCCTGACGAGGACATCATGACATTGGACAACATTGAAGGTAACCGACCGTATGACGAACCTGAACAAGGATCCTGATGGACCCTATACTTTGATGGTGCTTCAAATGCACTTGGCAACGGTATCGGTGCAGTACTAATTTCTCCTGAAGGTTGCCATACACCCTTCACTGCCCGACTTTGCTTCAGTTGTACCAACAACATGGCTGAATATGAAGCTTGCATCTTTGGTCTCAAGGCAGCTATAGACTTGGGGATCAAATCTTTGGTCGTATTTGGGGACTCGGCTTTGGTTATCAGTCAAGTCAAAGGAGAGTGGGACACCAAACATCCTAATCTTATCCCATACAAAGAACATGTCCTGACGTTGTTGCCTCATTTCGAGCATATTACTTTCGAGCATTTCCCGCGAGAAGAGAATCAACTAGCAGATGCTCTGGATACAATGTCTTCCATGTTTAAACTCAACTGGGATAACGAGGCTCCCCAAATCACCATCGAACGAATGGACGAACCTGCGCACTGTCATGAGATTAATACCGAAGAAGTAGTGGAACAACCTTGGTTTCATGAAATCAAAAGGTATCTCCAGACTAGAGAATATCCTGAAAGAGCTTCCGTCAATGACAAAAAGTTCTTAAGAAGATTTGCTGCCAAGTTCTTCCTAAGCAATGGCATCCTTTATAAGCGCAGCCATGATTATGTTCTACTTCGCTATGTGGACAAAGCTAAAGCAGAGTTGATCATGACTGAGATACACAATGGCACATTTGGCACCCACTTGAGCGGACATACGATGGCTAAGAAGATTCTAAGGGCAGGCTATTATTGGTATACCATGGAAGCTGATTGTCGTCAATATTCCCGTACTTGCCACAAATGCCAAGTCTACGCCGACAAGGTACATATTCCTCCTGTTCCACTTAACGTTCTGACAGCTCCTTGGCCATTCGCAATGTGGGGCATTGACATGATTGGAGAGATCAAGCCCACGACATCCAATGGACATCGCTTCATCTTGGTCGCTATTGATTATTTTACCAAGTGGGTCGAAGCAGCTTCCTTTGCCTCTGTTACAAAGAATGTGGTTACCAACTTCATCAAGCAGAACCTCATATACCGGTATGGTGTCCCCGACAGGATTATCACGGACAACGGTACAAATTTGAACAACACTATGATCACCGCTCTATGCGAACAGTTCAAGATTTATCATCATAATTCATCTCCCTATCGGCCGAAGATGAACGGTGCTGTTGAAGCCGCGAACAAAAATATCAAGAAGATCATTCAAAAGATGACAGTCACCTACAAAGACTGGCATGAGATGTTACCGTTTGCTCTGCATGGATATCGTACCATGACACGTACTTCAATAGGGGAAACCCCATTTTCTTTGGTATATGGCATGGAAGTTGTTCTACCCATGGAAGTTCAGATTCCTTCCTTAAGGATTATGAAGGACGATGGTTTAAGTGAAGACGATTGGATTCAGACCCGGCTTGATCAACTCAATTTGATCAACGAGAAGCGGCTTACTGCTGTTTGTTATGGTCAGGCGTATCAAAAGTGCATGATCAAGGCTTTTAACAAGAAAGTCAAGCGTCAAGTATATCAAGTCGGAGATCTTGTGATCAAGCGGATCATCTTACCGCAAAGTGATCCCAGGGGCAAATGGACTCCTACTTACGAAGGACCATTTGTGATCAAGAGCATCTTTTCTGGTGGGGCAATGATTTTGACCACCATGGACGGCGACGATTTTCCACACCCTGCGAACGCAGACATAGTCAAAAGATACTACGCATAAAACAACCCGAAAAGTTGAAAACCCGAAAGGGCGACTTGGGCAAAAATGGGCATCCCGGTGAATCGAAAACCCGAAAGGGCGGTTCAGGCAAAAAATTAGGGATAAAACAAAAAATCTGTACACCCGACAAGTTGAAAACCCGAAAGGGCGATTTGGGCAAAAAGGGTTTCCCAGTGGATCGAAAACCCGAGAGGGCGGTCCAGGCAGAAGTTAGGGAATTAAAGCATATGACTATGTCTCGTCAGATCACTTTAAGAACAATCTCTTCACCAAAAAACTCCAAGCTTCTGATCAATCCAGTCATCAGTAGACGAAGCAGCGAATGGACAAATATTCAGAGTTGTGAAGGCTATAGCAGAATGGGAATCTTATGGAATTGTTACACATAGCCATCTTTCTTTTGTATAAATTTTTTCAATTTTTACGACAACATTCTATTACTAGGATGTCTGTCTCCTTTGTACAAAAATACTCACAAAAGTTAATACAAATATACTTCAAAGTGAGGAAATTTGCTTGCCTCTCTTTTCTTTTTACACTTATGTTTTATTTGAAAACGTCCAATGTTTTGTTAAATAGGCATATGCATTGGAATATAATCACTGCTTACAGACAAAACGAAATCGAAAAAGGATAACTACTGATAGGATTAGGAAGAAATCTTTATGCTATTCCAGAAGAAATCCCCTATGATACATCATTCAGATCCTCAACAAAGCTAAAATTCGGAGTATATTTCCCCAGCGGAGTTAAACTTCAAGATCCCCAGTGGAGCCAGATTAGTCTAAACCTTATTCCCCAGTGGAGCCAGAATGGTGAGTATTCCCCCCCACATATTTATCTCCCAGCAAGATCGAGGATTCTCGGTCCCATTTCTCCAAGGCTTCAGTTCCCCAGAAGAGATTTTCAGAGTTTCCCCTATATCCCAGGTAAGTCATGAAGGATTCTCATTCCCCGCAGAAGTTGTCAGAGGCCTTGTTAATCCCCAGCATCGGTCAAGGATTTACTTCCCCCGACGGCAATCAAAGATTTCATTACCTCCAGTTACTAAGGATTTATTTTCCTCAGCAAGACAGCTACTCAGCTTACACGCATAACCATTACATTCATATATCATAAACATCGATGAAATACAGTTCATTACATCATACATATCGTGCAACATAACTTTATGTCTTTAGATAACATTTTACCCTTTTCAGGATAAGATTAAAAGGCTATTGTTAACAATTATTCAGATACAGTACAAATACACCCCAGACACGACGATCATTCTACTACTCATTCAGACTTCAACAATCAGATACAGATTAGATACGCTCCAGACACGGCAGCCATTCTATCTCTCATTCAGATTCTCAACTCAAAGTTCAGATACGCTCCAAACACGGATGCCATTCTGGCCATTACACCAGCAGTTTGATTCTCCCCCAGTGCAGTCGCCACGAAAGTCATTCTGCCACTTATTCAGATCCCAGTTACCGTCTCAGATACACTCCAGACACGAAAGTCATTCTGCTACCCATACAGATCTCAACTTCAGATACAGTCTAGATACGCACCAGACACGGTTGCCATTCTATCACTCATTCAGAATTTATCCCCAACATACAGTTGCTCCATATACAGATGTTTCTCTGTTACCCATTCAGAATACAGATACACTCCAGACATGGCAGTCATTCTGATATTCATTCAAAGTCTCAAATACAGTTACAGCTCAGATACGCTCCAAGCACGAACACCATTCCTTTGCTCATACAGACTCAGTCTCCAGATACAGTTCAAGTGCATTCTAGACACGGATACCACTTTGATACTCACCTACAACATTGCATTTCAACAAACATTCTTGGATGGCATCTTTAAGCCCATCTCCAGCAAGATTCTACCAACACCAAATAGCATCTTTAAGCCTATTCCCTCAATATTGTTTTGACAAGTGCAAATTTACGGGCACTCTAGTGTCCAATCCACTTTTACCTTCGAGTAGCGAAAGGCAAACTTGCCAATCTAACTCTTCAGGTTTAAGAAGATTGAACAGGGGCAACTGTGGTACCCCAAAATTTTCCCTCTCACTTCATCAACATTTTCTCAATCACAAGACTCTTGGAACTCAAGATCAAACTAGGGTTTGCCCTACTCAAGGCACCTCCTTGCACTGTTGACCTAAATTAGGGTTTGAGTTTACACAAGGATGTTTTGACCTACAATGCCCACAATGACTTTCATACTTCATGTTGGACTCACAAGTTTTCCCATACCAAGTTTCAAGCCTTGATTCAAATTTTTGCCCAGTCAATTGGACAGTTGACCTAGAAATCAGCTGTATTGGGGAAAAAGTCAACTATGGCCAATTGACAGTCAAACTTCATGAAATTTGACCCACATCAACATTATGAACTCATATGAACAATTTTATCAAGTTTGGATCACCATTCCACAAGAAATTTGATCAGATCACCAAAAGGGCAAAATGGTCATTTTTAGGGTTTTGACTGCACAAAGGCAATTTTTGACTGTTTGACCTAGCCAATGGCAAACCAAGCTCACATATGGACTCAAGGAATCAATTAAATTGTCTTGACCCATTCAACAAGTTCAAAAGATCTCAAGTGCATAGGATTGATAGATGAATTTTTCAGTCAACTGATCAAAATTTGACTGTACACTAAAAAGTCAAACTTTAACTTTTTGGTCAAAATCAAGTGCCAAGAGTTATTTTTCATTAAGACATATCAAATTATGAAACTTGTTCATCAAGAAACTCAAAAATGAAAATTAGGGTTTAAAATGGGAAAATTTCATAACTTAGAATTTTTCCAAGTTATAAAATTTTCTTATTTTTTCCCTAACTTTGTCCCATTTTTTCATCAATATGCGAATGGATTCAGACAAAACTTGTAACATGAAATTTGTAGTCCATCACAAAGTCTACAACTTTGATTCACAAAGTTTTCTCAAAAGAAGCTTGTAGCTCAAGTTATGATTTTTGGAACAAGGGTACCTAAAACTTTTAACTTAGAAATTTTTTTGCCCTAATCTAGGCAGGATTTTGACCCATCTTCTTGGCCACTTTTCACATAGTTCCATTTGGAGTTTCAAGTTGCATTGTAAATATGGATTATAGTACATGTTCCAAGCTTTCCAAATTGTCCAAGAACTCCTCAAACACCCTTGTGGTTAGAGAGAATCGAATGCTTGAAGTTGGCAAAAACTCACTTTTGTCCATGGCCAATACATGTTCATACAAACTTGCATTTTCAAATCAGCATGTTTGGTGCTAGCTTGCAGGTCTCAAAACCAACTTGTATTCCATAATTTAATGCATATCCATTGAGTTAAGGTTTTGTCTTGATCATTAGGGCATTGTACACAAGATTAAGCCCTAAATGGTAAAAGGTATATTGCCATTTTTGCAAAAGGTTACTTTATGTCAAAACACTAAGCATTGAGCCTTGAACAAAAATCTGAGACTGCAAACTAAATCCATGAATTGGAGGGGCCAAGAGTGTTGTGTGCAGGGTGATAGGAGGGCCTGTACAAGGCTATAACATCACTTCCACACTCTTGCTTGAAAAGGAAGAAAAGTTCCAAAACATATACCATCTCTCATATATGTTAAGACAAGCTTACACAAACATTGTAGACAAGTTTCATACCTCCCAACAAGCCAGAAACACGACCCCTTCATCACTCAAACCTCCTCATACTCAAAACCTCCATTTTTCTGCAAAACAGAGTCAGTTCTGCATTTTGCAAGCCATAACCAAATTCCATCGTGCGTTTTGTCCAAAGATAGTTCAAACACCTTCCAATCAACTCACCTGAACTATCCCAGGCCCCCATTGCAAGCTGTAACACCTCTAACACACTTTTCCATTTTTGTTTCAAAGCTCTACAAGTTGAGTTCTACAGCACAATTCAAGCTGTTTCAAAACAAGCCAAGCATTGAAAAAGCTTCCTTGGACCTCAGGCAAGCTCAAAAGAAGCTTAAACACCATTGAAGGTTGCTACATTGTCCAGCTCGAAGTCAATTGAAACAGGTATTTCATGGACTTCTATCTCTCTATCTAGGAATGGTTAGGCTTAAGTTTGTGAATGAAATATGTTGTACTCATAGCCCTGAAGCCATACATATGCTTAGTTTTCATTTACATTAATCGTGCTAGGAGAATTTCACTCATGAACTTTCTGAAAAAACTAGGTTAGAAATTAGGACCAGAGAAATTCTCTCTGGTCTTTGAGAGTTAATCCAAGTTTTTTATATGGTTGAATTCGTTGTTTAATTCTCTACAATGTTCATGTTATGAGTTTTGTCAAAAAATTAAAGAATCAGGAGATAGCCATTGATGTACAGAGGCACGTGTTTTTGTGAACAAGAGGAAGAAGAAGAAGTCTGACTGGGCTGGGCCTGGTTGTTTTCACTTCTAACACCCCATTTTTCAGTTTACCCCTGGCCCATTTATTTGAATATTCATCATTTTGACATTTTTATTTTTTATTCTGACTTTATTATTTTTTGTCTAAATATAAAAAATGCCAAAAAATTATTTTCTATATTTTTCATATTTATTTGACATTTATTTTTATCTTACTAGTATAAATATGTAAATAATCTAATTTCTTTTTATTAAAACTCAAAAATAATACAAAAAATATATTTATTTTTATTTATTATTTTTACTTACATTTAAAAAATGTTTTCTTGGATATACCCATTTTTTTTTGTAAATAATTAATTTTTATATTTGTATATTTAATATGTTTAATATATATATATATATATATATATATATATATATATATATATATATATATATATATATATATATATATATATATATATATATATATATATATATATATATATATATATATATATATATATATATATATATATATATATATATATATATATATATATATATATATATATATATATATATATATACACACACTTATATACTTGTTTTATTAAATAATTAGGTCAAGAAATACAAAAATACTACATTTTATTTTTATTAATATTTTACACTAAAAATATCTTTTTTTATAATATACTTTTATTTTTGTATAAATTAACATATTATTGTATATAATTAATAAATAATGCTATTTATTTAAGAATTAGAGTTTTGCCCTAAATAATAAAAATAATTAAAATTGACTCTTTTTTATTTTAGTTATTTATTTACATTTCACATTGAAAAATACTTTTTTTTACATACATAAAAATCTTTTTGCATAATACATTTTATTTACATTTATTTATTGTATTATATTCAACTATTGTACATTTAAATATTTCCTATACATTCGATTTGGTTGTAATAACTTAGAATTTAATTTCTTATCAAATCTCCCCAATTCAAATTTGTACCCCCCTCCCTATATAATGTTGTAATAGTGTAACATTTAAATTCTCGCACATTTAAAAGCTTCCAACTATGCCATGCTTAGACTTAGGGTTTGTATGCAAAATAAAATCAACAAGTAGTTTGACCTAATCGAAAGATAACAATGCATGAAAACAAACATAATGCACACTTGCACCCCTAGGGTTTTCAATCCACTTGTTGCCTTCAAAAATGGGCCATGGTTGCATGTCAAGTACTTTTGCAAAACAAAAGCAAAACAAAAGATCATAGTCCCTCGATGACGCTATCTGAGTTGCCTAAACAAAATGATCAAGTCCCTCAAGAAAATTGCCAAAGATACTTGACACCATTGCTATCATGGTCTATACGATGACCCGCACCTGTCCCGTTAACATCCTAACACAAGGTTGTTCACAAAATACAATGGTGAAACAACACTGTTAAAAGGGTTAAGACATAAGAAAGATCTTTGGGTAAAATAGGGTAGACAAACTCTTAGTTACTTGATCAAACTTGCAAAAAAAATATCCTTGCTATTTTTAAAACACACTTCACAACACAATTTCAAAATCTTACTTTCAAACATTGAAAACTTTTCTCAAAAGACAAAAACACCTTTGTATACATTCAAACAAGAATCATTACAAAGGTTGCCACAACGATGGCCTCTTTCCAAAACTTCTTTCAAAATCACACACAAAGCACCATTTCAAACAATTGAAAAGCACCATTTCAAACAATAGAAATGCAAAGCAAGTGATCTAAGCAAGTAACTAAGAGCCCATGGATAACCATGGATAGAAAGGGTGCTAATACATTCCCTTTCTATAATCTACTCCCCGAACCCAAGAAAACATCTCAAAGGTCTTTCCTGTGCTTTTTGACCTTTCCTTAGGATAAAATAAAAAGTCGGTGGCGACTCTTGCTAAACCGAAACATTTGCGAACACGAACGCAAAATCCCAAGTCAGTTCTCCCACCGTATCACAGGTTCGTATACTGGATGTCATACTCAGTCAAGATCATCTGCCATCTTGCTATTCTTCTGGAAAATGCGAGCTTCTCGAATATATACTTGATTGGATCCATCTTTGATATCAATAGAGTAGGGTGAGTCAGCATATACTGTCTCAGCCGGCGAGCAGCCCATGCCAAAGCGCGACAATTTTTCTCGAGCAGTGAGTATCGAGTCTCACAGTCGGTAAACTTTTTGTTAAGGTAATAAATAGCATGCTCTTTTTGGCCAGACTCGCCATGCTGACCCAACACACACCCTATTGAGTTGTCGAGTACTGTCAAGTATAAGATCAAAGGTCTCCCTTCAACTGGTGGCATCAGAATAGGTGGCTCTTGGAGATACACTTTGATTCTTTCGAAAGCGGCCTGGAATTCATCATTCCAACATACCACTTGATCTTTCTTCAGTATCTTGAAGATTGGCTCAGATGTAGCAGTCAGGTGCGAGATGAATCGGGTAATGTAATTCAGTCGTCCCAGGAAGCCTCCGACTTCTTTCTCTGTTTTGGGAGCTGGCATCTCTTGTATGGCTTTCACCTTTGCAGGATCCACTTGAATACCTTTGTCGCTCACGACGAAACCCAGCAGCTTACCAAATCTCACCCAAAGGTGCACTTGTTCGGGTTTAACCTCAACTTGTACAACTTCAGCCTGTCAAACAGCTTCTGCAGATGGTCAAGGTGTTCCTCCTTAGTTTGGGACCTTGCAATCATGTCGTCGACGTATACCTCAATCTCGTGATGGATCATGTCATGAAACAAAGTAACCATGTCACGCTGATATGTTGCCCCGGTGTTCTTCAGTCCAAAAGGCATGACCTTGTAGCAAAAGGTACCTCACTGAGTAACAAAGGTTGTCTTCTCCATGTCTTCGGGAGCCATTTTAATCTGATTATAACCGGAGAAACCATCCATAAAGGAGAAGACTTTATGCTGAGCGGTATTGTCAACCAGAACGTCGATATGAGGTAGAGGGAAATCATCTTTGGGGCTCGCCCTGTTTAAATCCCTGTAGTCAACACACATTCGAACCTTACCATCCTTCTTCGGTACAGGAACCACGTTGGCCACCCACTGAGGGTAAGAAGTAACTGCTAGAAAACCGGCGTCAAATTGTTTCATAACTTCAGCCTTAATCTTCTCAGACATCTCTGGGCGCATTCGGCAGACCTTCTATTTCACTGGAGGACAGTCTTCCTTGGTAGGCAATTGGTGAACCACAATATCAGTATCCAAACCAGGCATATCTTTGTAAGACCAAGCAAAGATCTCAACATAGTCACGCAGCATCTGAATCAATCGTTGCTTCACACTAAGCTCCAGATTTGCACCGACCTTGACTTCTTTCTTGTCTACCTCTGTACCCAGATTCACTGATTCCACCGGCTCTTCGTGCGGCTGAATAACCCTCTCTTCCTGAAGTAACAGTCTTGCAAGTTCACCAGGCACTTCGCAATCATCTTCACCTTCGTCTTCGACTAAGTTGATCGGATTTTCGAAGTCATAACTGGCAGTAGCAGAGTTGTTACCAGTGAGATCCATAGTGGATGTGGACCTGTATATGTGAGTATGTGTAAAATTGCTATTTTGCAATATATAATAAAAGGAAAACAAGGAGCGCAAGATTTGAAATGCAAGAAACGTCCAATGCTTTTATTAATGATATATGAAAATGACACACATAAAGCCCTCACAAATGAAGCCACAGTGCCCCGGGTAAGACACCGGGCCATAAAGTTTAAAACATTGTCTGTTACATATTCAAAACAAAAAGTTTCATTATTGGGTAATAACGGAAACGGGCATAGAATCCTTCGCTGTCCAGTTGCTTAATCCACCATTGGCAATTGGGTATATCCAACTGTTAATATCAAACTCTTCACCATCATCATCCCCGATAACATTCACCCCTGTGTCTTGTTTAGGATTTTCTGGTGCTCCGAACTGAATCTCTTTCACATCGATCAAGTCTTGTACCTTGTTCTTTAAAGTCCAACAATCATATGTATTATGCCCCGGGCTATCAGAGTGATAAGCGCAGCTGGCATTAGGGTTATACTTTGGTGATGTTGTATTTGGATTCTTCGGGGCTTCCCTCGGAATCACTAGGTTGGTTTTCAACAACTGTGGCAGAATCTGAGACAAATTCATGCTGAGACGGGTGAATTGCCTTCGAGGTCTCTCATCCTTTTGTTGATTGTTGTGCTGAGGAGCACCGGTAGGTTTTGAAATAACAACCGCATTAATAGCTTGGTGGCGTTCGGGTCTATTCTGGTTTCTCAAACTGTAGACAACACTGGACTCCTTCTTAAAAGGCTTCTTCTCGGTGCTTGACGAGGCACCCTTCTGTATCTTTCCAGCCTTAATACCAGCCTCAATCCTCTCACCGGTCATAATAAGCTCTGTAAACCCAGATGAAGAGCTTCCAATCAGGTGGTTGAAAAATGGACCAGACAAGGTCCCTAGAAACATGTCCACAAGCTCCCGATCAGCCAAGGGTGGTTGTACTCTTCCAGCAAGGTCTCTCCACTTCTGAGCATAATATTTGAATCTGTGATCGGTGGATTTAGAACTGACTGTTTAACGCTAGTTCGCGAAATGTCGCGGTAAGCAAGAGTCGCCACCGTCTTTTATTTTCTCCAATATGGACAGGACAAAAGCACAGCAAAATTCCTTATGAGATAGTTTCTCGGTTCGGGAGGTAGATTTATAGAAAGGGAAGGTGTTAGCACCCTTTCTATCCATGGTTATCCATGGGCTCTTAGATACTTGCTCACTATGTTTTCAAAATGTTTGCTTTTCAATTGTGAGTGGGTTTGAAAAAGTTTCTTTGAAAGATTTCTGAATAACTCTTGTATCAGTCCTCAAGAGTGTTTGAAAAATTTTTTTGAAAGCTTTTTTTGAAAGTGTCAGTGTGAAAAGGTTTTTGTTTTGTTTTTTAGAGAGCAAGTATCCATGAGTCATCTACCTACCCTAAGGAATTAGGCTGTGTATAAGTCCTTAAGGTAGTGCCATCCCACCATTGAGAGGTAGGTAGCACCACCGTTGGAGGTGTTCGGGTCAATTCGATTTTAGGGACAATGTGGTCACCGAAGCAACAGTTAGGATACCTTAGAAGCTACCCTTATGTCCTTGATCCTTTTTAAATTCCGAGGCAACCGTTCGAGGCAACTATTTCGAGGCAACTATTTCGAGGCAACTGGATCATGGACATAAGGACTTACTAAAACATCCTATACTTGACGACCACGTTTCGAAGGCAACAGGTGAGGCGTACCCTAGAAGTGGTGTGTGTATTTGTGTGTTATTTTCATGTTAAGTTTATCTTTGATCATGGCATCGTGAGCTACGCTTGTTTTTAATTAACCATACATTCTTTCATGCAGTTTAGAATTTAAGAGTGCGGAAATTTAAATGCGGAAAGATAAAGACTACGCTATTACAAGGCGTGGGTCTATACATCGCCAAAATACAAAGACCCGTTTGATAAAAGACGCGGAAAGTAAATAAATACCTAATTACTATTACATCCTTGAGCAGTTACATAATATTCAAAAAAAAATAATGCGCGAAATAGAAATTAAAATTGAACATCCGAGGGTCTCGACCCTTTTGAGAAATTAAATTAAATTCAAGTCTAATTATTATTCAAAGAAGGAAAAGGGAATGTTTTTTTTATGTTTTTGTATTTATGAAAATAAAGAAAATTGAAATTAAATGGAAATCCTAATTCTAAATTATTTTCGATTATTAATGAAAATGTTAAAGTTAACCTAATTTACTAGTTAATTAAATTACATGTTTATTTACAAAATAATAGTAATAATAAATAATGATGGTCAATAAAAAAAAAGATAAGCCAAAACCTAATTCTATAGAATTTTATTTATTAAAGAAAAAGATTGAATTAAAACCTAAATTAACTAAATTAATTATTAACATTTATTTACAAAAAAAATAGGTTAAATAAACAATTAAACATATTTTTGTATTTTGATTTTCTGATTTTTATTATGAAAAGATTAATTTTAATGACTTAATAATAATTATATAAAAAAAATAATTGAAAGAAATTAAAAGAAAGAAAAAAAATCAAATTGCAAACCAAGGGGGTGTCAGGCCCATATGGAGGTTAACTGTAGCAATTCAGGCCCATTGAAGCATAAGCTCGTTTGACTTTCCAACTTGAGTGCGCCTTGGTTGACTGAGGTACACCATGGATTCCCTTCTGAGGCCATTGGATTGGATCTTGAAGCCACTTGGCAGGCTAGCGTATGAGCGTGTATGGTGGAACGTTTGATGGGTGATGTACCTGAAAGCATTGGAAAAAATATGAAGAGTATATGGGGGGACCAGGGAATCGAACCCAGGTCCCAGTGGTTGCAAGGCACGTCCTCCACCAACTGAGCTGCTTAGCGCGTTTGTAAACAATATAACAAAGAATTATAATATATGAAAAAAGATAATTATGCTGAAACGTTGAAAAAACCGCGCCAAGATTTGAATGCCCCAATCACGCTTGGCCACACATGCTTCTTCTTCATCTTTTTCCTGTAAATATAGAACAAGTAGCGGGGGTTTTAAACCCCCACTAAGTGGAACAACGAATAATAGCGAATAGAAGAGGAGGACATATAAAAAAGGCGCGATGGTCTCATTTGAATCGTCTTGAGCTGCTGAATTCAGCTATATAGGTCTAAAGGTCCAATTGTTCCATACAAGGAAAGCCCTATTTTGAAGCTTCTGAAACCCTAGGTTTCATCAATGGCAGATTTCGATTCAAGCGGTTTTAGAACAATTAAACTATACCAAACGCTTCAGGAAGATGTCAGTAGCATAAATCAATAATCAAAACACATGAATGATGCGTGGAAATTAAAATTCGATTATGAAATATTTGTGAAGAAACGTGACTCTGTTCTACCTCTTCTTTGAGTATGAGGACTTGTTCTTGATGCCAATAGTTTCCTAGCAATGTCAGTAATGCAATGGAAAAGATTTCAAGCCTTGAATCGTACTGCAAGTGTGATTTCAGTTTCACCACTTTCCTTCAAAATTTTCCAATTGGTTCTCTCTTCTCAGCAGCCTTTTCGTGTATTATGGAATAGGGTTGAGTTGTGCATAAGTATGTGAAGCAAATTAGGTCAAGAAAGAGCCCATGGATCCATGAATTAATGTTTTGAATCTTTGATTTTCATCATATATTTTTCAATCTTTTTTCATTGAAATCTTTGCCAATCATGGATGATTTTCCTTTTTTGGATGTGAAACGACTTGGCCAGCTTGCCCTAGTTTGATTTGCTGCACAAAAAGATTTGAAAAAGCATTATTTGATATTTTCTCATAATAAAATCTAATTAAATGAATTAATAAGAATAAAAATTCAATTAATTAATTAAAAATAAGAAAATAAATCCCTTTGAGCTCAATGGGCCGTGCATAGGCTTTGGGTAATGATTCAAGGAAGAATTTGAGGCCCATTAGCAATTTTGAAGTGTTTTAGGCAAAGTTGACTTTTGAAAATTCCCAAAAATTTCCCAACTTCTCCAATGCATATCTTGCTCAATTTTGAAGCTATGAACATGTTCTTGGACATTTTGGAAAGGTCTTGAAGTCCTCTAACCAATGCCTTTGGTCTCATGTCATTTTGATTTACCAATATCAAGTTATGGTCTTTGACTTAAAGTGCCTTTTTGTTGACTTTTGAAAATGACCTATAATGTTGAAATTGATAACTTTTTGTGAGAGCATTTCTTGGACTTGGAGTGTGAATATGAGTTATAGGAAATGTCATCCTCTTCAAAATGAGCTTTGGATGGGATTTTTCTGATAAACCATGAAGAAGTTATGCCTTGGTCAATTTGCAGTTGACTTTTCAACTGTCCAAAAATAGAAACTTTTGAATCTTGAGACTTTTTGAGCCATGCTTTGAGAATCATGATCAAGAATTGATCAAATGATGATTGTGGCTTCAAAATAAGATGTTGACCAAATTTTTTGACTTTTGGCTGTCAAATGACCATTTTGCCCCTGCAGTTGACTGTAGAGCAATTAGGGTTTTTGACTGTGCAATTTGATGCTGTGAGTCTTGAAACTTGACATATGGATGCTTGAAAATGTATATAGGCATATGGGACTTGATTGGACCCTTGAAAACCTCAATTTCTTTGCAAGAACCAAAACCCTAATTTTGACTGTGTTGGGAGGCAATTGGACTGTGCAACCCTTGAGGGATTTTGAAGCTTGATCTTGGCAAATCTTGAAGAATATGGGAGGGCAAATTTTGGGGGTACAACAGTTGCCCCTGTTCAATCTTCTTAGACCTGAGGATGTAGATTGGCTGGCGTGCCTTTCGTAACCCGAAGGTGGAAGATGATTGAACACTAAAGTGCCCAGAAATTTGCGCTCACATGTTAGCAGTGTGATGGCGGGAATGGGCTTACAGATGCCATTTGGATGTCGATCGCGTAAGAGATTCCTTAGCGAGAACTTGCGTACCTGAGAAAGAAAGATAGTTACCTGGCCTGTTACAGGGGTTGATCTTCAAACTTTTTATGTAGATGTGCCCTGGCTGGATACAGGAATCGAATCTTAAAACTCTTCAGACGTGCCCTGGCAAGATACAGGAATCGAGTCCGGAGAATAGTCGTCAACAGATACACCCTGGCAAGATACAGGAATCGGATCTTCGAACTCTTCAGACGTGCCCTGGCGAGATACAGGAATCGAGTCTGGAATTAGTCGTCAACAGATACACCCTGGCAAGATACAGGAATCGGATCTTCGAACTCTTCAGATGTGCCCTGGAAAGATACAGGAATCGAGTCTGGAATTAGTCATCAACAAATATACCCTGGCAAGATACAGGAATCGGATCTTCGAACTCTTCAGACGTGCCCTGGCGAGATACAGGAATCGAGTCTGGAATTAGTCGTCAACAAATACACCCTGGCAAGATACAGAAATCGGATCTTCGAACTCTTCAGACGTGCCCTGGCAAGATACAGGAATCGAGTCTGGAATTAGTCGTCAACATATACACCCTGGCAAGATACAGGAATCGGATCTTCGAACTCTTCAGACGTGCCCTGGCGAGATACAGGAATCGAGTATGGAATTAGTCGTCAACAGATACACCCTGGCAAGATACAGGAATCGGATCTTCAAACTCTTCAGACGTGGCCTGGAAAGATACAGGAATCGAGTATGGAATTAGTCGTCAACAGATACACCCTGGCAAGATATAGGAATCGGATCTTCGAACTCTTCAGACGTGCCCTGGCGAGATACAGGAATCGAGTCTGGAATTAGTCGTCAACAGATACACCCTGGCAAGATACAGGAATCGGATCTTCGAACTCTTCAAACGTGCCATGGAGAGATACAGGAATCGAGTCTGGAATTAGTCGTCAACAGATACACCCTGGCAAGATACAGGAATCGGATCTTCGAACTCTTCAGACGCGCCCTGGCAAGATACAAGAATCGAGTCTGGAATTAGTCGTCAACAGATACACCCTGGCAAGATACAGGAATCGGATCTTCGAACTCTTCAAACGTGCCCTGGCGAGATACAGGAATCGAGTCTGGAATTAGTCGTCAACAGATACACCCTGGCAAGATATAGGAATTGGATCTTCAAACTCTTCAGATGTTCCCTGGCAGGATACAAGAATCGCGTCTGGAATTATCGCTCACAGATGTGCCCTGGCTAGCTACAGGTATCGAATCTGGAATTGCGACAGTTGATAGTAATTATCTTTGTATTGATCTTTGTCCTGAAAAGACAAAATGTTAGTTGTATGCGATGTCATGATGTGTGACATGCGTAATGTTCACAAAATAAATGAGATTGTATGTTCATGATGCGTATGTGCATGCATTGTGTATGTAAGCGATGTTTATGAATGTATGTTTTTGTCTTAGGGAAATAAACCTTTGACGAATGCTGGGAAGTTAAATCCTGGGCTGATGTTGAAGAGTAGAGCTCTTCATGTCCGCTGGGGATGATGGTTGCAAGAATAAACCGGTAGGAGAAGATGACTCCGTTGGGGAATAAACTTGGCGAATAGATTACTCTGCGGGGAGTGAACTCTGTGGGGAAAGAGAGGTACTTTGCTGAGGTTGATGATAACTCCGCTGGGGATACCATTGATATGTTATGTTGGAAGAATTGATGAACTTCGCTGGGAATAGGAAAACTTCGCGGGGGACGATCTTTCCGTGGAAAATGGCTGAGGATAACCCAGTTATATCCTGGTGGGGAAATAACCTTTGAATAAAGCCGGGGGAGCGTTCGTACTATGCGGGTGACAAGCTTCCAGAATCTACTGGGGATAAGCTTCACGTCTTGCTGGGGATATGGATTCCACTTTCCTGGGGAACTTTCAGATTGGACTGGGGAAATGGCTCCACTGGATGTCCTGTATTCCGCCGGGGAACAATCTTAGATCAAGATTGCCGGGGATGCTTGTTAGGAATGTCTGCATACTCCGCTGGGGAACGTTGAGATCTTCGGGGAATGATCCAACTTCCTTGAGGCTGACTGCCGGCTAACTCTGCTTGGGGAGAGAGTGTTGCTGACTTGCTAGGGGATATTGTGCCTTGTTCAGGGCTGATGGGAGGTCAACTACTTGGGGAGAAAATTGTTGAATCTTGTCTTACTCGGCGGGGAGTGAAGGTATCTGGGTTACGTGCTTCAGCCGAACTTACCTTGGTACCTTGGTGGACAGAGCAATTAGATTGCTTAGACAACTTATTATTGCCCCTGTTTCTGATGTTACCTGTAATTAATCCTTTGTTTCGCATGCAAATATTTATGAGTTAGCAATTAGTGTCAAATGCATATATCACAATTGATCATTGGACGTTCTTCGCAAAACAAAACAAAAAAGGAAAACAACAATTGTCAATTGGTCTGAAAAGTGAATTTGCATTGATTTTTGAATTTGCCTGAAAATAGGCATTTTATATACAAGAGGCTGACGTCCTAGTAAGAGAACGCCGTTGAACAACAGAGTTTATACAATTTGTACAAAGAAAACAAAACAGCTATGTGAAAAGAATAATCCCACTGGGTTCCAACTCTGCTATCGCCTTTATATCTTCGAGCGTCTCATCACTTGGCTCCTCAGTTGAAGATGAAGCTGATAGATCGATGCCGTCTGAACTTGATGTTGATACCGGATTCTGGATGCAAGGTGATTCAATGAGACATAGTATTACGCTTATCCCTAACTTTTGCCTGGACCGCCCTTTCGGGTTTTCAGTCCACCGGGATACCCATTTTTGCCCAAGCCGCCTTTTCAGGTTTTCGACTTGCCGGGTGTACAGATTTTTTTCATTTCATCCCTTATTTTTGCCCGAACCCTTTTGGTTCGTCGGGAAGCCCTAATTTTTGCCTAGGTATGTCAACCTAGCGGGTCTTTTATCATGCGTAGTATCTTTTTACTATGTCTGCATTGGCGGGGTGAGGAAGGTCGTCACCATCCATGTTGGTTAGAATCATGGCTCCTCCTGAGAAGACATGTTTAACCACAAATGGCCCTTCATACATAGGGGTCCATTTGCCCTTGGGATCACTTTGAGGAAGAATGATGCGCTTGATAACCAGGTCCCTAACTTGATACTCTTGTGGTCTGACTTTCTTGTTAAATGCCCTGATCATCTGTTTTTGATACGTTTGACCATGACAAATAGCAGTGAGCCTCTTTTCGTCAATTAGGTTTAATTGATCAAGCCGTGTCTGGATCCAGTCATCTTCACTCAGATCTGCATCCTTCATTATCCGGAGAGAGGGTATCTAGACTTCGATCGACAAGACTGCCTCCATGTTGTAGACCAAGGAAAAGGGTGTTTCCCCGATTGACGTCCTTGCTGAGGTACGGTACCCGTGAAGAGCGAACGGTAACATCTCGTGCCAATCTTTATAGGTCACTGTCATCTTCTGCACAATCTTTTTAATATTCTTATTAGCTGCTTCTACAGCCCCATTCATCTTCGGCCGATAAGGAGAAGAGTTGTGGTGCTGTATCTTGAATTGCTCGCAGAGCTCAGTGATCATCTTGTTATTGAGATTGGTACCGTTGTCCGTAATGATCCTTTCCAGGACACCGTATCGACAGATCAGGTTGTGTCAAATGAACCGTGCCACGACGTTCTTGGTTACGGTAGCATAGGAAGCTGCTTCAACCCATTTTGTAAAGTAATCAATCGCCACCAGGATGAAGCGATGCCCGTTAGATGCCATAGGTCTGACCTCGCCGATCATATCGATGCCCCACATTACAAACGGCCAAGGCGTTGTCAAGACATTTAGAGGAACTGGAGGAACGTGCACCTTATCTGCATAGATTTGGCACTTGTGACATGTCCGGGAATGTTGGTAACAGTCGGCTTCCATTGTGGACCAGAAATATCCTGCCCGAAGGATTTTCTTCGCCATGGTGTGTCCACTGGAATGTGCTCCGAAGGTACCTTCATGTAGCTCTGCCATGATCCTTTCTGCTTCAGTCTTATCCACACAACGCAGTAAGGTTGAATCATGGTTTCGCTTGTAGAGAATGCCGTTGCTGAGGAAGAACTTCGCTGCGAACCTTCTCAGAAACTTCTTGTCATTGATAGATGCACCTTCAGGGTATTCTTGAGCTTCTAAGTACCTCTTCACCTCATGATACCAGGGTTTTTCAGTTACCTCTTCAGCCTCAAGATCACAGCAATATACAGGTTCGTCCAGTTTCCAGATAATGATCCGGGGAGCCTCATTGTCCCATTTGACTTTGAACATAGAAGACATCGTAGCCAGCGCGTCCGCCAACTGATTCTCCTCTCTTGGGAAGTGTTCAAAAGTTATCTCTGTGAAGTGGGGGATCAATGTCAACACACATTCTTTGTAAGGAATAAGGTTTGGGTGTTTCGTATCCCACTCGCCTTTGATCTGATTGATCACGAGAGCGGAATCTCCAAAGACACTCAGAAACTTGATCCTTAAGTCAATCGCAGCTTGAAGACCCATGATACATGCCTCATACTCCGCCATGTTGTTAGTGCAGTTGAAACATAGCCGAGCAGTGAGTGGAGTATGAGTGCCTTTGGGGGATATGATCACAATGCCAATACCGTTACCCAAAGCGTTGGAGGCTCCGTCAAAGTGCATAGACCATCGGGATCCTTCCTCAGGTCCTTCATCCGGTCCAGGTACTTCACAATCAGTTACTACCATGATGCTCTCGTCTGGAAACTCAAAGTTCATTGACTGGTAGTCATCCACTGCCTGGTGTGCCAAGTGGTCTGCCAATACACTTCCTTTGATAGCTTTCTGAGTCGTGTACTGGATGTCGTATTCTGTCAAGATCATCTGCCATCTTGCTATTCTTCCAGACAGAGCAGGATTTTCGAATATGTACTTTATTGGATCCATTTTAGAAATCAATAGAGTAGTGTGAGTCAGCATATACTGTCTCAGCCGGCGAGCAACCCATACCAAAGCGCAGCAAGTTTTCTCGAGCAGTGAGTATCGGGTCTCACAGTCGGTAAACTTTTTGCTAAGGTAATAAATGGCGTGCTTTTTTCGGCCAGACTCGTCATGCTGCCCCAGCACACACCCCATTGAGTTGTCAAGCACTGTCAGGTATAGTATTAGAGGTCTCCCTTCAACTGGTGGCATAAGAATGGGTGGTTCTTGGAGATACTCTTTGATTCTGTCAAAAGCGGCCTGACATTCATCATTCCAACGTACTACCTGATCTTTCTTCAGCAGCTTGAAGATTGGCTCACAGGTAGCAGTTAGGTGCGAGATGAATCAGGCAATATAATTCAGCCGTCCTAGAAAGCCTCTGACCTCTTTCTCTATCTTGGGAACTGGCATCTCTTGTATGGCTTTAACCTTGGCAGGGTCCACTTTAATACCCTTGTCACTTACGACGAAGCCTAGCAACTTTCCAGATCTTACCCCGAAGGTGCACTTGTTCGGGTTCAACCTCAGCTTGTACAACTTCAGACGGTCAAACAACTTCTGTAGATGGTCAAGGTGTTCCTCCTTAGTCTTGGACCTTGCAATCATATCATCGACATACACTTCAATCTCATGATGGATCATGTCATGAAATAAAGCAACCATGGCACGTTGGTAGGTTGCCCCAGCATTTTTCAGTCCAAAAGGCATGACCTTGTAGCAGAAGGTGCCCCACTGAGTAACAAAGGTATTCTTTTCCATATCTTCAGGAGCCATCTTGATCTGATTATAACCTGAAAAGCCGTCCATGAAGGAGAACACCTTATGCTGGGCAGTATTGTCAACCAGAACGTCGATGTGAGGCAGAGGGAAATCATCCTTAGGGCTGGCCCTGTTCAAATCCCTGTAGTCAACACACATTCTGACCTTACCATCTTTTTTCGGCACCGGAACCACGTTGGCAACCCACTGAGGGTAAGAAGTCACTGCTAGAAAACCGGCATCGAATTGCTTCATAACCTCAGCTTTGATCTTCTCAGACATCTCTGGACGCATACGGCGGACCTTTTGCTTAACCGGAGGGAATTCTTCCTTGGTAGGCAAGTGATGGACCACAATGTCGGTATCCAACCCAGGCATGTCTTCGTAGGACCAGGCAAAGATTTCCACATATTCATGCAACATCTGAACCAACCGTTGTTTCACACTGAGCTCTAGATTAGCACCAATCTTAACTTCCTTTTTATCTGCCTCGGTACCCAGATTTACCGTTTCCACTGGCTCTTCATGTGGCTGAATGGCCCTCTCTTCCTGAAGTAACAGTCTTGCAAGCTCGCCAGGCACTTCGCAATCATCTTCACCTTCGTCTTCGGCTAAGTTGATCGGATTTTCGAAGTCATAACTGGCAGTAGCAGAGTCGTTACCAGTGAGATCCAGAGTGGATTGAAACCTGTATAGGTGAGTGTGTGTAAATATAGCTGTTTTGCAATATATAAAGAAAGAAAGAAAAGGAACACAAGATTTGAAATGCGAAAAACGTCCAATGTTTTTATTCATGATATATGGAAATGACAAGTAATAAGCCCTCACAAATGAAGCCAACAGTACCCCGAGTAAGACACCGGGCCATAAAGTTTCAATTTATTGTTCATTACAAATTAAAAAACAAAGGAATTCATTACTGTGTAACAAAAGTAACAGGTATGAGGTCTTTTGCAGTCCAATTGTTCAGTCCACCATCGGTCGTCGGGTAGATCCAACTATCAAACTCTGATTCCTCCGCATCGCCTTCAATAGCATTCACTCCCGGGTTGGTGATGAACACGGGAGGTCTTCCGATCCTTGCTTTGTGTACAGCCCTCTGAGCCTCTGCAGTGAAACCCAGCCCAAATTTGTCAGTCTTAGGAGTAAAATCAGGGAGCCTGCCCCAGTTAGCACATTCACCTTTCTCAATCACAGCCCGGGCATCCTTCAAGGAAGCCATCTTCAAAGGAAAGTCTTCTTCAATCACTGTTTCTGCTGACGCCAATGTTGGAGGTACCTCTTCAAAATGTTGAAAGGGGGTTTCAATAAACTCCCCGTCCATCTCTATATACCGGAACGAGTTCAGATGACTCACCATGTATTCTTCCTCCCTCTGCACTGAAACAATCTTCCCTCTGACAGGGTACTTGAGCTTCTGGTATAGAGTGGAGGTCGCAGCCCCAGCCTTGTGAATCCAAGGTCGACCCAGCAAACAGGAATAGGATGGACGAATGTCCATCACATAGAACGTTGAATCGAAGACTTGAGAACCAACACGAATCGGAATATCCACTTCACCATGTACCATCCTCTTCGACCTGTCAAAGGCTCGGACCACGATGTTACTAGGCTTCAACTCCATACCCTCACAATCCAACCTGTCTAAGGCCTTCTTGGGCAATACATTCAGTGAAGAATCGGTGTCCATCAACACGTGTGCGAGAGTAGTGCCCCTGCATTCTATGGAGACATGCAGGGCATCATTGTGGTTCTTTCCCTTGGCGGTCAGATCAGCATCAGAGAATCCCAACCCATTGTCAGCGGTCAAGTTGGCCACACAATCAGTGAATTGATCAGCAGACATCTCTTGTGGCACATGAGCCGTCTTCAGAAATGAAATCAGGGCCTTGGCATGGGCCTCTGAGCACAACAATAATGATAGCATAGAGATCTTGGAGGGGGTATGCCCCAGCTGTTCAACGACGTTGAAATCACTCTTCTTGATGATCTTAAGGATTTCCTCCATCTCTTGCTGGGAGGCTTCAACGTTGACAGTCTTCGGTGCCTCCATCCGAGCAGGCACATCAGCAATCCCTTTGCCCCGAGTGTTAGATGACTCGGCAGCAGGGGTAGAAACTTGATCAGAAGGGGAAACAGGCGCACTTGTAGGCGCGATGATAAGAGGTCTTCGGATAACTGGTGGCGCAATGTCAGGCGAGAAGAGCCTGCCACTGCGAGTAACTTTAGCGGGACCAGTGATGTTACTGATACCGGTATTAGTGTTGAACTCCTGCTTCACTCCAAGTACATACACATCTGCCCCATAGTGCCATGGGACAGCCTTGTCAGATTCATAGGGGAGGGGCCCCGGAACAGTAATAATGATAGGTGCAACAGACATGATTTTGACTGGCTTCCTCGGGGGAGCCTTGGTAGGATTGTTGAAGATGGTGACAACGGATACTTCTCCAGTAGGAACAAAGGTAACAACGGTCTTCTTGAACAAGATTTCTTTGCTATCCATCAGGTTTTGGACGCCTGATTTCAGCAACGGACAACCAGCAGGGGAAACAGCACACAGAAGGCAACCCTTGCTACAGCCCGGAAATAAATCGGCCAGCAACAGGTTCCTCTTAACAGTCAATAAAGGGGTAGCAACATCATCCACAGAAACTGCATACAGGTCTTCCTCAATAGCATTTACTCCATGCTGGGGCATAGGAGTAGTCACAACGTTTGGCCTTTCTGGCGCCTCAAACTGTATTTCCTTCGCATCAATAAGGTCTTGAACCTTACTTCTTAGGGCCCAACAATCATCATTAAAATGCCTCGGGCTATCAGAGTGATAAGCACAACGGGCATTTGGATTATATTTCGGGGAGGTCGTGTTCACCACCTTCGGAGCTTCTCTGACGGTTACCAAGTTGGTCGATAACAGTTGCGGCAAGATCTGTGACAAGGTCATACTAAGCCGAGTAAATTCTCTTCTGGGTCTCTCACCCCTTGGCTGGTTAGGTTGCCAAGGAGCGGCAGCAGGCTTAGCAATTACCACCGCGTTGACAGCTTGGCGGCGTTCTGGTTTGTTTTGCCTCCTAGGCCCATACACAACACTGGCTTCCTTTTTGAAAGGCTTCTTCTCAGAACTTGAGGACGCACCTTTCTGTATTTTCCCTGATTTGATCCCAGCTTCTATCCTTTCCCCAGTCAGAATGAGATCTGTGAACCCTGCAGACGAATTGCCAATGAGATGATTGAAGAACGGCCCGGATAGGGTCCCTAAGAACATGTCCACAAGTTCACGGTCGGTTAATGGTGGCTGCACCCTGCCAGCCAGGTCCCTCCACTTCTGCGCATACTCTTTAAAACCTTCTCCCGATCCTAGCGACATACCCTGGAGTTGGGTACGTGTAGGAGCGAGGTCGGCATTATACTGATACTGCTTGTAAAAAGCAGTAGCTAATTCCTCCTAGTTATGAACCTTGGTTCCATCCAGCTGATAGAACCATTCGAGATGAGTCCCTGAAAGACTCTCCTGGAAGAAATGGATCCATAAGTTCTTGTCCACAATATATGGTTGGATCTTCCGCACATAAGATCTGAGATGTAGCTTAGGGCAGGACGCCCCGTCATACTTTGCGAAAGATGGTGCTTTGAACTTGTGTGGGATCACCACACCAGAAGATAGACCCAAGTCTCCAAAATCCAACCCAGGCACTTGTTGAATTTCCATGGCATTCAGGCGATCCTCTAACTGCTTGTACTTGTCTTCAGCTGGAGGATACTGCTCCTCATTGAAATCAGTCTCGTTGTCAGAGACCACCGGACTAGGAACCCTTCCCCCCTGGGGACTGCCTTTCCCTACCGAAGAACCAGCTTGATCAACCTCATTCTGCAGTGTGTTACCAAACCTCCGGCCAGTGTTGAATAGTACAATTCTCTTCTTCTTCTTCTTGACCAGCAGAGCCTTTAACTCTTCTTGACCTTGGGCTAAACTCATGATCAGCTCTTGGAACTGGGCGTTTTGGGCCTGAAGGGCCTTGATGGATTGCTCAGTAGATGATTCAGGATTCATGATGGCGAGCTGAAATAAACAGCGAAGAAGATTAAACCACCTGTAAAAAAAGAGTACCTGCTATGCACATGATGCATGATATGCTGTGTATGCAATGCATTCAAGGGTTCGAAAGTTCAAATTTGTTGTAGACAAAAGGGAACACACGTTATCATTAAGAAATAATTGTTTAGTACATCAAGGCCTCATGGGCAAACACTACAAAGTAAATTAATCCCAAAAGACACTGCGCATCCTCTTTGGAGCTATGTAAGTATTGAGAGTCTTTTCCTCGTGCAGTAGGCGGGTGAGCTCCAAGACCTTCTTCTCACTAGCATGTAGACTGGACTCAAGAGAATTCCATTCTTCCTTAAGCTGGATCCAGCTCTTCTGCATTTCTTCCCAGGATATGGGCATGTCAGGATGCTGAATGGTGTACGAGACTTCTCCTTCCAACACTGGCTCTTTGATCACAGGGAGAACATGAGGATATGGCATTACTAACTTCTGGGAGCGGGCTCGTACCCATTGAGATAAGGCTCCAATGGGATGGAGTTCCTGTGCCCCAGTGTCTTGCTGTCTATCTTGTTGGGCATCCTCCAAGCTCTGATAAATCTCTGGCGAAGTCCTTGTGCATCGTTGTCGAAGTCAAAAACTATGTCAGGAATTAACATGTCATGAGGGCCGTCCCTCCGAGCATAACCAAACTGTCTCCAAGCCAGACACGGGTTGTAAGTAATACCTCCTCTGATTCCAAGTAAAGGAACATTAGGAAACTCCCCGCAACGATCAATGATAGTGACATCTTCTCTGGACCGATAACACCAATGTATATTAGCATGTGTAAGAGTCATTAATCGTTGTGACCATCTCAAACCCCGCTCGTTCTTCAAAACTGATTGTGGAAGGTGCGAAATAAACCACCTTCCCAGGAGAGGAGTGCAGCACATAAGAACACCTCTTTTTCTCATGGTTCGAGTGTAACATGAGTGAAGGATGTCCCCAAGCAACGTAGGTATAGGATTCCTGGACATGAAGATCTTGACAGCATTGATATCTATAAGCTGATCGGGATTCGGGAACAAAACCAATCCATAGACAAGGAGGGCCACAACTTCTTCAAAGGCTTGTAGGTCAAGGGAATTCCAACATTCTTGGGCCTTCTCAAACAGAAATCTGGCCAAGAACCCTTTGATACCACTTCTAACTTCCCAATATCCCTTGATGTCAGATGGTTGTAGGCGTAATTCTTTAACAATCTCTTCAAGTTGGGGTTCCCTTTCCGTACCTTTGTAGGGTAGTTGACTAAGGATAGGGATCTTCAGAAGCCGGGAGAACTCTTCCAATGTAGGCACCAGTTGATAATCCAGGAAAGTAAAGCAGTGGTGCAGAGGGTCAAAGAACTGGAAGAGGACCTTTATCATATCTTCCTCAATGTTGGTGTTGACCAAGCTGATGAGTCTTCCATGTTTCTCACTGAAAGAAGAGCTCTCGGGAATCCTGGATATAAGTTCCTTAAGCTGAGGAGGGATCCTTACAAGGCTGATCTGAATTGTCTTTCTGCAGATAGTTTCCATGTCCTACAAAACAAGAACAAAGATGAATATTCGAACCCCTGAAATGGTTAGTCAATGCATATGAGGCTGTATGATGTTATGATGCTATGATAAAGCACACCACAAGTATTCACAAAAGCAAACATGGTAAAGCACACAAGTCACACCACAACCCTTAGAGTTTAGGCCAGCATGGGGTCTGGGTATTACCCTCTTGAAGTTGGTGGGCTCAAAACCTGTCCTATCAGAAGTAACCGGGTTCTAAGGGTCCCAATATCATTGGATTGTTTTCTGTGTTCATCGTTTCGATTTAGCCACTGAATTGGCGACCGAAATATTCCAAGAAAACAATCCTCAATTGAGTGTAGTATCGAGTATCAACCAACCTCGGACTGCACCAAAGTCAGTTATCTCACTACCCTAAAGAGGCCAAGATGGTTCAATTAAGATTCCTAAGGTCATTTGATGCTTCACGACACCACGCGGCGGCCCCGTACTCTCCTTGACTGGACTCAAGGGTTACCGGTACTCACCAAAGTGCCACATCAACGTAGAAGACTGCTTCAACCATGTCGGTATACCCTGCTGTTGTACCCCAAAATTTGCCCTCCCATTTCTCATTGATTTCTCACCACAAAGCCCTTGAAGCTCAAGATCCAGCTAGGGTTTCATCTGCTCAAGACCTCTCCTTGCACTGTGGACTCAAATTAGGGTTTGTGTTTGCACAAAGATATTTTGACCTAAAATGCCTAAGATGACTTTCATGCTTCATATTGGACTCCCAAGTTTACCCACATCAAGTTTCAAGTCTTGATTCCAAGTTTTGCCCAGTCAATTGGACAGTTGACCTAAAAATCAACTATATTGGGGAAAAAGTCAACTGTGGCCAATTGACAGTAAAACCTCATGAAATTTGACCCACATCAACATTATGAACTCATATGAACCATTTGATCAAGTTTCGATCACAATTCCCCAAGAAATTTGATCAGATCACCAAAAGGGCAAAATGGTCATTTTTAGGGTTTTGACTGTACAAAGGCAATTTTTGACTGTTTGACCTAGCCAATGGCAAACCAAGCTCACACATGGACTCAAGGACCCCATGGAATTATCTTTACATGCTCAACAAGTTCAAAAGATCCCAAGTACACAAGATTGACAGTTGAATTTCCCAGTCAATTGATCAATTTTGACTGTATACTGAAAAGTTAAACTTTGACTTTTTGGTCAAAATCAAGAGTCAAGGTTCATTTTTCATCAAAACATGCCAAATCATGAAACTTGTTCACCAAGAAATCACAAAATGCAAATTAGGGTTAAAAATTAGAATTTTTCATAACTTAGAATTTTTCTAAGTTATGAAAAACCCTAATTTTTTCCCAAATTTGCCCCACTTTTTCACCAAGATCCATTTGGATTCAAACAAAAGTCCAAACATGAAAGTTGTAGCTTGTTGCATAATCTACAACTTTGATTCACAAAGTTTTCTCATTTGAAGCTTGCATCTCAAGTTACAAATTTTTTAATAAGGGCACTAAACCATTCATAACTTAGTGAATTTTTGACCTATTTTGACAAGGTTTTCTACCTAACTTCAAGGCCATTTTCCATACACTTCCACTTGGAATTTCAAATTTCATTTCAAAGATGGATTGTAGTACACATTCCAAGCTTTCCAAAATGTCCAAGAACTTCTCAAACAACCTCATGGTTATGGAGAATCGAATTTCACAATATAGCAAAAACTCACTTTTGAATTGGCCATTTTTCATGTTCATAAGTTATGCAAACTTCTCAAAACCAGCATGCCCTTGATTACAGGTCCTTAAACCAAGTTACACTCAATAATTTAATGCTTGTTCATTGTGTCAAAGTGTTATTCTATGAGTTCAAGTATTGTATACAAGTTTGATCCATTTTTAGATAAAGTAAACTATCCATTTTTGCAAAAGTTCACTTTATGTCCAATTGGTAAATCAAGCAAGTACAAACCAAATCTCTTTGGCACTAGATTATGAACAAATTACTCTGATCAAGAGAAGCTTTGCAGCAGGATTAGAGGTCCCCTACTGACCTAAACCACCAAATTGCATTTTGTTGCTTAAAGGTTAAGAAACATTGCATAACTAGGACCAACTTCCATCTCAGCTTAGATACACAAGAACAAAGTTATCAAACACATTACACACATCATAACCAAGCTATTGCACGAGCCATTTACCTCCCAAACATCATCAAACCAAAAAACACCATCAAACTGCAAAAACAGAGTTGCCTCTGCAGTTTGAGTGCCAACTTCTATTTCTCTCAAGCATTCTTGCCAAAACCAGTTCACATACCTTCCTTACCACCTATGCAAGCTAACCATGCCTTGAAACACGACCTGTAACTCCTCTAACAAGTTCCACCATTTTTACTTTTCCATTTTACAGTTGAAGTTCTGCAGCTCAGTTCAAGGTGTCTCAAGGCAAAGTAGATATTGGAACAACATCACCACACCTCAAGGAAGCTATACCAACCAGTATCTTGCACTGTAAGCTCCCCATTTGCCAGTTAGAACTTCAGCTGAACAGGTAGTTTTTTGAATTCGTATCTCTCTTATTAGGCATCATTAGCTTTAAGTTTGTGAATAAACAAGGTTCTACTCATGCCACTGAACATGTACATGTTTTTACTTTTCATTTCTTTTGCTTGAGTTGTGAGAATTTGGAGTTTGAAAATGGCAGAAAAATTAGGTTAGGATTTGGGGGAGGAGAAATTCTCCCTCATCTTAGAGAGTTAGTTCAAGTTATGCATATGGTTAGAATTGTGGTTTCATGCTTAACATCTTTTGTGTTGGGAGTTTGTTCCAAAAATCAAAGAATCAGGACATTCAAAGGAAGCTTGCTGGCGCGCGTTTTTGAACAAACTTTGTTCAGAGGTTGAAGAAGGTGTCTTCTTGGGCTGGGCCTGAGCAATTTTCTTATTCACACCACTTTTTCTGTTTTGCACCCCTGAGCCCATTTGCTTCATTTTTAATATTTTGACTTTTTGCCTTTTTTTGATTGGTTCATTTATTTTTTCTCAGCATATTAAAAACATAAAAATATTTTTCCCATCATTTTTTGAATTTATTGCATATTTATTTGATTATTTCTTGTGTTTGTACATAAATAAATAAATATACATATATATACTTTTTTGCTTAAAATCTTGAGATAATACCAAATATATTTTTATACATATTTTTATCTTATTTTTACTTCCTGAAAATATTTTATAAAAAAAAATATAATAAATACTTTTTATATTGAATATTATTAATTAATGTGTATAAAACCTAGTTTTTATGAATAACATAAATAAATAGATATATATTAATACATTTAGGGTAAAATGCCAAAAAATGTACATATTTTATTTTTTAATATTTAATACTAAAAAAAGGCCTTTTTAACAAATACACCATATTTTATTTTATTTTCGTATGTAAATAATAAATATTATATGAATTGATTAATTAATGCATTTTGTTTAATAGAATTAGGGTTTTTGCCCTAAATTCAAAAATACTCCAAAAATAGTATCTTTTTATTTTCTTTTTATTTTTACATAAATAATACTTTCTTTCATACACGTACCAAATATTTTTGCATCTTACATATTTTATTCCATTTTTATTATTGTACATTAAATTGTATTAATTCAAAATTGATGTAATAGTTTTAGGTTTCAATTTTTGGTCTAAATATCCCCATTTGAAACATTGTACCCCCCTCCCAATATTATTATGTTGTAATAGCGTAGGATTTTAAATTTCGCACTTTTATCGCTTTCTAAACATACTATGCTAGAATTAGGGTTTTGTATGCGAATAAAAATGAACAAAATAGTTGGACCTAATACAAGATAAATGAGCATGAAAAATGGACAACACATCTCACACTTGCATCCCTAGGGTACTCCACTTTGTTGCCTTCAAATAATTGGGCCATGTTGCATGTTGAACTTCTTTGGGTAAAACAAACAATCAAATGATCATAGTCCCTCAAAATGTTGCTTAAATGAATGATCAAATCCCTTTTAAAGAAAATTGCCCAAAGACATTTAACACTATTGCAATTATGGTCTAAACGATGACCCACGCCTGTCCCTTCAACCTCCTAAGACAAGACTGTCCACCAAATGCAATGGTGGAACAAAATTGTCAAAAGGTTTAAAACATAATAAAAATCTTTGAGAAAACTTTAGGGTAGATGAACCCTTAAGTACTTGTCAACTTTCCAAGAAAACACTTGCCTTATTTCAAAACCCACTTCACAAACACTTTCAAAACAAACTTTCGAAAACCTTGAAACAGCTTTTCAAAAAGACAAACACCTTTTGTAAAACATTCGAGTAAAGAATTGTTACGAGGGTAGCCTATACAAGGCATCTTTTTCAAAACCTTTTTCAAAACCACACACAAAGCACCATTTCAAACAATTGAAAACCAAGGCAAGTTGATCTAAGCAAGTACCTAAGAGCCCATGGATAACCATGGATAGAAGGGGTGCTAATACCTTCCCCTTCTATAATCTACTCCCCGAACCCAAGAAAAATCTCAAAGGTTTTTGCTGTGCTTTTTAAACCTTTCCTTAGGATAAAATAAAAAGTCGGTGGCGACTCTTGCTCAACCGAAACATTTGCGAAAACGAACGCAAAACCCTAGTCAGTTCTCCCACCGTATCACAGAACTGGCGACTCTGCTGGGGATTGATTTTTTAAGTGGAGTAACCTTAGGGCTTAGATCACCCTCTTGCATGACTAATTGTTTTGATTTGCTTGCTTTATACTTTGGCTCTATTGTTTGGGTTTACAATCCTCCACCCGGATTTTGGGAAACATTCATAGATAGCAATACGTTGTGGAAACTGTGCGGGGTATACCGACACGGTCGAAGCAATAGCTATATTAGTGCGACATATTTGTGAGTACCGGTAACCCTTGAGTTCAATCAAGGAGAGTACGGGGCCGCTGAGTGATGTCACTAAGCACTAATGACCTAGAACCTTACTTGACCATCTTGGCCTTTTATTAGGGGTAGTGAGATGACCGGCTTTGGTGCAGTCCGAAGTTGGTAGATACTCGATACTACACTCATTGAGGGTTGTTTTCTTGGAATATTTTGGTCGCTAGTTAAGTGGCTAAACCAAAACAATGAACATTGAAAACAATCCAGTGATATTGAGCTCCTTAGAACCCGGTTACTATTTATAGGACAGGTTTTTAAGCCAACTACACTCAAGAGGGTACTCACCTATGAAACCCCATGCAAGCCTGAAATTAGGGTTTGGTGTGATTTGCTTGTACATATGTTTTGTGCATACATCATAAACATCATAAAACATCATATGCATTCACTAACCATTTCAAGGGTTTTGGATCTTCATCTTTGTTTTTGTTTTGTAGGACATGGAAACTATCCGCATAAAGACAATTCAGATCAGCCTTGTAAGGATCCCTCCTCAACTTAAGGAACTTATATCCAGGATTCCTGAGAGCTCTTCTTTCAGTGAGAGGCATGGAAGACTCATCAGCTTGGTCAACACCAACATTGAGGAAGATATGATAAAGGTCCTCTTCCAGTTCTTTGACCCTCTTCACCACTGCTTCACTTTCCCTGATTATCAGTTGGTACCCACTTTGGAGGAGTTTTCTTAACTCCTAAGAATCCCTATCCTTAATCAACTACCCTTCAACGGTACGGAAAAGGAACCAAAGCCGGAAGATGTTGCTCGAGCATTACATCTACAACCATCCGACATCAAGGGGCATTGGGAAACCCGAAGTGGCGTCAAAGGGTTCTTAGCAAAATTCTTGTTTGAGAAGGCACAAGAATGTTGGAACTCATTGGACCTACAAGCCTTTGAAGAGATTGTGGCACTCCTTATCTACGGGTTGGTCTTATTCCCAAATCCTGACCAATTGGTAGATGTCAACGCCGTCAAAATCTTCTTGTCCAGAAATCCAATACCAACATTGCTTGGGGACATCCTTCACTCATTTTACACACGAACAATGAGAAAGAGGGGTGTTCTCATATGCTGCACTCCTATCCTTGCAAGGTGGTTTATTTCGCACCTTCCACAATCAGTCTTGAAGAATGACCAAGGTACAAGGTGGTCCCAACGATTGATGACTCTTACTCATTCTGATGTGCATTGGTGTTCTCGGTCCAGAGAAAATGTCATCATCGTCGATCGTTGCGGAGAATTTCCTAATGTTCCTTTACTTGGAATTAGGGGAGGTATCACCTACAACCCTTGCCTAGCTTTGAGGCAATTTGGATATGCACGGAGGGATGGCCCTCATGACATGTTGATTCCTAGCCTAGTTTTTGACTTCGACAACGATGCGCAAGGACTTCGCCAAAGATTCATCAGAGCTTGGGGAAAGCTCAACAAGGTTGATAGCAAGACTCTGGGACACAAGAACTCCATCCCTCTTGAGCCCTATCTCAAGTGGGTACGAGCCCGAGCCCAAAGTCTAATGATGCCTTATCCTCATGTTCTCCCTATGATTAAAGAGCCCGTCAATGAAGGAGAGGTTCCCTACACTATCCTACACCCAGACATGCCTACATCATGGGAGGAAATGCAGAAAAGTTGGATTCAGCTCAAGGAGGAACGGAACACTTTTGAAGCTAGCTACTACGCCAGTGAAAAGAAGGTTCTAGAACTTACCCGCCGACTCCACGAGCAAGAGGCCCTCAACGCCTACATCGCACCAAAGAGGATGCACAATGTCTTCCTGCCTTGAGAAGTTTATTTTGTAACATTTGACCCATGGGGTATTTATGTACTAACAAATTTCTTCTTATTAATATGACGTGCGTTCTTCTTTGTCTGAAACAATTTTGAATGTCCTAAATCCTTGAATACATTGCATACATCAGCATACCATTCATCATGTGCATAAGCAGGTCTCACTCCAGGTTTCCTTATCTATCTGCTGTTTATTTCAGTAGGATGGATCTCGAGCAAACAGTCAAAGACCTACAAGCCCAGAATGCACAGTTCCAGCAACTCTTGATGACTTTGGTTAAGAGTCAAGAGAACATCAAGGCTCATTTGGAGAATAAGGACCCAATAAAGAAGAAAAAGAGGGTCGGGTGGCTACTTTGGGGAGAAGATTTGACAGAGAAGCTCGGAGGGTGCTTGAATTTCCTCCTACTTCTGATGAAGGGACTAGTAAAAGAGATCGAGTTACGGTTCCTTCCGAGTCTGATGCGGAGGAGGAAGAGGTTGAAGAGGATGAGGATTATTCTGACCAGCAATACCCTCCAGCTGATGATAAATACAAGGGTTTAGAAGACAGATTGGCCGCCATGGAATTGCAAAGAGTGCCGGGTTTGGATTTTGAAGACTTGGGCTTGGTTACCGGAATTGTGATTCCTCCAAAATTCAAAGTGCCAATGTTTGTGAGGTATGATGGGCTGTCCTGTCCCAAAATGCATCTCAGGTCCTACGTGAGAAAAATTCAACCCTATACGGCAGATAAAAATCTCTGGATTCATTTCTTTCAAGACAGCCTATCGGGAGCTCAGTTGGAGTGGTTTTATCAGCTAGAAGGAACCAGTGTCAGAAATTGGGAAGATTTGGCCACCGCTTTCTACAAACAATACCAGTATAATTCTAATCTTGCTCCTACTCGTACCCAACTTCAGGGTATGTCACTAGGAACAAGTGAGGGATTCAAAGAATATGCACAAAAATGGAGGGATTTGGCTGGCAGGGTGCAGCCTCCTTTAACCGATCGTGAGCTCGTGGATATGTTTATTGGAACCCTATCTGGGCCATTTTCAATCATCTAATTGGTAACTCTTCCGCAGGATTTACCGATTTGATCTTAACCGGCGAAAGAATAGAAGCTGGCATCAAGTCAGGAAAGATTCAGAAGGGTGTTGCTGCAAGTGTTGAGAAGAAGCCTTTTAAGAAAGAGACAGCTATGGTATATTCTCAGAGAAGAGCAGGGAAGATGGAGCGTCGGCCAACTGTGGGGGCCGTAATGATTCAAAACACTCCGAGTGAGCAGCCTCGCTATAACCAGTCCAGACCAAATCAGCAACGAGTGGAAAGGCCACAACGGCAGTTCACCCGTATTAATATGACTCCAGCGCAAGTGCTTCCCCATCTGTTGAAGTTAAATCTGGCCACCATCAAGGAGGCGCCAAAGAATGTGAATACGTCCTCCCCGCATTATCATGCCAATGCTAAATGCGCCCATCATTCAGACAGTGTTGGACACGACACCAATGATTGTTGGGCACTCAAGCATAAAATCCAAGATCTGATAGAGGCTAAGGAGGTAGAGTTTGACGCTCCAGAGAAGCCTAACGTGATATCTGCACCTATGCCGAAGCACGGCCGAAATATCAATGCCATTGAGGAGGATTTGTATGTTGCTGACGTCAGTGATCTGACTACTCCACTGCTAACCATTAAGTTGAATTTGTTAAGGGCCGGGATCTTCCCGGGATGTAAAGAAGACTGCTACTGTTGCCACTCTCTGCCGTTTGATTGTCCGCTATTAAAGAAAGGCATCCAAGGCCTTATGGATAGCCGACAAATTTTGTTCGAAAAAGTTTCTGCTGTTCCAGTTCATGTTGAAAATGTCTCAATCATAACCATTCACGCCAATCTTTCTAAGGCCGTCAAAAAGCCAGTTAAGATTACACCAGCTGCAAAATCTGTTCCTTTAAAGATAACGATGCCAGGGCCTGTTCCCTATGTTTCTGAGAAGTCGATACCTTGGAACTATGGTGGTGACATCTACTACCATGGTATCAAGCAAGTCGAAGTAATTGAAGAAAGTTCGGATGATGAAGAAGCCAGCATTAGTAACATTGCAGGCACCAGCAAAATCACCAGGAGCGGGAGAATATTTTCTCCAGAGATTGCCCCTCCAAGAGCAGTATTTGGACCCTCATCAGCTAAAGAAGTCATCCCTGCACCAGTAAAGCTCTCTGTTAGAACTCCTTTGATTGAAGAAGTTGTTGTTCCTAGTGCTGTCTCTCCTACCATTACTGATAAAGGAAAGGGAATACAAGATGAGCCCGTCAAGACGAGGGCTCAACCCTTGGTGATCCCGGAAGCCTCCAAGAAAGAAATGGACGAGATTTTGAGGATAATCAAGAGAAGTGATTACGATATGGTGGAACAGTTGGGGCAAACCCCCTCCAAGATCTTCATGCTGGCACTATTGCTTTGCTCAGAAGCGCACGCTCAAGCTTTGATTAAGTTTCTGAAGGCAACCCATGTGCCCCAGGAAACCTCTGCAGATCAATTTCAACATTGCGTGGCTAGCCTGACTGCGGACAATGGACTAGGTTTTTCTGATGCCGACCTAACCCCTAAAGGCCGAAACCACAATGATGCTTTGCATATTTCAATCGAGTGTCGCGGAACCACCCTTGCACATGTTTTGGTTGATACCGGTTCATCGCTGAATGTTTTGCCTAAGAAGGCCTTGGACCGGCTAGATTGCGAAGGGTTAGAATTGAAGCCGAGTGATATTGTCGTCAGAGCTTTCGATGGGTCAAAAAGAATGGTCCATGGAGAAGTTGAAATTCCCGTCAAGATAGGTACTGAGGTGTTTAAATCCACTTTCTATGTAATGGACATCCGTCCATCATACTCCTGCCTGCTGGGTAGACCTTGGATACACCATGCTGGGGCAGTTACCTCCTCCTTGCATCAGATGCTGAAATATCCTGTCAAGGGAAAGATCATCACTGTCCACGGCGAAGAAGAGTACATGATTAGCCACTTAAATTCTTTCCGGTATGTGGAGGTTGAAGGAGATTTCATTGAGACACCGTTTCAACATTTCGAAGAAGTTCTTCCTGAGGTAGCAGTGGCAAAGTTGGCAGCTGAGGCACCGAGACAGATGGCCAGGATGGCATCTCTGGAGGACGCAAGGGCCGCAATGAAAGAAGGGAAGAATTCAGCATGGGGGCAGTTACCCGACTTTCCGCATAAAACTGACAAGTTTGGATTAGGGTTCACAGCCGCTGGCCAGAAAGCTATGCGCCAGTCAAAGATTGAAAGAGCGCCAATCAAAATTTCTCCTTACCGAATCAACGCCCTGGAAGATGAAGACAAGGAAAGCAACATTGAAGAGTGGATTTATCCAACTGTCAGAGGAGGATTGAGCAATTGGGAGGCTAAAGACTTTGTCCCCGTCACTTTTATTCATCAGTAATTTATCTGTTAAACATTTCCTATTTGGTCTGTAATATTTTACTTTCAAACAATCCGTACACTATCTTTTCACCTCCTGCCTTGCCCGGGGCATGTAGGTCCACTTGTAAGGGTTTTGACTATTTTTCATATTCATATGACATGTTTAATGATTCATTGGACGTTTTTCATTTGATAAACTGCTTATGTTCATTTTCTTTCCTTTTGCATTTTTTGTTTAAGGATGGCTATCCCTTACACACACCCACACTCACCAATGCAGGTACCCATCCACTCCGGATTCCATAGGTGACTATTCTGCTGTATCTTTCAATAACTCTGAAGATCTGGTCAATCTAGCCGAATATGAAGGTGACGAAGGTTGTGAAGTACCCGGGGAACTAGCCAGACTTCTGCAACAAGAGGAAAGGGCCATCTTACCGCATGAAGAACCATTGGAAGCTGTTAACTTGGGAACCGAGGAGAATCAGAAGGAGGTGCAAGTGGGTGCCAACCTGGAACCAAAAGTCAAGGAGCGCTTGGTACAGTTGCTGAATGAGTATGTTGAAATCTTCGCTTGGTCCTATGAAGACATGCCGGGTCTAGACACCGACATCGTGGTTCACCGTCTCCCCACAAGAGAAGACTGTCCACCAATCAAACAAAAAATTCGCCGAATGAGGCCTGACATGTCCGAGAAGATCAAGGAAGAAGTAATGAAGCAGTTCGATGCCGGCTTTCTGGCTGTTACGTCCTATCCTCAATGGGTCGCTAACATTGTGCCAGTACCTAAGAAAGATGGCAAAGTCAGAATGTGTGTGGACTACCGGGATTTGAACAGGGCCAGCCCTAAGGATGATTTCCCGCTACCTCATATTGACATCTTGATTGACAATACAGCTCAGCATAAGGTGTTTTCCTTCATGGACGGATTCTCGGGCTATAATCAAATCAAAATGGCTCCCGAGGATATGGAGAAAACAACTTTTGTTACACAATGGGGCACTTTCTGTTACAAAGTGATGCCGTTCGGGCTGAAGAACACAGGGGCAACTTATCAACGCGCCATGGTGGCTTTATTTCATGACATGATACATCATGAGATTGAAGTTTACGTAGACGATATGATAGCTCGATCACAAACAGAGGAAGAGCACCTTGAGCATTTGGAGAAGTTGTTTGCCAGGTTAAAAGAATACAAGCTCAGGTTGAATCCAAGTAAATGCACTTTTGGAGTTAGGTCTGGTAAACTCCTGGGATTCATTGTAAGCAACAAAGGCATTGAAGTCGATCCGGCAAAAGTAAAAGCAATACAAGAGATGCCTGCTCCCCGTACTGAAAAGGAGGTTAGAGGATTCTTAGGGCGCATAAACTATATTTCCAGATTCATCTCACATCTGACTTCTACCTGTGAGCCAATTTTCAAACTCTTGAAAAAAGATCAGGTAGTGGAATGGAACGACGATTGTCAAGCTGCTTTTGATAGAATCAAGGAGTATCTGCTAGAACCTCCTATTCTGATGCCACCCGTCGAAGGAAGACCGTTGATCATGTATTTGACCGTCTTGGATAACTCAATGGGGTGTGTTTTGGGCCAGCATGATGAGTCTGGTCGAAAAGAGCATGCTATTTATTACCTTAGTAAAAAGTTTACCGACTGTGAGACTCGCTACTCACTGCTCGAGAAAACTTGTTGCGCTTTGGTATGGGCTGCTCGCCGACTAAGACAGTATATGCTGACCCATACCACCTTGTTAATATCCAAAATGGACCCTATCAAGTATATCTTCGAGAAGCCCGCTTTATCTGGAAGGATAGCTAGATGGCAAATGATCTTAACCGAGTATGACATCCAGTATACCACCCAAAAAGCTATAAAAGGGAGTGTACTAGCTGACCATCTGGCTCATCAGGCTATCGAAGACTATCAACCCATGAGATTTGACTTCCCAGACGAGGACATCATGAATTTGGACAACGTTGAAAGTGACGGACCGTATGACAGACCCGAGAAGGGATCTCGATGGACCCTGTACTTTGATGGTGCTTCAAATGCACTTGGAAACGGTATTGGCGCAGTGCTCATTTCTCTGGAAGGTTGTCACACTCCTTTCACGGCCCGACTTTGTTTCAGCTGCACAAACAACATGGCTGAGTACGAAGCTTGCATCTTTGGTCTCGAGGCTGCTATAAACTTGGGGATCAAATCTTTGGTCGTATTTGGGGACTCGGCTTTGGTCATCAGCCAAATCAAAGGAGATTGGGATACCAAGCATCCTAATCTTATCCCATACAAAGAACATATCCTGACATTGTTGCCGCATTTCGAGCAAATTACCTTCGAGCATTTCCCGCGAGAAGAGAATCAGCTAGCCGATGCTCTGGCCATAATGTCCTCCATGTTTAAACTCAACTGGGATAACGAGGCTCCCCAAATCACCATCAAGAGAATGGATGAACCGGCACATTGCCACGAGATTAATACCGAAGAAGTAGTGGAACAACCTTGGTTCCATGAAATTAAAAGGTATCTCGAGACTAGAGATTATCCTGAAGGAGCTTCCGTAAATGACAAGAAGTTCTTAAGGAAATTCGCTGCTAAGTTCTTCCTGAGCAACGACATCCTTTACAAACGAAGCCATGATTGTGTATTACTCCGATGTGTAGATAAAGATGAAGCAGAGTTGATCATGACTGATATACACAGCGGCACGTTTGGCACTCACTTGAGCGGGCATACAATGGCTAAGAAGATCCTAAGGGCAGGCTATTACTGGTCTACCATGGAAGCTGACTGCCATCAACATTCCCGTACTTGTCACAAGTGTCAAGTCTATGCTGACAAAGTTCATATTCCTCCGATTCCCCTCAACGTCCTGACTGCTCCATGGCCCTTTGCAATGTGGGGCATTGATATGATTGGAGAGATCAAGCCCACGGCTTCCAATGGACATCGCTTCATCCTAGTTGCCATTGACTACTTCACTAAATGGGTCGAAGCAGCTTCCTTCGCCCCTGTCACCAAAAATGTGGTTGCCCGCTTTATCAAGCAAAATCTCATATGTCGGTATGGTGTTCCAGACAGGATCATTACGGACAACGGTACAAATCTGAATAATACAATGATCACTGCATTATGCGAACAGTTCAAGATTTATCATCACAATTCATCTCCCTATCGGCCGAAGATGAACGGTGCTGTTGAAGCGGCGAACAAAAACATTAAGAAGATCATTCAGAAAATGACAGTCACTTACAAAGACTGGCATGAGATGTTACCGTTTGCTCTGCATGGATACCGTACGACAACACGTACTTCAACTGGGGCAACCCCGTTTTCTTTGGTTTATGGCATGGAAGCTGTTTTGCCTATGGAAGTCCAGATCCCTTCTCTAAGGATTATGAAGGATGCAGGTTTGAATGAAGATGATTGGATGCAGACCCGACTTGATCAACTCAATCTGATCGACGAGAAGCGACTTGCTGCTATATGCCATGGGCAGACGTATCAAAAGCGGATGATCAAGGCTTTCAATAAGAAAGTCAGACGTCAAGTGTATCAAGTCGGGGATCTCGTAATCAAGCGGATTATCTTGCCGCAAAGTGATCCCAGGGGCAAATGGACTCCTACATATGAAGGACCGTTTGTGATCAAGAGCATATTTTCTGGTGGTGCAATGATTCTGACCACCATGGACGGCGACGATTTGCCGCACCCTACGAACGCAGACATAGTCAAAAGATACTACGCATGAAATAACCCGACAAGTCGAAAACCCGAAAGGGCGGCTTGGGCAAAAATGGGCATCCCGGTGAACCGAAAACCCGAAAGGGCGGTTCAGGCAAAAATTAGGGATAAAAACAAAAAAATCTGTACACCCGGCAAGTCGAAAACCCGAAAGGGCGGCTTGGGCAAAAAGGGGTTTCCCGGTGGATCGAAAACCCGAAAGGGCGATTCAGGCAAAAGTTAGGGAATTAAAGCGTATGAATATGTCTCGTCGGATCACTTCAAAGACAATCTCTTCATCAACCAGTTCCAGGCTTCTGATCAATCCAGTCATCGTCAAACGAAGCATTGAATGGACAGATATTCAGAGTTGTGAAAGCTATAGCGGAACAGAATCCCATGGAATTATTTCACATAGCCATCCTTTATTTTGTATAAAATCTGTCAATATTTACGACAAAGTCCTCTTACTGGGATGATTGTCTCCTTTGTACAAATATACTCAAAGAAAATCAATACAAATACTCTTCCCAAAATTTGTGTCATTTCCCTTTTCTTTTTCTCTTGCACTGTTTGTTTTATTTTGAGAAACGTCCAATGTTTTGTTAAAATAGGCATATGCATTTGAAACATAATCAATTCCTAAATGAACCTAAGAAAGAGGATTACTGATAGGATGCAGGTACAGATGGATACCTTGACACCCTTTCGAAGGAAACCCCCCAAGAGATTTGGAATCCACATCCCTAGCAAACCCTGAGGCTTATCTCCAGCAGACTCTCGAAGCCTATCCCCAGTAAGGTCCTGGAAGGCATTTCCCCGCAGAGCACGAACGTCTCTCCTGAGTTTTATTCAAATTTATTCCCCACGAAGGCTTATAACTGGGTTATCCTCAGTTAGCAGCCACAGAAGATCGCACTCGCCAGAATTCTTCCTATCCCCAGCGGAGTTCATCAAGAGTTTACCAACACAACTTATCAATATGATCCACAGAGGAGCTTATCCTTGTTATCCCCAGCCAAAGGATCCTCCAGAACTCATTTCCCCCCAGAGTTTAAGTTTCAGTATCCCCAGCCAAGCTAAAACTTCAAATTGTCAATCTCCGGTGGAGCCAGACTAATGAGCCTTCTCCCCACAGAGTCTTAGAAAGAGAAATCTTGAGTTCCCCCAGTGAGGTCACCAGAGTTACTTCCCATCAAGCTGAAGATTCTCAGTCTTACCTCCCCAGCATGAGTCTACTAGATTGATACTCCCCAGTAGAGGTCATCAGGAATTCTCTTCCCTAGCAGCAGCCAAGGATTTATTTTCCCCGGCAGCAGTCAAGATGCTTTTATCTTCAGCCACCTCGGATTCATTTATCCTCAGCAAGATAGCTCATCAGTTTACATGCGCATTCATCACATTCATGTCATAAACATTGATGTCACGTATATTGCATCATGCATCATAACATTGCATACAACTAACTCTTTACCTTTTCAGGAAAAGATCAGTCGACAGACTAAAATTATTCAACTTCAAGATTTCTGAAAACAGTTCACGGGTCCTCCAAGTAAACGGATGTTAACCTGTCACTTGTTCAGATTCTCCTACAAGACTTCTGAAAGCAGTTTATGGATTCTTCCCAACAACGGATGTTAATCTATCGACTTGTTCAGATGCAACTTTTGAAAACAGTTTACGGACGCTTCCCAACAATGGATGCTGCTTTATTGCTTATTCAACTTCAAGATTTCTGAAAACAGTTCACGGGTCCTCCAAGTAAACGGATGTTAACCTGTCACTTGTTCAGATTCTCCTACAAGACTTCTGAAAGCAGTTTATGGATTCTTCCCAACAACGGATGTTAATCTATCGACTTGTTCAGATGCAACTTTTGAAAACAGTTTACGGACGCTTCCCAACAACGGATGCTGCTCTATTGCTTATTCAACTTCAAGATTTCTGAAAACAGTTCACGGGTCCTCCAAGTAAACGGATGTTAACCTGTCACTTGTTCAGATTCTCCTACAAGACTTCTGAAAACAGTTTATGGATTCTTCCCAACAACGGATGTTAATCTATCGACTTGTTCAGATGCAACTTTTGAAAAACAGTTTACGAACGCTTCCCAACAACGGATGCTGCTCTATTGCTTATTCAACTTCAAGATTTCTGAAAACAGTTCACGGGTCCTCCAAGTAAACGGATGTTAACCTGTCACTTGTTCAGATTTTTCTTCAAGACTTCTGAAAACAGTTTACAGACGCTTCCCAACAACGGATGCTGCTCTACTGCTTATTCAACTTCAAGATTTCTGAAAACAGTTCACGGGTCCTCCAAGTAAACGAATGTTAACCTGTCACTTGTTCAGATTTTTCTTCAAGACTTCTGAAAACAGTTTATGGATTCTTCCCAACAACGGATGTCAATCTATTGCTTGTTCAGAACCCCCCAGTTCAGAGATGGTCCCAAGCTTGGACACCTTCCTGATATTCCCTTCTAGATGGCATCTCTAAGCCCATCCCCGACAAGATTTCTGTCACTCTCCCAGATGGCATCGTTAAGCCCATCTCCAAATGGCATCTCTAAGCCCATTCCCGCATCCATTGCTTTGACAAGTGCAAATTTCCGGGTTCTCTAGTGTCCAATCTCCTTTTACCCTCGAGTCACGAAAGGCAAACTTGCCAATCTAACTCTTCGGATTCAAGAAGATTGAACAGGGGCAACTGTTGTACCCCAAAATTTTCCCTCCCATTTCTCATTGATTTCTCACCACAAAGCCCTTGAAGCTCAAGATCCAGCTAGGGTTTCATCTGCTCAAGACCTCTCCTTGCACTGTGGACTCAAATTAGGGTTTGTGTTTGCACAAAGATATTTTGACCTAAAATGCCTAAGATGACTTTCATGCTTCATATTGGACTCCCAAGTTTACCCACATCAAGTTTCAAGTCTTGATTCCAAGTTTTGCCCAGTCAATTGGACAGTTGACCTAAAAATCAACTATATTGGGGAAAAAGACAACTGTGGCCAATTGACAGTCAAACCTCATGAAATTTGACCCACATCAACATTATGAACTCATATGAACCATTTGATCAAGTTTGGATCACAATTCCCCAAGAAATTTGATCAGATCACCAAAAGGGCAAAATGGTCATTTTTAGGGTTTTGACTGTACAAAGGCAATTTTTGACTGTTTGACCTAGCCAATGGCAAACCAAGCTCACACATGGACTCAAGGACCCCATGGAATTATCTTGACATGCTCAACAAGTTCAAAAGATCCCAAGTACACAAGATTGACAGTTGAATTTCCCAGTCAATTGATCAATTTTGACTGTATACTGAAAAGTCAAACTTTGACTTTTTGGTCAAAATCAAGAGTCAAGGTTCATTTTTCATCAAAACATGCCAAATCATGAAACTTGTTCACCAAGAAATCACAAAATGCAAATTAGGGTTAAAAATTAGAATTTTTCATAACTTAGAATTTTTCTAAGTTATGAAAAACCCTAATTTTTTCCCAACTTTGCCCCACTTTTTAACCAAGATCCATTTGGATTCAAACAAAAGTCCAAACATGAAAGTTGTAGCTTGTTGCATAATCTACAACTTTGATTCACAAAGTTTTCTCATTTGAAGCTTGAATCTCAAGTTACAAATTTTTTAATAAGGGCACTAAACCATTCCTAACTTAGTGAATTTTTGACCTATTTTGACAAGGTTTTCTACCTAACTTCAAGGCCATTTTACATACACTTCCACTTGGAATTTCAAATTGAATTTCAAAGATGTATTGTATTACACATTCCAAGCTTTCCAAAATGTCCAAGAACTTCTCAAACAACCTCATGGTTAGGGAGAATCGAATTTCACAATATAGCAAAAACTCACTTTTGAATTGGCCATTTTTCATGTTCATAAGTTATGCAAACTTCTCAAAACCAGCATGCCCTTGATTACAGGTCCTTAAACCAAGTTACACTCAATAATTTAATGCTTGTTCATTGTGTCAAAGTGTTATTCTATGAGTTCAAGTATTGTATACAAGTTTGATCCATTTTTAGATAAAGTAAACTATCCATTTTTGCAAAAGTTCACTTTATGTCCAATTGGTAAATCAAGCAAGTACAAACCAAATCTCTTTGGCACTAGATTATGAACAAATTACTCTGATCAAGAGAAGCTTTGCAGCAGGATTAGAGGTCCCCTACTGACCTAAACCACCAACTTGCATTTTGTTGCTTAAAGGTTAAGAAACATTGCATAACTAGGACCAACTTCCATCTCAGCTTAGATACACAAGAACAAAGTTATCAAACACATTACACACATCATAACCAAGCTATTGCACGAGTCATTTACCTCCCAAACATCATCAAACCAAAAAACACCATCAAACTGCAAAAACAGAGTTGCCTCTGCAGTTTGAGTGCCAACTTCTATTTCTCTCAAGCATTCTTGCCAAAACCAGTTCACATACCTTCCTTACCACCTATGCAAGCTAACCATGCCTTGAAACACGACCTGTAACTCCTCTAACAAGTTCCACCATTTTTACTTTTCCATTTTACAGTTGAAGTTCTGCAGCTCAGTTCAAGGTGTCTCAAGGCAAAGTAGATATTGGAACAACATCACCACACCTCAAGGAAGCTATACCAACCAGTATCTTGCACTGTAAGCTCCCCATTTGCCAGTTAGAACTTCAGCTGAACAGGTAGTTTTTTGAATTCGTATCTCTCTTATTAGGCATCATTAGCTTTAAGTTTGTGAATAAACAAGGTTCTACTCATGCCACTGAACATGTACATGTTTTTACTTTTCATTTCTTTTGCTTGAGTTGTGAGAATTTGGAGTTTGAAAATGGCAGAAAAATTAGGTTAGGATTTGGGGGAGGAGAAATTCTCCCTCATCTTAGAGAGTTAGTTCAAGTTATGCATATGGTTAGAATCGTGGTTTCATGCTTAACATCTTTTGTGTTGGGAGTTTGTTCCAAAAATCAAAGAATCAGGACATTCAAAGGAAGCTTGCTGGCGCGCGTTTTTGAACAAACTTTGTTCAGAGGTTGAAGAAGGTGTCTTCTTGGGCTGGGCCTGAGCAATTTTCTTATTCACACCACTTTTTCTGTTTTGCACCCCTGAGCCCATTTGCTTCATTTTTAATATTTTGACTTTTTGCCTTTTTTTGATTGGTTCATTTATTTTTTCTCAGCATATTAAAAACATAAAAATATTTTTCCCATCATTTTTTGAATTTATTGCATATTTATTTGATTATTTCTTGTGTTTGTACATAAATAAATAAATATACATATATATATATATATATATACTTTTTTGCTTAAAATCTTGAGATAATACCAAATATATTTTTATACATATTTTTATCTTATTTTTACTTCCTGAAAATATTTTATAAAAAAAAATATAATAAATACTTTTTATATTGAATATTATTAATTAATGTGTATAAAACCTAGTTTTTATGAATAACATAAATAAATAGATATATATTAATACATTTAGGGTAAAATGCCAAAAAATGTACATATTTTATTTTTTAATATTTAATACTAAAAAAGGCCTTTTTAACAAATACACCATATTTTATTTTATTTTTGTATGTAAATAATAAATATTATATGAATTGATTAATTAATGCATTTTGTTTAATAGAATTAGGGTTTTTGCCCTAAATTCAAAAATACTCCAAAAATAGTATCTTTTTATTTTCTTTTTATTTTTACATAAATAATACTTTCTTTCATACACGTACCAAACATTTTTGCATCTTACATATTTTATTCCATTTTTATTATTGTACATTAAATTGTATGAATTCAAAATTGATGTAATAGTTTTAGGTTTCAATTTTTGGTCTAAATATCCCCATTTGAAACATTGTACCCCCTCCCCATATTATTATGTTGTAATAGCGTAGGATTTTAAATTTCGCACTTTTATCGCTTTCTAAACATACTATGCTAGAATTAGGGTTTTGTATGCGAATAAAAATGAACAAAATAGTTGGACCTAATACAAGATAAATGAGCATGAAAAATGGACAACACTTCTCACACTTGCACCCCTAGGGTACTCCACTTTGTTGCCTTCAAATAATTGGGCCATGTTGCATGTTGAACTTCTTTGGGTAAAACAAACAATCAAATGATCATAGTCCCTCAAAATGTTGCTTAAATGAATGATCAAGTCCCTTTTAAAGAAAATTGCCCAAAGACATTTAACACTATTGCAATTATGGTATAAACGATGACCCACGCCTGTCCCTTCAACCTCCTAAGACAAGACTGTCCACCAAATGCAATGGTGGAACAAAATTGTCAAAAGGTTTAAAACATAATAAAAATCTTTGAGAAAACTTTAGGGTAGATGAACCCTTAAGTACTTGTCAACTTTCCAAGAAAACACTTGCCTTATTTCAAAACCCACTTCACAAACACTTTCAAAACAAACTTTCGAAAACCTTGAAACATCTTTTCAAAAAGACAAACACCTTTTGTAAAACATTCGAGTAAAGAATTGTTACGAGGGTAGCCTATACAAGGCATCTTTTTCAAAACCTTTTTCAAAACCACACACAAAGCACCATTTCAAACTATTGAAAACCAAGGCAAGTTGATCTAAGCAAGTACCTAAGAGCCCATGGATAACCATGGATAGAAGGGGTGCTAATACCTTCCCCTTCTATAATCTACTCCCCGAACCCAAGAAAAATCTCAAAGGTTTTTGCTGTGCTTTTTAAACCTTTCCTTAGGATAAAATAAAAAGTCGGTGGCGACTCTTGCTCAACCGAAACATTTGCGAAAACGAACGCAAAACCCTAGTCAATTCTCCCACCGTATCACACCCGCACAGTTCCCTCACAGCCTTGTTGCTACTTTCTAAGGAGGTATCCCCCAGATCCGGGTTAGGATCTATAGAACTCCCAAGACAGTACCCACAATAATAAAGCAAACAATTCAGACAATTGAAAACACAAGTGATCTTAGTCCTAAGGTACACCTCACTTTAAAAATGTCCCCAGCAGAGTCGCTAGTTCTGTGATCGGTGGATTTAGAACTGACTGTTTAACGCTGGTTCGCGAAATGTCGCGGTAAGCAAGAGTCGCCACCGTCTTTTATTTTCTCCAATATGGACAGGACAAAAGCACAGCAAAATTCCTTATGAGATAGTTTCTCGGTTCGGGAGGTAGATTTATAGAAAGGGAAGGTGTTAGCACCCTTTCTATCCATGGTTATCCATGGGCTCTTAGATACTTGCTCACTATGTTTTCAAAATGTTTGCTTTTCAATTGTGAGTGGGTTTGAAAAAGTTTCTTTGAAAGATTTCTGAATAACTCTTGTATCAGTCCTCAAGAGTGTTTGAAATATTGTTTTGAAAGCTTTTTTTGAAAGTGTCAGTGTGAAAAGGTTTTTGTTTTGTTTTTTAGAGAGCAAGTATCCATGAGTCATCTACCTACCCTAAGGAATTAGGCTGTGTATAAGTCCTTAATGTAGTTCTATCCCACCATTGAGAGGTAGGTAGCACCACCGTTGGAGGTGTTCGGGTCAATTCGATTTTAGGGACAGTGTGGTCACCGAAGCAACAGTTAGGATACCTTAGAAGCTACCCTTATGTCCTTGATCCTTTTTTAATGTTCTTGTTCTCGTGCATAGTACCACTTGAGTGCGTTATCCGTCTTAGCATTAAATAACCAACGGTACTATCAGAGCTTATCTCTGGAAGTTTAAGAGGTTGCTTGCAGCGTTTCCACTTCAAAGTTTAATTTAATTATTCTTCTATCAGAGTATTCTTCATTTTATGTTCATCATAGTTTGCTTCAGCTTGCATTATTAGATGTTGCTTTCAGCATGCTTCTTTCAAATCTTTGCTTCAGCTAGCTTTATCAGAGGTTACTTAGGATTGCTTTTCCATCAGAGTTTGATTTAAAATTGCATAGAATAATGTTTCTCTTTTGATATGTATGAGTCAGAACATCATCTTAATTTAGAGAACATACACATCAGAGTATAAAATATATTTCACAAAATTTATTTCATTGTTATCATCAAAACTCTAAGATATGATTAGAACCAAACTTTATTCTAACAATCTCCCCCTTTTTGATGATGACAAAAACAATTCAGATTTTGAAAAAAATAACCGTGCAAGAGTGAGAATCTCCCCCTGAGATGATATTTCTTCTTATGAAAAAAATAATCAAAGAGTTTAAAAGCATAAGGGAAACTTCCTGAGATTTGTTCTTCAGAGCTTTGAGACGTTTTTCTTTCAGAGTTTCTTTAGCAGTTCTTTTCTAGATGATGTTCAGAGCTTAGTCTTTCAGAGTCTTGAGGTACCTGTATATCTCTTAAATAGAAAAGAGCTTTGTATTTTGTTAGGAATGTTTGAGACTTAGCCCATAATTGTTATCATGGATCAGATCAAAATCTTATTTTCTCCCCATTTTGTCATAATCAAAAAGTAAAAAAAAAATAAAGAGATTCAAAATGTTTGTATATAGAAGATTCAAAAGACAAAGATACAAAACAAAAACAACAAGAAAATTGAAAAAATTAAAACTAAGATTGACGAGAGACAAGAGAAAGAAGAAAATTCTTGATTTCATTTGAGGATTCCTCTTGTTTCACCATCCAAGTTATGATTTCCTTGTTGGTTTCATCCTGTTTGTCCAAACGTTCATGGATGGCTTCATTTTCCTTCTTTAGTTCATTCAGAGTATCCATCACTAGCGAAGAGGGAGCAGATGTTGAAGCAGCTTCAGAAGATACAAAATTTGGAGCAGAAGCAACAAATCCCGAGCCTACAACATTGGAGAGGAGGGTGCCAAGATCAATCAGAAGAGTTGACACTTTCTCAGAGGTAGCTTTAGCAGAAAGTTGGTGATACATAGTCATTGCGAAGGGATTGGGATCCGAATCAGAACCATCTTCAGATTCATCTTCTGAAATTTTCATGCGGTTAACAAGTAGTAATGGAGCGTTGGTAATCTGCAGTGGAGACTTTTTATCCCAAATATTTACCACTTCTGTCTTGAAGGCATTCAGATACTGGGTGAAATTCTCAAGAACTTGAGAATAATATAGATCTTGCAAATTGAAGGTTTCATCATTGAATTTCCTTCTGAATGCTTCCCACATAAAATCACACGTAGCTGGGTCCAGGTTGCTGGCACTGTTTGCCTTCGGCAGGTCTATCCATGTTAGCATTTCTATTGCAAAATTCTGAAAACATACAGTAACATCTGACTGAATAGGTTTTGGGGTTGGTTTGGGAATAGCCTTTTTGGTGGATTTTATTTGTAGATAACGTAGAGATTCATGATCAACTACAGTCCTAAGAAAGTCAGAAGGTTCAGGAGGTTCTGATAAGGATAAACTAAAGTTTGGTTCTAGAGAGTGAGGTGGTAAGGGTTCTGGTGAGGTAGGTGTGGGAATTTCTGGTGACGTAGGAGGTGTGATGTCAGGAGAGATGATGATGGTGGTTTGGGCTGAGGAAGAAGGAATAGGTGCAGGGGATTCATTCAAAACAAAAATGTTTTCAAAGGGAATGATGAAGGATGGAGGTTGTGTAGCCAGAGGCACATTTATTCCTGGTAATCTCCAAGAACCACATACCACTCAGAGGATCTTGGGGATAAAGGTCTGATGGGGGATGTTAGAAGAGGGTTTTCAGCAGGAGTATTCAGATTTTGTTAATGGGGAGCAGAAGTAGATGTGTCAGGTTGAGATATATGTGGAGAGAGTGGTGGTTGGGGTTGAGATTATGTAGGAACTACAATATCAAAATTGTCTATGTCAGATAGAACCTGATCAATTTGAGGCTTATTTTGGAGGGGTTCAGAGGGAATGGTGAGGTATATGTCTACTTCAATATCTCCTAGAGTTTGGGGTTTAGCAGATGGTGTTATACGTACAGAATCATAAATAGAGATTGTTTCAGTGGACATACCTGAAGATTTCTTCTTCTTCTTCTTCTGAGGATGAGCAGAAGGACCTTCTCCAGCTTGCCTTTTCTTCTTCTTCTAAAGAAAAAATTCTGGAGCAGGTACATTCCTTCCTTGAAGCCATGCAGGGTCAATGGGAATGCCACTCTCCTTGCAAGCTTCAATGAAATGCAGAATGATCTTAGGATGATCACCAGAGTTGAAGAGAGGAAAATCTTCTACAGGGATTCTCCTTCTGGTGATAGATGCTGACACATAGGGAGTAGGTTCCACCAGAAGTTTGTCAATCAGCTTCCTTTTGAGAAGGTTCTTCCCAGTCAGAGCTTTTCCACACGTGGGCTCCAATTCTCCAAGCAAGTTGGCGTCTTCTAAATGAGCTATCGTACCATTCTCTGTCAGAATGTATGAGATTAATCTTCCCAGAGGGATCCAGTTTCTTTTTTACTTAGGGTTTTTGACCCTCTCAGCTACCCTGGTTTCCTTCACATGCGTCCAGAAGTGGTTGAACAGAAGATAGGACAAATCAATCTTCACATTTGTGCCAAGACAGAACAAAAGATATTGTTGGTCAACATTGATGTAGTCAGGAGAAATGATTTCCTTCCTGTGATGAATGCAACCATGAATGATTCTTGCCCAGATTTTATATTTGTTCTTCAAATCTCTGACTTTGTTGGAAGCTTTCCCAGTAGTAAAAATTTCAGCATAAACTTTGGACATATCCATTCTTCCACTTGAGATTCCAGTAACACCATTTCCTTCAAAGCCTATAAGCCTCCTTATGAGATTCTCAGTGATGGAACTCTCTTTGCCCATGACGAATGAAAGGATGACCTTTGGTAAAGCAATGACATGAATCCAAATTTCCTTGACTAGATGAGGGAACACTGGTCCAACTAGACGATCAAAGAAATTTTGCCACTCTTGGAACTCCAATGCCGGAAACAAGTCAAACCCATTTGCTTTCAGATTATCAAAATTGACCATAAGTTCACTAACCACTTCCAAACTATTAACATGTATGAGTGTTGTTCTCTCAGGAATGACATATCTTTCTGCATGTTGAGAGCTGCTTGATGAAATATGAATGCTTTCGGAAGGGGATGAAGATGAAGCCATTTGGAACATTTAGGTTTAGGATTTTGAAAAAAAATAGAGAGTTTGCACAAAACGTAGACGCGATTGAAACTTTGAGAGAGAGAGAGAGAGATAAAAAGTAAAAGAGGGTAATTTTGCAAGGTATTTATAGATTGAGAAAATTTTTAGAGTAATAAAACCAATAAAGAATTTTGAACGATTGAAATTAAAAAATAATCATTACTAGCAATTAATGAAATATGACATTGAAGGGAGGCGTGGGATTTGATCAAATCTGAATAGTTACCTAGGAACGACGTCTCAATAGCAGCACACTATTGTACCCCAAAATTTGCCCTCTCATTTTACTCAACACATGCCCATTGAGGTCCTCAACTTGCTCAAGGATGCCCAAGATTTGATCAGACAAACTCCCTCATAAGGCAATGTACCTCAAATTAGGGTTTCCATTTTCATTAGGGTGGGGGAGCTCCAAAGGTCCCATATGCCCTCCGTGGTCCTAATATGTTCTCAAGACCATCCTTGTCAAGTTTCATGCCTTGCACAAGAAGTTTGATCAGTCAATTGCCCAGATGCCTGAAAATCAACTGTACTAAGTCAAAAGTCAACTGTGGCCCACATATAGTCAAACTTCAAGATTTTTGGTCAACATCAAAATTTTGAAGTGATATCCATCATTTGATCAAGTGTTGATCATGATTCCTCAAGGAAGACCCCAAATTCATCAAAACCCAAAAGTTGTTAAATTAGGATTTCTTAGGAAAAGTCAACCAAACTTTGACCAAGCATAACTTCTTCATACTTTATCATAAATTTTCCATCCAAGGCTCATTTTGAATATGGTGCAATTCCCTACAATTCATATTCAGCCCCCAAGTTCAAACTATGCACTCATAAGAAGGTATGAATTTCTACATTATAGGTCCTTTTGAAAAGTCAACAAAAACACTTTTTGGGTCAAAGCTTCTTACATGAACATGGAAGACCCAACTGAGATGAAACCAAAAGGGTTGATTAGGGGACATCATAAGCTGTCTAAAAAGTCCCAGAACACCCTCTTAGGGTTAAAGTTGAGGGAGATATGTATTGTCAAAATTGACCAATTTTTGGAAATGTGCATGAAGTCAACATTGATCAAAATAACTTTTTTTTCCAAATGGGCCCATGTTTTCTTGTTTGAAACTTGTTCCTAAGATGGCCACGACCCTTGAGCTTATCCACCTATTATTTTATTATTTTTATTATCATTTTGATTTTTTATCCATTTAAATCAAAATAAATCAATTTAAATAGTAGAATAATCAAATAAAATCAAAGATTTATTTTTATGAGCATATCATGAGTACATGAACAGCTAGCAAATAAAAAAAATCGTGCAAGAGCTAATTGATTGGAAAAGATCTTAATTTGGTCTATTTTGGAAACAGATCATACAAGGCAAAGAATGAAATCAAATCTCCATAATTTGCAAAGATATGATCAGTTTTTGTTGACCTAAATCATTCTATGATATATACAAAACATTTACAAAGGAGTCAACTTCAAATTTTTGTCAAAAAAAGTGCTGATCACATATTCCTCCATAGACTGATTCAAGAAATTCCAAGGCCAGCAATCTGTTCCTGGACATTTTCTGAAGCCATTCCAATCATCCTCAAGCCTTAAAACCTTCAGAAATCATGCCTCACAGTGCCATGGTTTGCATCTTTTTTGAAGATTCATTTTCAATAATTTATCCATCATAAACATGTTTTGATCATATATTCATGCTTGCTATCATATTTGCAATTTTTTTGATTGGTTTGATTGAAGTTTAAGTGTAGGAATGACACGATGCCATTGTTAGGGTTTTGAGGTCCCAAATTGGGAATTCCATATAGAGGCAAAATTGGACAAAATCAGGGGCACTATCATGCTTAGAAGATGATTTGCAATTGATCCATGTTTTGGTTTGAATTTATTCTGCTTGTGCTGCGTTTTTGAATTTTACAAGTTTATGGCTACGAACAAAATCCGTCACTATAGCTTTTAGTGACGGAAACGACAGTAGGTAAAAGTGTGGCCAAAAACAACAGTTATGGGGAGGAAGACAATTAGCTGGCAGAATTCCATTGAGTGATTTGAGTCACGCGCGCGTTTGGGAAAGACCACTTTATTTCCTTTATATTTTATTTATGTTATTATATTGACAACTAACCATCCAGCCATTGGATTCATCATCAATCCAGATCCAACACTCAAGTCATACCATGGACCGTCAGAAAGAGCATCACACTGGATCTAGCGCATTGACTGGGCTGACCAAGGAATGAGCCTAACAAATTCAGTACTACACCCCCTGAATAGCTCAACAATACAGGCCCAATTTCTTTTCTTTTTTTATTTTATTTCCTTTATTTTAATTATTTGATTAATTATTTCCTTTTACAAAAATAACACAAAAATCATTTTTTTTAATCATAAAATCAAGAAAATCACAAAAATGTAGAATTATGTTTTTTTATTAAATTTTTTTTTTGGAAAATAATTAATTTAATGATATTGACCTGATTGTTTTCATAATTAAAATTAATTATACAAATTAGGTTTAATTCACAAATATTTAATTTTCTCAATAAAATACCAAAAAATATTTTTCTTTAATTAATTAGATTTAGGTTAAGATTTCAAATATTTTTCTCAATAATAAAATACAAAAAAATATTTTCTCTTTAATTGATTAGATTTTAGAATTTAAACTTTGATTTCCGTACTTAATTCTCGCGCGCAATATTTTATTTTCCAATTATTGTATTTGCTTCGGGTTTGTAATAGTTTTTAATTAGAGTTTACCGCATATTATTTACTGTTTAATCCCCGGTTTTTGGTCATGTAACCCCCTCCCCGAAGCCTTGCAATAGCATAGATTTACTTTTTCTCTTTTAATTTCCGCAACTATGAACTGTCTAGATGTATGGATAATAGGCTTGCATGTAAAAGACAAATACAATTAAAACAATAGATCACCTTAATTGTGCAAAGATTAAATAACTGAAATCAAACACTGCTTCACACATGCACCCTTAGAGTATGCCTCACTTGGTTGTCTCGGAAAATAATGGTCAGGTCCCTCAAACGTAGGGATATCTTAGCAAAAGACCCTCAATCTAAAAATCATCATAAAGATCATAGTCCCTTAATGTCCCTCGAGTTGCCTACTGTTGTACCCCAAAATTTGCCCTCTCATTTTACCAAGATTTTCCCCACAAGACTCTTTGGACTCCAGACAGGATTAGGGTTTGCTCAGCTCAAGACATCTCCTTGCACTGATGACCTGAAATTAGGGTTTGAGTTTGCACAGGGATTTTTGGACTTTCAATGCTCAATGTGACTTTCATACTTCATGTTGGACTCCTAAGATTTCTCATACCAAGTTTCAAGCTTTGAATCAAATTTTTGCCCAGTCAATTGAACAGTTGACCTAGAAATCAGTTGTGTTGGGGAAAAAGTCAATTGTGGCCAATTTACAGTCAAACCTCATAATTTTTGACCCACAACAACATTATAGACTCATACGAACCATTTGATCAAGTTTGGACCACAACTCCTCAAGAAATTTGATCAGATCATCAAAAGGGCAAAATGGTCATTTTTAGGGTTTTGACTGTATAAGGGCAATTTCTGATTTTTCACCTAGCCAATGGAAAATTGGGTTCAAGCATGGATTCAAGAACTCAATGGCATCATCTTAACCTAATCACAAGATTCAAAAGATCTCAATTGCATTGGATTGACAAATGAATTTTCCAATCAACTGATCAAAAATCAAATGTACACTGAAAAGTCAAACTTTGACTTTTTGGTCAAAATCAAGTGCCAAGGGTCATTTTTCATCAAGATATGTCAAAACATTAAACTTGTTCACCAGGAAACTTAATTTTCAAAATTAGTGTTTAAAATGGATAATTTTCATAACTTAGAATTTTTCTAAGTTATGAAAATTTCTTATTTTTTCCTAACTTTGCCCAACTTTTTCACCATGATGCAATTGGATTCAAAGAAAACTTCCAACATGAAAGTTGTATTCCTCCACAAAATATACAACTTTGATTCACAAAGTTTCCCCAAAAGATGCTTTGATCTCAAGTTATGATTTTGTGAATAAGGGTTCATGAAACTTTTAACTTAGTGACATTTTGTCCTAGTTTAGGCAGGATTTTGACCTATCTTCATGGCAACTTTTCACATAGTTCCAATTGGAATCTCAAAATTCATTTTAAATATGGATTGTAGAGAATGTTACAAGCTTTCTAAAATGTCCAAGAACTCTCCAAGATCATTTGTGGTTAGGGAGAATCGAAGGATTTAAAATGGCAAATTATCACTTTTGGCCAAGGCATTTTGCACATTGCTACAACTTGCAAATCTGTCCAAACCTTGCTTGTACTTGGTTTAAAGGTCTTAAAGCTTTCCACACTCATAAATTAAATGCAAATACATTGGTTAGAGGCTTTGTTCTGAGCTTTAGAATATTACACATTGAATTAATCCATTTTTGGCAAAAAGGTAACATTGCCACTTTGATAAAGCATGCTTTATGTCAAATTGAATTTCTTGAGCCATGGACCCAAGTTCTTGCAGCAAACAAAGTTCACTAATATCAGGAAAGGTGTACCAACTCTCAGCAGGCTTTGTGCTAGCTTGTACAACCTTGGCATTGTCACTTCTCACCTTTTGCTTCAAAAACAAGTCAACTTGTAAAAGGTCCATATCTTTGGTATCTGATAAAAACAAGTCTTGTGCATATTTCAAACAAATTCAACATATTGTAATAAAGCCAAAGCACGATAGCCAAGCCTCTCAAACACACAAATACACAAAAACTCCATTTTCTGCCCAAAACAGGGCAAGCCCTGCAGAACTCAAGCCATCTTCACATTGCCTCGTGTGTTTTGTCCCAAACCACTTCAAACACATCCTATACAACCCACCTAAACTGTCCAAGCCATTGTTCAGCCACTGTAACTCCATTTTCACACTTCACCATTTCCAAATTCTGAGTTTGCAGGTTGAGTTCTATAGGGAGATTCAAGCCATTTCAAAGCAAGCTAAGCATTGGGAAAGGTCAAGGGAACATCAAGCAAGCTCAAAAGTCCTTCAGGCCTCACTAAAAGTTACTACATTTCCATACTCGAACTTGACTGAAACAGGTATTTTCCAACTTTCTATCTCCTTATTTAGGCATCATTAAGCTTAGGTTTGTGAAGCAAAAATGTAGCCCTTAATGTCCTTGAACTGTACATATGTGTGATACGGTGGGAGAACTGACTTGGGATTTTGCGTTTGTGTTTGCAAATGTTTCGATTTAGTAAGAGTCGCCACCGACTTTTTATTTTATCCTAAGGAAAGGTCAAAAAGCACAGGAAAGACCTTTGAGATGTTTTCTTGGGTTCGGGGAGTAGATTATAGAAAGGGAAGGTATTAGCACCCTTTCTATCCATGGTTATCCATGTGCTCTTAGTTACTTGCTTAGATCACTTACTTTTGCTTTTCAATTGTTTGAAATGGTGCTTTGTGTGTGGTTTTGAAAGATGTTTTAAAAAGAGGCCATCGTTGTGGCAACCTTTGTAATGATTCTTGTTTGAATGTATACAAAGGTGTTTTTGTCTTTTGAAATTTTTTCAATGTTTTGAAAGTAGGGCGTTGAAATTTGTGTTGTGAAGTGTGTTTTGAAGATAGGAAGGATGTTTTTGCAAGTTTTGATCAAGTAACTAAGAGTTGTCTACCCTATTTAACTCAAAGATCTTTCTTATGTTTTTAACCCTTTTAACAGTGTTGTTTCACCATTGTATTTGGTGAACAACCTTGTGTTAGGATGTTAAACGGGACAGGCGTGGGTCATCGTATAGACCATGATAGCAATTGTGTCAAGCATTTTTAGCAATTTTCTTAAGAGACTTGATCATTTTGTTTAGGCAACTCAGATAGCGTCATCGAGGGACTATGATCTTTGTTTTGTTTTTGTTTTGCCAAAGTACTTGACATGCATACCATGGCCCATTTTTTGAAGGCAACAAGTGGATTGAAACCCTGGGGGTGCAAGTGTGCATTGTGTTTGTTTTTTCATGCATTTTTGTCTTTGATTAGGTCAAACTATTTGTTGATTTGATTTTGCATACAAACCCTAGGTCTAATCATGGCATAATTGAAAGCATTTAAAGGTGCGAGAATTTAAATTCTACACTATTACAATATGATATAGGGAGGGGGTACAAATTTGAATTGGGGATTATTTTGCAAGAAATTAAACCCTAAATTATTACAACCATATTGAATTTGCAAGGCATAATATTTAAATGTACAATATTTAAATAAAATACAATAAATAAATATTAGATAAAATGTATTATGCAAAAAGTTTTTATTTGTTCATGTATGCAAAAAAAAAGTATTTTTAATGTGAAAGATATAAAGAAATAAATAAAGATTATGTTTATTTGTTTTTAGGGCAAAGAACCCTAATTTCTCAAGAAATGATATTATTTATTATTTATGTACAAAAATGTATCAATATGTACAAAAAATAAAAGTATATTAAAAAAAAAGTATTTTTTAGTAAAGAAAATAAAAATGTATTGTTTTTGTGTTTTTTTATTCTAATTTTAATAAAATATAGTATATGTGTATATATATATTAAATATATTAAGTGTATAAAAATAAAATAAATTATTTACAAAAAAGTACATATTTCAAGAAAATATTTTCAAATGTGAATAAAAATAATAAATGAAAATAAAAGTATTTCTTACATTATTTTTAAGTTTAAACAAAATAAATATAAAGTATTTAATCATTTAAATGGTGGAAATAAATAAAAAAAATACCAAATAAATGTAAAAATTTATGAAAATATTTTTTAAGTATTTTTTATGTTTGAAAATAAAATATCAAAGTCAGAAATGAAATAAAAATGCAAAAATAATAAAAATACAAAGAAATGGGCCAGGGGGGTGTGAACTGAAAATGCAAGTGTTAGAAGTAAAACAAGCCAGCCCAACCCAATAACTTCATCTTCTTCCTTCAAACACAAAAAACGCGCCTTCTGTGTACAAACTGCTATCTTCTGATTCAGTGCTTTTTTGACAAAACTCAAAACATGAAACTTGTAGAGCATCAAACAACGAATCTAACCATATAAAAACTTAAGTTAACTCTCAAAGACCAGAGAGAATTTCTCTGGCCCTAATTTCTAACCTAGTTTTTTCAGAAAGTTCATGGATGAAATTCTCCTAGCACGATTAATATAAATGAAAACTAAGCACATGTATGCTTTCAGGGCTATGAATACAACATCTTTCATTCACAAACCTAAGTCTAACTATTCCTAAATAGAGAGATAGAAGTTCATGAAATACCTGTTTCAGTTGAGTTCGAGCTGGACAATGTAGAAACTTTCAATGGTGCTTGAGGTTCTTTTGAGCTTGCCTGATGTCCACTGAACCTTTCCCAATGCTTAGTTTGTTTTGAAGTGGCCTGAATCGTACTACAGAACTCAACTTGCAAAGCTTCCAAACAAAATGGCAAGATGTGTTAATGGAGTTACAACAACTTGTGAATGGTCTGGATAGCTCAGGTAGATTGATTGGAATGTGTTTGAAGTAGTTTTGGACAAAACGCACGAGGGGATTTGATGGTGGCTTGAAGTTTGCAAAACTGGCCCTGTTTTGCAAGAAAATGGATATTTTGAGTAAGAGGAGGTTTGAGTGGTGAAGAGCTCGTGCTTTTGGCTTGCTAGGGTATGACAAACTTGTTTTACAACTTTGCTTGAGTTGGTTTTATCAGATGTGTGAGTTGTTGGCTTTTTGCATAATGCCTTGGTTATGAAGCAAAATGAGAAGTGACAAAGAGTAGGCCTGTACATGCTAGCTCTAACCCTGCATACATTGTGTAAGCTTGGCCCCAAGTTTGTGGATTTGGTTTGTAGCATAAGATCTGGTTCAAGGCTCTAGGATGCTGTTTTGACATAAAGCAAAATTCAAGCAAAAATGGCAATGTTGCTTTTTCTATTTAAGGATTAATCTAGTGTATAATTCTCTAATGTCCAAAACAAAACCTTAGACCAATGGATTTTCATTTAATTATTGAGTACAAATTGCTTTAGAGGCCTGTAATTGTGAACTAATCTAGCTTGGTCAGATTTGGCAAGTGGTATGAACATGCATTGGCCATGGTTGTAAAGTGAGTTTTTTCCAACTTCAAGCATTCGATTCTCCCTAACCACAAAGGTTTTTGAGGAGTTCTTGGACAATTTGGAAAGCTTGCAACATGTAATATAATCCATCTTTGAAATGCAACTTGAAACTCCAAGTGGAACTATGTGAAAAATGGCCAAGAAGATGGGTCAAAATCCTGCCTAAACTAGGGCAAAATTTCTCTAAGTTAAAAGTTTTAGGTACCCTTGTTCCAAAAATCATAACTTGAGATCCAAGATCCTTTTGAGAAAACTTTGTGAATCAAAGTTGTAGACTTTATTATGGACTACAACTTTCATGTTATAAGTTTTGTTTGAATCCATTTGCATCTTGGTGAAAAAATGGGACAAAGTTAGGAAAAAATAAGTAAATTTTATAACTTAGAAAATTTCTAAGTTATGAAAATTTTCCATTTTAAACCCTAATTTGCAATTTTGGGTTTCTTGATGAACAAGTTTCATAATTTGACACGTCTTGATGAAAAATGACCCATGGCACTTGATTTTGACCAAAAAGTCAAAGTTTGACTTTTCAATATATAGTCAAATTTTGATCAGTTGACTGAAAAATTCATCTATCAATCCTATGCATTTGAGATCTTTTGAACTTGTTGAATGGGTCAAGATGATGTCATTGAGTCCTTGAGTCCATGGTTGAGCCTGATTTTCCATTGGCTAGGTCAAACAGTCAAAAATTGCTTTTGTACAGTCAAAACCCTAAAAATGACCATTTTGCCCTTTTGGTGATCTGATCAAATTTCTTGTGGAGTTGTGATCCAAACTTGATCAAATGGTTTATATGGGTTCATAATGTTGATGTGGGTCAAAATTTATGAGGTTTGACGGTCAATTGGTCATAGTTGACTTTTTCCCCAATACAACTGATTTCTAGGTCAACTGTCCAATTGACTGGGCAAAAATTTGATTCAGGGCTTGAAACTTGGTACAAACAAACTTGTGAGTCCAATATGAAGTATGAAAGTCACTTTGGGCATTGTAGGTCAAAACATCTCTGTGCAAACTCAAACCCTAATTTAGGTCAATAGTGCAAGGAGGTGTCTTGAGCAGAGCAAACCCTAACTTGATCTTGAATTCCAAGAGTCTTGTGATGAGAAATGTTGATGAAACGAGAGGGTAAATTTTGGGGTACAACAGTTGCCCCTGTTCAATCTTCTTGAACCTGAAGAGTTAGATTGGCAAGTTTGCCTTTCGCGACTCGAAGGTAAAAGAGGATTGGACACTAGAGTGCCCGTAAATTTGCACTCGTCAAAACATAGATGAGGGAATGGGCTTAAAGATGCCATCTGGAGATGGTAGAATCTTGATGGAGATGGGCTTAAAGATTTCATCCAAGAATGTTTGTTGAATTGCAATGTGGTAGGTCAGAAGAATGAGCATTTAAATGGTATCCGTGTCTGGAATGCATTTGAACTGTATCTGGAGACTGAGTCTGTATGAGCAAAAGAATGGCGTCCATGTCTGGAGCGTATCTGAGCTGTAACTGTATTTGAATTTTGAATGAATATCAGAATAACTGTCGTGTCTGGAGTGTATCTGTATTCTGAATGGGTAACAGAGAAACATCTATATATGGGGCAACTGTATGCTGGGGATAAGTTCTGAATGAGTGGCAGAATGGCAACCGTGTCTGGAGCGTATCTGGACTGTATCTGAAGTTGAAATCTGTATGAGTAGCAGAATGACTTCCGTGTCTGGAGTGTATCTGGAACTGTAACTGGGATCTGAATAAGTGACAGAATGACATCCGTGGCGACTACACGGGGGAGAATCAAACTGCTGGTGTAAAGGCCAAAATGGAATCCGTGTTTGGAGCGTATCTGAACTTGAAGTTGATAGTTGAATATGAATGAGAGATAGAATGGCCGCCGTGTCTGGAGCGTATCTAGTCTGTATCGGATTGCTGAAGTCTGAATGAGTAGTAGAATGACCGCCGTATCTGGGGTGTATCTGTACTGTATTTTGACTTGAAATTATGAATGAGTAACAAAATGGCCGTTGTGTCTGGGGTGTATCCATACTGTATCAGGAAAATTGTTGATGATAGCCTTTTAATCCTATCCTAAAAAGGGTAAAATGTTAGCTAAAACACAAAGTTATGTTGCATGATATGTATGATGCAATGAACTGTGTTTCATCAATGTTTATGATATATGGATGTAATGGTTATGCATGTAAGCTGAGTAGCTGTCTTGCTGGGGAAAATAAATCCTTGATAAGTGGAGACAATGAAATCTTTGACTGCTGCCGGGGAAAGCGAATCTTTGACCAATGCTGAGGATTCAAAAATCTTTGATTGCTGAAGATGAGAAATCCTTGAAATCTGTATGAGTAGCAGAATGACTTCCGTGTCTGGAGTGTATCTGGAACTGTAACTGGGATCTGAATAAGTGACAGAATGACTTTTGTGGCGACTGCACTGGGGAGAATCAAACTGCTGGTGTAAAGGCCAGAATGGCATCCGTGTTTGGAGCGTATCTGAACTTGAAGTTGATAGTTGAATCTGAATGAGAGATAGAATGGCCGCCGTGTCTGGAGCGTATCTAGTTTGTATCAGATTGCTGAAGTCTGAATGAGTAGTAGAATGACCGCCGTGTCTGGGGTGTATCTGTACTATATTTTGACTTGAAATTATGAATGAGTAATAGAATGACCGCTGTGTTTGGGGTGTATCTGTGATCGGTGGAAATAGAACTGACTGTTTTGAAATGCTGGTTCGCGAAATGTCGCGGTAAGCAAGAGTCGCCACCGTATTTTATTTTCCCCAACAAGGAAAGGACAAAAGCACAGCAAAATTCCTTTTCGAGATGTTTCTCGGTTCGGGAGGTAGATTATAGAAAGGGAATATGTTAGCACCCTTTCTATCCGTGGTTATCCACGGGCTCTTAGGTACTTGCTCACTATGTTTTCAAAATGTTTTGCTTTTCTTATGTTTGTGGGTTTTGAAAAAGTTCGTTTGAAAACTTCATTTTTAACTCTTGTATCAGTCCTCAAGAGTGTATGAAGTATTGAAAACTTTTGTTTGAAAAAGTGTAAGTGCGAAAAGTTGTTTTTGTTTTGAAAAAGCAAGTATCTAAGAACCTCTACCTACTCAAAAGAAATTAAGCTGTGTAAATGTCCTTTAGACAGTACTATCCCACTATTGAGAAGTAGGTAGCACCGTCGTTGGATTTTTTCAGGTCAATTCGATTATAGGGACATGTGGTCACCAAAGCAATAGTAGAACGCCTTAGCGGTAACCCTAATGTCCTAGATCCTTTTTATCCGAGGCAACCGTTTCGAGGCAACTTGGATCTTTAGACAGGAGGGCGACCTCTAAAACACCCTATACTTAATGACCACGTCGAGGCAACCAAGTGAGGCGTACCCTAGGAGTGGCATGTGCGAGTGTGTCAGGATTCAGTTAAGTTATCTTTGCACATGTTATGGTGAGCTACGATTGATTTTAATTTTCAGATAAGTCTTGTCATGCATAGCCTAGTTAACATACATCTAACAGTTTAAGTTTTTGCGGAAAGTAAATTGCGGAAAGTAAAGTTACGCTATTACAAGGCGTCAGGTATTTACATCGCCAAAAACAAACCCTTGAAAAGTAAATAGAGGGAAATAAAAGAAAGCGATAAAAAGGTCCTAATTAAACGCTATTACATCCTCGAAGCAATTACATAAATATGATAAAAAATAATATGCGCGAAAAGAATTGAATCGGAGAAGTTTTTAGGGTTTTGACCCTTTTTGAGAAAGAATGAGTTTTTGTCACTTTTAATTAAATTAATCCTAAAACTAATTAATAAAAATAAATATTTATGATTTTTTAATGTCTCAAGAAAATAAAAAAATAGTCAAAAGTTAGTAAAAACCCTAATTCTAATTTATTTTATTTATTGCAAAAAAATATTGAAATTAACCTAACTAAAAAGACTAAATTAATTTGTTAGTATTTATTTACAAAAATAATAAATTAAAGGTGAAATTAATAAATAATAATAAAAAATATTATATTTCAGTTTTCTGAATTTATTATGAAAAAGTTAATTTGGGTTAATTAAATAATAATAATAACAATTAATAGTAAAAACAATTAAATATGAAATATAAAAGAAGAGAAAAAAAAAAGAAATAAAACCCAGGGGGTGTTGGGCCCAGGAGGAGGTACGTTTGGAAATTGTGGCCCATTAAGCTGCAAGCCTGTTTGACCATTGAGATTGTCTACGCGTGTGTTGACCAAGGAGTATGCTAGTCTTTCAACCTGGGCCATGGGATCTGAGTTGGAGGCCACCTGGCACACTGATAGCTGGAGGTGTATGATGGACTTCCTCTTGAACCCTGCATATGATTACATGAAGAAAAATAGAAACAAATATTTTTGGGGACCTGGGATTCAAACCCAGGTCCCAATGCTCACATGCCCATGCCTTAACCACTCCACCATCACGCTTCATTCATTATTAAAATAACAAGCAATCATTATATTAAATAATTAATCCATATGCTGTAAAAACAAAAACACGCGCGTATTTTTCAAATGGTCCAATGATATGCCAACACCTCACCTTCTTCCTCGCTGGTACCTGTAAAAACACCTTAGATAGCGGGGGGTTTTAACCCCCACAAACTACAGTAAGGAAAAATAGCGAATAGAGCTGTGATTTACATAAATGTTTCGCGAGGGTTGAATCATGTACGTCTGGGTTCAACGATTCTATCCATGTGCCTTACAAGCCTTAATTTTTCCTGGTTTAGGAATCCCCAATTTCAAAGCTCATGAACCTTAAAATTCAACCATGGCATCTTTGGATTCAGGCCATTATAATTCAATTAACCTATGCCAATAACTTCATATGGATTCAAGCAATGCAAAACAAACAAGAAATCATGTTAAATGCGCATGAAATAGACAATACGATTCTGAATAAAAATGTCAAACCGTGGTTCTGTGCGTGATGATTCCTTGAGTTTTAGCACGTGAATTCAATTGCAAATTATCCCTGGGACCTCCTACAATGTGTTAGAATCAATAAAAACCTTTGAATCGTTCTAGAATGCCAAAGTCAGTTTCAACTTTTCTTGAATTTTTTCAATATGCAAGGGTCTGTTTCTGCAGCTTTTCTCACGTGTCTTGCATCAGGGGTTACTTGAATATATATAGAGGAATGAAATTAGGTCACAATCTTGAGCAAAAATCCATGGAATTGATGATTGAATATTTGATTGAAAATCAAATCTTTTTGCATTTTCATGATTGAATAAAGTTGCCAATTTTGGAGATTTTTGCATATTTGACTTGTACACGAAATTGCCAGCATATCTTGACCATATTTGCTTCACAAAAAGATTGAAAAACCAAATCTTGTATTTTCCTACAATTTAAATTAATTAAATGAATTAATATCAATTAAAAATCCAATTAATTAATAAAAATAAGAAAATAAATTCAATTAATCTTGATAGGTCGTGCATAGGCCATGGATAAAGTTTCAAGAAGAAATTTGAGGCCCATTAGCAAAAATAAGGTGTTTTGAGCAAAGTTGACTTTTGCAAATTCACAAAAATTTCCCAACTTCTCCAATGCATATCATTCTCAATTTTGATCATATGAACATGTTATTGGACATTTTGGAAAGGTCTTGAAGTCCTCTAACCAATGCCTTTGGTTCCATGTCATTTGGATTTACCAATCTCAAGTTATGGCCTTTGACTTAAAGTGCATTTTTGTTGACTTTTGAATTTGACCTATAATGTAGAAATTGATAACTTTTTATGAGAGCATTTCTTGGACTTGGAGTGTGAAGATGGATTGTAGGAGATGTCATCCTCTTCAAAATGAGCATTGGATGGAATTTTTCTGATGAACCATGAAAAAGTTATGCCCTGGTCAAGATACAATTGACTTTTCTACTGTCCAAAAATAGTAACTTCTTGCATCTTGATGATTTTTGAGCTATCCTTGTGGAATCATGATCAAGACTTGATAAAATGATGATTGTGACCTCAAAATAAGATGTTGACCAAAAATTTTGACTCTTGACTGTAAAATGACCATTTTGCCCTTGCAGTTGACTGTGGAGCAAATGAGGCTTTTGACTGTACAAATTGGCACTATGAGTCTTGAAACTTGGCATGTAGATGCTTGAGAATGTATATAGGACTATGAGACTTGTTTGAACCATTGAAAACCTCAAATTCCTTGAAAGAACCAAAACCCTAATTTCAGCTGGCTTAGGAGGTATTTGGACTGTGCAATCCTTGAGCAATCTTGAATTATTCTTGTCAAATCTTGAAGAATATGGGAGGGAAAATTTTGGGGTACAGCAGTTGCCCCTGTTCAATCTTCTTAAACCTGAGGATGTAGATTGGCTTGCGTGCCTTTCGTGATCCGAAGGTGGAAGATGATTGAACACTAAAGTGCCCAGAAATTTGCACTCGCATAATGTAGTATCAGCAATGTGATGTCAGGAATGGGCTTACAGATGCCATTTGGAGAGATGATGGATAGGAGGATGGGCTTATAGATGCCATCTGGGAATGTGACAGAATCTTGTCGGGAATGGGCTTACAGATGCCATCTGGAAATGCTTGTTGAATTGTGACTTGGTAGGTTGAAAGAAGGAACCTGTGTAGGGTTGCCTCATGATGAGTCAGTGTAAAACTGCATCTTGGAAGAGAAGGAATCGGTGTAGGGTTGCCTGATGATGGTCAAGTAGATAGGTTTCCTGTCTGGTTTCAGGTATTAATCTCTGACCTGAGAAAGAAAGATAGTTTTCCTGTCTGGTTTCAGGTATTAATCTTCAGTCTATTTCATGTAGATAACTTTCCTGTCTGGTTTCAGGTATAGATCTACAATCAGTCGTTCACAGATATTTCCTGGCTAGTTACAGGTGTTGATCCGGAACTTGAAAGAGGTTAGTCGAGATAGCTTTCCTGGCTAGTTACAGGTATTAATCTCTGATTTGAGAAAGAAAGATAGTCTTCCTGGCTTGCTACAGGTATTGATCTTCAATCTCTTCATGTAGATACTTTCCTGGCTAGTTACAGGTGTAGATCTACAATCAGTTCATATAGGTGGTTTTCCTGTCTGGTTTCAGGTGTTAACCTATAATCAGTTGTCCACAGATATTTCCTGGCTAGTTATAGGTGTTGATCTGGAACTTTGAAAAGTTTGGTCAATGAGATAGTTGTCCTGGCTGGTTTCAGGTATTAATCTCTGACTTGAGAAAGAAGATAGTCTTCCTGGCTTGCTACAGGTGTTGATCTTCAATCTCTTCATGTAGATAACTTTCCTGTCTGGTTTCAGGTGTAGATCTACAATCAGTCGTTCACAGATATTTCCTGGCTAGTTACAGGTGTTGATCTGGAACTTAAGAAAGGTTGATGGGTTGTCTCTATTGACAGGTTGTCTCAGAAAAATATTTAGGAATCGATTTAACCGGACTTGTCTCCATTGACTGGCTTCAGAAAAATATTTAGGAATCGATTTAACTGGTTTTGCCTCCATTGACTGTCTTCAGAAAAATCTTTAGGAATCGATTTAACTGGTCTTGTCTCCATTGACTGACTGGCCTCAGAAAAATCTTTAGGAATCGATTTAACTGGTCTTGTCTCCATTGACGGTGTTCACATCAGAAAAATCTTTAGGAATCAATTTAACTGGTTTTGTCTCCATTGACATGCTGAGCATCAGAAAAATCTTTAGGAATCGATTTAACCGGCTTTGACAAGGTCTTGGAATATCTTCAACTGGATCGGCTTCATAAAAATCTTTAGGAATCGACTTAACTGGACCAGACAAGGTCTTGCAATAACTTCAACTGGATCGGTATCAGAAAAATATTTAGGAATCGACTTAACTGGACCAGAGAAGGCCTTTTGATATGGATGAGAATTTAACTGCATCCTTCCTGAAAGGTAAAGGTCAGTCATATGCAATGCATGATATGGATCAAGCAATGATGCTCTCAACATAAATGAGATTGTATGGTATGATGCGTATATGCATGTATCATGATGTATGAAAATGTGATGCTTTAGCTGGGGAGAATAAATCCCGGAGCTGTTGGAGAATAGTGTTGAGTTCTTCATTTCCCTGGGGATGATGAACGAAGACGATTGCAAGAATAAACCGGTGGGAGAAGATGACTCCGTCGGGGAATAAACTTGATGAAGAGATTACTCTGCGGGGAATTACTCTGTGGGGAAGAGGTACTTCGCTGAGATTTTAACGATAACTCCACTGGGGATTCCGTTGATAAGCTCTGTTGGGGATTTTGATGAACTCCGCTGGGGGATAGAAAGGACTTCGCCGGGGATGATCTTTTTATTGCAACCTGCTGAGGATAACCCAATTAGACTCTGGTGGGGATAACCTCTGAATATGGCTGGGGAGAGATATTTGTACTTTGCAGGGGATAAGCTTCCAGAATCTACTGGGTAAGATGATTCAACCCTCCTGGGGATACTTTTGAGGAAATGGCTCCACTGGGGGTATCTTGTATTCCGCTGGGGAACAATCTTATATTTCCGTCGAGGAATATTAAGACTGCCGGGGATGCTTGCTGAGGAATATCTGTATATTATGCTAAGGAATATTAAGATCTTCTGGGGAAACCCAACTTTTTCAGGACTGATGGTAGACCAAACTCTGCTTGGGGAAGAGCATTGCTGACTTGCTGGGGATACTGTTCCTTTTTAGGGCTGATGGGAGACCAACTCTGCTTGGGGAGAGTATTGCTGACTCTTGTCTTACTCCGCGGGGAGTGGAGGTATCTTGGTCATATTCTTCAGCCGAACCTACCCTGGTACCTTGGTGGACAGAGCAACTAGATCGCTTAGACAATTCTTATTGCCCCAGTTTCTGCGGGAGAAGAAAGCCTATGAGGTGCTTGACAACTGCCGATTGACAAATCTTATTTTGGTAGGAAAATGACGAGATGACGGGACATAGTCGTACACTTTGATCCCTAATTTTTGCCTGGACCGCCCTTTCGTGTTTTCAGTCCACCGGGATACCCATTTTTGCCCAAGCCGCCTTTTCAGGTTTTCGACTTGCCGGGTGTACAGATTTTTTAATTTTCATCCCTTATTTTTGCCCGAACCCTTTTGGTTCGCCGGGAAGCCCTTATTTTTGCCTAGGCCAGTCGACCTAGCGGGTCTTTGATTATGCGTAGTACTTTTCTGACTATGTCCATGCTCTCAGGATGTAGAGAGGTGTCACTGTCGATAGTATTGTGTTGCCATACCACCAGAAGATGTTTGATCATGCAAGATTCGTTGCTGGAATTCACGTCCAATGCCCCAAGTGACTCAGATGGAGATTTGCCCCTGGCTATTTGGCATCTTTGAGAGATTCCTTAAATCTTGACTTGACTGCCCCAGATGATGGACAATGATCACGTCTGCCCCTTGGTTGGAAGTGTTTTTCCGCTTGATGTGGTCCTTTTTATTGAAAAGGTTTTTTTTTGTTCACTAGATATTCGTCGTGCGAATTTCTCTGTTGTTCGAACAAATAGTCATACGCAAACAATGTTATATTAAAAATACAAAGCTTATGTCTGTCTTGAAGTTTTTTGAAAATGCAGTTTTCAATAAAACAAGTGAATTTTTTTTGTAAAATGTAATGTCAACTCAGGATTTTACAGCAAGCCCTACAGGAGTCAGGATACCTTTTGTAACAGTATGCTTTCGAACTAACCCACGCTTCAGCTAGGACTTTTTAAGGGTTATAACGTGGCATGGTTCACGGTTTAAGAAACAAAGGATAAAGGCTTAAATTTTATTTGTACCCACCCGTTCTTCGTGATGTTCTTCGATCCTAAACTCAGCTAATCGTGCATTAGATCTTGTTTGAGTCTTGCTTTGATATACCAGTGATGGTTTGGATACTGACAGTTTGTTTTGAACAGGCAGTCATTTTGTCGAGAGTTTGCAGGACCTCTTTCTTTTTGATTTTATTGTCCCTGTCTTTTTGCCTGAATTGTTTCTTTTATGATTACAGTCAGCGGGATGCCCCAGTTTTTGTAAGTCTCCTTCATCGGTTTTGACTTATTGGGGTTTGTTTTTTTTGAAAGATGACGACTGCCTGTCTTGACGATTGTATGGAGCCATCACTGTCTCTTGCTTTGAAAGGACTCCTTTGATTCCATTCATTGTGCACCTGGATCAACTGAGAGAACTACCCTGCCCGAGGTTATGATTAAGGGTTTTAATTTTTCTGCGAAAAGAAAAACTCCAACTTCTTTGGCTCAAAGGGGTTGACTAGGGATTATCTTCCTTATAACTCCACTGTTTAGGATTTGAAACAATGCCTGTACCTCATCAGCGGGGTCTATTCAAAAGCATACTGTAAAGGTCATGGTATCGTTTTCGTCATCCTCCCTCAAGAGGCTTAGAAATTTTTAATCGAGAGTTGAACATCACAAAAAAATGAAAGCAATTTTAAGCATAGTGAAAACAATTAATTCAAAACAGACACGTGTAATGCATTAATGAAATAAAAGAGTTTGACATGATAATTGTTTGAATAAGCAAAGAAAAATACAACTTCAAAATTCAAATGAACAAAAGTGCTTTCAATCCTAGCCATGTTTTGGCAAGGGAGCAGTGATCACATTGGGAGTCTCGGGCGCTTCGAACTCAACCTCCTTTGCATCGATTAGGTCCTGAACCTTGTTCCTCAAAGTCCAACAATCATCTGTAGTATGCCCCGGGCTGTCAGAGTGATAAGCGTAGTGGGCGTTGGGGTTATACTTTGAAGATGTAGTGTTCGGATTCTTTGGGGCCTCCCTTAGAGTTACCAAATTGGTCTTCAGCAACTGTGGCAATATCTGGGACAAGGTCATGCTGAGAGGAGTGAATTGCCTTCTAGGTCTCTCTTCCCTTTGTTGGTTGCGATGTTGAGGAGCACTGGCCGGTTTTGAAATAACTACCGCGTTGACAGCTTGGCGGTGTTCGGACCTATTTGTTAGAACAATGTTTGAATCTACTACCCTATATTTGAGTTTTGATGATAACAAAGTGAAAAGATATAGTATTTATAAGTTTCATGAATGAACTATCTGCTGCCTAAAATTATTATGTTCTGACTTGCAGATACTCTGATTGATATAAGCAGATCACGTCTATTCAGCATCAGAACTTGATTTCAGACACCAGCATCAGAAGTTGCTACATCACAACGTCAAAATCAGATGATCAACTCACGTACATGCTGAAGCTTGATGAACAGAACTGCGCTCAAATACTCTGATACAGAAACACAATAGTTCATCAGCAGCGAAGCAGAATCAGAATGAGCCAAGCCAGAACTTGCATTAAGTAAGCAACGGTACTGTGCATTGAAAGCTAATTAATTCCAACGGCCTCATTCCAGACAAGATCTGCTCAAAAAGGAAAGCTTGTTATTAGCATTGAATCAAGAATATTGCATCCAACGTTCATCATTTCAAGTGCTATATAAACAAGGCTTTGAAGATTGAAATGGTTAATGCTCTCCAAATCTCTACACGCACAAAAGCTGAACCATAATCTTCATTCTACCAGTCTTGCTAAACCATACACTCTGATATTCCATTACTGTTTAGCAATCTAGTTTCTAAGCTTCAATTTGTGTATACATCACAGTTGTGATACGGTTTTGTAGAAAACATCCACACACATAGTTTTATCTCTTTGTAAGAAAGTGTTACCTTGACAAACCGGGTTGTGGTTTGAATCAAGAAGGCTTTAGCAGTTGTTAAAGCAGTCTGTAATATTCAGTTGAATATAGTGGATTAAGACCTCGTTGGAGAGAGGCGAAATCACCTTGACGGGTGGACTGGAGTAGTTTGAGATCAAACGAACCAGGATAAAAATATCGTGTTCATTGTTTTAGACTTCAGTTTTACAATTCAACCCCCCCCCCCCCTTCTTGTGTTTTTCACCACTTCAATTGACATCAGAGCGCCTGGTTCTGAGCTAAAACACTTAACCGTGTCAGTACAAGATCCAGCGTCAGAAAAACACAATGGCAGGAAACAATTCTCACATCAGCAATGACAACAATGAGGACAGAGACAGATTCAGTGGCAAACCTCCAGTCTTTGATGGAGAAAACTTTGATTACTGGAAAGACAGAATTGAAAGCTTCTTTCTAGCACATGATGCTGATCTGTGGGATATGGTGACAGATGGATACACGCACCCTGTGAATGCAAGTGGTCAGAAGATTGATAGAAAATCAATGACTGATCAACAAAAGCGTGACTTCAAGAATCACCACAAGGCCAGAACCATCCTCCTCAGTGCCATCTCCTATACTGAGTATGAAAAGATCTCCAACAGAGACACAGCAAAAAATATCTTTGATTCTCTCAGAATGACGCATGAGGGCAACGTTCAGGTCAAAGAAACAAAAGCTCTGGCACTCATTCAGAAGTATGAGGCGTTCAAAATGGAAGAATCTGAATCCATTGAAACTATGTTCTCTAGATTCCAGATTCTGGTAGCTGGTCTCAAAGTTCTGGACAAAGGATACTCTACTGCTGACCATGTCAAGAAAATCATCAGAAGTTTACCCAAGCAGTGGAGGCCTATGGTTACTGCTCTGAAGCTAGCTAAAGATCTCAACAAAATCACTCTGGAGGAACTTATAAGCTCCCTCAGAAGTCATGAGATAGAGCTAGAAGCTGATGAGCCTCAGAAGCAAGGTAAGCCTTTAGCATTAAAATCTAACAGAAAATTTGAGTCTAAAGTTTTGCAGGCAGTTGAAGAAACATCTGATGGATCCTCATCAGAAGAAGACGAACTTTCCCTTCTCTCCAGAAGAGTAAATCAACTATGGAAGCAAAGACAAAGGAAGTTCAGGAATCCCAGAAGATCTGATCAGAACGAGTCTTCTTCCAGATACAGAAGGACAGATTCTTCCTCTGGATACAGAAGATCTGAAGGCTCCTCCAGTAGCAAAAAGCCAAACACAAAAGACATCATCTGCTATGAGTGCAATGAGCAAGGACACTACAAGAGTGACTGCCCAAAGCTTCAGAGGGAAAAGCCCAAAAAGAAGTTTGGAAGAGAGAAGAAGAAAAGTCTCATGGCTACATGGGATGACTCTGACTCGTCTGAAGCTGACTCAGAATCAGATGATGAAAGGGCAAACATAGCTCTCATGGCAAATATTTCAGAAGATAGTGAAGCTTCTGAATCAGACTCAGAATCAGACACAGAAGAGGTATTTCCTAACTTCGCTGTTAACTTTACAAAGGCTGAACTTGCTGAAAGCCTTAATGAGATTCTGGAACGTTATCAGCAGATTAGAGCTAAATTCAGAGACCTGAAAAGGAATCTTGAATCTGACTCTAATAAGTCTGAGAGTCTCAAATTGGAAAACTCTGAGCTGAGAAATAAGATTTCAAAATTAGAAAACACTTTACAAAACTCTCAGAAGGAACCAATTTCTGAAACTCCCAGCAACGCTGATGAGATCATCAAGGAGTATGATCACAGTTTCCAGAAGTTCCTAGCTAAAAGCATAGATAGAAGCAGAATGGCTTCAATGATCTATGGAGTTAGCAGAAACGACAGGAAAGGAATAGGATACCAAGGTAAGGTTCCTACACCAAAGAATGTCATGGACTTAACCATTAAACACACTCCTCTAAATTCACACTTTGTGTATGGTCACACACATGATATCAAATATACTAGCAGTAAGCACTCTGTGAAACCAAAATTCAACCAGAGTTTTGGTAAAACTAACAAATCAGGACCCAAGAAAATCTGGGTACCTAAGGATAAAATAATACATGTTGCATATATCTTTAGCAGCAAGTCAGAAACACCAGTCATGGTACCTGGACTCTGGCTGCTCACGACACATGACGGGAAGAAGGCATATGTTCCAAAGCCTGGAACTTAAGCCTGGAGGCCACGTTGGCTTTGGAGGCAATCAGAGGGGAAAGATTATTGGCTCTGGAACTGTAGGTAATGGAAATCTTCCCTCTATTAATAATGTTCTGCTAGTAGATGGATTGATGCATAATCTGTTATCCATAAGTCAATTAAGTGATAACGGTTATGATATAATCTTTAATCAAAAATCATGTAAAGCTGTTAGTCAGAAAGATGGGACTATCCTGTTTAATGGTAAGAGGAAAAACAACATTTACAAAATCAAACTTTCTGAACTAAAGAGTCAGAATGTAAAATGTCTTCTGTCTGTTAACAACGAGCAGTGGATCTGGCACAGAAGATTGGGGCATGTTAGTATGAGAAGAATATCTCAGATTAACAAACTCAATCTGGTCAGAGGACTTCCTAATTTGAAGTTCAATTCATATGCTCTGTGTGAAGCATGTCAGAGAGGCAAATTTGCAAAACCTTCTTTTAAATCCAAAAATGTTGTTTCCACCTCTAAGCCATTAGAACTTCTGCACATTGACTTATTTGGACCAGTTAAAACTGCTTCAGTCAGTGGTAAGAAGTATGGGTTAGTAATCGTAGATGACTATAGCAGATGGACATGGGTAAAGTTCTTAAGACACAAGGACGAGTCACACTCTGTGTTTGTTACCTTCTGTAACCAAGTTCAGAATGAAAAAGATCTTAGAATCGTTAAAGTCAGAAGTGATCATGGTGGAGAATTTGAAAATAAAGATTTTGAGTCATTCTTTAATGACAGAGGCATTCTGCATGATTTCTCTTGTCCTAGAACTCCCCAACAAAATGGAGTTGTAGAACGAAAGAACAGAACATTGCAAGAAATGGCCAGAACCATGATCAATGAGACAAACGTTGCTAAGACTTTCTGGGCAGAGGCAATAAACACAGCGTGCTACATTCAGAATAGAATCTCAATAAGACCTATTCTGGAAAAGACTCCATATGAATTGTGGAAGAACAGAAAGCCCAACATTTCATATTTTCATCCATTTGGATGTACTTGCTTTATATTAAATACAAAGAATTATTTGAACAAGTTTGACTCTAAGGCACAGAAGTGTATTATGTTAGGATACTCTGAACGCTCAAGAGGGTACAGAGTATACAATACAGAAACACAGATTGTGGAAGAATCAATCAGTGTTCGTTTTGATGACAAGCTTGACTCTGAAAAGTTAAAGCAGAATGAAACTTTTGCAGGTATAGAAATTGAATTTGCAGGTTCTGAAGACAAGTCATCAGAAGCTCTCAACACAGACATTCCTTCAACGTCTGAAAGGAGCACTGCTAGAAACCCTACAACAGCTGCTGATCAACCTCAGAAGAGATTACCCAGAAGCAGCCTGGATCACCCAGAAGAGACTATCCTAGGAAGAAAGGAAGATCCAATCAGAACAAGAGCAAGCTTCAGAAACTCTGAAGAAACTCTTATGGGACTGGTGTCTCTGATTGAACCTTCTTCTATTGATGAAGCACTTCTGGATAATGACTGGATTCTGGCAATGCAAGAAGAGCTGAATCAATTCACCAGAAACGATGTATGGGATCTCGTTCCCAGACCAAAAGGATTCAACGTCATTGGAACAAGATGGGTGTTCAGAAACAAGCTAAATGAACAAGGTGAAGTCATCAGAAACAAGGCACGACTGGTTGCACAAGGTTATAGTCAGCAAGAAGGGATAGACTATACAGAAACCTTTGCCCCAGTCGCCAGGTTAGAATCTATCAGACTTTTAATTTCATTTGCTGTTAATAGAGGCATCACTCTGTATCAGATGGATGTCAAAAGTGCATTCTTAAATGGTTATATAGAAGAAGAAGTTTATGTTCACCAACCCCCAGGTTTTGAAAATACAAAACATCCAGAACATGTTTTCAAACTAAAGAAGTCACTGTATGGTCTGAAACAAGCTCCCAGAGCTTGGTATGAAAGGCTAAGTAACTTTCTGCTTGAAAATGAATTCACCAGAGGGAAAGTGGACACTACTCTATTCTGTAAATCAGTTAAGAGTGACATCTTAGTATGTCAAATTTATGTTGATGATATCATTTTTGGTTCCACTAATCCTTCTCTTGGAAGAAAATTTGCTAAGTGTATGCAGGCAGAATTTGAGATGAGCCTCATGGGGGAACTGAAATTCTTTCTAGGAATTCAGATCAATCAAACTCCAAAAGGAACTTACATTCATCAGAGCAAATACATCAGAGATCTTCTGAAGAAATTTGACCTCTCAGAATGTAAGCCATCAAAGATTCCAATGCATCCCACGTGCATTCTGGAAAGAGAAGAGGTAAGCAAAAGTGTAGAATAGAAAGTCTACAGAGGTATGATTGGTTCTCTCCTCTATCTGACTGCTTCAAGACCTGACATATTATTCAGTGTTTGTATCTGTGCTAGATTCCAATCAGATCCTAGAGAATCTCACTTAACAGCTGTTAAGCGAATTTTCAAGTATCTGAAAGGTACTACTAATCTGGGCTTGTTTTATAGAAAATCTAGTGATTACAGCTTAGTAGGCTACTGTGATGCTGATTTTGCTGGAGACAGAGTGGAACGTAAAAGTACTTCTGGAAGCTGCCAGTTTCTGGGAGAAAATCTGATCTCTTGGTCCAGCAAAAGGCAATCAACAATTGCTCTGTCAACAGCAGAAGCTGAGTACATAGCAGCAGCAGGATGTAGCACACAAATGCTCTGGATGAAAAGTCAGCTTGAAGACTTCCAGATTTTTGAGAGTAACATTCCTATACTTTGTGATAATACTTCTGCTATTTGCTTAAGTAAGAATCCTATTTTACATTCTAGAGCTAAGCATATAGAAATAAAGCATCATTTCATTAGGGACTATATTCAGAAAGGTATTTTGAACTTAAAATTTATAGATACAGACCATCAATGGGCTGATATCTTTACTAAACCCCTTTCAGAAGATAGGTTTAATTTCATTCTGAAACATCTCAGCATGAAAGTGTGCCCAGAGTGAAAATGTTTTAATTCCATATATTTACTTTCAGAATGTAATTATTTTACTGTGAACTTCTGATCAATCTCCTTTCAGAAAGATAGAACATGCAGATTGTATCAGATGCAAGTCTAAAGATCTGAGAGTCTAATCTCAAAGACAGACGTGCTGATCACTACATCAAACAAGTGTCATCCAATCATCAGCATATCTCTGAAGCAGAACGCGTGCACGCTTCTGAGAAGGCAAAACGCTGATTGGGTGCATTGAGACACATGTCTGGTAACCGTTTTTAAGTATCTTTCTCAAATCCCCCAAAATCAGCAAGCATTTAATGAAAAGTAATCATGCTTTTAAATGGCAATCATGATTTTTCTCTCTCTTAAAAACGTTTATCTTTTCAAAATAATTTTGAAAACTCTATTTAAGCACATTAATCTCTCATTCTTATTCTTTACGCTTTCTCACTATCACTCAAGCATTTTCTGCATATCTCTGAGTTCATCTCTTGCAAACCTTTTTCTTCAACTCATTCTCAAAAATCCTTTTTAGTGTGAACAATGGCATCCTCCAGTAGCGTTTCTGCAGGTATTCAGAAGAAAGCAACTTCTGAGCAATATCAAGTGCCACTCAGAACTCTCCTCACTCCGGTGAAGAACCTTGAAGTGCTCTCTGAGTTAATCATTGACTTTGAAAGCTTGAAGGAGAATGGTTTTGACCTAACTGAAGAAATTAGGGCTCAAAAGTGGGAAAGGTATTTCGATAGGTTGGTTGGACCAACATTCCCAGCGCTGGTCAAGGAATTTTGGATTCACGCCAAGGTTTCAAAACATCTAGTCATATCCTCTGTTATGGGGAAGAAGATTGTGATTTCTGAAGATCTCATTGCAAGGCTAATCGGTCAAAGTGGTGGTGGCGTCCGTTGTGTGGACATGGCTGAAAGATGTGCTGATACAGGTGTGGTAGCTAACAGGATTTTCACTCTTGGGATGCCCAACAGCAAGATTAAGGATCTGAAGGATCATTGCAGAGTATGGGCTAAGATTGTTCTGGGGTGCTTCAACCACAGGAAACCAACAAGCTCTCCTGATTATATAAATGTGGATCAGCAGTTTCTGATCTACTTTATTGATCAGAAGATAAAGATTAATCTGGCTCACTTCTTGTTCAACCATCTCAAAACCAGTGTGAAAGAAACAAGGGAAGAAGAAAGAACCAAGAGGGACTGGATACCGTTTGGAAGGCTAATATCAGATATTCTGACAGAGAATATGCTGATTGAACATCTGATAGAAGCTCAGGAGCTGAGCACTATTGAACCAACAATTGGGAAACCTCTGAACGCAAAGAATCTGAAAAAGATGAAGCTGATAGAAAATATTCAGAAGGAACCCAGAGCTACTTCCACTGCTGATATCTCCAGCAGAAGAGTGCCTCTGAGTGATTTTCCGGTATTTTCTGAAATGGAATCCAAACCAGAGATGTTTCTCAGGTACCCAGATGCGTACAAGGCAGATGATACAGATCCAAAGCTGAATATCAGAGATCTGCGTCAACCCCAACCAGAAGTGACTCTGAAGAAGATAAAGAAGAGGAAAGCGCCATCAGAAGGATCATCTCAGCAGACTCCAAAGAAAAGAGGTATTTCATCTGCTGCCCCTATTTCAAATTCTTTTACTATTCCAACATCTATCCCTCCTCAAACCTCTCATAGAATATCAATTCCCATCCCTACCATTGATGAAACCATACAAGAAGAAGACCCTTCTGAGGCATTAAAACTCAGAAGACCTAGAACCAAACAACCCAAACAACCAACAATTTCAACAACAACAGCACTTGACCAAGTGCTGGCTGATATTGAGCGTCAACATGCCTCTGCTCAACCAAACTCTGAACCACAAAATGTTACTCCTCCACAACCAGAACAACAACAACAACCAGAACCAGAACAACAACAACCACTCTCAGAAGAACCTCTGATCCATGAGCAATCAGAGATTCCACCTCCCTCTCCCCAACCAGAAATTAATCCACCGTCACCACTTCAATCTGACCCTCACTCACCTCAACCATCACCGCTGGCAATTCAGTTGCCATGTGGAACCACTGTTATCATGCCCCAGTTACCATCCTCATTAGAATCGACACCACCAAAGACTCCCAAAACACCACCCACTCCAATCGAAATATCTGATTCTGATACCCCTCCTCCAAAACAAACAGCCTCTCAGAAAACCTCTGAAAACCCCAGCAGGACTTTCATTGACTTAACCAGTCTTGACCGTCTTGCTGATCTAAAACACAAAATTGCCATCCCAAAACCAAAGCAACCAGATGTTGGCTCTGGTATTTTGAATTTTGAAACAGGTGTGCTGCAATGGATTGCTTCTTTGAAGCAAGTCTGTCCTGGGATGATTGACCCAGCTGCTTCTGATTAGCTCTGGTCACAGTTCAGACTATGGGTACGTGCTGAAGCCCTCAAGTTGCAGGATATCAACTATGAGCAGGCACAACAAAATTTCAGCAAGCTTCTGAATGAAGTTGGAAGTATGCTTCTGAAAGAGGACGTTCTCCCTCTGGACAGTGAACCTTGGTCTGAGAAACAACAAGCTGCAACGGTGCAACCATCAGAAGAAGACAAGACCATTCAGGCTGAAGAAAATCAAGCAGAGGATGTTGCTGAAAGTTCTGAGAAGCCTCCTCCTTCTGATGCTTCTCAAGCTGCCTTGGACAGGCAGTCTCTGGAAGAACTAAGGCTGAATAACATACGTCTGCAGCAGCGGATGGATGAAAACGATCAGAAGATGAAAGCAAGAATGGATGTGCAGGACAGCAAGATTGACACTGTTGTCAGCATGGTGCATAAACAGAATGAGACTTCTGAAAAGATTCAAGCCATGCTGGAGAGCCTGTTCACACGCTTGCCTCCTCAACCTTAAATCTTCTTTCATGCATGACCTTTTTCATGTTTTCCTGATTTTCTGATGTACTGTTTTGATTATGTTTTGTAATATTTTCTTGCTCTGATTCTGAACTATCTTAATATAATTAGTTTTTCTGATCTTAATTGTTTTAGCACATCACCAACACTTTTTGATTGCTGACAAAAAGGGGGAGAACAAGAATGATATTTAAATCAATAACGGGCTAACTAGACAGAAATTCTCAAACATTCTAACTCTACTACTTGAAATGTTTTTTTTTCTGTTTTGTTTAAAGTCTACAGGCACAAGGAAGCTCCTGGACATTCTGAAGACTAGAAGCTCTGATCAATATGAAGTTGCTCTGATCAATATGAAGTTCTGATCCAAAGCAAAGCTCTGACAAGAAAAGCTCTGAAGCTCTGCTCTGACATAAAGCTTCTGATAAGTCAAAGACTCTGATAATCTGATGTTCAAAGAAAGAAAAAGATCTGATCCTGAAGAACACGTATAATCAAAGGGAAGTAATCAACTCAGGGGGAGTATCTCTTAACTCTGACTTCTCTGTACTTCTTACTCTGATACATTTTCCAGATACCTTTTCACGTTATTTTTCATTTAAAATATCTAGTTTTTGTCATCATCAAAAAGGGGGAGATTGTTAGAATAATGTTTGAATCTACTACCCTATATTTGAGTTTTGATGATAACAAAGTGAAAAGATATAGTATTTATAAGTTTCATGAATGAACTATCTGCTGCCTAAAATTATTATGTTCTGACTTGCAGATACTCTGATTGATATAAGCAGATCACGTCTATTCAGCATCAGAACTTGATTTCAGACACCAGCATCAGAAGTTGCTACATCAGAACGTCAAAATCAGATGATCAACTCACGTACATGCTGAAGCTTGATGAACAGAACTGCGCTCAAATACTCTGATACAGAAACACAATAGTTCATCAGCAGCGAAGCAGAATCAGAATGAGCCAAGCCAGAACTTGCATTAAGTAAGCAACGGTACTGTGCATTGAAAGCTAATTAATTCCAACGGCCTCATTCCAGACAAGATCTGCTAAAAAAGGAAAGCTTGTTATTAGCATTGAATCAAGAATATTGCATCCAACGTTCATCATTTCAAGTGCTATATAAACAAGGCTTTGAAGATTGAAATGGTTAATGCTCTCCAAATCTCTACACGCACAAAAGCTGAACCATAATCTTCGTTCTACCAGTCTTGCTAAACCATACACTCTGATATTCCATTACTGTTTAGCAATCTAGTTTCTAAGCTTCAATTTGTGTATACATCACAGTTGTGATACAGTTTTGTAGAAAACATCCACACACATAGTTTTATCTCTTTGTAAGAAAGTGTTACCTTGACAAACCGGGTTGTGGTTTGAATTAAGAAGGCTTTAGCAGTTGTTAAAGCAGTCTGTAATATTCAGTTGAATATAGTGGATTAAGACCTCGTTGGAGAGAGGCGAAATCACCTTGACGGGTGGACTGGAGTAGTTTGAGATCAAACGAACCAGGATAAAAATATCGTGTTCATTGTTTTAGACTTCAGTTTTACAATTCAACCCCCCCTTCTTGTGTTTTTCACCACTTCACTATTATGTCTTCTTGAACCATAGACAACACTAGATTCCTTCTTGAACGACTTCTTTTCAGTGCTCGAGGAGGCACCTTTCTGTATCTTCCCAGACTTGAAACCAACTTCTATTCTCTCACCAGTCAAGATAAGGTCTGTAAACCCAGCAGAAGAATTTCCGATCAGATGGTTGAAGAACAGACCAGACAGGGTACCCAAGAACATATCCACAAGTTCACGATCAGTTAAGGGTGGCTGCACCCTTCCAGCAAGGTCTCTCCATTTTTGAGCATATTCTTTAAATCCTTCACCCGTCCCTAGTGACATACCCTGGAGTTGGGTACGCGTAGGAGCGAGGTCGGAATTATACTGGTACTGCTTATAGAACGCAGTAGCCAAATCTTCCAGTTACGAATACTGACTCCATTCAGCTGATAGAACCATTCGAGTTGAGTCCCTGAAGACTATCCTGGAAGAAATGGATCAACAAATTCTTGTCAGCTGTATAAGGTTGGATCTTCCTTACATACGATCGGAGGTGCAGCTTAGGACAGGAAGCTCCGTCGTACTTGGCAAAAGTAGGTGCCTTGAACTTATGGGGAATCACCACCCCAGAGGATAAGCCTAGGTCTCCAAAGTCCAACCCAGGCACATTCTGTATCTCCATAGCGCTTAAGCGGTCCTCCAGCTGTTTATACCTATCCTCGGCAGGAGGATACTGCTCATCATTATAATTTGCCTCGTCGTCGGAGACCACGGGACTAGGAACCCTTCTCTCTTGTGGTCTGTCTTTTCCTACAGATGAGGTAGTCAGCTCAACCTCATTCTGTAATCCATTCCCAGATCTGCGTCTAGTTTTGAACAAGACAGTCCTCTTCTTCTTCTTCTTCAGAATCAGAGTCTGCAACTCCTGTTGACCCTGGGCTAGGCTCATAACCAACTCTTGGAACTGGGCACTCTGGGCCTGGAGGGCCTTGATAGCTTGTTCAGTGGAAGGTTCAATAGACATGATGATTGCTGAAATAAACAGCGAAGAAGATAAGTGACCTGTAAAAGGTGTACCTGTTATGCATATGATGAAATGAAATGCGTATGATTTATGTATGCAATGTTTTCAAGGATCTCGCGGGGTAAACAGAGAAACTTGTTAGAATTTGAATCTGGTAGCTTGATTGAAGGAACTTCATGTTGTTGAGAGTCCTTCTTCAAGAGTCAAAGCTCACCATATCGAGTGGGTCATAGCCCCTGACTCAAGTCACCATGTTTTGATCTCCAAACAACCTTGGCTAGAGGAAAATAAATCCCCTTTGCCCCTTGCTAGACATTTGGTTCATCATGACCTGTATCACAAACCCTTGAGATCCTTGAAATGGGTTAGTCCTTATGCAGGATGTATGCAATGTTATGGTGTTATGATGTTATGATAAAGGCACACCACAAGTATTCACAAAAGGCAAACATGGTAAGGCACACATGTCACACAAAAGATCCCTTAGATTTCAGGCTGGCATGAAGTTTAGGTATTACCCTCTTGAAGTTAGTTGGCTCAAAACATGTCCTATAAATAGTAAACCGGGTTCTAAGGAGCTCAATATCATTGGATTATTTTCTATGTTCATTGTTTTGATTTAGCCACTTAACTGGCGACCAAAATATTCCAAGAAAACAACCCTCAATGAGTGTAGTATCGAGTATCTACCAACTTCAGACTGCACCAAAGTCGGTCATCTCACTACCCCTAAAGAGGCCAGGATGGTCAAGTAAGGTTCTAAGGTCAGTTGATGCTTCGCGACACCATGCGGCGGCCCTGTACTCTCCTTGACTTGACTCAAGGGTTACCGGTACTCACCAAAGTGCCACAGCAACGTAGCAACTGCTTCAACCATGTCGGTATACCCCGCACAGTTCCCTCACAGTTTGTTGCTACCTCTAAAGGGTATCCCCAGATCCGGGTTAGGATCTATAAAACTTCGATACAAGCCCACAATATAAATCATACAAAGCATGCAATTGAAAACAAGAGTGGTCTAATCCTAAGGTACACCTCACTTATATAAAGTCCCCAGCAGAGTCGCCAGTTCTGTGATCGGTGGAAATAGAACTGACTGTTTTGAAATGCTGGTTCGCGAAATGTTGCGGTAAGCAAGAGTCGCCACCGTCTTTTATTTTCTCCAACAAGGAAATGACAAAAGCACAACAAAATTCCTTTTCGAGATGTTTCTCGGTTCGGGAGGTAGATTATAGAAAGGGAAGGTGTTAGCACCCTTTCTATTCGTGGTTATCCACGGGCTCTTAGGTACTTGCTCACTATGTTTTCAAAATGTTTTGCTTTTCTTGTGTTTGTGGGTTTTGAAAAAGTTCGTTTGAAAACTTCATTTTTAACTCTTGTATCAGTCCTCAAGAGTGTATGAAGTATTGAAAACTTTTGTTTGAAAAAGTGTAAGTGCGAAAAGTTGTTTTTGTTTTGAAAAAGCAAGTATCTAAGAACCTCTACCTACTCAAAAGAAATTAAGCTGTGTAAATGTCCTTTAGACAGTACTATCCCACTATTGAGAAGTAGGTAGCACCGTCGTTGGATTTTTTCAGGTCAATTCGATTATAGGGACATGTGGTCACCAAAGCAATAGTAGAACGCCTTAGCGGTAACCCTAATGTCCTAGATCCTTTTTATCCGAGGCAACCGTTTCGAGGCAACTTGGATCTTTAGACAGGAGGGCGACCTCTAAAACACCCTATACTCAATGACCACGTCGAGGCAACCAAGTGAGGCGTACCCTAGGAGTGGCATGTGCGAGTGTGTCAGGATTCAGTTAAGTTATCTTTGCACATGTTATGGTGAGCTACGATTGATTTTAATTTTCAGATAAGTCTTGTCATGCATAGCCTAGTTAACATACATCTAACAGTTTAAGTTTTTGCGGAAAGTAAATTGCGGAAAGTAAAGTTACGCTATTACAAGGCGTCAGGTATTTACATCGCCAAAAACAAACCCTTGAAAAGTAAATAGAGGGAAATAAAAGAAAGCGATAAAAAGGTCCTAATTAAACGCTATTACATCCTCGAAGCAATTACATAAATATGATAAAAAATAATATGCGCGAAAAGAATTGAATCGGAGAAGTTTTTAGGGTTTTGACCCTTTTTGAGAAAGAATGAGTTTTTGTCACTTTTAATTAAATTAATCCTAAAACTAATTAATAAAAATAAATATTTATGATTTTTTAATGTCTCAAGAAAATAAAAAAATAGTCAAAAGTTAGTAAAAACCCTAATTCTAATTTATTTTATTTATTGCAAAAAAATATTGAAATTAACCTAACTAAAAAGACTAAATTAATTTGTTAGTATTTATTTACAAAAATAATAAATTAAAGGTGAAATTAATAAATAATAATAAAAAATATTATATTTCAGTTTTCTGAATTTATTATGAAAAAGTTAATTTGGGTTAATTAAATAATAATAATAACAATTAATAGTAAAAACAATTAAATATGAAATATAAAAGAAGAGAAAAAAAAAAGAAATAAAACCCAGGGGGTGTTGGGCCCAGGAGGAGGTACGTTTGGAAATTGTGGCCCATTAAGCTGCAAGCCTGTTTGACCATTGAGATTGTCTACGCGTGTGTTGACCAAGGAGTATGCTAGTCTTTCAACCTGGGCCATGGGATCTGAGTTGGAGGCCACCTGGCACACTGATAGCTGGAGGTGTATGATGGACTTCCTCTTGAACCCTGCATATGATTACATGAAGAAAAATAGAAACAAATATTTTGGGGGACCTGGGATTTGAACCCAGGTCCCAATGCTCACATGCCCATGCCTTAACCACTCCACCATCACGCTTCATTCATTATTAGAATAACAAGCAATCATTATATTAAATAATTAACCCATATGTTGTAAAAACAAAAACACGCGCGTATTTTTCAAATGGTACAATGATATGCCAACACCTCACCATCTTCCTCGTTGGTACTTGTAAAAACACCTTAGATAGCGGGGGGTTTTAACCCCCACAAACTACAGTAAGGAAAAATAGCGAATAGAGATGTGATTTACATAAATGTTTCGCGTGGGTTGAATCATGTTCGTCTGGGTTCAACGATTCTATCCATGTGCCTTACAAGCCTTAATTTTTCCTGGTTTAGGAATCCCCAATTTCAAAGCTCATGAACCCTAAAATTCAACCATGGCATCTTTGGATTCAGGCCATTATAATTCAATTAACCTATGCCAATAGCTTCATATGGATTCAAGCAATGCAAAACAAACAAGAAATCATGTTAAATGCGCATGAAATAGATAATACGATTCTGAATAAAAATGTCAAACTGTGGTTCTGTGCGTGATGATTCCTTGAGTTTTAACACGTGAATTCAATTGCAAATTATCCCTGGGACCTCCTGCAATGTGTTAGAATCAATAAAAACCTTTGAATCGTTCTAGAATGCCAAAGTCAGTTTCAACTTTTCTTGAATTTTTTCAATATGCAAGGGTCTGTTTCTGCAGCTTTTCTCACGTGTCTTGCATCAGGGTTTACTTGAATATATATAGAGGAATGAAATTAGGTCACAATCTTGAGCAAAAATCCATGGAATTGATGATTGAATATTTGATTGAAAATCAAATCTTTTTGCATTTTCATGATTGAATAAAGTTGCCAATTTTGGAGATTTTTGCATATTTGATTTGTACACGAAATTGCCAGCATATCTTGACCATATTTGCTTCACAAAAAGATTGAAAAACCAAATCTCGTATTTTCCTACAATTTAAATTAATTAAATGAATTAATATCAATTAAAAATCCAATTAATTAATAAAAATAAGAAAATAAATTCAACTAAGCTTGATAGGTCGTGCATAGGCCATGGATAAAGTTCCAAGAAGAGATTTGAGGCCCATTAGCAAAAATAAGGTGTTTTGAGCAAAGTTGACTTTTGCAAATTCACAAAAATTTCCCAACTTCTCCAATGCATATCATGCTCAATTTTGATCATATGAACATGTTCTTGGACATTTTGGAAAGGTCTTGAATTCCTCTAACCAATGCCTTTGGTCCCATGTGATTTGGATTTACCAATCTCAAGTTATGGCCTTTGACTTAAAGTGCATTTTTGTTGACTTTTGAATTTGACCTATAATGTAGAAATTGATAACTTTTTATGAGAGAATTTCTTGGACTTGGAGTGTGAAGATGGATTGTATGATATGTCATCCTCTTCAAAATGAGCATTGGATGGAATTTTTATGATGAAACATGAAAAAGTTATGCCCTGGTCAAGATACAGTTGACTTTTCTACTGTCCAAAAATAGTAACTTCTTGCATCTTGATGATTTTTGAGCTATCCTTGTGGAATCATGATCAAGACTTGATCAAATTATGATTGTGACCTCAAAATAAGATGTTGACCAAAAAGTTTGACTTTTGACTGTAAAATGACCATTTTGCCCTTGCAGTTGACTGTGGAGCAAATGAAGCTTTTGACTGTGCAAATTGGCACTGTGAGTCTTGAAACTTGGCATGTAGATGCTTGAGAATGTATATAGGCCTATGATACTTGTTTGAACCATTGAAAACCTCAAATTCCTTGAAAGAACCAAAACCCTAATTTCAGCTGGCTTAGGGGGTATTTGGACTGTGCAATCCTTGAGCAATCTTGAATTATCCTTGTCAAATATTGAAGAATATGGGAGGGAAAATTTTGGGGTACAACAGTATCCATACTGTATCAGGAAAATTGTTGATGATAGCCTTTTAATCCTATCCTAAAAAGGGTAAAATGTTAGCTAAAACACAAAGTTATGTTGTATGATATGTATGATGCAATGAACTGTGTTTCATCAATGTTTATGATATATGGATGTAATGGTTATGCATGTAAGCTGAGTAGCTATCTTGCTGGGGAAAACAAATCCTTGATAATTGGAGATAATGAAATCCTTGACTGCTGCCGGGGAAAGTGAATCTTTGACCAATGCTGGGGATTCAAAAATCTTTGATTGCTGAAGATGAGAAATCCTTGCTAACTGCTTAGGGATTAAAGAATCTCTGATTGTTTGAGAAATGAGAAATCCTAGGACCAATGTTGGGGATTGAAAATCCTTAGTGACTTGTGGGGATTTACAAGGGTTCTGACAACTTCTGCGGGAAATGAGAATCCTTCATGACTTTCCTGGGACATAAGGAAAACCTCTATTGGGGAGTTAAAACTTGGGAGGCTTCTGCTTGGAGAAATGAGACCGAGAATCTTCGATATGCTGGGAGATAACTCTGTGGGGAGAATGTTTACTCGACCGGTGAAATCAGGAGCTTTGGGTTGTATACCGAACTACTGGGGAAATTGGGGGAAGTTGAACAGTTCCCACCGGGGGTTGATAGTTGGAAACTTGACTTCGCTGGGGAAGAAGGTTTAGAATATACTGGCTCCGCTGGGGATCTTAAAGCTTAACTCCGTTGGGGAATAATACTCCAAATTTTTAGCTTTGTTGAGGATCTGAATGATGTATCGTAGGGGATTTCTTCTGAAATGGCACAAAGATATCTTCCTACACTTTCAACCTATCAGTAATTTTCCTTTCTCACTTTCGTTTTATTTGTAAGCAGTGATTATATTCAAATGCATATGCCTATTTAACAAAACATTGGACGTTTTCAAATAAAACATAAGTGTAAAAAGGCAAAGAAAAAGTAAATAAATTTCTGCACTTTGAAGTATCTTTGTATTAACTTTTGTAAGTATCTTTGTACAAAGGAGACTGACATCCTAGTAAGAGAATGTTGTCGTAAAAATTGAGAAAAATTTTATACAAAAAGAAGGTGGCTATGTGTAATAATTCCATGGGATTCCCATTCTGCTATAGCCTTCACAACTCTGAATATCTCGTCCATTCGCTGCTTCGTCCGCCGATGACTGGATTAATCAGAAGCTCGGAGCTTGTTGGTGAAGAGATTGTCCTTTAAAGTGATCCGACGAGACATAGTCATACTCTTTAATTATTCCCTAACTTTTGCCTGGACCGCCCTTTTGGATTTTCGATCCACCGGGAAACCCCTTTTTGCCCAAGTCGCCCTTTCGGGTTTTCGACTTGCCGGGTGTACAGATTTTTTTATTTATCCCTAATTTTTGCCTGAACCTCCCTTTCGGGTTTTTGATTCAACGGGATGCCCATTTTTGCCCAAGTTGCCCTTTCGGGTTTTCAACTTGTCGGGTCGTTTATGCGTAGTATCTTTTGACTATGTCTGTGTTCGTAGGGTGCGGCAAGTCATCGCTGTCCATGGTGGTCAGAATCATTGCCCCACCAGAAAAGATGCTCTTAATCAAAAATGGTCCTTCGTAAGTAGGAGTCCGCTTGCCCTTGGGATCACTTTGCGGCAAGATGATCCGCTTGATTACAAGATCTCCGACTTGATATACCTGACGTCTGACCTTTTTGTTGAAAGCCTTGATCATCCGTTTCTGATACGTCTGACCATAACAAACAGCCGTAAGTCGTTTCTCGTCGATCAAGTTAAGTTGATCAAGCCGGGTCTGAATCCAATCGTCTTCACTCAAACCGACATCCTTCATAATCCTCAAGGAAGGAATCTGAACTTCCATGGGTAGAACAACTTCCATGCCATACACCAAAGAAATTGGGGTTGCCCCTATTGAAGTACGTGCCGTGGTACGATATCCATACAGAGCAAACGGTAACATCTCATGCCAGTCCTTGTAGGTGACTGTCATCTTTTAAATGATCTTCTTGATATTTTTGTTCGCGGCTTCAACAACACCGTTCATCTTCGGCCGATAGGGAGATGAATTGTGATGATAAATCTTGAACTGTTTGCATAGAGCGGTGATCATGGTGTTGTTCAAATTTGTACCGTTGTCTGTGATGATCCTGTCGGGGATACCATACCGGCATATGAGGTTCTTCTTGATGAAGCGGGCAACCACATTCTTTGTAACTGAGGCATAGGAAGCTGCCTCGACCCACTTGGTAAAATAGTCAATGGCCACCAGGATGAAGCGATGTCCATTGGATGCCGTAGGCTTGATCTCTCCAATCATGTCAATGCCCCACATTGCGAATGGCCAAGGAGCTGTCAGAACGTTGAGAGGAACAGGAGGAATATGTACCTTGTCGGCATAGACTTGGCATTTGTGGCAGGTACGGGAATGTTGATGACAATCAGCTTCCATGGTAGACCAGCAATAGCCTGCCCTTAGAATCTTCTTAGCCATCGTATGTCCGCTCAAGTGGGTGCCAAATGTGACACTATGTATTTTGGTCATGATCAACTCTGCTTCAACCTTGTCCACACAACGAAGTAAAACACAATCATGGCTGCGCTTATAAAGGATGCCATTGCTTAGGAAGAACTTGGCAGCAAATCTCCTTAAGAACTTTTTATCATTGACTGTAGCTCCTTCAGGATATTCTCTAGTCTGGAGATACCTTTTGATTTCATGAAACCAAGGTGGTTCCACTACTTCTTCGGTATTAATCTCATGACAGTGCGCAGGTTCGTCCATTCGCTTGATGGTGATTTGGGGAGCCTCGTTATCCCAGTTGAGTTTAAACATGGAAGACATTGTAGCCAGAGCATTGGCCAACTGATTTTCTTCTCGCGGGAAGTGTTCGAAAGTAATCTGCTCGAAATGAGGCAACAACGTCAAGACATGTCCTTTGTATGGGATAATATTAGGATGTTTAGTGTCCCACTCTCCTTTGACTTAACTGATAACCAAAGCCAAGTCCCCAAATACGACCAAAGATTTGATTTCGAAGTATATAGCAGCCTTGAGACCAAAGATGCAAGCTTCATATTCAGCCATGTTGTTGGTATAGCTGAAGCAAAGTCGGGCAGTGAAGGGTGTATGGAAGCCTTCTGGAGAAATGAGTACCGCACCGATACCGTTGCCAAGTGCATTTGAAGCACCATCAAAGTATAGGGTCCATCGGGATCCTTGTTCAGGTATGTCATACCGTCCGTTACCATCAATGTTGTCCAATGTCATGATGTCCTCGTCAGGGAAGTCGAATCTCATAGATTGGTAATCTTCGACGGCTTGATGAGCTAGATGGTCAGCTAGTACACTCCCCTTTATAGCTTTTTGGGTAGTATACTGGATATCATACTCAGTCAGAATCATCTTCCATCTAGCGATTCTTCCAGATAAAGCAGGCTTCTCGAAGGTATACTTGATCGGATCCATCTTGGAAATCAGCAAAGTGGTATGAGTCAGCATTGTTAGAACAAAGTTTGAATCTACTACCCTAAGTTAAAGTTTTGATGATAACAAAATGCAAGATTAAATAAATTTTATAATTCATATGAGACATATATGCTACCTAAAAATTATATTGTGCATTTACAGAAACTCTGATGGATATCAGCACAAGAATGTCAACATCAGCATCAGAAGATGAAATATCATAGGCCAGCATCAGAAGATCAAAGCATGTGCTTACGCTGAAGCTTGATGAACAGATCTGCGCGTAACATACTCTAAACTCTGATCAAGACCAAAACAATATCATCAGCACCTAGAAGCGTCAGAATAAGCCAAAGCCAATAACACGCTGAATTGACAACGGTACTGTGCATTCAAGACACTTTATTACCAACGGCTTTATTCCAAGACAAAGATCTTCTCAATATGGAAAGAACGTAATGGACATTGAAATGGAATAATTGACTACAACGTATCTCTTCCAAGGCTTTATAAACAAGTCAGTGAGAAATGAATTGGCTAATGCTCTACAACTCTTTACACGCCTAAAGCAAATCATCTTCATCCTCACTCATACAGCTTGCTATATCTCTCAAATTGCTTACTCTATAGTTATAGCATCCTAGTTACACATAAGCTTAATTTGTGTATTATCACAGTTGTGATATAAAGTTTTTGTTGAAAACATTCAACACATAGTATTCATTTATCTGTAAGAAAGAATTTCCTTGAGAAACCGGTCTGTGGTTTAGACTCAAGAAGGCTTTAGCAGTTGTTAAAGCAGTTGTAATATTCAGTTGAATATAGTGGATTAAGACCTCGTTGGAGAGAGGCGAAATCACCTTGACTGGTGGACTGGAGTAGTTTGAGATCAAACGAACCAGGATAAAAATAACGCGTTGTCTGCATTTGATTTCAAGTTTTACAATTCAACCCCCCTTCTTGTGTTTTTCACTTCTTCAATTGGCATCAGAGCGCCTGGTTCTGAGCTAAAACACTTAACCGTGTCAGTACAAGATCCAGCGTCAGAAAAACACAATGGCAGGAACATATCAACACACCAGCAATGACAACAATGAAGATAGAGACAGATTCAGCGGCAAACCTCCAGTCTTTGATGGAGAGAATTTTGATTACTGGAAAGACAGAATTGAAAGCTTCTTTCTGGCACATGATGCTGATCTGTGGGACATGGTGACAGATGGATACACGCACCCAGTGAATGCAAGTGGTCAGAAGATTGACAGGAAGACAATGTTTGATCAACAAAAGCGTGACTTCAAAAATCACCACAAGGCCAGAACTATTCTTCTCAGCACCATCTCTTACGCTGAATATGAAAAGATATCTAACAGAGACACTGCAAAGAGTATGTCTGACTCTCTCAGAATGACGCATGAAGGCAACATTCAGGTCAAAGAAACTAAAGCTCTTGCGCTCATTCAGAAGTATGAGGCATTCAAAATGGAAGAAAGTGAATCAATTGAAACGATGTTCTCAAGATTTCAAACTCTGGTGGCTGGTCTCAAAGTTCTGGACAAAGGGTATTCTACTGCTGATCATGTCAAGAAGATCATCAGAAGCTTGCCAAAACAGTGGAGGCCAATGGTTACAGCGCTGAAGCTAGCTAAAGATCTCAACAAAATCTCTCTGGAGGAACTTATCAGCTCCCTCAGAAGTCACGAGATAGAGCTAGAAGCTGATGAACCTCAGAAGCAAGGTAAGCCTTTAGCTTTAAAATCTAACAGAAAATCTGACTCCAAAGTTTTGCAGGCTGTTGAAGAAACCTCTGATGGGTCCTCATCAGAAGAAGACGAACTTTCCCTCCTCTCCAGAAGAGTGAACCAACTATGGAAGCAGAGGCAAAGAAAGTTCAGGAATACCAGAAGATCCGATCAGAATGAGTCCACCTCCAGATACAGAAGGTCAAACTCCTCCTCTGGATACAGAAGATCTGAAGACTCTTCAGGAAGCAGAAAGCCAAACACCAAGGACATCATCTGCTATGAATGCAACGAGCAAGGACACTACAAGAGTGACTGTCCAAAGCTTCAGAGGGAAAAGCCCAAAAAGAAGTTTGGAAGGGAAAAGAAGAAAAGTCTCATGGCTACATGGGATGACTCTGACTCGTCTGAAGCTGACTCAGAATCAGATGATGAGAGAGCAAACATAGCTCTCATGGCTAACATATCAGAAGACAGTGAAGCTTCTGAATCAGACACCGAAGAGGTATTCCCTGACTTTGCAATTAATTTTACTAAGGCTGAACTTGCTGAAAGCCTTAACGAAATTCTGGAAAGATATCAGCAGATCAGAGTTAAATTCAGAAACCTGAAAAGGAATCTTGATTCTGACTCTGATAAAACTGAGAGTCTCAAATTGGAAAATTCTGAGTTGAAAAATAAAATTTCAAAATTAGAAAATCTTTTACAAAACTCTCAGAAGGAAACAATTTCTGAAACTCCCAGCAGCGCTGATGAGATCATCAAGGAGTATGATCACAACTTTCAGAAGTTCCTTGCTAAAAGCATAAATAGAAGCAAAATGGCTTCAATGATCTATGGAGTTAGCAGAAACGGAAGAAAGGGAATAGGATACCAAGGTAAGGTACCTACACCAAAGAATGCCATGGATCTAATTATTAAACGCACTCCTCTGAATTCACACTTTGTGTATGGTCACACACATGACATTAAATATACTAGTAGTAATTATTCTGTGAAACCAAAATTCAACCAGAGTTTTGGTAACGCTAACAAATCAGGACTTAAGAAAATATGGGTACCTAAGGATAAAGTAATACATGTTGCAGATATCTTTAGCAGCAAATCAGAAACACCAGTCATGGTACCTGGACTCTGGCTGCTCACGACACATGACGGGAAGAAGGCATATGTTCTAAAGCCTGGAACTTAAGCCTGGAGGCCAGGTAGGCTTTGGAGGCAATCAGAGGGGAAATATCATTGGCTCTGGAACAGTAGGTAATGGAAATCTTCCCTCTATAAATAATGTTCTATTAGTAGATGGATTAATGCATAATCTGTTATCCATAAGTCAATTAAGTGATAACGGTTATGATATAATCTTTAATCAAAAATCATGTAAAGCTGTTAGTCAGAAAGATGGGACTATCCTATTTAATGGAAAGAGGAAAAACAACATTTATAAAATCAAACTTTCTGAACTGAAAAGTCAGAATGTAAAGTGTCTTCTGTCTTTTAACAACGAGCAATGGATCTGGCACAGAAGATTGGGGCATGTTAGTATGAGAAGAATATCTCAGATTAACAAACTCAATCTGGTCAGAGGACTTCCTAATCTGAAGTTCAATTCAGATGCTCTATGTGAAGCATGTCAGAAAGGCAAGTTTGCAAAACCTGCTTTCAAATCTAAAAACGTTGTTTCCACCTCTAAGCCATTAGAACTTCTGCACATTGACTTATTTGGACCAGTTAAAACTGCTTCAGTCAGTGGCAAGAAGTACGGGTTAGTAATCGTAGATGACTATAGCAGATGGACATGGGTAAAGTTCTTAAGACACAAGGACGAGTCACACTCTGTGTTTGTCACCTTCTGTAACCAAGTTCAGAATGAAAAGGATCTAAGAATCGTTAAAGTCAGAAGTGATCATGGTGGAGAATTTGAAAACAAAGATTTTGAGTCATTCTTTAATGACAGAGGCATTCTGCATGATTTCTCTTGTCCTAGAACTCCCCAGCAAAATGGAGTTGTAGAATGAAAGAACAGAACATTGCAAGAAATGGCCAGAACCATGATCAATGAGACAAACGTTGCTAAGATCTTCTGGGCAGAGGAAATAAACACAGTGTGCTACATTCAGAATAGAATCTCCATAAGACCTATTCTGGAAAAGACTCCATATGAATTGTGGAAGAACAGAAAGCCCAACATTTCATATTTTCATCCATTTGGATGTACTTGTTTTATGTTAAATACAAAAAATTATTTGAACAAGTTTGACTCTAAAGCACAGAGGTGTATTATGTTAGGATACTCTGAACGCTCAAGAGGGTACAGAGTATACAATACAGAAACACATATTGTGGAAGAATCAATTAGTGTTTGTTTTAATGATAAGCTTGACTCTGAAAAGTCAAAGCAGAATGAAGTCATTGCAGGTATGGAAGTTGAATTCACAGGTTCTGAAGACAAGTCATCAGAATCTCTCAACAAAGACACTCCTTCAACATCAGAAAGAGGCACTGCGAGCAATCCAACAACATCTGTTGATCAATCTCAGAAAAGACTACCCAGAAGCAGCATGGATCACCCAGAAGAAACAATCTTAGGAAGAAAGGAAGATCCAATCAGAACAAGAGCCAGCTTCAGAAACTCTGAAGAATCCCTCATGGGATTTGTTTCTCTGATTGAACCTTCTTCAATTGATGAAGCAGTTCTGGACAATGACTGGATTCTAGCAATGCAGGAAGAGCTGAATCAATTCACCAGAAATGACGTGTGGGATCTAGTTCCCAGACCAAAAGGATTCAACGTCATTGGAACAAAATGGGTGTTCAGAAACAAACTGAACGAACAAGGTGAAGTCATCAGAAACAAAGCACGGCTGGTAGCACAAGGTTATAGTCATCAAGAGGGGATAGACTATACAGAAACCTTTGCTCCAGTCGCCAGGTTAGAATCTATCAGACTTTTAATTTCTTTTGTTGTTAATAAAGGCATCACTCTATATCAGATGGATGTCAAGAGTGCATTCTTAAATGGCTATATAGAAGAAGAGGTTATGTGCACCAACCCCCTGGTTTTGAAATTACAAAAAATCCAGAGTATGTTTTCAAACTAAAGAAGTCACTGTATGGTCTGAAACAAGCTCCCATAGCTTGGTATGAAAGACTAAGTAACTTTCTGTTAGAAAAGGAATTCACCAGAGGGAAAGTGGACACAACCTTATTCTGTAAGACAGTTAAGAATGACATCTTAGTGTGTCAGATTTATGTTGACGATATTATATTTGGATCTAGTAATCCTTCTCTTGGAAGAAAATTTGCTAAGTGTATGCAAGCAGAATTTGAGATGAGCCTCATGGGGGAACTGAAATTCTTTCTGGGAATTCAGATCAATCAAACTCCAGAGGGAACCTACATTCATCAGAGCAAATATGTCAGAGAACTTCTGAAGAAATTTGATCTCTCAGAATGTAAGTCATCAAAGATTCCAATGCATCCCACGTGCATTCTGGAAAGAGAAGAGGTAAGCAAAAAGGTAGAACAGAAGGTCTACAGAGGTATGATTGGCTCTCTTCTTTATCTGACAGCTTCAAGGCCTGATATTTTATTCAGTGTATGTATTTGTGCAAGATTCCAATCAAATCCTAGAGAATCTCACTTAACAGTTGTTAAGCGAATTTTCAAGTATCTGAAAGGTACTACTAATCTGGGTTTATTTTATAGAAAATATAGTGATTACAGCTTAGTAGGTTACTGTGATGCTGACTTTGCTGGAGACAGAGTAGAGCGTAAAAGTACTTATGGAAGCTGCCAGTTTCTGTGAGAAAATCTGATCTCTTGGTCCAGCAAAAGGCAATCCACAATTGCGCTATCAACAGCAGAAGCTGAATACATAGCAGCAGCAGGATGCAGCACACAAATGCTCTGGATGAAAAGTCAGCTTGAAGACTTCCAGATATTTGAGAGTAACATTCCTATACTCTGACAACACTTCTGCCATTTGCTTAAGTAAAAATCCAATTTTGCATTCTAGGGCTAAGCATATAGAAATAAAACATCATTTCATTAGGGACTATATTCAGAAAGGCATTATAAACTTAAAATTTATTGATACATACCATCAATGGGCTGATATTTTCACAAAACCACTTTCTGAAGATAGGTTCAACTTCATTCTGAAACATATCAGCATGAAGCTCTGCCCAGAGTGAAAATGTTTTAATTTTATATATTAACCTTCAGAATTTGTTTTACTTTACTGTGAACTTCTGATCAATCTTCTTTCAGAAACTTAGACATGCAGATTGTATCAGATTCTATCCATAAAGATCTGAGCTTTTCATTTCAAGGATAGATGTGCTATTCACTAAATCAAACAAGTGTCATCCAGTCATCAGCTAATTCCTGAGGCAGAACACGCGTGCACGCTTCTGAGAAGGCAAAGCGCTGATTGGATGCATTGAGACACATGTCATGGGTAACCGTTCCAAATATCTTTCTAAATCCCCTAAAATCAGCCAACATTAAATGCGTGTAATCATGATTTAATTCTCTCTCTTAAAACGTTTATGTTTTCAAAACACTTTTTGAAACCTATTTAAACGCCTTAAACATCATTCATTCACTTTTTACCATCACTTACAATCTTCAAAATATTTTGTGTTCTTACTGTGTTTTCAAGCTTTTTCTCAAAGAAACCCTTTTCAAGCTTTTTTCTCAAAAACCCTTGTGTGAACATGGCATCCTCTAGCACTCCTTCTGCAGGTTCCCAGCAAGATGCTTCTTCTGAACAGTATCAGATTCCTTTCAGAACGCTCCTCACTCCGGTCAAAAACTTGGAAGTTTTGTCAAAATTGATAGTAGATTTCAACAGTTTGAAGGAAAATGGCTTTGATTTGTCTGAAGAAATTAAGACACAAGGATGGGAAAGGTACTTTGATAGGTTGGTGGGTCCAACATTCCCCATTTTGGTTAAAGAATTCTGGATACATGCGTCTTCCTCAACTCATCAGGTTACTTCGTATATCATGGGAAAGAAGATAATGATTACTGAAGATCACATTGCAAGGCTGATTGGATACAATGGTGGTGGTATCCGCTGTATTGACATGGCAGATAGATGTGCAAACTCTGCCCTAGTTGCAAGAGATATTTTCACACATGGGATTCCCTCCAGCAAAATAAGAGATTTGAAAGATCAGCACAGAATTTGGGCAAAGATTATTCTGGGCTTCTTCAACCACAGGAAGCCTACAAGCTCTCCTGACTATATAAACATAGATCAACAATTTCTGATTTATTTTATTGCAAAGAAGTCCAAGATTAACCTAGCTCATCTTCTGTTCCATCATCTGAAGACAAGCGTCAAGGAAATGAGAGAAGAAGAAAGGACTAAAAGGGATTGGATACCCTTCGGCAGATTGATATCAGATATTCTAACGGAGAATAGGCTGATTGAACACTTGACAGAGGCATAGGAAATAAGCTCTCTAGAACCTTCTGTTGGCAAGCAGCTGAATGCCAAGAATCTGAAGAAGATGAAGCTGATAGAGAACATAAGGAAGGAGCCCAGCGTCACTCCTCATGCTGAAATCACCAGCAGAAGAGTCCCTCTGGACAACTTTCCTATATTCTCTGAGATTGACTCTAAACCAGTCATTGTTCTCAGATACTTGGAAGCTTGTAAAGATGATGGCACAGATCTTGATTTGAACATTAAAGATCTGCACCAGCAAACACCAGATGTTACTCTGAAGAAGACTAAGAAGAGAAAGGCTGTATCAGAAGGATCGTCTCAGCAGACCCCAAAGAAGAGAGGTAATTTGTCTTCTGTTAATGTTTTAAATTCATCTGCTGTTCCAACATTTATTCCAACCCCAGCTTCATTTGAAATCCCAATTCCCACCATTGATGATACTGAACCTGAGTTTGACCCTTCTAAGTCATTAACCCTCAGAAGATCCCGCGCCAAACCTACAACCTCAACAGAACCAGAACTTGAAAAAGTTCTTTCTGAAATAGATCAACACTCTTCCGCTCCCCATACAGAAAATCCAAATCCTCAACCAGAAACTCCCCATTCACCACAACCAGAAACTACACACTCATCAGAACCAGAATTTCCACAACCTCCATCTCCACAACCAGAACTTAATCCACCTTCACCTCAACACGAATCATCTCCACAACCTGAGTTTCAACACTCTGAGGCTCAAACCCCTGAACCTCAATCATCTGAATCCTCTGAACCACAACCCTTAGCCATACAATTTCCTGGTGGTACCACTGTTAATATCCCTCAACTACCATCCTCACCAGAAATTACTCCACCTAATACCCCATCCAGTCCAATAATCATTCCTGATTCTCCTACTCCCTCACCCAAGCAAAATCCAGATGACCACAACAAGACCTTCATTGATCTAACAGTCCTTGAACGCCTTGCTGCCATTAGCAATAAAACTTCCATTCCCAAACCCAAACAACCAGATGTTGGTTCTAGCATCTTGAATTTTGAAACAGATATGCAGAAGTGGATTTCTTCTCTAAAACAGGCTAGTCTGGAAGTGATTGATCCCGCTGTTTCAGACCACCTCTGGACACTCTTCAGAAGATGGGTATGCGCTGAAACCTTCAAGCTGCAGGACCAAAGCTATGGACAGGCTCAACAGAACTTCAACAATCTGCTGAAAGAAATTGAAGGTCCAGTTTTGAGTCAGCTGCTGAAGGATGAAGTTCTTCATCTGGACAGTGAGCCTTGGTCTGAAAAGCGTCCAGCTTCAACAGTTCAACCAGCAGAAGAACAGACGATTCCAGCTGAAGATTTAAGTCAAGAAGAAGTTCTTGCAGAAAGCTCTTAGAAGCATCCTGATTCTGACATCTCTCACGGTGCATTGGACAGGCAGACTCTTGAAGAGCTGAAGCAAAATGATCTTCGACTACAGGAGAGAATGGATGAGAATGATCAACAGATGAAGGAAAGGATGGATGTTCAGGATAGTAAGATTGACTCAGTAGCCAGCATGGTGCATCAGTAGAAGGAAACCACTGATCAGATTAAGAACATGCTAGAAGCTCTGTTCACACGCCTTCCACCCCAACCTTAGATTTTGTTTCTTGATGTTTTCATTGTTTTCTTTACATGTTATCTGTAATATTTTCTGAGCTCTGAACTGAATACAATTGTTTTTCTGCACTGATCATTTTTAACTTCAATTATCTGCACTTTTTGATTGCTGACAAAAAGGGGGAGAAAGAACGATATTGTTCAATAACGGATTACTGAGACAAAAGTCTCAAACATTCTAACACTCTGATATACTTGAATGTTTCTTTGTTCTACATAAGCTTACAGGTACATGAACTCTAATACACTGAAGCTCTGCTCTGGTAAAGGAAAGATCTGATGCTAAAGGACTCATGGAATTAAAGGGAAGTAATAAACTCAGGGGGAGTTTTTCTGATCATAACTCTGATACCTTTTTATTCCCTATCTTCTTATCTTTGATATCTTTCGGTTTATCTCTGATACAATTTATTATTTGGTTATCTCTGATAATTTTTTTTCTTTATATTTCAATTGAAAAAATCCGGTTTTTGTCATCATCAAAAAGGGGGAGATTGTTAGAACAAAGTTTGAATCTACTACCCTAAGTTAAAGTTTTGATGATAACAAAATGCAAGATTAAATAAATTGTATAATTCATATGAGACATATATGCTATCTAAAAATTATATTGTGCATTTACAGAAACTCTGATGGATATCAGCACAAGAATGTCAACATCAGCATCAGAAGATGAAATATCATAGGCCAGCATCAGAAGATCAAAGCATGTGCTTACGTTGAAGCTTGATGAACAGATCTGCGCGTAACATACTCTAAACTCTGATCAAGACCAAAACAATACCTTCAGCACCTAGAAGCGTCAGAATAAGCCAAAGCCAATAACACGCTGAATTGACAACGGTACTGTGCATTCAAGACACTTTATTACCAACGACTTTATTCCAAGACAAAGATCTTCTCAATATGGAAAGAACGTAATGGACATTGAAATGGAATAATTGACTACAACGTATCTCTTCCAAGGCTTTATAAACAATTCAGTGAGAAATGAATTGGCTAATGCTCTACAACTCTTTACACGCCTAAAGCAAATCATCTTCATCCTCACTCATACAACTTGCTATATCTCTCAAATTGCTTACTCTATAGTTATAGCATCCTAGTTACTCATACGCTTAATTTGTGTATTATCACAGTTGTGATATAAAGTTTTTGTAGAAAACATTCAACACATAGTATTCATTTATCTGTAAGAAAGAATTTCCTTGAGAAACCGGTCTGTGGTTTAGACTCAAGAAGGCTTTAGCAGTTGTTAAAGCAGTTGTAATATTCAGTTGAATATAGTGGATTAAGACCTCGTTGGAGAGAGGCGAAATCACCTTGACGGGTGGACTGGAGTAGTTTGAGATCAAACGAACCAGGATAAAAATAACGTGTTGTCTGCATTTGATTTCAAGTTTTATAATTCAACCCCCCTTCTTGTGTTTTTCACTTCTTCAAGCATATACTGCCTTAGCCGGCGAGCAGCCCATACCAAAGCGCAACAAGTTTTCTCGAGCAGTGAGTAGCGAGTCTCACAGTCGGTAAACTTTTTGCTAAGGTAATAAATGGCATGCTCTTTTCAGCCAAACTTGTCATGTTGGCCCAATACGCACCCCATTGAATTATCCAAAACAGTCAGATACATGATTAACGGCCTTCCTTCGACGGGCGACATCAACATAGGTGGTTCTAGTAAATACTCCTTGATCTTATCAAAAGCAACTTGACAATCATTGTTCCATTCAACTACCTGATCTTTCTTCAATAGTTTGAAAATTGGCTCACAGGTAGATGTCAGGTGAGAGATGAACCTTGCGATATAGTTTAAGCGTCCCAAGAATCCTCTAACCTCCTTTTCAGTGCGGGGGGCAGGCATTTCTTGTATAGCCTTTACTTTAGCTGGATCAACCTCAATGCCTTTGTTGCTGACAATAAATCCCAAAAGTTTACCAGACCTAACTCCAAAAGTGCACTTGCTTGGGTTTAGTCTGAGCTTATACTCCTTCAACCTGGCAAACAACTTTTGCAAATGATCAAGGTGTTCTTCTTCTGTCTGTGATTGAGCTATCATGTCGTCTACGTAAACTTCGATCTCATGATGTATCATATCATGAAACAAAGCTACCATGGTGCATTGATAGGTTTCCCCTGCATTCTTCAGTCCGAATGACATTACTTTGTAGCAGAAGGTACCCCATTGCGTGACAAAAGTAGTTTTCTCCATGTCCTCAGGGGCCATTTTGATCTGGTTGTATCCCGAGAATCCGTCCATGAAGGAAAATACCTTGTGTTAAGCTGTGTTGTCAACCAAGATGTCGATGTGTGGCAGTGGAAAATCGTCTTTAGGGCTAGCCCTGTTTAAATCCCGATAGTCCACACACATTCTGACTTTCTCGTCCTTCTTAGGCATGGGCACAATGTTAGCAACCCATTGTGGATAGGAAGTAACATCCAGAAAGCCAACGTTGAATTGCTTCATTACCTCAGCTTTGATCTTCTCAAACATGTCGGGCCTCATTCGGCAGACCTTTTGCTTAATCGGTGGACAGTCTTCTCTTGTAGGGAGACGGTGAACCACGATATCTATGTCTAACCCTGGCATGTCTTCATAAGACCAGGCGAAGATTTCAACATACTCGTTCAACAACTGCACTAAGCGCTCTTTGACACTTGGTTCCAGGTTGGCACCCACTTTTACTTCTTTCCTGTCTTCCTTTGTCCCCAAGTTCATGGTTTCTAGCAACTCTTCATGAGGCAGAATAGCCCTCTCTTCTTGTTGTAGAAGTCTAGCTAACTCTCCCGGCACTTCAGAGTCTTCGTCAACTTCGTACTCAGCATGATTGACCAAATCTTCAGAGTTATCGAAGGCTAAAGCAGAATAGTCACCCATGGAATCCGGAGTGGATGGGTACCTGCATTTGTGTGTGTGGGTGTGTGTAAGGGATAGCCATCCTTAAACAAAATAAAATGCAAGAGGAAAGAAAATGAACACAACAGTTTAGATGAAGACGTCCAATGATTCATTAAAACATGGCATATGATAATTAAGAAAATCAAGCCCTTACAAATAGACCTACATGCCCCGAGCAAGGCATGAGGTGAAAATAGTGTGCGAATTATTTAGTTATTACAGACCATAAATGGGAAATTGTTCAAAGATAAAATTACTGGTTGATAAAGGTGATGGGAATAAAATCCTTTGCTTCCCAGTTTTTTAAACCCCCTTCGACGGTTGGAAAGATCCAATCTTCAAAGTGGCCCTCTTCATCATCTTCTACAACATTGATTCCGTGGTGAGTGATCTTGACGGGTGGTCCTCCAGCCTTGGAGCGACGCATAGCCTTTTGTCCTGCAGCAGTAAACCCTAACCCAAACTTGTCCGTCTTATGGGGAAAATCAGGCAGTTGCCCCCACACTGTGCTCTTCCCCTCTTTAATTACAGCCTCTGCGTCCTTGAGAGATGCCATCCTGGGTACATGCTTGGGAACGATAAGCACATTAACCATTATCTTCGCAACTGCTACCTCAGAAGAAACTTCCTCAAAATGTTGGAAAGGCATTTCAATGAACTCGCCATCCAATTCCACATAGAGGAAGGAATTGAGGTAACTTATCATGTACTCTTCCTCGCTGTGCACCGTTATAATCTTACCCTTAACAGGATATTTCAACATTTGGTGCAAAGAGGAGGTAACTGCCCCGACATAATGGATCCACGGTCGTCCTAACAAACACGAATGTGATGGATGGATGTCCATCACGTAAAAGGTGGAGTTGAAAACTTCTGTGCCAACTTTGATAGGAATGTCAACCTCTCCATGAACCGTTCTTTTGGACCCATCAAAGGCCCTAACAATGATGTTACTAGTTTTGTGGGTCAATCCTTCGCAGTCTAAACGGTCTAAGGCTTTCTTCGGCAGCACATTCAAGGAAGAACCAGTATCAACTAAGACATGGGCGAGGGTGGTTCCCCTGCACTCAACTGAGACATGTAGCGCGCCGTTGTGTTTCCTTCCTTTGGGAGTCAAGTCAGCATCGGAAAAGCCCAAGCCATTATCAGCAGTAAGAATGGCCACACACTCATGAAACTGGTCATCCGAAGTTTCTTGGGGCACGTGTGCCGCCTTCAAAAATTTGATCAGGGCCTTAGCATGGGCCTCAGAGCAGAGTAGAAGAGCCAACATTGAAATTTTAGAAGGGGTCTGCCCTAGCTGTTCCACGACGTCGTAGTCACTCTTTCTGATTATTTTCAAGATTTCATCCATTTCTTTCTGGGTGGTTTCGGGGATAACCACAACATGAGCCTTCGTCCTGACAGGCGCTTCTAGTATCCCCTTACCCTTATTGGTAGTATCAGCATATGGTCTTACTTCAGGAGTATCCAATTCTTCAATCATCGGGCCTTGCGCAGATGGTCTAACAGGTACAGAAGCTTTCGAGGGTCCGAAGACTGCTTAAGGGGGAGAAATCTCCGGATAAAAAATCCGGCCGCTGCGGGTTATCTTTCTTGTTCCCACGATGTTTCCTATATCAGGGTTTTCTTCTTCAGAATTCTCTTGGACTGCCTCAATCTGTTTGATACCATGATAGAAGATTTCTCCCCTATAGTTCCATGGTATCGTTCTGCTAGATTGATACGAGACAGGTCCCGACATGGTGATTTTTAATGGTACAAATTTAGGGTCGGGCGTAATCCTGACAGGCCTTTTGTAAGCCTTGGGAGGATTGTCGGAAATGGTTATGATCACAATATCGTTGGTTGAAGTAGCAAAAGTAGCAGGAGTAACAGGATTGAAGGTATCAACAGTTTTTTTTGGAAGAGTATCTCTTGGGTATCCATCAGGCGTTGGACACCTGATTTCAACATTGGACAGCCAGCTTGTATGTTTAAACAAAAGTAACAGTCCTTCCCACAGCCTGGGAATATCCCGGCTCTCATCAAATTCTCTTTAATCACTAGTAACGGAGTCAAAATATCAGCAACATCAGTAACATGAAGGTCTTCCATAACGGCATGAACATTATGACCGTGCTTGGGCATCAGAGCAGATATCACATTGGGCTTCTCAGGAGCATCAAATTGTACTTCCTTAGCGTCAACCAGGTCCTGGATTTTGTTCTTAAGCGCCCACCAATTATTGGTATCGTGCCCAATACTGTCAGAGTGGTAAGCACACTTGGCATTAGAGTGGTAATATGGAGAGGAGGTATTAGGGTTCTTTGGCGCTTCCTTCAAACTGGTAAGATTCAGCTTCAACAAATGAGGGAGTACTTGAGCTGGCGTCATGTTGATTCGAGTGAACTGCTGTTGTGGCCTTTCTACCCGTTGTTGATTAGGTCTCGACTGATTGCCGCGAGGTTGATCATTTGAAGAGTTTTGAATCATCACAGCCCCTACAGTTGGCCGGCGCTCGGTTCTTCCCTGACTTTTCTGAGAGTAAACAGCAGAGGCTTCCTTCTTAGCTGGGAAGGCTTTCTTAACAGCAGTGGATGCAAAAGTATCTTTCTGAATCTTACCACTTTTAATACCGGCCTCGATCCTTTCGCCAGTCAAAATTAGTTTAGTAAATCCCGCGGAGGAACTCCCGATTAAATGATTGAAGAAAGGGCCAGACAGGGTCCCCAGAAACATGTCAACTAGCTCTCTATCTGACAACGGTGGCTGCACCCTTCCAGCCAGATCACGCCACTTCTAGGCATACTCTTTAAATCCTTCATTGGAAGCCATCCCCATACTTTATAGCTGAGTACGAGTGGGCGCCAAATCAGTATTGTATTGGTACTGACGGTAAAAAGCAGCAGCTAAGTCTTCCCAATTGTGAACCTCTGATCTCTCGAGTTGATAGAACCAGTCTAATTGTGTGCCTGACAAACTATATTGAAAAAGTGTACCCAGAGGTCTTTATCAGATGAGTGGGGTTGGATCTTTCTGACATACGATCTCAGATGCATCTTTGGGAAGGACATGCCGTCATACTTAGCAAATGTTGGTACTTTGAACTTGGGAGGGATAACGATCCCAACGACCAACCCTAGTTCTTGAAAATCTAAACCAGGTACCTCTGCAACTCCATGGCTGCCAATCTATCCTCAAGACTCTTATATTTATCATCCACCGGGTGATATTGTTTTTCGGAGTAGTCTTCGTCTTCTTCCTCTTCCTCCTCTTCAACTTCAGATTCAGACAGTACCGCAGCCCCTTTTCCTTTACCAGCCCCTTCATCAGACATTGAGGGGAACTCAAGAACTTTTCTAGCATTGCTTTCAAACCTTCTTCCAAAAGTGGCTTCTCCGGGCCTCTTCTTCTTTTTCTCTTTATTCTTCTCAAACAGTGCTTTCAGATCCTCTTGACCCTTTGCTAAGGTCATAAGGAGTTACTAGAATTGAGAATTCTGTGCTTGCAGATCCTTAACCGTCTGCTCCAAATCCATCTTGCTGAAATAAACAGCAGAAAGATAAGGAAACCTGGTGTGAAGACCTGTTTATGCATATGATGAATGGTATGTTATTCATGTAATGCATTCAAGGATTCATAAATTCAAATTTGTTGCAAACAAAAAGGAACACACGTCATATTAAGAAGAAATTGTTAGTACATAAGTGCCCCATGGGCAAAATATTACAAAATTCTTAATGTAAAAAGACGTTGCCATCCTCTTTGGTGCAATGTATGTGTTGAGAGTCTCCTCCTCATAAAGTCGGAGGGTAAGCTCCAAAAACTTCTTCTCACTGGCATAGAAGCTGGCTTCAAAAGTATTCTGTTCTTCTTTGAGTTGGATCCAACTCTTTTACATTTCTTCCCATGATGTTGGCATGTCAGGATGTAGGAGGGTGTATGGAACCTCTCCTTCCATAACAGGCTCTTTGATCAAAGGGAGAATGTGAGGGTATGGCATCATAAGATTCTGGGCGTGGTTTCGTACCCACTTGAGGTAAGGCTCAAGGGGGATGGAATTTTTATGCCCCAGTGTCTTACTATCCACCTTGTTGGGCATCCTCCAAGCTCTGATGAACCTTTGTCGAAGTCCTTGCGTATCGTTGTCGAAGTCAAAAACTAGGTCAGGAATCAGCATGTCATGAGGGCCATCCCTCCGAGCATATCCAAACTATCTTAGAGCTAAACAAGGGTTGTAGGTAATGCCTCCCCTAATTCCAAGTAGTGGGACATTAGGGAACTCCCCACAATGATCAATGATGATGACATTTTCTCTGGACCGAGAACACCAATGTACATCAGAATGTGTGAGAGTCATCAATCGTTATGACCACCTTAGACCCTGCTCATTCTTCAAAACTGATTGTGGAAGGTGAGAAATAAACCACCTTGCCAGGAGAGGAGTACAACACATGAGAACACCTCTTTTCCTCATTGTTCGTGTGTAAAATGAGTGTAAGATGTCCCTAATCAGTGTAGGTACAAGACTCCGGGATATGAAAATCTTGATAGCATTCACATCTATAAGTTGATCAGGGTTTGGGAACAAGACCAACCCATAGATAAGGAGTGCCACAATCTATTCAAAGGCTTGTAGATCAAGAGAATTCCAGCAGTCTTGTGCCTTCTCAAACAGAAACTTTGCCAAGAAACCCTTGACACCACTTCTGGTTTCCCAATGTCCCTTGATGTCAGATGGTTGCAAGTGTAATGCTTGATCAACATCTTTAGGCTTTGGTTCTTTTTCCGTACCGTTGTAGGGTAGTTGATTAAGAATAGGAATTCTCAAGAGTTGAGAAAATTCCTCCAAAGTAGGTACTAGTTGGTAATCAGGAAATGTGAAACAGTGGCGTAGGGGGTCAAAGAACTGGAATAGAACTTTCACCATGTCTTCTTCAATGTTGGATACCATGTCTTTCACTGAAGAGAGAATTCCCTGGAATCCTGGAAGTGAGCTCCTTGAGTTGAGGAGGGATTCTCACAAGGTTGACTTGAATTATTTTCCTGCGAAGAGATTCCATGACCTACAAAACAAGAACAAAGATGAAGATCCAAACCCTTGAAATGGTTAGTGGATGCATATGATGCTTTATGATGTTCATGATGTATGCACAAGCACATGTACAAGCAAGTCACACAAAACCCTAGTTTCAGGCTTGCATGAGGTTTCATAGGTAAATACCCTCTTGAGTTTAGTTGGCTCAAACCTGTCCTATAAATAGTAACCGGGTTCTAAGGAGCTCAATATCACTGGGTTGTTTTCTATGTTCATTGTTTTGGTTTAGCCACTTAAATAGCTACCAAAATATTCCAAGAAAACAACCCTCAATGAGTGTAGTATCAAGTATCTACCAATTTCAGACTGCACCAAAGCCAGTCATCTCACTACCCCTAATAAAAGGCCAAGATGGTTAAGTAAGGCTCTAAGAGTTCATTAGTGCTTCATGACATCACTCAGCGGCCCCGTATTCTCTTTGATTGACTCAAAGGCTACCGGTACTCACAAATATGTCGCACTAATATATCTATTGCTTCAACCATGTCGGTATACCCCGCACAGTTTCCACAACGTATTGCTATTTACCTATGAATGTTTCCTAAATCCGGGTAGAGGATTTCAAGGCCAAACAAGAGAACCAAATGTAAAGCAATCAAAGAAAGCAATATAATCATGCAAAGGGTGACCTAAGCCCTAAGGTTACTCCATTTTTAAAATATTCCCCAGCAGAGTCGCCAGTTCTGTGATACGGTGGGAGAACTGACTTGGGATTTTGCGTTTGTGTTTGCAAATGTTTCGGTTTAGCAAGAGTCACCACCAACTTTTTATTTTATCCTAAGGAAAGGTCAAAAAGCACAGGAAAGACCTTTGAGATGTTTCCTTGGGTTCGGGGAGTAGATTATAGAAAGGGAAGGTATTAGCACCCTTTCTATCTATGGTTATCCATGGGCTCTTAGTTACTTGCTTAGATCACTTGCTTTTGATTTTCAATTGTTTGAAATGGTGCTTTGTGTGTGGTTTTGAAAGATGTTTTGAAAAGAGGCCATCGTTGTGGCAACCTTTGTAATGATTCTTGTTTGAATGTATACAAAGGTGTTTTTGTCTTTTGAAAAGTTTTCAATGTTTTGAAAGTAGGGCGTTGAAATTTGTGTTGTGAAGTGTGTTTTGAAGATAGCAAGGATGTTTTTGCAAGTTTTGATCAAGTAACTAAGAGTTGTCTACCCTATTTTACTCAAAGATCTTTCTTATGTTTTTAACCCTTTTAACAGTGTTGTTTCACCATTGTATTTGGTGAACAACCTTGTGTTAGGATGTTAAACGGGACAGGCGCGGGTCATCGTATAGACCATGATAGCAATTGTGTCAAGCATTTTTGGCAATTTTATTAAGGGACTTGATCATTTTGTTTAGGCAACTCAGATAGCGCCATCGAGGGACTATGATCTTTGTTTTGTTTTTGTTTTGCCAAAGTACTTTACATGCATACCATGACCCATTTTTTGAAGGCAACAAGTGGATTGAAACCCTAGGGGTGCAAGTGTGCATTGTGTTTGTTTTTTCATGCATTTTTGTCTTTGATTAGGTCAAACTATTTGTTGATTTGATTTTGAATACAAACCCTAGGTCTAATCATGGCATAATTGAAAGCATTTAAAGGTGCGAGAATTTAAATTCTACACTATTACAACATGATATAGGGAGGGGGTACAAATTTGAATTGGAGATTATTTTGCAAGAAATTAAAACCTAAATTATTACAATCATATTGAATTTGTAAGGCATAATATTTAAATGTACAATATTTAAATAAAATAAAATAAATAAATATTAGATAAAATGTATTATGCAAAAAGTTTTTATTTGTTCATGTATGCAAAAAAAAAAGTATTTTTAATGTGAAAGATATAAAGAAATAAATAAAGATTATTTTTATTTGTTTTTAGGGCAAAGAACCCTAATTTCTCAAGAAATGATATTATTTATTATTTATGTACAAAAATGTATCAATATGTACAAAAAATAAAAGTATATTAAAAAAAAAGTATTTTTTAGTAAAGAAAATAAAAATGTATTGTTTTTGTGTTTTTTTATTCTAATTTTAATAAAATATAGTATATGTGTGTGTGTGTGTGTGTATATATATATATATATATATATATATATATATATATATATATATATATATATATATATATATATATATATATATATATATATATATATATATATATATATATATATATATATATATATATATATATATATATATATATATATATATATATATATATATATATATATATATATATATATATATATATATATATATATATATATATATATATATATATATATATATATATATATATATATATATATATATATATATATATATATATATATATATATATATATATATATATATATATATATATATATATATTATATTAAGTGTATAAAAATAAAATAAAATATTTACAAAAATGTACATATTTCAAGAAAATATTTTCAAATGTGAATAAAAATAATAAATGAAAATAAAAGTATTTCTTACATTATTTTTAAGTTTAAACAAAATAAATATAAAGTATTTAATCATTTAAATGGTGGAAATAAATAAAATAAATACCAAATAAATGTAAAAATTTATGAAAATATTTTTTAAGTATTTTTTATGTTTGAAAATAAAATATCAAAGTCAGAAATGAAATAAAAATGCAAAAATAATAAAAATACATAGAAATGGGCCAGGGGGTGTGAACTGAAAATGCAAGTGTTAGAAGCAAAACAAGCCAGCCCAACCCAATAACTTCATCTTCTTCCTCTGTTCAAACACAAAAAACGCGCCTTCTGTGTACAAACTGCTATCTCCTGATTCAGTGATTTTTTGACAAAACTCAAAACATAAAACTTGTAGAGCATCAAACAACGAATCTAACCATATAAAAAACTTAAGTTAACTCTCAAAGACCAGAGAGAATTTCTATGGCCCTAATTTCTAACCTAGTATTTTCAGAAAGTTCATGGATGAAATTCTCCTAGCACAATTAATATAAATGAAAACTAAGCACATGTATGGTTTCAGGGCTATGAATACAACATCTTTCATTCACAAACCTAAGTCTAACTATTCCTAAATAGAGAGATAGAAGTTCATAAAATACCTGTTTAAGTTGAGTTCGAGCTGGACAATGTAGCAACTTTCAATGGTGCTTGAGGTTCTTTTGAGCTTGCCTGATGTCCACTGAACCTTTCCCAATGCTTAGTTTATTTTGAAGTGGCCTGAATCGTACTACAGAACTCAACCTGCAAAGCTTCCAAACAAAAATGGAAATGTGTGTTAATGGAGTTACAACAACTTGTGAATGGTCTGGATAGCTCAGGTAGATTGATTGGAATGTGTTTGAAGTAGTTTTGGACAAAACGCACGAGGGGATTTGATGGTGGCTTGAAGTTTGCAGAACTGGCCATGTTTTGCAAGAAAATGGAGATTTTGAGTAAGAGGAGGTTTGAGTGGTGAAGAGCTCGTGCTTCTGGCTTGCTAGGGTATGATAAACTTGTTTTACAACTTTTCTTGAGTTGGGTTTATCAGATGTGTGAGTTGTTGGCTTTTTGCATAATGCCTTGGTTATGAAGCAAAATGAGAAGTGACAAAGAGCAGGCCTGTACAGGCTAGCTCTAACCCTGCATACATTGTGTAAGCTTGGCCCCAAGTTTGTGGATTTGGTTTGCAGCATAAGATCTGGTTCAAGGCTCTAGGATGCTGTTTTGACATAAAGCAAAATTCAAGCAAAAATGGCAATGTTGCTTTTTCTATTTAAGGATTAATCTAGTGTATAATCCTCTAATGTCCAAAACAAAACTTTAGACCAATGGATTTGCATTTAATTATTGAGTACAAATTGGTTTAGAGGCCTGTAATTGTGAACTAAGCTAGCTTGGTCAGATTTGGCAAGTGGTATGAACATGCATTGGCCATGGTTGCAAAGTGAGTTTTTTCCAACTTCAAGCATTTGATTCTCCCTAACCACAAAGGTTTTTGAGGTGTTCTTGGACAGTTTGGAAAGCTTGCAACATGTACTATAATCCATCTTTGAAATGAAACTTGAAACTCCAAGTGGAACTATGTGAAAAATGGCCAAGAAGATGGGTCAAAATCCAAGTGGAACTATGTAAAAAATGAAAATAAAAGTATTTCTTACATTATTTTTAAGTTTAAACAAAATAAATATAAAGTATTTAATCATTTAAATGGTGGAAATAAATAAAATAAATACCAAATAAATGTAAAAATTTATGAAAATATTTTTTAAGTATTTTTTATGTTTGAAAATAAAATATCAAAGTCAGAAATAAAATAAAAATGCAAAAATAATAAAAATACATAAAAATGGGTCAGGGGGTGTGAACTGAAAATGCAAGTGTTAGAAGCAAAACAAGCCAGCCCAGCCCAATAACTTCATCTTCTTCCTCTGTTCAAACACAAAAAACGCGCCTTCTGTGTACAAACTGCTATCTCCTGATTCAGTGATTTTTTGACAAAACTCAAAACATAAAACTTGTAGAGCATCAAACAACGAATCTAACCATATAAAAAACTTAAGTTAACTCTCAAAGACCAGAGAGAATTTCTATGGCCCTAATTTCTAACCTAGTTTTTTCAGAAAGTTCATGGATGAAATTCTCCTAGCACAATTAATATAAATGAAAACTAAGCACATGTATGGTTTCAGGGCTATGAATACAACATCTTTCATTCACAAACCTAAGTCTAACTATTCCTAAATAGAGAGATAGAAGTTCATAAAATACCTGTTTAAGTTGAGTTCGAGCTGGACAATGTAGCAACTTTCAATGGTGCTTGAGGTTCTTTTGAGCTTGCCTGATGTCCACTGAACCTTTCCCAATGCTTAGTTTATTTTGAAGTGGCCTGAATCGTGCTACAGAACTCAACCTGCAAAGCTTCCAAACAAAAATGGAAATGTGTGTTAATGGAGTTACAACAACTTGTGAATGGTATGGATAGCTCAGGTAGATTGATTGGAATGTGTTTGAAGTAGTTTTGGACAAAACGCACGAGGGGATTTGATGGTGGCTTGAAGTTTGCAGAACTGGCCATGTTTTGCAAGAAAATGGAGATTTTGAGTAAGAGGAGGTTTGAGTGGTGAAGAGCTCGTGCTTCTGGCTTGCTAGGGTATGATAAACTTGTTTTACAACTTTTCTTGAGTTGGGTTTATCAGATGTGTGAGTTGTTGGCTTTTTGCATAATGCCTTGGTTATGAAGCAAAATGAGAAGTGACAAAGAGCAGGCCTGTACAGGCTAGCTCTAACCCTGCATACATTGTGTAAGCTTGGCCCCAAGTTTGTGGATTTGGTTTGCAGCATAAGATCTGGTTCAAGGCTCTAGGATGCTGTTTTGACATAAAGCAAAATTCAAGCAAAAATGGCAATGTTGCTTTTTCTATTTAAGGATTAATCTAGTGTATAATCCTCTAATGTCCAAAACAAAACTTTAGACCAATGGATTTGCATTTAATTATTGAGTACAAATTGGTTTAGAGGCCTGTAATTGTGAACTAAGCTAGCTTGGTCAGATTTGGCAAGTGGTATGAACATGCATTGGCCATGGTTGCAAAGTGAGTTTTTTCCAACTTCAAGCATTTGATTCTCCCTAACCACAAAGGTTTTTGAGGTGTTCTTGGACAGTTTGGAAAGCTTGCAACATGTACTATAATCCATCTTTGAAATGAAACTTGAAACTCCAAGTGGAACTATGTGAAAAATGGCCAAGAAGATGGGTCAAAATCCAAGTGGAACTATGTAAAAAATGAAAATAAAAGTATTTCTTACATTATTTTTAAGTTTAAACAAAATAAATATAAAGTGTTTAATCATTTAAATGGTGGAAATAAATAAAATAAACACCAAATAAATGTAAAAATTTATGAAAATATTTTTTAAGTATTTTTTATGTTTGAAAATAAAATATCAAAGTCAGAAATGAAATAAAAATGCAAAAATAATAAAAATACATAAAAATGGGTCAGGGGGTGTGAACTGAAAATGCAAGTGTTAGAAGCAAAACAAGCCAGCCCAGCCCAATAACTTCATCTTCTTCCTCTGTTCAAACACAAAAAACGCGCCTTCTGTGTACAAACTGCTATCTCCTGATTCAGTGATTTTTTGACAAAACTCAAAACATAAAACTTGTAGAGCATCAAACAACGAATCTAACCATATAAAAAACTTAAGTTAACTCTCAAAGACCAGAGAGAATTTCTATGGCCCTAATTTCTAACCTAGTTTTTTCAGAAAGTTCATGGATGAAATTCTCCTAGCACAATTAATATAAATGAAAACTAAGCACATGTATGGTTTCAGGGCTATGAATACAACATCTTTCATTCACAAACCTAAGTCTAACTATTCCTAAATAGAGAGATAGAAGTTCATAAAATACCTGTTTAAGTTGAGTTCGAGCTGGACAATGTAGCAACTTTCAATGGTGCTTGAGGTTCTTTTGAGCTTGCCTGATGTCCACTGAACCTTTCCCAATGCTTAGTTTATTTTGAAGTGGCCTGAATCGTGCTACAGAACTCAACCTGCAAAGCTTCCAAACAAAAATGGAAATGTGTGTTAATGGAGTTACAACAACTTGTGAATGGTCTGGATAGCTCAGGTAGATTGATTGGAATGTGTTTGAAGTAGTTTTGGACAAAACGCACGAGGGGATTTGATGGTGGCTTGAAGTTTGCAGAACTGGCCATGTTTTGCAAGAAAATGGAGATTTTGAGTAAGAGGAGGTTTGAGTGGTGAAGAGCTCGTGCTTCTGGCTTGCTAGGGTATGATAAACTTGTTTTACAACTTTTCTTGAGTTGGGTTTATCAGATGTGTGAGTTGTTGGCTTTTTGCATAATGCCTTGGTTATGAAGCAAAATGAGAAGTGACAAAGAGCAGGCCTGTACAGGCTAGCTCTAACCCTGCATACATTGTGTAAGCTTGGCCCCAAGTTTGTGGATTTGGTTTGCAGCATAAGATCTGGTTCAAGGCTCTAGGATGCTGTTTTGACATAAAGCAAAATTCAAGCAAAAATGGCAATGTTGCTTTTTCTATTTAAGGATTAATCTAGTGTATAATCCTCTAATGTCCAAAACAAAACTTTAGACCAATGGATTTGCATTTAATTATTGAGTACAAATTGGTTTAGAGGCCTGTAATTGTGAACTAAGCTAGCTTGGTCAGATTTGGCAAGTGGTATGAACATGCATTGGCCATGGTTGCAAAGTGAGTTTTTTCCAACTTCAAGCATTTGATTCTCCCTAACCACAAAGGTTTTTGAGGTGTTCTTGGACAGTTTGGAAAGCTTGCAACATGTACTATAATCCATCTTTGAAATGAAACTTGAAACTCCAAGTGGAACTATGTGAAAAATGGCCAAGAAGATGGGTCAAAATCCAAGTGGAACTATGTAAAAAATGAAAATAAAAGTATTTCTTACATTATTTTTAAGTTTAAACAAAATAAATATAAAGTATTTAATCATTTAAATGGTGGAAATAAATAAAATAAACACCAAATAAATGTAAAAATTTATGAAAATATTTTTTAAGTATTTTTTATGTTTGAAAATAAAATATCAAAGTCAGAAATGAAATAAAAATGCAAAAATAATAAAAATACATAAAAATGGGTCAGGGGGTGTGAACTGAAAATGCAAGTGTTAGAAGCAAAACAAGCCAGCCCAGCCCAATAACTTCATCTTCTTCCTCTGTTCAAACACAAAAAACGCGCCTTCTGTGTACAAACTGCTATCTCCTGATTCAGTGATTTTTTGACAAAACTCAAAACATAAAACTTGTAGAGCATCAAACAACGAATCTAACCATATAAAAAACTTAAGTTAACTCTCAAAGACCAGAGAGAATTTCTATGTCCCTAATTTCTAACCTAGTTTTTTCAGAAAGTTCATGGATGAAATTCTCCTAGCACAATTAATATAAATGAAAACTAAGCACATGTATGGTTTCAGGGCTATGAATACAACATCTTTCATTCACAAACCTAAGTCTAACTATTCCTAAATAGAGAGATAGAAGTTCATAAAATACCTGTTTAAGTTGAGTTCGAGCTGGACAATGTAGCAACTTTCAATGGTGCTTGAGGTTCTTTTGAGCTTGCCTGATGTCCACTGAACCTTTCCCAATGCTTAGTTTATTTTGAAGTGGCCTGAATCGTGCTACAGAACTCAACCTGCAAAGCTTCCAAACAAAAATGGAAATGTGTGTTAATGGAGTTACAACAACTTGTGAATGGTCTGGATAGCTCAGGTAGATTGATTGGAATGTGTTTGAAGTAGTTTTGGACAAAACGCACGAGGGGATTTGATGGTGGCTTGAAGTTTGCAGAACTGGCCATGTTTTGCAAGAAAATGGAGATTTTGAGTAAGAGGAGGTTTGAGTGGTGAAGAGCTCGTGCTTCTGGCTTGCTAGGGTATGATAAACTTGTTTTACAACTTTTCTTGAGTTGGGTTTATCAGATGTGTGAGTTGTTGGCTTTTTGCATAATGCCTTGGTTATGAAGCAAAATGAGAAGTGACAAAGAGCAGGCCTGTACAGGCTAGCTCTAACCCTGCATACATTGTGTAAGCTTGGCCCCAAGTTTGTGGATTTGGTTTGCAGCATAAGATCTGGTTCAAGGCTCTAGGATGCTGTTTTGACATAAAGCAAAATTCAAGCAAAAATGGCAATGTTGCTTTTTCTATTTAAGGATTAATCTAGTGTATAATCCTCTAATGTCCAAAACAAAACTTTAGACCAATGGATTTGCATTTAATTATTGAGTACAAATTGGTTTAGAGGCCTGTAATTGTGAACTAAGCTAGCTTGGTCAGATTTGGCAAGTGGTATGAACATGCATTGGCCATGGTTGCAAAGTGAGTTTTTTCCAACTTCAAGCATTTGATTCTCCCTAACCACAAAGGTTTTTGAGGTGTTCTTGGACAGTTTGGAAAGCTTGCAACATGTACTATAATCCATCTTTGAAATGAAACTTGAAACTCCAAGTGGAACTATGTGAAAAATGGCCAAGAAGATGGGTCAAAATCCAAGTGGAACTATGTAAAAAATGAAAATAAAAGTATTTCTTACATTATTTTTAAGTTTAAACAAAATAAATATAAAGTATTTAATCATTTAAATGGTGGAAATAAATAAAATAAACACCAAATAAATGTAAAAATTTATGAAAATATTTTTTAAGTATTTTTTATGTTTGAAAATAAAATATCAAAGTCAGAAATGAAATAAAAATGCAAAAATAATAAAAATACATAAAAATGGGTCAGGGGGTGTGAACTGAAAATGCAAGTGTTAGAAGCAAAACAAGCCAGCCCAGCCCAATAACTTCATCTTCTTCCTCTGTTCAAACACAAAAAACGCGCCTTCTGTGTACAAACTGCTATCTCCTGATTCAGTGATTTTTTGACAAAACTCAAAACATAAAACTTGTAGAGCATCAAACAACGAATCTAACCATATAAAAAACTTAAGTTAACTCTCAAAGACCAGAGAGAATTTCTATGTCCCTAATTTCTAACCTAGTTTTTTCAGAAAGTTCATGGATGAAATTCTCCTAGCACAATTAATATAAATGAAAACTAAGCACATGTATGGTTTCAGGGCTATGAATACAACATCTTTCATTCACAAACCTAAGTCTAACTATTCCTAAATAGAGAGATAGAAGTTCATAAAATACCTGTTTAAGTTGAGTTCGAGCTGGACAATGTAGCAACTTTCAATGGTGCTTGAGGTTCTTTTGAGCTTGCCTGATGTCCACTGAACCTTTCCCAATGCTTAGTTTATTTTGAAGTGGCCTGAATCGTGCTACAGAACTCAACCTGCAAAGCTTCCAAACAAAAATGGAAATGTGTGTTAATGGAGTTACAACAACTTGTGAATGGTCTGGATAGCTCAGGTAGATTGATTGGAATGTGTTTGAAGTAGTTTTGGACAAAACGCACGAGGGGATTTGATGGTGGCTTGAAGTTTGCAGAACTGGCCATGTTTTGCAAGAAAATGGAGATTTTGAGTAAGAGGAGGTTTGAGTGGTGAAGAGCTCGTGCTTCTGGCTTGCTAGGGTATGATAAACTTGTTTTACAACTTTTCTTGAGTTGGGTTTATCAGATGTGTGAGTTGTTGGCTTTTTGCATAATGCCTTGGTTATGAAGCAAAATGAGAAGTGACAAAGAGCAGGCCTGTACAGGCTAGCTCTAACCCTGCATACATTGTGTAAGCTTGGCCCCAAGTTTGTGGATTTGGTTTGCAGCATAAGATCTGGTTCAAGGCTCTAGGATGCTGTTTTGACATAAAGCAAAATTCAAGCAAAAATGGCAATGTTGCTTTTTCTATTTAAGGATTAATCTAGTGTATAATCCTCTAATGTCCAAAACAAAACTTTAGACCAATGGATTTGCATTTAATTATTGAGTACAAATTGGTTTAGAGGCCTGTAATTGTGAACTAAGCTAGCTTGGTCAGATTTGGCAAGTGGTATGAACATGCATTGGCCATGGTTGCAAAGTGAGTTTTTTCCAACTTCAAGCATTTGATTCTCCCTAACCACAAAGGTTTTTGAGGTGTTCTTGGACAGTTTGGAAAGCTTGCAACATGTACTATAATCCATCTTTGAAATGAAACTTGAAACTCCAAGTGGAACTATGTGAAAAATGGCCAAGAAGATGGGTCAAAATCCAAGTGGAACTATGTAAAAAATGAAAATAAAAGTATTTCTTACATTATTTTTAAGTTTAAACAAAATAAATATAAAGTATTTAATCATTTAAATGGTGGAAATAAATAAAATAAACACCAAATAAATGTAAAAATTTATGAAAATATTTTTGAAGTATTTTTTATGTTTGAAAATAAAATATCAAAGTCAGAAATGAAATAAAAATGCAAAAATAATAAAAATACATAAAAATGGGTCAGGGGGTGTGAACTGAAAATGCAAGTGTTAGAAGCAAAACAAGCCAGCCCAGCCCAATAACTTCATCTTCTTCCTCTGTTCAAACACAAAAAACGCGCCTTCTGTGTACAAACTGCTATCTCCTGATTCAGTGATTTTTTGACAAAACTCAAAACATAAAACTTGTAGAGCATCAAACAACGAATCTAACCATATAAAAAACTTAAGTTAACTCTCAAAGACCAGAGAGAATTTCTATGGCCCTAATTTCTAACCTAGTTTTTTCAGAAAGTTCATGGATGAAATTCTCCTAGCACAATTAATATAAATGAAAACTAAGCACATGTATGGTTTCAGGGCTATGAATACAACATCTTTCATTCACAAACCTAAGTCTAACTATTCCTAAATAGAGAGATAGAAGTTCATAAAATACCTGTTTAAGTTGAGTTCGAGCTGGACAATGTAGCAACTTTCAATGGTGCTTGAGGTTCTTTTGAGCTTGCCTGATGTCCACTGAACCTTTCCCAATGCTTAGTTTATTTTGAAGTGGCCTGAATCGTGCTACAGAACTCAACCTGCAAAGCTTCCAAACAAAAATGGAAATGTGTGTTAATGGAGTTACAACAACTTGTGAATGGTCTGGATAGCTCAGGTAGATTGATTGGAATGTGTTTGAAGTAGTTTTGGACAAAACGCACGAGGGGATTTGATGGTGGCTTGAAGTTTGCAGAACTGGCCATGTTTTGCAAGAAAATGGAGATTTTGAGTAAGAGGAGGTTTGAGTGGTGAAGAGCTCGTGCTTCTGGCTTGCTAGGGTATGATAAACTTGTTTTACAACTTTTCTTGAGTTGGGTTTATCAGATGTGTGAGTTGTTGGCTTTTTGCATAATGCCTTGGTTATGAAGCAAAATGAGAAGTGACAAAGAGCAGGCCTGTACAGGCTAGCTCTAACCCTGCATACATTGTGTAAGCTTGGCCCCAAGTTTGTGGATTTGGTTTGTAGCATAAGATCTGGTTCAAGGCTCTAGGATGCTGTTTTGACATAAAGCAAAATTCAAGCAAAAATGGCAATGTTGCTTTTTCTATTTAAGGATTAATCTAGTGTATAATCCTCTAATGTCCAAAACAAAACTTTAGACCAATGGATTTGCATTTAATTATTGAGTACAAATTGGTTTAGAGGCCTGTAATTGTGAACTAAGCTAGCTTGGTCAGATTTGGCAAGTGGTATGAACATGCATTGGCCATGGTTGCAAAGTGAGTTTTTTCCAACTTCAAGCATTTGATTCTCCCTAACCACAAAGGTTTTTGAGGTGTTCTTGGACAGTTTGGAAAGCTTTCAACATGTACTATAATCCATCTTTGAAATGAAACTTGAAACTCCAAGTGGAACTATGTGAAAAATGGCCAAGAAGATGGGTCAAAATCCAAGTGGAACTATGTAAAAAATGAAAATAAAAGTATTTCTTACATTATTTTTAAGTTTAAACAAAATAAATATAAAGTATTTAATCATTTAAATGGTGGAAATAAATAAAATAAATACCAAATAAATGTAAAAATTTATGAAAATATTTTTTAAGTATTTTTTATGTTTGAAAATAAAATATCAAAGTCAGAAATGAAATAAAAATGCAAAAATAGTAAAAATACATAGAAATGGGCCAGGGGGGTGTGAACTGAAAATGCAAGTGTTAGAAGCAAAACAAGCCAGCCCAACCCAATAACTTCATCTTCTTCCTCTGTTCAAACACAAAAAACACGCCTTCTGTGTACAAACTGCTATCTCCTGATTCAGTGATTTTTTGACAAAACTCAAAACATAAAACTTGTAGAGCATCAAACAACGAATATAACCATATAAAAAACTTAAGTTAACTCTCAAAGACCAGAGAGAATTTCTATGGCCCTAATTTCTAACCTAGTTTTTTCAGAAAGTTCATGGATGAAATTCTCCTAGCACAATTAATATAAATGAAAACTAAGCACATGTATGGTTTCAGGGCTATGAATACAACATCTTTCATTCAAAAACCTAAGTCTAACTATTCCTAAATAGAGAGATAGAAGTTCATAAAATACCTGTTTAAGTTGAGTTCGAGCTGGACAATGTAGCAACTTTCAATGGTGCTTGAGGTTCTTTTGAGCTTGCCTGATGTCCACTGAACCTTTCCCAATGCTTAGTTTATTTTGAAGTGGCCTGAATCGTGCTACAGAACTCAACCTGCAAAGCTTCCAAACAAAAATGGAAATGTGTGTTAATGGAGTTACAACAACTTGTGAATGGTCTGGATAGCTCAGGTAGATTGATTGGAATGTGTTTGAAGTAGTTTTGGACAAAACGCACGAGGGGATTTGATGGTGGCTTGAAGTTTGCAGAACTGGCCATGTTTTGCAAGAAAATGGAGATTTTGAGTAAGAGGAGGTTTGAGTGGTGAAGAGCTCGTGCTTCTGGCTTGCTAGGGTATGAGAAACTTGTTTTACAACTTTTCTTGAGTTGGGTTTATCAGATGTGTGAGTTGTTGGCTTTTTGCATAATGCCTTGGTTATGAAGCAAAATGAGAAGTGACAAAGAGCAGGCCTGTACAGGCTAGCTCTAACCCTGCATACATTGTGTAAGCTTGGCCCCAAGTTTGTGGATTTGGTTTGCAGCATAAGATCTGGTTCAAGGCTCTAGGATGCTGTTTTGACATAAAGCAAAATTCAAGCAAAAATGGCAATGTTGCTTTTTCTATTTAAGGATTAATCTAGTGTATAATCCTCTAATGTCCAAAACAAAACTTTAGACCAATGGATTTGCATTTAATTATTGAGTACAAATTGGTTTAGAGGCCTGTAATTGTGAACTAAGCTAGCTTGGTCAGATTTGGCAAGTGGTATGAACATGCATTGGCCATGGTTGCAAAGTGAGTTTTTTCCAACTTCAAGCATTTGATTCTCCCTAACCACAAAGGTTTTTGAGGTGTTCTTGGACAGTTTGGAAAGCTTGCAACATGTAATATAATCCATATTTAAAATGAAACTTGAAACTCCAAGTGGAACTATGTGAAAAATGGCCAAGAAGATGGGTCAAAATCCTGCCTAAACTAGGGCAAAATTTCTCTAAGTTAAAAGTTTTAGGTACCCTTGTTCCAAAAATCATAACTTGAGATCCAAGCTTCTTTTGAGAAAACTTTGTGAATCAAAGTTGTAGACTTTGTGATGGACTACAACTTTCATGTTATAAGTTTTGTTTGAATCCATTTTCATCTTGGTTAAACAATGGGATAAATTTAGGAAAAAATAAGAAAATTTTATAACTTAGAAAATATCTAAGTTATGAAAATTTTCCATTTTAAACCCTAATTTGCAATTTTGGGTTTCTTGATGAACAAGTTTCATAATTTGACATGTCTTGATGAAAAATGACCCATGGCACTTGATTTCGACCAAAAAGTCAAAGTTTGACTTTTCAGTATACAGTCAAATTTTGATCAGTTGACTGAAAAATTCATCTGTCAATCCTATGCATTTGAGATCTTTTGAACTTGTTGAATTGGTCAAGATGATGTCATTGAGTCCTTGAGTCTATGGTTGAGCCTGATTTGCCATTGGCTAGGTCAAACAGTCAAAAATTGCTTTTGTACAGTCAAAACCCTAAAAATGACCATTTTGCCCTTTTGGTGATCTGATCAAATTTCTTGTGGAGTTGTGATCCAAACTTGATCAAATGGTTCATATGGGTTCATAATGTTTATGTGGGTCAAAATTCATGAGGTTTGACTGTCAATTGGTCATAGTTGACTTTTTCCCCAATACAGCTGATTTCTAGGTAAACTGTCCAATTGACTGGGCAAAAATTTGATTCAGGGCTTGAAACTTGGTACGGACAAACTTGTGAGTCCAATATGAAGTATGAAAGTCATTTTGGGAATTGTAGGTCAAAACATCTTTGTGCAAACTCAAACCCTAATTTAGGTCAATAGTGCAATGAGGTGTCTTGAGCAGAGCAAACCCTAGCTTGATCTTGAATTCCAACAGTCTTGTGATGAGAAATGTTGATGAAATGAGAGGGCAAATTTTGGGGTACAATAATATGCATATAATTCATTTATGTTAGTTGAGCTAGGAGAATTTGGATGTTGAAGTTGCTGAATTTTTTAGGTCAGAAATTAGGGGTGATGAAATTCTCTCTGGTCTTTGAGAGTTAGATCAAGTTTTTTACATGTTTAGAATCGTGTGATCATGAGCTGTAACTTTCATGTTGCAAGTTTTTGTTTTTGAGCACATATGCAGGAGTTCCAGATTTGAACATGGCGCGCGCATTTTCTTTGTCTCAAGGTCAGGGACGAAGGCAACTTGGGCTGGGCCTGGCCTGCCTTGCTTTTGACATCCCCATCCTGCTTTTTGCGCCCCCTTGGCCCTTTTCTTTATTTTTGCATATTTTTTCATTTCTTTTACATTTCTGACTTTTATTTATTTTTTCTAAATATTAAAAGTCACAAAAAAATTTTCTTAAATTTTCACATTTTATTTTATTATTTTTATTATTTTTGGCATAAGAATAGTTAAAAAAAAGTATACTTTTATTTTCTTAAATAAATTTATAAATAATATAAAAATATTATACATTTTTATTTTTATACTTAAAATATTATTTTCTCACAAATATTATTTTTTAACATTTTTGTATATATATTTTTTATTTTCTTGTATATAAATGAATAAATAATTAATATAAGCATATTTTCTTTAGAACCAAAAATTAGGGTTTTCACCCTTTCAAAAATAATCATTTTTATTTTTCTTATTTTGAGACATAAATGATTTATTTTACATACATGAAATAAATACAAAAAAAACATCCTTTGCATATTTATTTTATTTGTACATTTAAATATTTGTCTATTTATTTATTTGTGCAATATTTCAATTTGGTTGTAATAATAGTTTTAGGGTTTCATTTTATGCAATACCCCCCTATTCAAACTTGTATCCCCCTCCCCATAATATTATTGTAATAGTCTTAGATTTACTTTTACGCATTTTATCGCTTTAATATGCATGATAGTAAAGTTAGGGTTTGTATGCAAAAGACCAAAATCAAACAAATAGCATGACTAAACACAAGACAAATATACATGAAAAAATGACAACACAATGCAGATAAGCAGCCCTAGGGTTTCATCCACTTGTTGCCTTAAAAACACGGCCATGGTATGCATGCTAGGTATCTTGGCAAAACAAAAACAAAACAAAAAGATCATAGTCCCTCGATGACGCTATCTTGGTTGCTGTGATACGGTGGGAGAACTGACTTGGGTTTTGCGTTTGTTTTCGCAAATGTTTCGATTTAGCAAGAGTCGCCACCGACTTTTTATTTTATCCTAAGGAAAGGTTAAAAAGCACAGCAAAAACCTTTGAGATGTTTTCTTGGGTTCGGGGAGTAGATTATAGAAAGGGAAGGTATTATCACCCTTTCTATCCATGGTTATCCATGGGCTCTTAGTTACTTGCTTAGATCACTTGCCTTGCTTTTTCAATTGTTTGAAATGGTGCTTTGTGTGTGGGTTTGAATTTTTTTTTGAAAAAAAATGCCTTGTCTAGGCAACCCTTGTAACAATTCTTTACTCGAATGTTTTACAAAAGGTGTTCATCTTTTTGAAAAGATGTTTCAAGGTTTTGAAAGTTGTTTTGAAAGTTTGTGCTTGTGATGTGTGTTTTGAAAAATGGCAAGGATTTGCAAGTTGATCAAGTAACCAAGAGCTATCTACTCTAAATTTCTCAAAGATCTTTCCTATTTTTTAACCCTTTTAACAGTATTGTTCCACCATTGCGTTTGGTGGACAATATTGTGTTAGGATGTTAACGGGACGGGCGCGGGTCATCGTTTAGACCATGATTGCAATAGTGCCAAGTGTCTTTGGCAATTCTTCCTTTAAGGGACTTGATCATTTTTTAGGCAACTTTCGAAAGCGTCATCGAGGGACTATGATCATTTTGATTAGGCAACTTTCGAAAGCGTCATCGAGGGACTATGATCATTTGAATCGTTTTATTTTGCCAAAGAAACTCAACATGCAACATGGCCCATTATTGAAGGCAACAAGTGGAGGTACTTTCAATGAAGTTTGAGGACTTGTACAGCTTGCTTGAGGTCCAAGGATGCTCTTCCAACCTCTAGCTTGCTTTGAAACTAACTGAATCGAGCTATGTAACTCAACCTGCACAGATGAAAAATGAAAATGGCAATCTTGGTTATGGATGTTACAGTTCCAGTTTAATGCTTGGAATAGCTTCAATGGGTGGTAGGGAGTGTGTATGAAGATATTTTAGCCAAAACGCACGAGGGAAATGAACTGTGGGAGTCAATCTGCAACAGGGACTCTGTTTTGCAGAAAAAATGTGCTTTGATGGATGAGGAGGTATTGAGGGTTAATGGCTCGTGTTCTAGGTTGGTTAGGGAGTATGCAATGTGTGGACAAAGTTTGCTTGAGTTGGTTCTTGCAGGAATGTGTGTTGTGGTACAAAATGCAAGTTTTCTTCTTATCTAAGCAAGAGTTGTCAAGTTAGATTGTAGGCTCATACAGGCCCCTCAAGCATGCTGCCAATTTCCTTCTTGATCAGTGGGATATGTCCATAATCTTGTGCCCAAAAGATCTGGCCTGTACCTCTTTGATTTGTGTTTTGACATAAAGTGAATCTTTACAAGAATGGCAAAATTGCTTTTTCCATATATGGCTTAATCTTGTATGTAATGGTTAAATACACAAAACAAGACATGAACACAAAGGATATGCATTAAATTATTAAGTGTGGATGAGATAAAAGGCCTGTAATCTAGTTTGTGCAAGCTGAGTTCAAAATGCCAATGTTATGTACATGAATTTGGCCATGAACAAAGTGACTTTTGCCCATCTTGACAAATTCGAATCTCCCTAACCACAAGGGTGTTTGATGAGTTCTTGGATAATTTGGAAAGCTTGTAATATGTACTACAATCCATATTTGTAATGCAAGTTGAAATTACAAGTGGAAGCATGTGAAAAGTGGCCATGAAGTTGGGCAAAAATCCTGCCTAAAATAGGTCAAAAATTTTCTAAGTTAAGAATGTTTTGCACCCCTATTCCAAAAATTATAACTTGAGCTACAAGCTTATTTTGAGAAAACTTTGTGAATAAAAGTTGTAGATTTTGCAATGGACTACAACTTTCATGTTTTGAGTTTTGTTTGAATCCAAATATATCTTGATGAAAAAATGGGACAAAGTTAAGAAAAAATTAGGAAATTTCATAACTTAGAAAATTTCTAAGTTATGAAATTTCTTCATTTCAAACCCTAATTTGTAATTTTTGATTTCTTGATGAACAAGTTTCATAATTTGACATGTTTTGATGAAAAATGAATCTTTACACTTGATTTTGACCAAAAAGTCAAAGTTTGACTTTTCAGTATACAGTCAAATTTTGATCAGTTGACTGGAAAATTCATCTGTCAATCTTGTGCATTTGGAATCTTTTGAACTTGTTGAATATGTCAAGACCATGCCATTTAATCCTTGAGTCCATATGTGAGCTTGGTTTGCCATTGTCTAGGTCAAACAGTCAAAAATTGCCTTTGTGCAGTCAAAACCCTAAAAATGACCATTTTGCCCTTTTGGTGATCTGATCAAATTTCTTGTGGAGTTGTGATCCAAACTTGATCAAATGGTCCATATGAGTTCAATATGTTGATGTGGGTCAAAAATCATGAAGTTTGACTGTCAATTGGCCACAATTAACTTTTTCCCCAATACAACTGATTTTTAGGTCAACTGTCCAATTGACTGGGCAAAGATTGGAATCAAGGCTTGAAACTTGGTATGGATAAACTTATGAGTCCAATATGAAGCATGAAAGTCACTTTGGGCATTTTAGGTCAAAACACCTTTGTGCAAACTCAAACCCTAATTTGGGTCAACAGTGCAAGGAGGAGTCTTGAGCAGAGCAGATCCTAACTTGTTCTTGAACTCCAAGGGTCTAGTGATGAGAAAATGTTGAAGAAATGAGAGGGCAAATTTTGGGGTACAACAGTTGCCTATACAAAAATGATCTAGTCCCTCAAAAAACTTGCTAAAGATACTTGGCAATATTGCTATCATGGTCATACGACGACTCGCGCCTGTCCTGTTTAACATCCAAGTACAAGGTTGTTTACCAAATACAATGGTAAAAAACAATGTCAAAAGGGTTAAAAATGTGTAGGAAAGATCTTTGAGTAGGGTAGACAACTCCTAGTTACTTGATCTCTTGCAAAACATCCTTGCTAATTTCAAAACACACACACAATTTCAAAACATTTCCCAAAACAAAACTTTCAAGCATTGAAACATTTTTCAAAAGACAATACATCTTTGTATACATTCTTCAAACAAGAATCATTACAAAGATTGCCACAATGATGGCCTCTTTTCAAAATACTTTCAAAACCATACAAATCACCATTTCAAACAATTGAAAAAGCAAAGCAAGTGATCTAAACAAGTAACTAAGATCCCATGGAAAACCATGGATGAAAAGGGTGCTAGCACCTTCCCTTTTCATAATCTACCCCCTGAACCCAAGAAAACATCTCAAAGGTCTTTCCTGTGCTTTTTGACCTTTCCTTTGGATAAAATAAAAAGTCGGTGGCGACTCTTGCTAAACCGAAACATTTGCGAATACAAACGCAAAACCTCAAGTCAGTTCTCCCACCGTATCACACCTACGAGAAATGATCTTGTCCCTCGCTGTTGCCTATATGATGACAATCCCTTCGAAATGCTAAGGTATCCTTACATGTTGCCTTCAATGACCATTACGTCCCTTTCGATAGTCCCTCAAACATCCAACAACTAGGGTTACCTACTCACTAATAGTAGGATAACACAGTGTGATACGGTGGGAGAACTGACTTGAGGTTTTGCGTTTGTGTTCGCACTTGTGCGGTTTAGCAAGAGTCGCCACCGACTTTTTATTTTATCCAAAGGAAAGGTCAAAAAGCACAGGAAAGACCTTTGAGATGTTTTCTTGGGTTCGGGGGGTAGATTATGAAAAGGGAAGGTGCTAGCACCCTTTTCATCCATGGTTATCCATGGGCTCTTAGTTACTTGTTTTAGATCACTTGCCTTTGCTTTTCAATTGTTTGAAATGGTGCTTTGTGTGTGTGGTTTTGAAAAAATGTTTTGAAAAAGATGCCTTGTCTAGGCAACCTTTATAACGATTCTTGTTTGAATATATACAAATGTGTGTGTCTTTTTGAAAAGATATTTCAATGTTTTGAAAGTTGTTTTGAAATTGTGTTGAAGTTGTGTTGTGAAGTGTGTTTGAAAATGGCAAGGATGTTTTGCAAGATTTTTGATCAAGTAACTAAGAGTTGTCTACCCTATTTTAATCAAAGATCTTTCTTATGTTTTTAACCCTTTTTAACAGTGTTGTTTCATCATTGTATTTGATGAACAACCTTGTGTTAGGATGTTAAACGGGACAGGCGCGGGTCATCGTATACAATCATTGAAGGAAACTTGTGATACGCTCTAGCAATTTTGTAAGGGACGAGATCGTTTTATTGGAGGCAACATCGAGGGTCATCGAGGGACTACGATCTTTGTTTATCGAAGGGGCATTTGCTAGAGTGTCTCATACTCGAGGGACATGATTGCATTTTCCGAAGCAACAAGCGAGGTTACCCTAGAGGTGCAAGTGTGAATTGTGTATTGATTTTCATGCATTTATCTTGTGTTAGGTCATCTAGCGATTGATTTTGAATCTTCGCATACAAACCCTAATTACTATACAGTATATTGAAAGCAATAAATTGCGGGAATTTAAAGTCTAAATTATTACAAATAAGTATCCGGGGATGGGGGTACAAATGTTTACAAATGGGGATGAGTCTTATCAGAATAATAATTCCAAGTATATATATTACAACCAAATTGAAATGTCGCATTTTCAATATAAAATTATAACAAAGTATAAGATAATGAAAATCAAAGAAATATGAGATGCATGTATTTATTTACAAATGAACAAACAAAATTTAACCTCGTGAAAGATTAAGTATTTATTATTATTTTTATGTATTTTGTGAAGAAAAAGTTTTAAAGAAAGAAAATTATTTGAATTAATGCCTCTATCATTTTTGTATTTTTATTAAATGAAAACAAACATTAAAGAAAATTATATTGAGAAAAATCAAAATGAAAATTAAGCTATTAATTGTTTCTTATTATTAACAAAAAAGGAAATCATTTAGAAAGAAAATAAATGAAAGAGTATTAGTTTAAAGAAAGAAAAGAGTTTAAATAAAAAAAAGGTGGGCTTAAGCATGTGTTTTTTGGATGGCCCAAAAGAAGAACAAAATGGCCAGAAGAGGGGAAAAGGAGGGGGTGCGTGCTAGTAAGAATGAAGTGGGCTTAGGTGTTTGTTTGGGGCGAAGGCCCAAGTGGATGTTGAACAAATTTTGTTAGGGTTAATTCAGTGTATTCAGAATTTAGGGTTTGGAACCTTGGTTACAGCGGCGCCTCCTTCTTCTTCGTTCTCTTCGTGGTTCTCAAACCAAGGGCTTCTGATCTTTCCTCCTACCTCCACGCTGCCAGAGCGACACCTTCATCCTCTCCTCTCCACGACGGCACAAAGCGATGGTTTGAAAGGTATATTTTTTGTTCTAAACGTATTTTAGGGTTTCTTACAGTTTTGCATGTTTAATTCTCTTGAACGTTTATGTTATTGTTTTATCTTTTAGTCCATGGTGATTGCGTCTAAAATGCAGTTAAGTTTTGGAAGAAAGATTATACCTTGGCGATGGGATTCTGGAAAATGGAGGGAGGGAGAGGGCTTGGAACGACGGCGCTCTTGGTGGCCGGAGGTGTAGAAGATGATGACAACAGTCGCTAGCTCGCCTTTCCGGTATCTCTGTACTTCCTTTTGAATGTTTGATGATGAGTTTGTTCTGAAAACCTCTTTGTTGTTTGCTTTTTGTTGATTCTCTTCCTCTGAGTGCTTGAATATTGATTGTTTGATGATGATGAGCTTGCTTCTGAATCTTTGTTTTGGTTGATGATGATGAGACTCTGAAACTGGCTTGCTTCTGATTTTCTCTTCCTCTTCTCTTTTATTGATATGTTTTTATTGGATATCAATGATGATGATTTTCTGAGATTCGCCTCTTTGTTTGTTGTTTTAATTTGAGTTGATGATAGTTTTGGCTTGGACTGTATGTTTGGCTTGGACTTGTGCTGTTAGTTTTACAGGTTTGTCGAGTTTTGAATAAGTTTGGAACAGGATGGTTTTGGGTTTACAGGTTTGTCACTGGTTTTGAGCTTTGGATAAGTTTGGAAACAGGCTTGTTTTGGGCTTACAGGTTTGCCATTGGTTTTAAGCTTTTGTGCAGGTTTTCAAGTTTGTAATGCAGGTTTGTGATTTTGGAGGCAGGCTTGATGCAGTTTTAGCAGGTTTTGGGCTTGCTTGACATGCTTGTAGGCTTGTGAGTTTGGAGGCAGGCTTGCTGTTTAAGCAGGTTTGCTTGTGTTTGTTGAGCAGGCTGATGCATTTTTAGCAGGTTTTGGGCTTGCTTGACAGGCTTGTAGGCTTGTGAGTTTGGAGGCAGGCTTGCTGTTTAAGTAGGTTTGCTTGTGTTTGTTGAGCAGGCTGATGCAGTTTTAACAGGTTTTGGGCTTGCTTGTGTTTAGGCAAGTTTTGCAGTTTGGATATGTTTACAGGTTCTTGTCATTTGGCCTGTGAGCAGGTTTTGGCATTTGTAAGGCAAGCTTGGGATTTTTGTATGCAGGCATGCTGGTCTGTTGTGTTCTGCAGTTTTATGGAAGCAGGTTCTTTTTTTACTGCAGTTTGAGATGCAGTTTTGATGAGTATTATGCAGTTTTTGGAAGCAGGCTTGAGTTGTTTTTTTTGCTCAAATGTCCTCCTCATGCTGGACTCTTAGACTGTTATATCTATTTGTTTTCTTACTGCCTTTTACAGCCTGCCAAAACTGGAAAATCTCACTGGTTCCCTATTTCTCTCTCTCCATAAGCATTTTAAATTGCTTATTATATTTTTTCTTCTGAAAAGCTGCTGGCCAGAACATGATGAGGGATAGGACAAGCTCTTGCTTGTAACTTGGTTCATCTCCTGCATTGTGTACTTTTTTCCATATTTCCTGCATTGTGTACTTTTTCCTTTTGCACCTAGTTGACTTGCAACTTAGTTTGACATGCTTGGTTACTGCATTGTAGTTTAACTAATGCAGCTTGGAATTTAGTTTGTAGTACAGTTTGCCTTGCCACTTGCCTATGTGTTTGCATTTTGAATAAATTGTATGTTTTTAGTTTGGCATGCTTGCATTTTATATATTTTATTTTTCTCTCTGTGAACCGAGAAGAGAAATATTCTTGTGATTTGCAGAGAGGAAAATGAAACATGATGAACATAGCATTTATGATTCCGGCCAGCAGACTTTAATGATGATATTTCTTTTTATCTGCTTCTGCTTGAAAATTCTTATACTAACTTCTTTCTGTCTTTTGCAGGTAAGTACCAGTTGGATGATAGAGGAAGCAGTAGAAGTAGAAGTCAAAGATCTCAAGAGACTTAGGCTTAGATTTATTATATTTTTTTTCATTTATTGTAAACAAATATTATTGTAAATACTGTAAATTGTAAATTTACAATATTCGAATAAAATTTGTAACAACATTTGAAATAAATAAATAAATAAGTCTTTGTCAAATATCTTCCAACTTTTCCTTGTATTGTCTATTTAATTTATTTAAGACTCTTAAATTAAAATAACTGGAAATGTATCCCAATAACTTTAATCCAGATGAAATAAATAATCAACAAACTTTGTCATCTCGCAACCTTGCATTAATCACAATACGCTGGGTATTCCAATTAACATATGCATTGTACAATTAAACAAACGAGCATTCCATAAACCTTTCACTCCACTGATCAAGCAAATGCCTTAAGGTTCCAAACAAAAGTCTCAGCTCCTACCCCAAATAAATAGGTTTTGAGAAATAACCAGTAATCTTGAACAAGCGTAAAAATGATGTAACAGTCAACTGAATTTCTGAGGATTCAGTTTCTTCTGAGAAATGCGAGCGCAAACCCTAATCCTGTATTACTGCCAAAGAAAGATTTGTCTGATTGATTCTTGAGTCAACCTTAACAAATCAGAGAAAACCCTAATTCTGGATTAACTGATAAAGAAGAGTCTGTTTGACCGATTCTCGAGCCAATCTTAAAAATCAGAGAAAAACCCTGGGGTTGTGATTTCTTGTGAAAAAGGGAGGGCAAATTTTGGGGTACAACAGTTGCCCCTGTTCAATCTTCTTGAACCTGAAGAGTTAGATTGGCAATTTCGTCGTTCGCGACTCGAAGGTAAAAGATGATTGGACACTAGAGTGCCCAAAAATTTGCACTCGTCAAAGCATAGTTGAGGGAATGGGCTTAAAGATGCCATTTGGAAATGTGACAGAATCTTGTCGGAGATTGGCTTAAAGATGCCATCAAGAATGTTTGTTGAATTTGTATGTTGTAGGTGAGTGGGTGAGTATCAGAAAGGTATCCATGTTTGGAACGTCTCTGAGCTGGGGGTCTGAATAAGCAATAGATTAGCATTCATGTTTGGAGCTTCCGTAAACTGTTTTCAGAAATCCTTGAAGCTTGAAACTTGCTAAACTTATCCTGCGACGGGTAAAATATTAGCTGAAACACAAAGTTATGCTGTATGATGTACGTGTTATGTGAATGTAATGAATGCGCATGTAAGCTGATTAGGCATCCTGTTGAGGAAGATAAATCCTGGATAGCTGGAGATAATAAAATCTTTGACCGCCGTCGGGGAAAATAAACCCTTGACTGCTGTTGGGGATTGAAAATCCTTTGATCGTTGAAAATGAGAAGTCCTGGGGCCACTGTTGAAGAGTATGTGTGTCTTCAAACTTTTTGACAACCTCTGTGGGGAGAAGGTATATTGCTGGGGAAAGTCAGGAGTTTGTACGCCACTTCGAGAATGAGAATCTTCATTCTATTGGGAGTATCGGGAATTCAAGTCATATACCACTTTGAGAATGAGAATTTTCATTCTGTCGGGAATATCAAAAATTCAGATGCTATACCACTTTGAGAATGTGAATCTTCATTCTGTCGGGAATATCAGGAGCTTGGGTAAGAAGTTTGGGTGTATGCCAATCTACTGGGGAAGCCAAAATGAGAATCTTCATTCAGGTCTTGGGTCAGAAGGTTGGGTGTATGCCAACCTACTGGGGTTTTAAGGATGAGAATCTTCATTCTGTTAACGGTATCAGGAGCTTGGGAGTATACCAATCTTCTGAGGTTTCAAGGATGAGAATCTTCATTCTGTTAACGGTATCAGGAGCTTTGGAGTATACCAATCTTCTGAGGTTTCAAGGATGAGAGTCTTCATTCTGTTAACGGTATCAGGAGCTTGGGAGTATACCAATCTTCTAAGGTTTCAAGGATGAGAATCTTCATTCTGTTAACGGTATCAGGAGCTTGGGAGTATACCAATCTTCTGAGGTTTCAAGGATGAGAGTCTTCATTCTTGAGAGAAATAGATTTTTAGGAGCTTCATTTGTCCGTTATTCTGTTGGTGGTTGTAACTTCCAACAGGTGATGAAGGAATCTTCGATGACTGTAACTTCCAACAGGTGATGAAGGAATTTTTGATGACTGTAACTTCCAACAGGTGATGAAGGAATCTTCGATGACTGTAACTTCCAACAGGTGATGAAGGAATTTTTGATGACGACTGTAACTTCCAACAGGTGATGAAGGAATTTTGACGACCGTGACTTCCAACAGGTGATGAAGGAATTTGATGACGACCGTAACTTCTAACAGGTGATGAAGGAATTTGATGATGACCGTAACTTCCAACAGGTGATGAAGGAATTTTGACGACCGGTCAATTTGAAATGTAATTTGTTTTGGAGAATAAATCCTTGACAAATGTTGGGGAAATAAACCCATGACTGCTGGTCTTCTTAGAGAGGTGATAAATTTCTCGAGGACGCTTGAATTCCTTTTCAGAAGGAGTTTGGAGAGATTCGTCATTTCCCCTAGTAGCGAATGGTTGTGGTACTGCCAGGAAATTTGGACTGTACGTAACCCTTTGGGCTTGACATTCAATGCCCCAAGTGATGGTGAGGGAGGCTTGCCCCAGGTTAATCTGCAATTGAGAGATTTATTGAAATCTTGACTGGACTGCCCCTGGTTTACTGAACTTTGAAAGATTTGTTGAAATCTTGACTGGACTGCCCCAGGTTTACTGGACAATACCATATCAAGCCCTTTTTGTTGATAGGAGATGTTTGCAACGGGAGTGTCATCCCACTTGAAGTAATTTTATTCACTGAGAGAGCTTTCGTTCCTCCGAACATTCACTGTATGAATTTCTTCGCTGTCAAACAAATAACCATGTGCAAACAACGATATTCAAATAATGCAAAGTTTATGCTTGTCTCGAAGTTTTTAAAAATGTGTTTTTTAGCAGAAAACGTTTTACAAGACAAATTCAACACAAGATTTAGAGCAAAGCCTTACAGGAGTCAGGATACCTTTTGTAACAGTATGCTTTCGAACTAACCCATGCTTCAATTAGGACTTTTAAAGGGTTATAACGTGGCTTGGTTCACGGTTTAAGAAACAAAGGATAAAGGCTCAAAGTATATTTGTACCCACCCGCTCTTCATGACGTTCTTCAATCCTAAACTCAGTTAATTGTGCATCAAACTCTATTCGAATTTGGAACGATGTTTTGGTGATGGTCCACACAAGTTGAATTTGTTGGAAGGCAGTCATTTTTTGCAACATTTTCCATGTTGTTGAGGATTTGTAGTGACCTCTTTCTTTTGATTTAATATCCCTAACTTTTGCCTGACTGTTCTTGTTTTCGAGATTACAATCAGCGGGATGCCACAGCTTTCTTAAGCCTCCTTTGTAGGTTTTGGCTAAGTGGGCTTTTCTCTTTTGAGAGGTAATGACTGCCTATGAGATAAGGAACCATCACTGTATTTTGGTTCCAAAGGAATGTTTTTGATGTCATTCGTTGTATTACGAACTGAGAGTTTGCGACTTCAATGCACATCTTTTGAATTAACTGAGAGACTACCTTTCCCCAGGTTTGATTAAAGGTTTCAATTTGTGTTTAAAACAAGAAACTTCTACTTCTTTGGCTTGAAGGGGTTGACTAGGGATTATCTTCCTTATAACTCCAGTGTTTAGGATTTGAAAGAAACGCCTGTACATCGTCAGCAAGGTCTGTCCAAAAGCATATTGTATGAGACTCTGGTATTGTTTCGTCATCCTCCATCTAAAGGCTTGTAACTTTTATCAAGAGTTAAATATCATAGAGAAAGTAGAAAGCATAGTTCAAGAATAGTGAAAACGAATGGATGAATTCAAGATAAACATATGTAATGCATTAATGAAACAGAGTTTGACATCAACAGATAATTGTTTGAATAACAAAAGAAATTACAACTTGAAAATTTAAATGAAACAAAAGTCTCTTAGTTCGAACTTGTCATTTCAGGTGGAGAACTCTCAGCGGAAGATTTTCATCTCGCCATCCGGCATGAATTTCAGCACTCCATTGTCAATCAAGTCTTGGATCTTGTTTTTTAAAGCCCAACAGTCGTCGATATCATGCCCAGGACTATAGCGTGGTATACACAAAATACGTCAGGGTGATAGCTAGGAGCAGAGGTATTGGGATTCCGAATAGGATCCTTTAAAGCAGTCAGATTGACCTTCAATAAGCGTTCCAGTATTAGAGATGATGGTATGTCGGTCTCTGTGAACTGTCTTCCAGACATATTTTGCTTACGCTGATTACCCCATTGACGCTGACGAGGTTGTTGTTGGGTTTGTGACCCTGAAGCAAGTTGATGAGCTTTTCCCTTGTCCTCTTGTCTCAAAGGAGGTTGAATGGTGACTTGATCTTCAACCCTAGTTGTCTACCCCACTTGGTTATCTTGAAGCAGTTTGTTGACGAGAACCCTGAGCTCTTCTTGTCTTTGAGCCAGGTCTTGAATGAGAGCCATCTGGCCTACCAGCTGTCCCATCATCTGGATCTTCATTGTTGCCAGCTCAATCTATAGTTCTTCCAACTGATCATTCCTGATGCCGCCTGGATTTCCTAGGACCATGCCCCTTGTGAGGAGAGCTTTCACTTCTTCTTTCCCCTGGGACAGGTTTAAGAACAATTCTTGAAGTTGAGCATTTTGAGCCTGGATATCTTCGACAGTCCTCTCTAGAGCCATCTCTACTAAAATAAACAGTAGGAGAATAAGGAAACCTGAAAAGGAAAACCTGTTATGATACAATGCATGATATGTGGATGCATGTTTTCAAGAATCTCTCGGGGTAAACACAAGAAAATGTTAGAGATTGAACTTCGATCAACATCTTTGACTGGAGAACTTTGTATCGGTGGATGTCTTTCCACGAGAATCAAGTTCACCATGTCAAGTGGGTCATATCCCCCGATTCAAGTTGTTGCACTTGATCTTTGACGACGTTTGTTTAGAGGAAAATGAAACCTCTTACCCTTTGGTAGACGTCTGGTTCAACGTGACCCTGCATCAAAGACCCTCGCGATCCTTAAAATGGTTATTTAAAATGCTATGGTATGATGTTATGATGTTATGTACAGGTATGCCAAAGTAAGTAAGTGTATATACAGGTAATCATATTCACACAAAGCAAATAATTCCTTAGGTTTAGGCTTGCATGGGGTTTGTAGGTAAGTAACCTTTTGAAGTTAGTTGGCTCAACCTGTCCTAAAATAGAAACCGGGTTCTAAGGAGCTCAATATCACTGGACTATTTTCCGTGTTCATTGTTTTGGTTTAGACACTTAACTGGAGACCAAAATATTCCAAGAAAACAATCCTCAATGAGTGTAGTATCGAGTATCTACCAACTTCGGACTGCACCAAAGTCGGTCATCTCACTACCCCTAAAAGGCCAAGATGGTCAAGTAAGGTTCTAAGAGTTCGTTAGTGCTTCATGACATCACTCAGCGGCCCCGTATTCTCTTTGATTGACTCAAAGGCTACCGGTACCCACAAATATGTCACACTAACATAGATACTGCTTCAACCATGTCGGTATACCCCGCATAGTTCCCTCACAGTTTATTGCTACTTACCTAAAAGGTGCCCCCAAATCTGGGTGTAGGATTTAAAACAAACCCAAGCAAGGGCCCAAAAGAGTAAAGCAATCAAGGCAAACAAGATAAGCATGCAAAGGTGATCTAGAACCCTAAGGTAACCCCACTTTTAGAAATATCCCCAGCAGAGTCGCCAGTTTTGTGATACGGTGGGGGAACTGACTTGAGGTTTTGCGTTTGTGTTTGCACTTGTGCGGTTTAGCAAGAGTCGCCACCGACTTTTTATTTTATCCAAAGGAAAGGTCAAAAATAACATAAAAGACCTTTGAGATGTTTTCTTGGGTTCAGGGGGTAGATTATGAAAAGGAAGGTGCTAGCACCCTTTTCATCCATGGTTATCCATGGGCTCTTAGTTACTTGTTTTAGATCACTTGCCTTTGCTTTTCAATTGTTTGAAATGGTGCTTTGTGTGTGTGGTTTTGAAAAAATGTTTTGAAAAAGATGCCTTGTCTAGGAAACCTTTGTAATGATTCTTGTTTGAATATATACAAAGGTGTGTGTCTTTTTGAAAAGATATTTCAATGTTTTGAAAGTTGTTTTGAAATTGTTTTGAAGTTGTGTTGTGAAGTGTGTTTGAAAATGGCAAGGATGTTTTGCAAGATTTTTGATCAAGTAACTAAGAGTTGTCTATTCTATTTTACTCAAAGATCTTTCTTATGTTTTTAACCCTTTTTAACAGTGTTGTTTCATCATTGTATTTGTTGAGCAACCTTGTGTTAGGATGTTAAACGAGACAGGCGCGGGTCATCGTATACAATCATTGAAGGCAACTTGTGAGACGCTCTAGCAATTTTGTAAGGGACGAGATCGTTTTATCGGAGGCAACATCGAGGGTCATCGAGGGACTACGATATTTGTTTATCGAAGGGGCATTTGCTAGAGTGTCTCATACTCGAGGGACATGATTGCATTTTCCGAAGCAACAAGCGAGGTTACCCTAGAGGTGCAAGTGTGAATTGTGTATTGATTTTCATGCATTTATCTTGTGTTAGGTCATCTAGCGATTGATTTTGAATCTTCGCATACAAACCCTAATTACTATACAGTATATTGAAAGCAATAAATTGCGGGAATTTAAAGTCTAAATTATTACAAATAAGTATCCGGGGATTGGGGTACAAATGTTTACAAATGGGGATGAGTCTTATCATAATAATAATGTCCAAGTATATATATTACAACCAAATTGAACTGTCGCGTTTTCAATGTAAAATTATAACAAAGTATAAGATAATGAAAATCAAAGAAATATGAGATGCATGTATTTATTTACAAATGAACAAACAAAATTTAACCTAGTGAAAGATTAAGTATTTATTATTATTTCTTTGTATTTTGTGAAGAAAAAGCTTTAAAGAAAGAAAATTATTTGAATTAATGCCTCTATCATTTTTGTATTTTTATTAAATGAAAACAAACATTAAAGAAAATTATATTGAGAAAAATCAAAATGAAAATTAAGCTATTAATTGTTTCTTATTATTAACAAAAAAGGAAATCATTTAGAAAGAAAATAAATGAAAGAGTATTAGCTTAAAGAAAGAAAAGAGTTTAAATAAAAAAAAGATGGGCTTAAGCATGTGTTTTTTGGATGGCCCAAAATAAGAACAAAATGGCCAGAAGAGGGGAAAAGGAGGGGGGTGCGTGCTAGTAAGAATGAAGTGGGCTTAGGTGTTTGTTTGGGGCGAAGGCCCAAGTGGATGTTGAACAAATTTTGTTAGGGTTAATTTAGTGTATTCAGAATTTAGGGTTTGCAACTTTGGTTACAGCGGCGCCTCCTTCTTCTTCGTTCTCTTCGTCGTTCTAAAACCAAGGGCTTCTGATCTTTCCTCCTACCTCCACGCTGCCAGAGCGCCACCTTCATCCTCTCCTCTCCACGACGGCACAAAGCGATGGTTTGAAAGGTATATTTTTTGTTCTAAATGCGTTTTAGGGTTTCTTACAGTTTTGCATGTTTAATTCTCTTGAACGTTTATGTTATTGTTTTATCTTTTAATCCATGGTGATTGAGTCTAAGATGCAATTATGTTTTGGAAGAAAGATCATACCTTGGTGATGGGCTTCTGGAAAATGGATGGAGGGAGAGCGCTTGGAACGGCGGTGCTCTTGGTGGCCGGAGGTGGAGAAGATGATGACAACAATCGCTAGCTCGCCTTTCCGGTATCTCTGTACTTCCTTTTGAATGTTTGATGATGAGTTTGTTCTGAAAACCTCTTTGTTGTTTGCTTTTTGTTGATTCTCTTCCTCTAAGTGCTTGAATATTGATTGTTTGATGATGATGAGCTTACTTCTGAATCTTTGTTTTGGTTGATGATGATGAGACTCTGAAACTTGCTTGCTTCTGATTTTCTCTTCCTCTTCTCTTTTATTGATATGTTTTTATTGGATATCAATGATGATGATTTTTTGAGATTCGCCTCTTTGTTTGTTGTTTTGATTTGAGTTGTTGATAGTTTTGGCTTGGACTGTATGTTTGGCATGGACTTGTATATTTGGCCTGGACTTGTGCTGTTAGTTTTACAGGTTTGTCGAGTTTTGAATAAGTTTGGAACAGGCTGGTTTTGGGCTTACAGGTTTGTCATTGGTTTTGAGCTTTGGATAAGTTTGGAAATAGGCTTGTTTTGGGCTTACAGGTTTGCCATTGGTTTTGAGCTTTTGTGCAGGTTTTCAAGTTTGTAACGCAGGTTTGTGATTTTGGAGGCAGCCTTGATGCAGTTTTAGCAGGTTTTAGGCTTGCTTGATAGGCTTGTAGGCTTGTGAGTTTAGAGGCAGGCTTGCTGTTTAAGCAGGTTTGCTTGTGTTTGTTGAGCAGGCTGATGTAGTTTTAGCAGGTTTTGGGCTTGCTTGACAGGCTTGTAGGCTTGTGAGTTTGGAGGCAGGCTTGCTATTTAAGTAGGTTTGCTTGTGTTTTTTGAGCAGGCTGATGCAGTTTTAGCAGGTTTTGGGCTTGCTTGTGTTTAGGCAAGTTTTGCAGTTTGGATATGTTTACAGGTTCTTGTCATTTTGCTTGTGAGCATGTTTTGGCATTTGTAAGGCAGGCTTGGGATTTTTGTATGCAAGCATGCTGGTCTGTTGTGTTCTGCAGTTTTTTGGAAGCAGGTTCTTTTGTTACTGCAGTTTGAGATGCAGTTTTGATGAGTATTCTGCAGTTTTTGGAAGCAGGCTTGAGTTTTTTTTTTGCTCAAATGTCCTCCTCCTGCTGGACTCTTAGACTGTTATATCTATTTGTTTTCTTACTGCCTTTTACAGCCTGCCAAAACTGCAAACTCTCATTGGTTCCCTCTTTCTCTCTCTCCATAAGCATTTTAAATTGCTTATTATATTTTTTCTTCTGAAAAGCTGCTGGCCAGAACATGATGAGGGCTAGGACATGCTCTTGCTTGTAACTTGGTTCATCTCCTGCATTGTGTACTTTTTTCCATATTTCCTGCATTGTGTACTTTTGCCTTTTGCACCTAGTTGACTTGCAACTTAGTTTGACATGCTTGGTTACTGCATTGTAGTTTAACTAATGCAACTTGGAATTTAGTTTGTAGTACAGTTTGCCTTGCCACTTGCCTATGTGTTTGCATTTTGAATAAATTGTATGCTTTTAGTTTGACATGCTTGCATTTTATATATTTTATTTTTCTCTCTGTGAACCGAGAAGAGAAATTTTCTTGTGATTTGCAGAGAGGAAAATGAAACATGATGAACATAGCATTTATGACTCCGGCCAGCAGACTTTAATGATGATTTTTCTTTTTATCTGCTTCTGCTTGAAAATTCTTATACTAACTTCTTTCTGTCTTTTGCAGGTAAGTACCAGTTGGATGATAGAGGAAGCAGTAGAAGTAGAAGTCAAAGATCTCAAGAGACTTAGGCTTAGATTTATTATATATTTTTTCATTTATTGTAAACAAATATTATTGTAAATACTGTAAATTGTAAATTTACAATATTCGAATAAAATTTGTAACAACATTTGAAATAAATAAATAAAAAAGTCTTTGTCAAATATCTTCCAACTTTTCCTTGTATTGTCTATTTAATTTATTTAAGACTCTTAAATTAAAATAACTGGAAATGTATCCCAATAACTTTAATCCAGATGAAATAAATAATCAACAAACTTTGTCGTCTCGCAACCTTGCATTAATCACAATACGCCGGGTATTCCAATTAACATATGCGTTGTATAGTTAAACAAACGAGCATTCCATAAACCTTTCACTCCACTGATCAAGCAAATGCCTTAAGGTTCTAAACAACAGTCTCAGCTCCCACCCCAGATAACTAGGTTTTGAGAAATAACCAGTAATCTTGAACAAGCGTAAAAATGATGTAACAGTCAACTGAATTTCTGAGGATTCAGTTTCTTCTGAGAAATGCGAGCATAAACCCTAATCCTGGATTACTGCCAAAGAAAGATTTGTCTGATAGATTCTTGAGTCAACCTTAACAAATCAGAGAAAACCCTAATTCTGGATTAACTAATAAAGAAGAGTCTGTTTGACCGATTCTCGAGCCAATCTTAAAAATCAGAGAAAAACCCTGGGGTTGTGATTTCTTGTGAAAAAGGGAGGGCAAATTTTGGGGTACAACACACGGTCTAAATGATAGGAGGAAAAGAACGCCTTTTTTCGAGTAGGTAGATAACTTTTATGTACTTTCTCAAACAAACAAAAACTTTTTCACACCAACACTTTCCCAAACAAAGTTTTTAAAAACAACTTCGTAACACTCTTGAGGACAGAAACAAGGGTTAAAACGAAGTAAAACAAAACTTTTCAAAGCAAGCACACACAAACAATTTCAAAATGAGAAAGTACCTAAGAGCCCATGGAAAGCCATGGATAGAAAGGGTGCTAACAGCTTCCATTTTTATAATCTACCCCCCCCGTACTCAGAAACATCTCGAAAAAGGTTTTTTCTGTTCTTTTTCCCTTTTCCTTTATTGGATAAAATAAAATTCGGTGGTGACTCTTGCTTACCGCGACATTTGCGAATAGAAAATGCAAACCAGTATAACAGTCGGTTATGCCACCGTATCACAGAACTGACGACTCTGCTGGGGAATATAAAGTGGGGTTTACCTTAGGATCTAGGTCATTTTAAAATTGCTTTCTTGGTTTGCCTTGCCTGCTTTAAATTCAAGGGTTTTGTTTGGGTATTATTAAAGATCCTACACCCAGATCTGGGGACACTTTTTAGGTAAACAACAATAGATCGTGGAGACTGTATAGCATAGACCGATATGGTTTAAGTGATGGTTGTGTTGGTGTGACACTTTGATCGGTACCGGTATCCTTCATGGGGAAACGAGGAGAATATGGGGCCGCCGCGTGGTGTCGTGAAGCACTAACGGACCTTAGAACCTTAGTTGAACCAACTTGGCCATTAGAAAGTAGTGAGATAGTCGGCCTCGGTATAATGTTGAGGATTGGTTGATACTCGATGCTACACTCATTGAGATCAGACTTTTGGGATATATTGGCCGCAAGAAAGGATTGCTTGAGCTGAAACAATTCCCGATAAAGGATGATCAGTGATATTGAGATCCCTTAGAACCCGGTTACTATTTATAGGACAGGTTGAACCAATCCAACTTCAAGAGGGTATGACCTTAAAACCCATGCAAGCCTAAACCTAAGGTTGTTTGCGTGACTTGTGTGCTTTTAACTTGAACTACTTGCAGAGTTTTATTACCTGACAACATGAGTTCCTTGCAGGTTTTGTTTACAATTATTATCCAATAACTTAGATTTCTTGCAGGGTTTACTTGTTTACATCACTTCACACCTTTTCTTAAAAGCATAACATACACATCATAACATCATGCCTTAACATTTCCTTAACCATTTCAAAGATCTCGAGGGCCTGTGATGCAGGTTATGATAAATCAGACGTCTAGCAAGGGGCAAAGGGATTTATTTTCCTCTAGCCAATGTCGTCAGAAGATCAAAACTCAATAACTTGAGTCAGGGGCTATGACCCACTTGATATGGTGAGCTTGACTCTCGTATAAGGACTCTCAACGATACAAAGTTCTTCAATCAAAGCTGCAAAATTCAACTTCTGACATTTTCTTGTTTACCCTGCGAGATCCTTGAAAATATTGCATACATATATAATACATATCATTGCATAAGCAGGTTTCAGCACAGGTCTCTCACGTTCTCGCTGTTTATTTCAGCAATGGCTTTCCAATAAGACAACAGAGATCTTCAAACTCAAGAAGCTCAGTTCATGGAAATGTTCCTAAATCCATCCAAGGGGTAAGAAGACCTGAAAACACTCTTCGTCGGGAATCTGACCAAGGAACGTCTTGACAACAACAAGGATGAACAATTGGAACAACTGCAAGCTGAGGTAGAAGCAATGAGAATCCAGATGCCGGTGCAGATGGCTCTAATCCAAAACTTAGCTCTAGGACAAGAAGGGCTAAGAGCCTTCCTCAACAAGCTTCACCAATGTGATATGGTGGGAGAACTGACTTGAGAGTTTTGCATTTTATCGCAAATGTTGCGGTTAGCAAGAGTCGCCACCGAATTTTCTTTTATCCAAAAGAAAAGGTGAAAAAGCACAGGAAAGACCTTTGAGATTGTTTCTTGAGTTCGGGGGTAGATTATGAAAAGGGAAGGTATTATCACTATTTTCTTCCATAGTTTTCCATGGGCTCTTAGTTACTTGCTAGATCACTTGCTTTTGTTGTTTGAAAATGTGTTTGGTGTGGTTTTGAAAGTATTTTGTAAAAGAGGCCATTGTTTAGGCAACCTTTGTAATGATTCTCGTTCGTAAGAATGTATACAAAGGTGTTTGTCTTTTTGAAAATGTTTTCAATGTTTGAAAATGTGTGTGTTTGTTTTGAAAATAACAAGGATAGTTGTTTGGAAATAGAGCAAGTAACTAGAAGCAACCTACCTACTCAAATGTCTTTCTTATGCATTTTCTATTCCTTTTCACATTGTTGTCTTACCATTGATTTGGGTAAGAAATCCTATCTTTGAATGTAAACGGGACGGGCGTGGGTCATCGTATAACCATGATTAGCAATGTTTGCAAATTATCTTCGCATTTTTGAGGGACCAAGATCATTTTGTAAGGCAACCTTGAATAGCGTCATGGAGGGACTATGATCTTATATTCGTTTGTTTTGCCAAGATATTTTGCATGCGTAATATGGCTATTTTATATATAAGGCAACCAAGTGGAGAAACCCTAAGGATGCTTGTGTGCAAGTGTGTTATTTTCATGTTTTGATTTATATTAGGGTTTTCTATTTGTTTTGTTTTGATCTTACCATACAAACCCTAATTACTAACATGGTATGTAAAGCGGTAAATTGCGTAATGTAAAGATTACTAAGCTATTACAACAATTTATGGGAGGGAGGAATACAAATTTGGGGATTTGCAAGAATGTAAATCTAAATAAATTATTACTACCAAATCGAATTTGCACGAATATTAGAATAAACAATATACAATATTTAAATGTGCAATAATATGTACATGCAAGGAAAGATTTTATTTTATTTTTTGTGAAAAGAAATTTTAACCTAATCCTAAAAATAAAAGGAAAAGAAATTAATTCTTAAAAAGGGGTTAACCCTAATTCCTAGTTTGAAAGAAAATAAGATTTTCATGTATTATTATTTGTGTATTCTTTGTATTAAAAATAATAAATAATATTTTATAAAAATATTTAGTTTTTTTATATATGCCAAAATAAATATTTTATAAGTATGAAATGAAAAGAAAATAAAACAAATTAAACTAAACCTATTTTATTTAAGTTTACAAGTTTATTCAAGAAAAAGAATTAATATATATAGTTTAATAAAATATATTTTTTAATGTGAAAATAAAAATAAAATAAACAAATGCAAAAATATCATATTTCATATTTTTTATGATTTTTATGGATTAAAGCAAATATTAATAAACAAAAATGAAAACAAAAATAAATAAATAAAAATGTATGAAAAAGTTGGGCCAGGGAGGTATACTGATCAATCAGATGGTGAATGTTAGAAAAAAAACTAAGCCCAACGTGGAGGCCCAATTCCTGCAAAAACAAGCCAAAACTGAAAATGGAAAAAATGTGAAAAAAGCAAAAGGTGAAAAAAGCAAAAGGTAGCGCCAAGGTTCGAACCCAGGACATGGGTCTCACCAGCGCGCTACCTTGCCACTGGGGTGACTATACATCCGTTGATTATTGTGAAACAAAAATAACATAATGTTTTACCCCAAAATTTGCCCTCTCAATTCTCAAGGCCTTTCTTACAAGGATTTTCAAGGTTAAAGTTTGAACAAGTGCATTTGGATTTTCCAATACCAAAATTAAAAGGAAACTGTCAAAAAGGGAGAAAACAAATAAAAATATTATTTTGACAAAAATTGGAGAAATACAAGTGTTCTTCGTTTCAGCTCTTTCGATTGGCCTTTTGGCCTCTTTCGACACAAGCTTGGCTTGCATCCTTCGATTGGCCTTTTGACCTCTTTCGACACAAGCTTGGCTTGCATCCTTCGATTGGCCTTTTGACCTCTTTCGACACAAGCTTGGCTTGCATCCTTCGACTGGGCATGGGCCTCTGACACAGTTTGGTTTGGATTCACAAGGAAAAGAGCCTCTTGTAATCTATTTCATTTCCAAGGCAAAAGGCTCTCTTTTAACATCCTCCGATTTGCACCTCTTACTCCCTATTTGTCTCTTTCGAATATGAACATTTTGTCTTTCGTTTGACCACATGTACCCCCTGGTGTGCAAGCTTTCGATTAGACATGAGCCACCTTCACACAAAGGCTTCGATTGGAGTTTTGGTTCCCTTCGAATCACCATCTCTCAAACCCAACTCTAAATCCTTCGAACACGGACTTTCGATTAGGAAATATGATTGCTTCGACCCAAGCTTTCGATTGGGAAATATGCTTCCTTCGAGCATGAGCTTTCAATTGGGCAATAGCTTCCTTCGAGTTAGCTTGTTTCGACCACAAGCTTCGACTGAGGCAAAGGCTTCCTTCAAATAGATGTGCTTCGATCTCACTCTTGCATTTTACACAAGACCAAATCTCGTTTTCCAGGCTGTGTTACGTCCAAGTCTTTATATAGTCAGAAGCTTGTACAAAGGTTTTAAACTTTACCTTTTGGATACTACTATTCTGGGTTAAAGGCTACATACTCTTTCTTTTCATAGAGAGTACTTTTATCACAAAAGCAGCTTTCAAACTGAATTTGGTCTGAGCACAAGCAACGTCAGAGGCATAAGTCACATCTTCTGCACCCCACTGCTGCTGCTGCCAACAGGCCCCTCACTTATACCTTTCACGTTATCCATTATTTTATCATTTATTTGCAAGGCTGGCTTTGGACAACATGTCCATTCTTTCTCTATAAATAGAGGAATTTATGCAAAGCTAAGAGAGGACCTTTTGGCCAGAAGAACGAATCTTCAAAAAATTCTCTAACACCATAAAGCTCTCAAACACTTAAACACTCATCAAACACATATCCAGAATCCAAACACATATCCAGAATCCAAACACATATCCAGAATCCAAACACATACCCAGAATCCAAACACTTATCTCCTTAGAATCTGAAACACCCCCATACCTTGTTACCCTTCGAATCCAGTAGGAAGAACCCCACACTTGTTCTCCTCTTTCGGATCTAGTATCAAAGACATAACCCCTGGTTCCTCCCTTCGAATCCAGAAGCATTCAAGGAAACCACTTAAAGGCCCAGCACACGTTCCAGTCTCAAGCAAGGTAAGTCATTCTTAACCTTGAACCTTTCATTTCTAGCATGACATGTAAGTAAGCTTCCTTTTCGTTTCAAACATATACGTAGTGTTGTTACCTTTTCGTTTCCACCCTTTAGTCTGTTTTTGTTGCTTCTCCTTTTGGTTTGGTTCTTTGGATGGTTACAGATGCTTTAAGAATTAACCTGGCCTCGAGGTAATGATAGTGTGGCCTTAGGCCACGTTGCTATTTAATATCTCAAACGAAATAAACAGGAGACAGGAATATGAAACGAAGCCTCAGGCTTCCTCACTGACTCCAGGCCCAGTCGAAGGAGGAAGAAAGGAAGATTACATCTTGCACAGATTCCAGGCCTGGTCGAAAGGCACAACATGTTGTCCTGCTGGTCCCAATCGAAAGACACAACATGCTGTCCCGCTGGTCCCAATCGAAAGACACAACATGATGTCCTACTGGTCCCAATCGAAGGAGGCCAACAGAATGCAAATCGAAGGGTGCTGCTGCCTGGGTCGAAATACACTCTTTTTTTACTTCTTTTTATCTTATTTTTTCCTTTACATTTCTATGCACTTCAATATGGTTGTAATAGTGTAGGATTTATTTTTTGCACTTTTTATTACTTTTGTACAAATGCTAGTAACTAGGTGTGTATGGCAAGATAAAACCAACAAGTAGACAACCTAAAAATCAAAGACAAATGCATGTAATAAAACACACTTTGCACACATGCACCCTTAGGGTAATCTCACTTGTTGCCTCGGAATATAGTCATGTCCCTCGAGCATGGGCGTTTTAGCAAAGACCCTCGATAAAAGATCGTAGTCCCTCGATGACCCTCGATGTTGCCTTCGGTAAACGATCTAGTCCCTAAAATGACATTGCTAAAACGTCCCATATGTTGCCTTCTATGACTATACAAACGTCCCATGCCTGTCCCGTTAACATCCTAACGCAAGGTTGTTCACCAAACACAATGGTGAAACAACACTGTTAAAAGGGTCAAAAACATAAGAAAGATCTTTGAGTAAAATAGGGTAGACAACTCTTAGTTACTTGATCAAACTTGCAAAACATCCTTGCCATTTTTTCAAACACACATCTCAACACAATTTCAAAACAAACTTTCAAAAACATTGAAACATCTTTTCGAAAAGACAAACACCTTTGTAAAACATTCAAACGAATTGTTACAAAGGTTGCCTAGACAAGGCATCTTTTTCAAAACATTTTCAAAACCACACACACAAAACACCCTTTCAAGAAATTGAAAAACAAAGGCAAGTGATCTAAAATAAGTAACTAAGAGACCATGGATAACCATGGATGAAAAGGGTGCTAGCACCTTCCCTTTTCATAATCTACCCCCCGAACCCACGAAAACATCTCAAAGGTTTTTCCTGTGCTTTTTGACCTTTCCTTAGGATAAAATAAAAAGTCGGTGGTGACTCTTGCTAAACCGAACATTTGCAAACACAAATGCAAAAACCCAAGTCAGTTCTCCCACCGTATCACAGAACTGACGACTCTGCTGGGGAGTTTTTCTAAAAGTGGGGTTACCTTAGGGTTTTAGATCACCTTTACATGCTTGCTTTTATTGCTTTGATTGCTTTACTTTTTGGGTTCCTTGTTTGGGTTTGTTGTAAATCCTACACCCGGATTTGGGGGCACCTTTTTAGGTAAATAGCAATAAACTGTGAGGGAACTGTGCAGGGTATACCGACATGGTTGAAGCAGTAGCTATATTAGTGTGACATATTTGTGGTTACCGGTTGCCCTTGAGTAGTCAAGGAGAATACGGGGCCGCTGAGTGATGTCATGAAGCACTAACAAACTCTTAGAACCTTACTTGACCATCTTGGCCTCTTTTAGGGGTAGTGAGATGACCGACTTTGGTGCAGTCCGAAGTTGGTAGATACTCGATACTACACTCATTGAGGATTGTTTTCTTGGAATATTTTGGTCGCCAGTTAAGTGGCTAAACCAAAACAATGAACATAGAAAATAATCCAGTGATATTGAGCTCCTTAGAACCCGGTTTCTATTTTAGGACAGGTTGAGCCAACTAAATTCAAGAGGGTACTTACCTACAAACCCCATGCAAGCCTAAACCTAAGGACTTGTCTGCTTTGTGTGAATATGATTACCTGTATATACACTTGCTTATTTTTGCATACATGTACATAACATCATAACATTATACCATGGCATTCTCAATAACCATTTCAAGGATCTCGAGGGTCTTTTAATGCAGGGTCACGTTGAACCATACGTCTACCAAAGAGCAAGAGGATTCATTCCCCTCTAAACAAACGCCGTCAAAGATCAAGTGCAACAACTTAAATCGGGGGCTATGACCCACTCGACATGGTGAGCTTGATTCTCGTGGAAAGATATCCACCGATATAAAGTTATCCAATCAAAGATGTTGATCGAAGTTCAACCTCTAACATTTTCTTGTGTTTACCCCGTGAGATTCTTGAAAGCATGCATCCACATATCATGCATTGCATCATAACAGGTTTTCCTTTTCAGGTTTCCTTATTTTCCTACTGTTTATTTCAGTAGAGATAGCTCTAGAGCAGACTATCAAGGGCATCCAGGATCAAAATGCTCAACTTCAAGAAATGTTCTTGAACCTGTCCCAGGGGCAAGAAGAAGTGAAAGCTCTCCTCACAAGGGGCATGGTCCTAGGGAATTCAGGCAGTGTCAGGAATGATCAGTTGGAAGAACTGCAGATTGAGCTGGCAACAATGAAGATCCAGATGATGGGACAACTGGTGGGCCAGATGGCTCTCATTCAAGACTTGGCTCAAAGACAAGAGGAGCTGAGGGTTCTCATCAACAAGCTTCGTCAAGATGGATGTAACCAAATGGGGTAAACATCTAGAATTGGGGATCAAGTCATCATTCAGTCTCCCATGATACAAGAAGCCGGTTTAAGGGAGAAAAGACCTTCTCACTTTGCTTCCACGTCACGATCCCAACAACGACTTCGTCAACATCAACCGGATAATTAGCCAAAGGGGGAAAGACTTCAAAGGCAATTCACCCAAATCAACATGCCATTGTCACAAGCATTGCATCACATGTTGAAGATGAATCTGATTACGGTGATAAACCCTCATCTGAACCCTAAGACTTCTTCTCCTAACTACAACCCAAATGCAAGGTGTGCTTATCATTCTGGCAGCCCGGGGCACGATACTAACGATTGTTGGGCGTTGAAGTACAAGATTCAAAACCTGATCGATGAAGGAATGCTGGAGTTCACACAAGATGGCCAGACTAAATTCTTCTGTCGTCCCTCAAAGGCTCACCACCTAAAGTGACAAGTTCAGACAAAGAGGCTTCTGTTCATTTTGAATTTTCAAGTTGTAATCTCTTTTATTATTCAAACAATTATCTATTAGTCAAACTTTGTTTCATTAATGCATTGCATATGTTTGTCTTGAATTCATACTTTCATTTTCACTATAATTATACTGTCTTTATGATATTAAACTCTTGCTAAAAGTTACAAGCCTTTAGAGGGAGGATGACGAAACAATGCCATAATCTCATACAGTATGCTTTTGGACAGACCTTGCTGACGATGTACATGCATTTCTTTCAAATCCTAAACACTGGAGTTATAAGGAAGATAATCCCTAGTCAACCCCTTCGAGCCAAAGAAGTATAAGTTTTCTATTTTAACACAAATTGAAACCTTTAATTTAAACCTGGGGCAGGGTAGTCTCTCAGTTAATTTAAAAAAAAGATGCGCATTGAAGTCGCAAAACTCTCAGTTCATAATACAACGAACGACATCAAAAGCATTCCTCTGGAATCAAAAGACAATGGTGGTTCCTTATCTCATAGGCAGTCAATCTCTCAAAAGAGAAAAGCCCACTGAGCCAAAACCTATAAAGGAGGCTTAAGAAAGTTGGGGCATCCCGCTGACTGTAATCTCGAAAACAGGAACAGTCAGGAAAAAGTTAGGGATAATAAATCAAAAGAACGAGGTCATTACAAATCCTCGACAACATGAAAAATGTTGCAAAAAAAATGATGACTGCCTTCCAAAGTCCAATTTGTGTGAACCATCACCAAAAACGTCGTTCCAGACTCATTTGGAGTTCAAATGCACAATTAACTGAGTTTAGGATTGAAGAACATCATGAAGAGCGGGTGGGTACAAATATACTTTGAGCCTTTATCTTTTGTTTCTTAAACCGTGAACCAAGCCATGTTACAACCCTTCAAAAGTCCTAATTGAAGCATGGGTTAGTTCGAAAGCATACTGTTACAAAAGGTATCCTGACTCCTGTAAGGCTTTGCCCTAAATCTTGTGTTGAATTTGTCTTATAAAAAGTTTTCTGCTAAAAAACGCATTTTTCAAAACTTTGAGACAAGCATAAACTTTGCATTACTTGAATATCACTGTTTGCATTTGGCTATTTGTTTGACAGCGGAGAAATTCACACAATGAATATCCGATGAACGAAAGCTCTCCCAGTGAACAAAATCACTTCAAGTGGGATGAAACTTTCAACGACAAATCTCCTATAAACAAGGGGGCATGACATGTCACTATCTATCACACCTGGGGCAGTCCAGTCAAGATTTCAAGAAATATCTGAAGAAGTGCAGAGTAACCAGGGGCAAGTCTCCATCTCCGTCACTTGGGGCATTAAACGTCAAATCTCAGTGAAGGGTTACGTACAACTAAACATTTTCTGGCAATGTCACAAACACTTAGGGGAAATGAAAAATCTCCCCAAAATCCTTCTCATAGGTCGATTCCCCAGCAAGAGTATAATCTCTGACCCCCTTTCCCCAGCTGAATCAACCTCAAGAATCCTCAAGGACTTCCCCCAACGAAGATGTCACCCCTCTAGAAGTCTGACGACAGGGTTTATTTCCCCAACAACACCAGGATTCCCCAGCTTGAGTTTGCCTCTCCGACTACTACAAATCAAAGGACCACAACTCCTCTTCCCCAGTAGAATACTCTATAATCCCCAGCAAGTTACTGCGAAACCTGGACCCGACCAGATATCAGTTCAACTTCGACTCCCCAGTAGAGCAACAAACGACTAAGACTCCTAAACTCTTTTCCCAAGCAGAAATAAACATACTCCCCACAGAGTTTTCAACTTCCCCCAGCGGAGTTCTCCTCAAACAACAAAACAGGAATCCATTGGAAATATTCTAAGCAAAGTTTGATGACACACATACTCTTCAACAGCAGTCTAGGATTTAATGACTCCCCAGCTTTTGTCAAGGATTTATTTTCCCAGACAAAAATACATTCATTAACATTTCAGATTTCATACATCCTATTTACAAGTGCATACAACACAATCTCATTTACTTTTGAGAACATCATGACATTATGCATTTGATACATCATGACATTGCATACAGCTAACATTTTACCTTTTCAGGAAAAGGTCAATCAACAGATGGCTACCATCAACCTTTTCAAGTTCCAGATTAATACCTATAGCAAGCCAGGAAAACTATCTGTGGACGACTGATTGTAGATTAATACCTGAAACCAGCCAGGAAAACTATCTACATGAAGAGATTGAAGATTAACACCTGTAACAAGCCAGGAAACTATCTTTCTTTCTCAGGTCAGAGATTAATACCTGAAACCAGCCAGGACAACTATCTCATCGGCCAACCTTTTCAAGTTCTAGATTAATACCTATAGCAAGCCAGGAAAACTATCTGTGGACGACTGATTGTAGATTAATACCTGAAACCAGCCAGGAAAACTATCTACATGAAGAGATTGAAGATTAACACCTGTAACAAGCCAGGAAACTATCTTTCTTTCTCAGGTCAGAGATTAATACCTGAAACCAGCCAGGACAACTATCTCATCGGCCAACCTTTTCAAGTTCCAAATTAATACCTGTAGCAAGCCAGGAAAACTATATGTGGACGACTGATTGTAGATTAATTCCTGAAACCATCCAGGAAAACTATCTACATGAAGAGATTGAAGATTAACACCTGTAACAAGCCAGGAAACTATCTTTCTTTCTCAGGTCAGAGATTAATACCTGAAACCAGCAAGGAGAACTATCTCATCGGCCAACCTTTTCAAGTTCCAGATTAATACATGTAGCAAGCCAGGAAAACTATCTGTGGACGACTGATTGTAGATTAATACCTGAAACCAGCCAGGAAAACTATCTACATGAAGAGATTGAATATTAATACCTGTAGCAAGCCAGGAAAACTATCTTTCTTTCTCAGGTCAGAGATTAATACCTGAAACCAGCCAGGACAACTATCTCATCGGCCAACATTTTCAAGTTCCAGATTAATACTTGTAGCAAGCCAGTAAAACTATCCGTGGACGACTGATTGTAGATTAATACCTGAAACCAGCTAGGAAAACTATCTACATGAAGAGATTGAAGATTAATACTTGTAGCAAGCCAGGAAAACTATCTTTCTTTCTCAGGTCAGAGATTAATACCTGAAACCAGCCAGGACAACTATCTCATCGGCCAACCTTTTCAAGTTCCAGATTAATACCTATAGCAAGCCAGGAAAACTATCTGTGGACGACTGATTATAGATTAATACCTGAAACCAGCCAGGAAAACTATTTGCATGAAGAGATTGAATATTAACACCTGTAACAAGCCAGGAAACTATCTTTCTTTCTCAGGTCAGAGATTAATACCTGAAACCAGCCAGGACAACTATCTCATCGGCCAACCTTTTCAAGTTCCAGATTAATACCTGTAGCAAGCCAGGAAAACTATCTGTGGACGACTGATTGTAGATTAATACCTGAAACAAGCCAGGAAAACTATCTACATGAAGAGATTGAAGATTAATACCTGTATCAAGCCAGGAAAACTATCTTTCTTTCTCAGGTCAGAGATTAATACCTGAAACCAGCCAGGACAACTATCTCGTCGACCAACCTTTTCAAGTTCCGGATTAATACCTGTAACAAGCCAGGAAAACCATCTGTGGAAGAGGGATTGAAGATCAATACCTGTAACAAGCCAGGAAAACTATCTTTCTTTCTCAGGTCAGAGATTAAATACCTGAAACCAGACAGGACAACTATCTCATTGACCAACCTTTTTGAGTTCCAGATTAATACCTGTAGCAAGCCAGGAAAACCATCTGTGGACGAGGGATTGAAGATTAATACCTGTAGCGAGCCAGGAAAAATATCTTTCTTTCTCAGGTCAAAGATTAATACCTGAAACCAGACAGGACAAATATCTACTCGACCAACTCATGCTTATTCAACTTCAAGACTTCTGAAAACAGTTTACGGATTCTACAAATACGGATGTTAATCTATCACTTGTTCAGATTCAACTTTTGAAAACAGTTTACGGATGCTTCCCAACATGGATGTTGACCTATTGCTTATTCAACTTCAAGACTTCTGAAAACAGTTTATGGGTTCTCCAAATACGGATGTTAATCTATCACTTGTTCAGATTTAACTTCTAAAAACAGTTTACTGGTTCTCCAAACATGGACGTCAATCTATTGCTTATTCAGACCCCCAGCTCAGAGATGTTCCAAAACATGGACACCTTTCTGATACTCATTTCTTGCACTTACAACAAACATTCTTGGATGGCATCTTTAAGCCCATCCCCGACAAGATTCTGTCACACCTCTGGATGGCATCTTTAAGCCCATCTCCACAACTATCCATTACCTCTCCAAATGGCATCTGTAAGCCCATTCCCGACATCACAATGCTGATACTACACCATGCGAGTGCAAACTTTTGGGCACTCTAGTGTTCAATCATCTTCCACCTTCAAGTCACAAATGGCAGATTCGCCAATCTAACTCTTCAGGTGTAAGAAGATTGAACAGGGGCAGCTGTTGTACCCCAAAATTTGCCCTCTCAATTCTCAAGGCCTTTCTTACAAGGATTTTCAAAGTTCAAGTTTGAACAAGTGCATTTGGATTTTCCAATACCAAAATTAAAAGGAAACTGTCAAAAAGGGAGAAAACAGATAAAAATATTATTTTGACAAAAAATGGAGAAATACAAGTGTTCTTCGTTTCAGCTGTTTCGATTGGCCTTTTGGCCTCTTTCGACACAAGCTTGGCTTGCATCCTTCGATTGGCCTTTTGACCTCTTTCGACACAAGCTTGGCTTGCATCCTTCGATTGGCCTTTTGACCTCTTTAGACACAAGCTTGGCTTGCATCCTTCGACTGGGCATGGGCCTCTGACACAGTTTGGTTTGGATTCACAAGGAAAAGAGCCTCTTGTAATCTATTTCATTTCCAAGGCAAAAGGCTCTCTTTTAACATCCTTCGATTTGCACCTCTTGCTCCCTATTTGTCTCTTTCGAATATGAACATTTTGTCTTTCGTTTGACCACATGTACCCCTTGGCGTGCAAGCTTTCGATTAGACATGAGCCACCTTCACACAAAGGCTTCAATTGGAGTTTTGGTTCCCTTCGAATCACCATCTCTCAAACCCAACTCTAAATCCTTCGAACACGGACTTTCGATTGGGAAATATGATTGCTTCGGCCCAAGCTTTCGATTGGGAAATATGCTTCCTTCGAGCATGAGCTTTCGATTGGGCAATAGCTTCCTTCGAGTTAGCTTGTTTCGACCACAAGCTTCGACTGAGGCAAAGGCTTCCTTCAAACAGATGTGCTTCGATCTCACTCTTGCATTTTACACAAGACCAAATCTCGTTTGTCAGGCTGTGTTGCGTCCAAGTCTTTATATAGTCAGAAGCTTGTACAAAGGTTTTAAACTTTACCTTTTGGATACTACTATTCCGGGTTAAAGGCTACATACTCTTTCTTTTCATAGAGAGTACTTTTATCACAAAAGCAGCTTTCAAACTGAATTTGGTCTGAGCACAAGCAACGTCAGAGGCATAAGTCACATCTTCTACACCCCACTGCTGCTGCTGCCAACAGGCCCCCCCACTTATACCTTTCACGTTATCCATTATTTTATCATTTATTTGCAAGGCTGGCTTTGGACAACATGTCCATTCTTTCTCTATAAATAGAGGAATTTATGCAAAGCTAAGAGAGGACCTTTTGGCCAGAAGAACGAATCTTCAAAAAATTCTCTAACACCATAAAGCTCTCAAACACTTAAACACTCATCAAACACATATCCAGAATCCAAACACATATCCAGAATCCAAACACATATCCAGAATCCAAACACATACCCAGAATCCAAACACTTATCTCCTTAGAATCTGAAACACCCCCATACCTTGTTACCCTTCGAATCCAGTAGGAAGAACCCCACACTTGTTCTCCTCTTTCGGATCTAGTATCAAAGACATAACCCCTGGTTCCTCCCTTCGAATCCAGAAGCATTCAAGGAAACCACTTAAAGGCCCAACACACGTTCCAGTCTCAAGCAAGGAAAATCATTCTTAACCTTGAACCTTTCATTTCTAGCATGACATGTAAGTAAGCTTCCTTTTCGTTTCAAACATATACTTAGTGTTGTTACCTTTTCGTTTCCACCCTTTAGTCTATTTTTGTTGCTTCTCCTTTTGGTTTGGTTCTTTGGATGGTTACAGATGCTTTAAGAATTAACCTGGCCTTGAGGTAATGATAGCGTGGCCTTAGGCCACGTTGCTATTTAATATCTCAAACGAAATAAACAGGTGACAAGAATATGAAACGAAGCCTCAGGCTTCCTCACTGACTCCAGGCCCAGTCGAAGGAGGCAGAAAGGAAGATTACATCTTGCACAGATTCCAGGCCTGGTCGAAAGGCACAACATGTTGTCCTACTGGTCCAAATCGAAAGACACAACATGCTGTCCCGCTGGTCCCAATCGAAAGACACAACATGCTGTCCTGCTGGTCCCAATCAAAGGAGGTTGTAGTTGTTTAGGTATTGGCATGCTTTTTTGGTAAAACCAGGTGTATGAATGTCATGACTGATGTCATAACATTCTAGTTTATTAGGTACAGATTTATTAGGTACCTTTGCAGAAAAATATTGTCATACAGGTACTGATGTTTATGAGTGTGTATCTGAGCATTTTGCAAAATGATCACATTTACCAAAATCAGTAAACAGGAATTCAAATGTCATAACAAATGTTAAGACATCCTGTTCTGAACTAACAGGTATGCAGTTTGGTTAATTCTGAGTTTTTTCAGGAAAATGACTCAGTCTTTCCAGAACAGAATCCTGCGTTTTCTTTGGGTTAACCTAGCTCAACCCCAACCTGGTTGATCTAGTCCTGTGACCTAGTCTTAAGGTCAAACGGAATTAACCCTAGCTTTTTATGGAAACCCTAACTGAAGATGCAACTGCTATATATTCAACAGAGCTGCTGTCTTGGAATGCATCCCTTTTTTGACAGAAGATCATTTAGAAGCTGTATAGTTTTAACTATTGTAATCCAAGCAATTATCATTGTGATAAGTGACTTGGAATAGGTTTTAATTGTAAGGGTTGTGTATCACTCAAAGCTTTGAAGCAAGAGTGTTTGTATGTCTCTTGACTAAAGCTGTGAAGCAAAGTCAAGTTAGGTTTATGTATCACTCAAAGCTGTGAAGCAAGAGTTTTTGTGTTGCTTGATTAAAAAGCTGTGAAGCATAATCAAGTGTATGTTTTGAAGAGTGTCTTCATCAATTCATTAGTCAAATTGTTTTATGTATCACTGCTGTGATTGAGGGGGAGTGAGTAGGAACTCAGGTTTAAGTTGTACTTAGATTGAAGTTGCATTGGGTAGGTCTTAAGTGAAGGAGATAAACTGGTTGGTTTATTCCTGAATTAATATCTCTTATAGTGGATTTCCTCCCTGGCTTGGTAGCCCCCAGAGTAGGTGTTGTTGCACACTGAACTGGGTAAACAATTGACTGTGTTCTTTACTGTTTTTGTATTTACTGTCTTATAGAAAGTCAGATACGGGGTCATAACATTGAACGTGACATTGAGTATCTGCAGCCAGAATTTCAATTGGCATCAGAGCAGGCACCCTGCCTGTATTACTGGGTGAGATCTAGGGATATCACTTTCTGGCACTATGGACAAAGAAGGAGTTTTTGGAAATAGACCACCCATTATGGATGGAACTAATTATGACTACTGGAAACCTCGTATGATTTCCTTCTTAAAATCTCTGGACAAAAAGGCTTGGAGAGCTGCTGACAAAGGATGGATCCATCCCACCATAACTGAGAAAGATGGGACAATCAGTTTGAAGCCTGAGGAAGATTGGAGTAAAGAAGAAGATGAGTTAGCCCTGGGAAATTCCAAAGCTTTAAATGCCTTGTTCAATGGAATTGATATAAACATTTTCAGACTAGTACATCAATATGAATTGGCCAAGGAAGTTTGGGACACTCTCAAAACTACTCATGAGGGCACTTCCAAAGTGAAAATGTCAAGGCTTCAGATGTTGACTACCAAGTTTGAGAATCTAAAAATGATGGAAGATGAAACCATTCATGAGTTTCACATGAACATCTTGGAGATTGCCAACACCTCAGGAGCACTGGGAGAAAAGATGTCAGAAGAAAAATTGGTGAGAAAGATTCTCAGATCCTTGCCTAAAAGATTTGCTATGAAGGTAACTGCCATAGAGGAAGCCCAGGACATCAGCAAGTTGAAAGTGGATGAACTAATTGGGTCTCTTCAGACTTTTGAGATGGGGATCACTGAAAATGGTGACAAGAAGAACAAGAGCATAGCACTTGTATCCAACACTGATGTTGAAAACAAGGAGGATGAAGAAGAAAATATTTCAGAAGCTTTAGCCATGCTTGGAAGACAGTTCAACAAACTCATCAAAAGAATAGATCCAAAGTCAAGGTCTAATGTTCATAACATTCCCTTTGACGTTGACAGTTCCAGCAGAAGACCAAGGTCAGAAGAGAAGGGAAATCAAGGCAGAGGAATTCAATGCCATGGCTGTGAAGGATATGGGCATATTCGAGCTGAATGTCCTACCTTTCTTAAGAAACAAAAGAAAGGAATGACTGTTACTTGGTCTGACTGTGATTCAGAAAGTAATTCTGAAGAAGAATCTGCCAAACTAGTTACTGCTCTAACTGGTGTCTGTACCTCTGAAAGTTACACTAGTGATGAAGAAGTGACATTTGAAGAACTGGCTGATACTTACAAGAAATTGTGTATCAGAAGTACTGAAGTCTGTGTGTAGAATGAGAAACAATCAAAACTCATCATAAAGCTGGAGGCTGAAAAAAGGGCAAACCTTGATACTATAAGTCATCTAGAAGGGGAAGTTAAATTGCTGAACTCACAACTGATCCAAATGACCAAATCTGTCAAGATGCTGACTAATGGAACAGACAAATTGGAAGAGATTCTTCAAGTTGGACAAAATGTGGGAAACAAATCTGGACTAGGATTTGTGGAAGCCAAGAAATCTAGTACAGACAAGAAGATCGGGCCTGATAAGCAAATGTCAAAACAGATGTCTCAACACAACTCTCAACATCAGGAACAGAGACATATGAAGAAAAGGTACCAAAGATGGAGATGTCATCATTGTGGGAGATATGGCCACATAAAGCCTTTCTGCTTCAGATTGCATGGATACCCTAATCAGAACTCAGGTGTCAAACCTAAGTCTAAAAAGGTACCACATGCTCCTAAATGGAAGAAAAAGGCTACTTCCCTGATAGCCCACACTTCCCTGAGGGTCTCTGCAAAGGAAGAATGGTACTTTGACAGTGGATGTTCCAGACACATGACTGGAATCAAGAACCTCCTCAATAATGTTAAACCTCACACCACCAGTTTTGTGACCTTTGGAGATGGTGCTAAAGGTGAAATCAAAGGAGTTGGTAATTTGGACTGCCCTGGAGTTCCAAGTCTGAATGAAGTACTGCTGGTAAAAGGGCTGACTGCTAATCTCATTAGTATCAGTCAATTGTGTGATCTAGGATTCAAGGTCAATTTCTCAAAATCTGAATGTCTTGTAATTAATGAAAAACAAGAAAGTGTCATGAAAGGAGTCAGATCTAAAGACAACTGTTACTTGTGGGAGCCTGAGAACACTAATCTCTCCTCTGTGTGTTCCATTGCAAAAGAATAAAAAGAGGTGAAACGGTGGCACCAAAAACTTGGCCATCTTCATCTAAGAGGTATGAAAAGGATTATCTCCATGGAGGCAGTCAGAGGGATTCCAAGACTGCAAATTGATGAAGGAAGAGTTTGTGGTGAATGTCAGGTTGGTAAGCAGACTAGGATGTCACATCCAAAGTCAAGACATCTGACCACCTCTAAGGTTCTATAACTTCTTCATATGGATCTGATGGGACCAATGCAAGTGGAGAGTCTTGGTGGAAAAAGATATGCCTATGTGGTTGTAGATGATTTTTCCAGATTCACCTGGATTAACTTCATTAGGGAAAAATCTGATGTATTTGAAGTCTTTAAAGAATTGTGCAAAAGAATTCAAAGAGAAAAGGAAGGGTGTATTGTTAGAATCAGAAGTGATCATGGCAAGGAATTTGAAAACAGCAAGTTTGATGATTTCTGTTCCTCAGAAGGAATTAGTCATGAATTTTCTTCTCCTATAACTCCTCAGCAAAATGGAGTTGTGGAAAGAAAAAACAGGACCATACAGGAATTTGCCAGAGCAATGATACATGCCAAAAGACTTCCTATGTATTTTTGGGCTGAAGCTATGAATATAGCCTGCTATGTCCATAACAGGGTCACCTTGAGAAAGGGAACCTCATCCACCATATATGAACTCTGGAAAGGAAGAAAACCAACTGTGAAGTACTTCCATGTGTTTGGCAGCAAATGCTATATTCTGGCAGATCGTGAACAAAGAAGAAAACTGGACCCTAAAAGTGATGAAGGCATATTTCTAGGATACTCCTCAAACAGCAGAGCTTATAGAGTATTCAATTCCAGGACCAAAGCCATGATGGAATCAATAAATGTTATAATTGATGATTATCATGAAGAAATAGATGTCCCTTGTAATGTTGAGACATTCTTTGAGACTTCAACCCAACAGAATGATCTACCCAACACCTCCACAACAGAATCTGAATCAAAGGAAGCCAGCAAAATCCCTTCCATCAGAATTCAGAAGGATCATCCAAAAGAGCTCATCATAGGAGATCTCAACAGTGGAGTCATTACAAGATCTAGAGAAATCATCTCAAACTCTTGTTTTGTGTCCAAAATGGAACCATGAAATGTCAAAGAAGCTTTAACTGATGAATACTGGATTGGAGCAATGCAAGATGAACTGAACCAATTCAAGCAACATGAAGTTTGGGAACTGGTTCCTAGACCTGAAAGAACTAACATCATTGGCACAAAATGGATTTCAAGAACAAATTAGATGCTGAAGGAGTTGTCACCAGGAATAAGGCAAGACTTGTTGCTCAAGGATTCACTCAGGTTGAAGGGGTGGATTTTGATGAAACCTTTGCACCTGTAGCCAGGCTGGAATCAATTAGACTCCTATTGTCAATTGCTTGTCTTCTGAAGTTCAAGTTATTTCAGATGGATGTGAAAAGTGCCTTTCTAAATGGGTACTTGAATGAGGAAGCTTATGTGGATCCAAATCACCCTGATCATGTCTACAAATTGAGAAAAGCTCTATATGGCCTGAAACAAGCTCCTAGAGCATGGTATGACAGGTTAACAAAGTTTCTCTCAGACAAAGGATACAGAAAAGGAGGCTTGGACAAAACACTCTTTGTCAAAACTGAAGGAGGGAAGTTGATGGTTGCCCAAATATATGTTGATGACATAGTGTTTGGAGGAATGTCAGAACCTATGGTTAAACAGTTTGCTGACCAGATGCAGGCTGAATTCGAAATGAGTCTCATGGGAGAACTAACTTATTTTCTTGGACTGCAAGTCTCACAGATGGAGGACTCAATCTTCTTATCTCAAAGCAAGTATGCTAAGAACGTTGTAAAGAAGTTTGGTATGGAGAATGCCAGTCACAAAAGGACTCCTGCTCCTACTCATTTAAAGCTTTCCAAAGATTCAAGTGGGGTTAAGGTGGATCAAAGTCTGTACAGAAGCATGATAGGAAGCTTGTTGTACTTAACAGCCAGCAGACCTGATATTGCTTTTGCAGTTGGAGTTTGTGCAAGATACCAAGATGATCCCAAAGTCAGTCATATCAATCAAGTGAAGAGAATTTTGAAGTATGTGAGTGGAACTTACAACTATGGGTTGCTATATTCTCATGGTTGTGAACCAACTCTGACTGGTTACTGTGATGCTGATTGGGCTGGTAGTGCTGATGATAGAAAAAGCATCTCTGGAGGATGTTTCTTCTTAGGAAATAATCTGGTTTCCTGGTTCAGCAAGAAACAGAATTGTGTGTCTCTCTCTACTGCTGAAGGTGAATACATTGCAGCTGGTAGTAGCTGCTCTCAAATGATCTGGATGAAACAGATGCTTACTGAGTATAATGTCACACAAGATGTTATGACATTGTACTGTGACAATCTGAGTACAATCAACATTTCCAAGAATCCCATTCAGCATAGTAGGACCAAACATATTGACATAAGACATCACTTTATCAGAGACCTTGTAGAAGAGAAGACAATCAAATTGGAACATGTTGCCACTGAGCTACAGCTGGCTGACATTTTTACCAAGGCTCTTGATGCAAATCAATTTGAAAACTTGAGGGGTAAGTTGGGTATTTGCCAACATGAGGAATTGTAGCAATTAATTTTGCTTAAAACAAGGGTTAAAGGGGTTATGCTTGTTCTGATTGGGTTAAAATTATATTTTCCCATTTCCTTCAATTCTTTTAAGAAGTTGAATAGACACTCCTTTTCTTCCTTCTCCTCTCGTCTCCTCATCAAAACCCAGTCTCTCAATCTGAATTTTCTCTTCAGTTGCTGTTGGTCCTCTAAGACTGTCAAAATGTCTCAAACACCATCATCATCCAATACGACTATTTCAACCTCTTCCTCTGATCAAGATTCTAGGACAATCTCTTCCTGTCTGGACTCTGAAGTCCTAGAGATCTCTTCTCTTAGAAAAGTGGAAACTAACCTCACCAAGGTCAAAGAGCTGAGAACAAGACATGCAGGAAGGTCCCAAGCTTCTGCCTCTGGTAATTCATCTCATCCTTCTTCTTCAGTTCCCCCTGAAATTGCAAATAGGGAAGGGTCGGCCTATGTTCGTCAAGCAATAGCTAAAATTGTTTCAAGAATTCTGAACGAGAACCACTTAGTTCCTGGCATTTCTGTTCCTTTAAATCAAGAAATATCAAATGCTGAAACAAATCCAGATGTCTCTAAGGATGTTGAGACATCAGACAAAGAGAAGAATGCTGACATTGCTCACAAGAAAAGAAAGAAGCCCGAATCCTCTGAGTCTGATGACAGTGCTTAAAGGTTGGTGGAGTTGCTGTTTGGTGGTGTTGCTGGTCCCTGGTGGAGTTTGCAAAGTGTGTTCAGTTCTTTGTCTTGTTGTGTTACTTTTTTTGGATGACTGTATAATCTTTAAGAACATGTATCTTTGGCCCATTTGTGGCTAAAGAGGGGGAGATATATTTTGGTACTTTATTAGACATTCTATTTTTCTGCAGTCATATTTATTTTGCTGCTATCTATCTCTGATTGCTTAGGGGCTTTTGCCAAAAATCTGCCAAAGGGGGAGTTTGTAGTTGTTTAGGTATTGGCATGCTTTTTTGGTAAAACCAGGTGTATGAATATCATGACTGATGTCATAACATTCTAGTTTATTAGGTACAGATTTATTAGGTACCTTTGCAGAAAAATATTGTCATACAGGTACTGGTGTTTATGAGTGTGTATCTGAGCATTTTGCAAAATGATCACATTTACCAAAATCAGTAAATAGGAATTCAGATGTCATAACAAATGTTAAGACATCCTGTTCTGAACTAACAAGTATGCAGTTTGGTTAATTCTGAGTTTTTTCAGGAAAATGACTCAGTCTTTCCAGAACAGAATCCTGCGTTTTCTTTGGGTTAACCTAGCTCAACCCCAACCTGGTTGATCTAGTCCTGTGACCTAGTCTTAAGGTCAAACGGAATTAACCCTAGCTTTTTATGGAAACTCTAATTGAAGATGCAGCTGCTATATATTCAACAGAGCTGTTGTCTTGGAATGCATCCCTTTTTTGACAGAAGATCATTTAGAAGCTGTATAGTTTTAACTATTGTAATCCAAGTAATTATCATTGTGATAAGTGACTTGGAATAGGTTTTAATTGTAAGGGTTATGTATCACTCAAATCTTTGAAGCAAGAGTGTTTGTATGTCTCTTGACTAAAGCTGTGAAGCAAAGTCAAGTTAGGTTTATGTATCACTCAAAGCTGTGAAGCAAGAGTGTTTGTGTTGCTTGATTAAAAAGCTGTGAAGCATAATCAAGTGTATGTTTTGAAGAGTGTCTTCATCAATTCATTAGTCAAATTGTTTTATGTATCACTGCTGTGATTGAGGGGGAGTGAGTAGGAACTCAGGTTTAAGTTGTACTTAGATTGAAGTTTCATTGGGTAGGTCTTAAGTGAAGGAGATAAACTGGTTGGTTTATTCCTGAATTAATATCTCTTATAGTGGATTTCCTCCCTGGCTTGGTAGCCCCCAGAGTAGGTGTTGTTGCACACTGAACTGGGTAAACAATTGACTGTGTTCTTACTGTTTTTGTATTTACTGTCTTATAGAAAGTCAGATAAGGGGTCATAACATTGAACGTGACATTGAGTATCTGCAGCCAGAATTTCGGAGGCCAACAGAATGCAAATCGAAGGGTGTTGCTGCCTGGGTCGAAATACACTCATTTTTTACTTCTTTTTATCTTATTTTTTCCTTTACATTTCTATGCACTTCAATATGGTTGTAATAGTGTAGGATTTATTTTTTTCACTTTTTATTACTTTTGTACAAATGCTAGTAACTAGGTGTGTATGGCAAGATAAAACCAACAAGTAGACAACCTAAAAATCAAAGACAAATGCATGCAATAAAACACACTTTGCACACATGCACCCTTAGGGTAATCTCACTTGTTGCCTCGGAATATAGTCATGTCCCTCGAGCATGGGCGTTTTAGCAAAGACCCTCGATAAAAGATCGTAGTCCCTCGATGACCCTCGATGTTGCCTTCGGTAAACGATCTAGTCCCTAAAACGACATTGCTAAAACGTCCCATATGTTGCCTTCTATGACTATACAAACGTCCCATGCCTGTCCCGTTAACATCCTAACGCAAGGTTGTTCACCAAACACAATGGTGAAACAACACTGTTAAAAGGGTCAAAAACATAAGAAAGATCTTTGAGTAAAATAGGGTAGACAACTCTTAGTTACTTGATCAAACTTGCAAAACATCCTTTCCATTTTTTCAAACACACATCTCAACACAATTTCAAAACAAACTTTCAAAAACATTGAAACATCTTTTCAAAAAGACAAACACCTTTGTAAAACATTCAAACGAATTGTTACAAAGGTTTCCTAGATAAGGCATCTTTTTCAAAACATTTTCAAAACCACACACACAAAACACCCTTTCAAGCAATTGAAAAACAAAGGCAAGTGATCTAAAACAAGTAACTAAGAGCCCATGGATAACCATGGATGAAAAGGGTGCTAGCACCTTACCTTTTCATGATCTACCCCCCGAACCCAAGAAAACATCTCAAAGGTTTTTCCTGTGCTTTTTGACCTTTCCTTAGGATAAAATAAAAAGTCGGTGGCGACTATTACTAAACCGAACATTTGCGAACACAAACGCAAAAACCCAAGTCAGTTCTCCCACCGTATCACACATAACATGAAACACTTCCATGGCCCTGTACTTTATCTTCTTCCTCTAGCCAGCCAAATGCTTGGTAACTTTCTCATCTCTCAATGAAAATGAAAACTCATAACATGAATGTTGTAGCATTTTATCTCACGATTCTAACCATATAAATCATGTAAGCTAACAATCAAAGATCAGAATGAATTTTAAAAAGCCCTAAATTTAAACCTAATTTTTCCAGGAACTTCAAATTCAAAATTCTCTCAACTCAGGCCAAATAAATGCAAGATATGTATATGTACAACTTCGTTGCAATGAGGTCTACATTGTTTATTCACAAATCATGGCCAATGGATTCCTGTATGAAGAGATAGAAGTTGAGATTTTTACCTCTTTCAGTTGAAATCATGGATGGAGTTGGAGTGAGTTTTATGAAGGCCTGATGATTGCTTGAGCTTGCTTGAACCTCCCTGAGTGTGTTCCAACCCTTGCCTTGCTTTGAAAGTGTCTGAAACTCTCTATCCAAGTCAACCTGCAAGCTTTGAAAACAAAAATGGCAGATGATGGAGAAGGGGTTACAGTGTAGGGATGAGGTTTTAGATCAGTTAGATATCAAGTAGGTAAGGTGTTTTGATGGTTAAGACTTGAAACACACGAGCCAAATGAGAGATTGTTATGCTTATGCAAAAACTGCAAGTCTTGACAGTTATTTGGTGAAAGGAAGTTTTGGGAGTGTTTTAGGCTTCTATTAATCGTGTGTTATGTTATATTGTGTTTGTATATTAGTATGGAGAAGGTCTTAAGTAAGCTCTTCCACAGGTTTGTGAGTTATAGGCTTTTGGCACACTTTCTTGCTTTTGAAGCAAAGTGAAGGGACAAGGCCTTACCTGCTTGTAATGGCTTGTTTAGGGTTGGTATGAGTTCTATACAAGTCGCCTTAGGTCTGTGGTACTTGTATGTACAAAGGAGACAAGTTCAATTCTCAAGATTGTAAAGTTTACAAAAGTGGAGCTTTTTCAAAATGGCAATGGCCACTTTATGCCATTTATGGAATTACAACTTGGGTAATGGCTCTAAGGCTTGGATTAAAGCTTTGTCAATTGAATAAGCATTAAACTATGGAGTAAGAAACAAGTTTGGGACTTGTAAAGCATAGATTAGGCAGCATATGTACTGATTGGAAAATTGTTCTTCATGAAATGGCTTGAATTCAAAGTGAGAAATTGCCAACTTCATCTCTTCGATTCTATCTACTCAGAAATGATCTTGAGGAGTTCTTGGACATTTTTGGAAGCTTGCAATGTGGTCTATAACTAATATTTGAAATTAATTTCAAGACCCCTCTTGTAACTAGGTGAAAATTTGCCATGAAGTTGGGTCCAAAACCTGCCTAAATTAGGGCAAAAAATTCACTAAGTTATTTAGTTCATGAGCATGTATTCATAAATTTATATCTTAAGATCCAAGCATATTTATGGAAAAGTGTGTGAATAAAAGTTTTATATTTCATGGGGGTCTACAACTTTCATGTTGGGAACTTCCTTTGAATCATCTTGTATCATGGTGAAAAAATGGCCTAAAGTTGAGAAAAAATAAGAAAATTTTGTATACTTAGAAAAATTTCTAAGTTAAGAAAATTTTCAATTTTAAACCCTAATCTTCAATACTTTATTTCTTGATGACCAAGCTTCACGTTTTGACATGTCTTAATGAATTGTGACCCTTGGTACTTAATTTTGACCAAAAAGTCAAAGTTTGACTTTTCAGTGTACAGTTGACTTTTGATCAGTTGACTGCAAATTTCATCTGTCAATCCAATGAAATTGAAATGTTTTAAAATATGTAAGTAGGTCAAGATTATACAAATGAACCCTTGAAATCATGATTTAACTCAATTGGTCATTTTCTAGGTCAAAGATCAGAAATTGCCCTTCTTCAGTCAAAACCCTAATTTTGACCATTTTGCCCTTTTGATGATTTGATCAAATTTATTAAGGAATTGTAATCCAAACTTGATCAAATGATACATATGAGTCTAGAATATTGATGTGGATCAAAAATTATGAAGTTTGACTGTAAATTGGCCATGGTTGACTTTTTCCCCAATACAGCTGATTTTTAGGTCAACTGTCCAATTGACTGATCAAAATGTAGTTCAAGGCTTGAAACTTGTCATGAGTGATCTTAGGGGTCCATAATGATGTTTGAAAGTCACATGAAGCATTGATAGTCCAAAAATCCTTGTGCAATATCAAACCCTAATTTTGGGTCATCAGTGCATGATGAGATGTCTTGAGCTGACCACACCCTAATTCAGTCTTGAGTCAAAGAGATCTTATGAGGAAAGTTTTGATAAATGAGAGGGCAAATTTTGGGGTACAACAACCAAGATGGATGCAGATTCATGAAACAAACAGTTAAAATTATGGATCAAGGCATTAATCAGCCCCCAGTGAGAGAAGAGGTTGGTTTGGTCAGGAGCAGACCTTTCTAGATTGCTACTACATCACAAGCCCAACCACAACCTCGCCAACGACAACGGGGCAATCGACATAAGAAGAATACATCTGAAAGAAACTTCACTGAAATCAACATGTCATTGGCTCAAGCATTGCAACGCCTCTTGAAGGCCAAGTTGGTTATATTAAGGGACCCTCCTCAGAATCCCAACATAGCCTCCCCAAGGTATAATCCAAATGCAAGATGTGTGTACCACTCCAACAGTCCTGGGCATGACACCAACAGCTGTTGGGCGTTAAGAAATAAAATTGAAGACCTGATTGATGAAGGAGCGCTAGAATTTGCACAAGACGGTCATGCTGAGTTCTTCTGCCATCCCTCCAAGGCATACCATCTGAAGTGACAAGTTCTCACAAGAAGACTTTTCGTTCATTAGAATTTTCAATGTGTAATTTTCTTTTGATTTGTTTGAACATTTATTCATATCAAACCTCGTTATTTCATCAATGCATTGCACATGTTTGTCTTGAATCAATTCATTCGTATTCACTATTTCAAAAATGCGTTCTTATTTCCTTTTGTGATATTTAACTCTCGATTAAAAAACTCTAAGCCTTAGAGGGAGGATGACGAAAATGATACCACAATCTCTACAATATGCTTTTGAACAGACCCCGTTGACGATGTACAGACGTTGTTTCAAATCCTAAACAATGGAGTTATAAGGAAGATAATCCCTAGTCAACCCCTTTGAGCCAAAGAAGTAGGAGTTTTTATTTTCGCACAAATTAAAACCCTTAATCATAACCTGGGGCAGGGTAGTTTTCTCAGTTAATTCAGAGGCGTATTCAGTCACAATCTGCCGCTTCGTACACAATGAATGGCATTGCAGACGTCCTTCCAAAACAAAAGACAGTGATTGTTCTGTATAATCGTCAAGACAGGCAGTCATTATCTCTCGAAATAAAAGCCCATTAAGTCAAAACCTATGAAGGAGACTTAAGAGAAAAATTAGGGCATCCCGCTGACTGTAATCACAAAAGAAACAGTTCAGGAAAAAGAAGGGATAACGAGAAAAAAAAGAAGAGGTTACTAGAAATCCTTGACAAAAATAAGATTACAAAAATGACTGCCTTTTCAAAACAAATGTTCAATTTCTGAATCATCACTAAGTATCAGAGCAAAGATTCCAGACTCAATCGGGATCTAAATGCACAATTAACTGAGCATAGGACTGAAGAACATCACGAAGAGCGGGTTGGGTACAAATAAAATTTGAGCCTTTATCCTTTGTTTCTTGAACCGTGAACCAGGTCACGTTATAACCCGTAAAAGTCCTAGCCGAAGCATGGGTTTAGTTCGAGAGCATACCGTTACAAAGGTATCCTGACTCCTGTAGGCTTTGTTATGAATCCTGAGTTGATATCACATTCTTGCAAATTTTGTTTTACTACACAAAACACATTTTCAAAAAAATTTCAAGACAGACATGAGTTTTGCATTCTTTAGATGACATTGTTTGCATATGACTAATTATTTGACAGCAGAGAAATCCGCACAATGGATATTCAATGAACAAACATCCTCTCAATGGACAGAATCACCACAGCGGGAAAGACACTTCCAATAACAGGTCTTCCATAAGCAAAAGGCATGACATGATGTCTAAACACACCTGGGGCAGTTGTAGAGATAAAAAAATGTAGCGGGGTAAATCGGAGATCGAGCTATTAATTAACTCGACTCACAAAAGCAAGAGTCGCCACTGCGCTTTATTATTTCCAAGGGAAAAGGGAAAGAGCGAAATAAAACCCTAAAATATGCAATGTAAAATAATATTTAAAAGTAATGAAAATACAATGCATTTTTGAAAAGAGATCTAGAGTTCGAGGGTTGGTTATGCAATGGGAAGGTATTAGCACCCAATGCATCTATAGTATCCTATAGGAACCTTTTGAAATATTTGTTTATTAAAATTGTTTATTTGATTAAAATGGTTTGTTTGGCTAAAATGGGTGTGGACGAGATTTTGAAGATACGACGACCTAATATCGAAGTTTTGACTTAAAAGGTATGAGTTTGAAAATTGAATCTTTTAGGAAAATTATCTTAGGTTTAGCAAAATAGTAAACAAACAAAAGATGAATGAGAGTATTCGCACGATTGGATGAGATGTGTTTGATGACGTGAAGTCAACAAAGTTAAAACATTTCCCTTGGAATTGAGACGGACGAAAGATATAAAGATTAAACGATCGATGATAAAATTAATTAAAATGACAATTGAACAATTAAATAATGAAAATTAAATTACACTAGCATGCATTTTGAATAAATTAAATAAATAGCAAAGATTAAAAAAAAAAATTATGAAACATGTATTTTTAATAATTAAACAAATAACAAAATTAATCAAAGACTAAATTATGAAATATGTATTTTTGAATAATTAAGATAATAAAAGATTTAAAACAAGTTAACAAAAATTAAATAAAAATTAGTTATAAGAGATGTGGTTTTTTATATTTATAATGAAATAATAATAATACATAAACTAAACTAATATATATATATATATATATATATATATATATATATATATATATATATATATATATATATATATATATATATATATATATATATATATATATATATATATATATATATATATATATATATATATATATATATATATATATATATATATATATATATATATATATATATATATAAATCAAATTAATAGAGTTGAAAGAAAAGGGTTAAAAGAGCAAGAAAACAGAAAAATGCCCCAGCAGGGATCGAACTTGAACCTTTAAGGGTAATGGATAGTGCAAGTTGTCAGCTGAGCTACCTTACTAATCATTATTATTATTCTTTTATTAATAAATAATGGTAACGATGGTAATTGAAGGGGTGAAAAACACAAGAAGGGGGGGGGGGGGGGGGGGTTGAATTGTAAAACTGGAAACTTAAAGCAAATGACAAGGTATTTTTATCCTGGTTCGTTTGATCTCAAACTACTCCAGTCCACCCGTTCAAGGTGATTTCGCCTCTCTCCAACGAGGTCTTAATTCACTATATTCAACTGAATACAAATCTGCTTTAGCAACTGCTAAAACCTTCTTGATTCAAACCACAATCCGGTTTGTCAAGGCAACACTTTCTTACAAAGATATAATCAAATGTGTGTGAATGTTTCTACAAAACTATATCACAACTGTGATGTTTACACAAATGAAGCTTAGGATTCTAGGATGCTAAACGCTAATAAAGTATCAGAGTTTGTTGGTTTAGCAAAACTTGTAGAGTGAAGATTATTGTTCAGCTTTGTGCGTGTAGAGAGTTTGGAAGCATTAGCCGTGATAATCTTCAAAGCTTGGTTTATATAGCACTTTGAGAAGATGAACGTTGAAGCAAATATTCTTGATTCAATGCTATTAACAAGCTTTCCTTTTTGAGCAGATCTTGTCTAGAATGATGCCGTTGGTATTGATTAGCTTTCAATGCACAGTACCGTTGCTTCTTCAATGCACGATCTGGCTTGGCTCATTCTGATTCTGCTTCGCTGCTGATGAACTAATTTGTTTCTGTATCAGAGTGTTTTATGCGCAGTTCTGTTCATCAAGCTTCAGCATGTGCAAGCGTTGATCATCTGATCTTGACGTTCTGATTCAGCAACTTCTGATGCTGATGTGCACATTCATATTCTGATGCTGAAAACGTGATCTTGCTTGTTTTAATCAGCATATCTGCAAGTCAGAGCATAGTAATTTTAGGCAGCATATAATTCAATCATAAAATATTTAACTACTATATCTTTTCACTTTGTTATCATCAAAACTTAAATATAGGGTACTAGATTCAAACATTGTTCTAACAATCTCCCCCTTTTTGATGATGACAAAAACTAGATATTTTAAATGAAAAATAACGTGAAAAGTTATCAGATCTATGTATCAGAATAAGAAGTACGGAGAAGTCAGAGTTAAGAGATACTCCCCCTGAGTTTGTTACTTCCCTTTGATATGCGTGTTCTTCAGAGTCAGATCTTTTTCTATCTTTGAGCATCAGATTATAAGTCTTTGACTTATCAGAAAGCAGAGCTTCAGAGCTTTTCCTGTCAGAGCTTTGCTTCGGATCAGAGTGTTAGGTCGATCAGAGCTTCATATATCAGAACTTCATATTTGATCAGAGCAACATGAGCTTTTATATTTTGATCAGAGCTTCTAGTTCTTAGTCTTCATAGTGTTCAGAGCTTCTTTGTGCCTGTAGACTTAACAACAAAACAGAAAAACATTTCAAGTAATAGAGTTAGAATGTTTGAGAATTTTTGTCTAGTTAGCCGTTATTGATTTTAAATATCATTCTTGTTCTCCCCCTTTTTGTCAGCAATCAAAAAGTGTTAGTGATGTGCTAAAACAATTTAGATCAGAAAAACAGATTATATTAAAAAATAGTTCAGATCACAAGAGCATTACACAAACATAGTCAAAACATAGTCAAAAGTACATCAGAAAATGAAGAAAAATATAGAGAATGTCATGCATAAAAAGTTTCAAGGTTGTGGGGGCATGCGTGAGAACAGGCTTTCCAGCATTGCTTGAATCTTTTCAGAAGTTGCATTCTGCTTCTGAACCATGGTGACAACAGTATCAATTTTGCTGTCCTGGACATTCATTCTTGCTTCCATCTTCTGATTATTCTCATCCATCCGCTGCTGTAGACGCAAGTCATTCAGCCTTAATTCTTCCAGAGCCTGCCTGTCCAAGGCAGCTTGAGAACTTTCAGCAGGAGGAAGCTTCTCAGAACTTTCAGCTACATCTTCTGCTGGATTCTCTTCCTGAAGAGTCTTGTCTTCTTCTGAAGGTTGCACCTGTGCAGCTTGCTCTTTCTCAGACCACGATTCAGAGTCCAGAGGGAGCACAACTTCTTGAGGCAGCTGACTCTCAACTTCCTTCAGCAGCTTGCTAAAGTTCTGTTGAGCCTGCTCATAGTTGACGTCCTGCAGCTTGAGTGCTTCAGAACGAACCCATACTCTGAACTGTGACCAGAGCTGATCAGAAGCAGCTGGGTCGATCATCCCGGGACAGACTTGCTTCAAGGAAGCAATCCACTGCAGCATACCTGTTTCAAAGTCCAAAATACCAGAGCCAACATCTAATTGCTTTGGTTTGGGAATGGCCAATTTGTGTCTTAAATCAGCAAGACGTTCAAGACTTGTTAAGTCAATGAAAGTTTTGCTGGGGTTTTCAGAGGATTGGCTTTCAGAGGTGTGCTGAGGTGCTGTTTGTTTTGGAGGATGGTTATCAGAGTCAGAGGATATATCTATTGGAGTGGTTGGAGTTTTTGGAGGTGTTGATTCCTCTGATGATGGTAACTGGGGTCTGACAATGGTGGTTCCACATGGCAACTGTATTGCCAGCGGTGAAGGTTGAGGTGAGTGGGGATCAGAATGATGAGGAGATGGGGTTTCATAGCGGTGAAACTCTGTTTGAGGTGAGGGAGGATTATTTTCTGGTTGAGGAGGTGGAACTTCTGATTGCTCAGGGATCAGAGGTTCTTCTGTGATAGGTTGTTGTGATTGTGGTTCTGATTCTTGTTGTGGTTGTATTTCTGGTTCAGGTTGAATTTCTGGTTCAGGTTGAATTTCTGGTTCAGGTTGAATTTCTGGTTCAGGTTGTGGAGGAGGAATATTTGATGGTTCAGAGTGAGGTTGAACAGAAGTATGTTCACGCTCAATGTCAGCTAGCACTCTATCAAGTGCTGGTGTTGTGGAAACAGTTGGTTGTTGTTTGGAAATTTTAATGGGAATTTTAATTCTGGTTCTTCTGAGTTGTAAGGCCTCAGAAGGGTCTTCTGGGATGGTTTCATCAATAGTGGGGATTGGAATGGAAATTCTGTGAGAGGTTGGAGGAGGAGCAACAGATGTTGGAATAGTAGAGGAAATTGAAATAGGAGCAGCAGATGAATTACCTCGTTTCTTTGGAGTCTGGTGAGATGATCCTTCTGCTTTCCTCTTCTTAGACTTCTTCTGAATCACTTCAGGTTGAACTTGACTCAGATCTTTGATCTTCAGCTTGGAACCTGCAACTTCTTCCTTGAGAGAATCTGGATACTTGGCAAACATATCAGGATGGGATTCCATTTCAGAAAATCTTGGGAAATCACTCAGAGGCACTCTTCTTCTGGAGATGTCAGCAGTTGAAGAAGCTCTGGGTTCCTTCCTGATATTGTCTATCAGCTTCATCTTTTTCAGATTCTTGGCATTCAGCGGTTTTCCAACAGTTGGTTCAAAATTGCCCAGTACTTTAGCTTCGCTCAGATAATCTATCAGCTTATTCTCTGTCAGAATATCTGATATGAGCCTCCCAAATGGTATCCAGTCCCTTTTGGTCCTTTCTTCTTCTCTAGTCTCTTTCACACTAGTCTTCAGATGATTGAACAGGAAGTGTGCCAAATTGATCTTCACCCTCTGATCAATAAAGTAGATCAGAAATTGCTGATCCACGTTTATATAGTCAGGAGAGCTTGTTGGCTTCCTGTGATTGAAACAGCCTAGAACAATCTTGGCCCACACTCTGCAGTGATCCTTCAGATCCTTGATTTTGCTGCTGGGAAAACCAAGAGTGAAGATGCAGTTTGCTACCACACCTATATCAGGACACCTATCAGCCATGTCCACACAGCGGACTCCACCACCACTTTGACCTATTAACCTAGCAATGAGGTCTTCAGAAATTATAATCTTCTTTCCCATGACAGAAGAGATGACTAGATGCTTATCAATCTTGGCATGAATCCAAAATTCTTTGACAAGCTCTGGGAAGGTTGGTCCAACCAATCTATCAAAGTACCTCTCCCACTTTTGAGCTTTGACTTCAGCAGTTAGGTCAAATCCATTATCCTTCAAACTTTCGAAATCGATGATTAATTCAGAGAGAACCTCAAGATTCTTTACTGGTGTGAGAAGAGTTCTTGTAGGCGCTTGATATTGCTCAGAGGTTTCTTTCTTCTGATTTCCTGCAGAAATGCTGGAGGATGCCATTGTTCTCACACAAAAAGCTTGAGAGTGATTTGAGAAAAGCTAGGGTTTTGAAGGAGATATGCAGAAAAATTCTTAAGAGATTATGAGAAAGCGTAAAGATTAAGAATGAAGAGTAATGTGCTTAAATAGAATTTTCAAAAATTATTTTGAAAAATAAAACGTTTTTAAGAGAGAGAAAAAAAATAATGATTGCCATTAACAAGCGTGATTACTTTTGCATTTAATGCTTGCTGATTTTGGGGGATTTGAGAAAGATACTTAAAAACGGTTACCAGACATGTGTCTCAATGCACCCAATCAGCGCTTTGCCTTCTCAGAAACGTGCACGCGTTCTGCTTCAGGGATTTGCTGATGATTGGATGACACTTGTTTGATGTAGTGATCAGCACGTCTGTATTTGAGATTAGACTCTCAGATCTTTAGACTTGCCTCTGATACAATCTGCATGTCCTAACTTTCTGAAAGAAGATTGATCAGAAGTTCACAGTAATATAAATACATTCTGAAAGATAAGAATATGGAATTAAAGCATTTTCATTCTGGGCATACTTTCATGCTGAGATGTTTCAGAATGAAATTAAACCTATCTTCTGAAAGGGGTTTTGTAAAGATATCAGCCCATTGATGGTCTGTATCTATAAATTTCAAGTTTAAAATGCCTTTCTGAATATAGTCCCTAATGAAATGATGTTTTATTTCTATATGCTTAGCTCTAGAATGTAAAATAGGATTCTTACTTAAGCAAATAGCAGAAGTATTATCACAAAGAATAGGAATGTTACTCTCAAAAATCTGGAAGTCTTCAAGCTGACTTTTCATCCAGAGCATCTGTGTGCTACATCCAGCTGCTGCTATGTACTCAGCTTCTGCTGTTGACAGAGCAATAGTTGATTGCCTTTTGCTGGACCACGAGATCAGATTTTCTCCCAGAAACTGGCAGCTTCCAGAAGTACTTTTTCGTTCCACTCTGTCTCCAGCAAAATCAGCGTCGCAGTAGCCTACTAAACTGTAATCACTAGATTTTCTATAAAACAAACCCAGATTAGTAGTACCTTTCAGATACTTGAAAATTCGCTTAACAGCTGTTAAGTGAGATTCTCTAGGATCTGATTGGAATCTAGCACAGATACATACGCTAAATAGAATATCAGGTCTTGAAGCAGTCAGATAAAGGAGAGAACCAATCATACCTCTGTAGACTTTCTGTTCTACGCTTTTGCTTACCTCTTCTCTTTCCAGAATGCACGTGGGATGCATTGGAATCTTTGATGGCTTACATTCTGAGAGGTCAAATTTCTTCAGAAGATCTCTGATGTATTTGCTCTGATGAATGTAAGTTCCCTCTGGAGTTTGATTGATCTGAATTCCTAGAAAGAACTTCAGTTCCCCCATGAGGCTCATCTCAAATTCTGCCTGCATACACTTAGCAAATTTTCTTCCAAGAGAAGGATTAGTAGATCCAAAGATTATATCATCAACATAAATTTGACAGACTAAAATGTCACTCTTAACTGTTTTACAGAATAGAGTGGTGTCCACTTTCCCTCTGGTGAACTCATTTTCAAGCAGAAAGTTACTTAGCCTTTCATACCATGCTCTGGGAGCTTGTTTCAGACCATACAGTGACTTTTTCAGTTTGAAAACATGTTCTGGATGTTTTGTATTTTCAAAACCTGGGGGTTGGTGAACATACACTTCTTCTTCTATATAACCATTTAAGAATGCACTTTTGACATCCATCTGATACAGAGTGATGCCTCTATTAACAGCAAATGAGATTAAAAGTCTGATAGATTCTAACCTGGCGACTGGGGCAAAGGTTTCTGTATAGTCTATCCCCTCTTGCTGACTATAACCTTGTGCAACCAGTCGTGCCTTGTTTCTGACGACTTCACCTTGTTCATTAAGCTTGTTTCTGAACACCCATCTTGTTCCAATGACGTTGAATCCTTTTGGTCTTGGAACGAGATCCCATACGTCGTTTCTGGTGAATTGATTCAGTTCTTCTTGCATTGCCAGAATCCAGTCATTGTCCAGAAGTGCTTCATCAATAGAAGAAGGCTCAATCAGAGACACAAGTCCCATCAGAGTTTCTTCAGAGTTTCTGAAGCTTGCTCTTGTTCTGATTGGATCTTCCTTTCTTCCTAGAATAGTTTCTTCTGGGTGATCCACACTGCTTCTGGGTAATCTCTTCTGAGGTTGATCAGCAGCAGTTGTAGGATTTCTAGCATTGCTTCTTTCAGACGTTGAAGGGATGTCTGTGTTGAGAGCTTCTGATGACTTGTCTTCAGAACCTGCAAATTCAATTTCTATACCTGCAAGATTTTCATTCTGCTTTGACTTTTCAGAGTCAAGCTTATCATCAAAACGAACACTGATTGATTCTTCCACAATCTGTGTTTCTGTATTGTATACTCTGTACCCTCTTGAGCGTTCAGAGTATCCTAACATAATACACTTCTGTGCCTTAGAATCAAACTTGTTCAAATAATTCTTAGTATTTAACATATAGCAAGTACATCCAAATGGATGAAAATACGAAATGTTGGGCTTTCTGTTCTTCCACAATTCATATGGAGTCTTTTCCAGAATAGGTCTTATTGAGATTCTATTCTGAATGTAGCACGCTGTGTTTATTGCTTCTGCCCAGAAAGTCTTAGCAACGTTTGTCTCGTTGATCATGGTTCTGGCCATTTCTTGCAATGTTCTGTTCTTTCGTTCTACAACTCCATTTTGTTGGGGAGTTCTAGGACAAGAGAAATCATGCAGAATGCCTTTGTCATTAAAGAATGACTCAAAATCTTTATTTTCAAATTCTCCACCATGATCACTTCTGACTTTAACGATTCTAAGATCTTTTTCATTCTGAACTTGGTTACAGAAGGTAACAAACACAGAGTGTGACTCGTCCTTGTGTCTTAAGAACTTTACCCATGTCCATCTGCTATAGTCATCTACGATTACTAACCCATACTTCTTCCCACTGACAGAAGCAGTTTTAACTGGTCCAAATAAGTCAATGTGCAGAAGTTCTAATGGCTTAGAGGTAGAAACAACATTTTTGGATTTAAAAGAGGGTTTTGCAAATTTGCCTTTCTGACATGCTTCACACAGAGCATCTGAATTGAACTTCAAATTTGGAAGTCCTCTGACCAGATTGAGTTTGTTAATCTGAGATATTCTTCTCATACTAACATGTCCCAATCTTCTGTGCCAGATCCATTGCTCGTTGTTAACAGACAGAAGACATTTTACGTTCTGACTCTTAAGTTCAGAAAGTTTGATTTTGTAAATGTTGTTTTTCCTCTTACCATTAAATAGGATAGTCCCATCTTTCTGACTAACAGCTTTACATGATTTTTGATTAAAGATTATATCATAACCGTTATCACTTAATTGACTTATGGATAACAGGTTATGCATCAATCCATCAACAAGCAGAACATTATTAATAGAGGGAAGATTTCCGTTACCTACAGTTCCAGAGCCAATTATCTTTCCCCTCTGATTGCCTCCAAAGCCAACGTGGCCTCCAGGCTTAAGTTCCAGGCTTTGGAACATATGCCTTCTTCCCGTCATGTGACGTGAGCAGCCAGAGTCCAGGTACCATGACTGGTGTTTCTGACTTGCTGCTAAAGATATCTGCAACATGTATTATTTTATCCTTAGGTACCCAGATCTTCTTGGGTCCTGATTTGTTAGTTTTACCAAAACTCTGGTTGAATTTTGGTTTCACAAAGTGATTACTACTAGTATATTTGATGTCATGTGTGTGACCATACACAAAGTGTGAATTTAGAGGAGTGTGTTTAATAACTAAATCCATGACATTTTTAGGTGTAGGAACCTTACCTAGGTATCCTATTCCTTTCCTGCCGTTTCCGCTAACTCCATAGATCATTGAAGCCATTCTGCTTCTATCTATGCTTTTAGCAAGGAACTTCTGGAAACTATGATCATACTCCTTGATGATCTCATCAGCGTTGCTGGGAGTTTCAGAAATTGGTACCTTCTGAGAGTTTTGTAAAGAGTTTTCTAATTTTAAAATTTTATCTCTCAGCTCAGAGTTTTCCAATTTGAGACTCTCAGACTTATTAGAGTCAGATTCAAGAGTCCTTTTCAGGTCTCTGAATTTAGCTCTAATCTGCTGATAACGTTCCAGAATTTCATTGAGGCTTTCAGCAAGTTCAGCCTTTGTAAAATTAACAGCGAAGTTAGGGAATACCTCTTCTGTGTCTGATTCTGAGTCTGAGTCAGAAGCTTCACTGTCATCTGGAATGTTAGCCATAAGCGCTATGTTCGCCCTTTCATCATCTGATTCTGAGTCAGCTTCAGACGAGTCAGAGTCATCCTATGTGGCCATGAGACTTTTCTTCTTCTCTCTTCCAAACTTCCTTTTTGGCTTTTCCCTCTGAAGCTTTGGACAGTCACTCTTGTAGTGACCTTGCTCATTGCACTCGTAGCAGATGATGTCTTTTGTATTTGGCTTCTTGCTACCTGAGGAGCCTTCAGATCTTCTGTATCCAGAGGAAGAATCTGTTCTTCTGTATCTGGAAGAAGACTCGTTCTGATCAGATCTTCTGGGATTCCTGAACTTCTTTTGTCTTTGCTTCCACAGTTGATTTACTCTTCTGGAGAGAAGAGAAAGCTCGTCTTCTTCTGATGAGGATCCATCAGATGTTTCTTCAACTGCCTGCAAAACTTTAGATTCAGATTTTCTGTTAGATTTCAAAGCTATAGGCTTACCTTGCTTCTGAGGCTCGTCAGCTTCCAGCTCTATCTCATGACTTCTGAGGGAGCTTATAAGTTCCTCCAGAGTGATTTTGTTGAGATCTTTCGCCAGCTTCAGAGCAGTAACCATAGGCCTCCACTGCTTGGGTAAACTTCTGATTATCTTCTTGACATGGTCAGCAGTAGAGTATCCCTTGTCCAGAACTTTGAGACCAGCTACCAGAATCTGGAATCTAGAGAACATAGTTTCAATGGATTCAGATTCTTCCATTTTAAACGCCTCATACTTCTGAATGAGCGCCAGAGCCTTTGTTTCCTTGACTTGAACGTTCCCCTCATGCGTCATTCTGAGAGAATCAAAGATGTTCTTAGCTGTGTCTCTGTTGGAGATCTTCTCATACTCAGTATAGGAGATGGCACTGAGAAGGATGGTTCTGGCCTTATGGTGATTCTTGAAATCACGCTTTTGTTGATCAGTCATTGATTTTCTATCAATCTTCTGACCAGTTGCATTCACAGGGTGCGTGTATCCATCTGTCACCATATCCCACAGATCAGCATCATGTGCTAGAAAGAAGCTTTCAATTCTGTCTTTCCAGTAGTCAAAGTTTTCTCCATCAAAGACTGGAGGTTTGCCGCTGAATCTGTCTCTATCCTCATTGGTGTCATTGCTGAAATGAGAGTTGTTTCCTGCCATAGTGTTTTTCTGACGCTGGATCTTTTACTGACACGGTTAAGTGTTTTAGCTCAGAACCAGGCGCTCTGATGCCAATTGAAGGGGTGAAAAACACAAGAAGGGGGGGGTTGAATTGTAAAACTGGAAACTTAAAGCAAATGACAAGGTATTTTTATCCTGGTTCGTTTGATCTCAAACTACTCCAGTCCACCCGTTCAAGGTGATTTCGCCTCTCTCCAACGAGGTCTTAATTCACTATATTCAACTGAATACAAATCTGCTTTAGCAACTGCTAAAACCTTCTTGATTCAAACCACAATCCGGTTTGTCAAGGCAACACTTTCTTACAAAGATATAATCAAATGTGTGTGAATGTTTCTACAAAACTATATCACAACTGTGATGTTTACACAAATGAAGCTTAGGATTCTAGGATGCTAAACGCTAATAAAGTATCAGAGTTTGTTGGTTTAGCAAAACTTGTAGAGTGAATATTATTGTTCAGCTTTGTGCGTGTAGAGAGTTTGGAAGCATTAGCCGTGATAATCTTCAAAGCTTGGTTTATATAGCACTTTGAGAAGATGAACGTTGAAGCAAATATTCTTGATTCAATGCTATTAACAAGCTTTCCTTTTTGAGCAGATCTTGTCTAGAATGATGCCGTTGGTATTGATTAGCTTTCAATGCACAGTACCGTTGCTTCTTCAATGCACGATCTGGCTTGGCTCATTCTGATTCTGCTTCGCTGCTGATGAACTAATTTGTTTCTGTATCAGAGTGTTTTATGCGCAGTTCTGTTCATCAAGCTTCAGCATGTGCAAGCGTTGATCATCTGATCTTGACGTTCTGATTCAGCAACTTCTGATGCTGATGTGCACATTCATATTCTGATGCTGAAAACGTGATCTTGCTTGTTTTAATCAGCATATCTGCAAGTCAGAGCATAGTAATTTTAGGCAGCATATAATTCAATCATAAAATATTTAACTACTATATCTTTTCACTTTGTTATCATCAAAACTTAAATATAGGGTACTAGATTCAAACATTGTTCTAACAGTAATTGGATTGGGCCAAAAGGCCCATTGGGCCGATCCGGTTTGCAAAGAGAACAAGGAAAAGTTGGTAACCCTAAAAAGAAATAAGCGCCGCTGGAGTTGTTGTGTCTTGGGAAGAAAAAATAAAATAAAATTCTCTAAATAGCTTTGCTTCTTATGTTTTATCGTGAAAAACAACGAAAAAGATTAAAACCCTCTCTTCACGCTACTTCATTCTGCAACACTCTCCCTCATCTATTCCCTACATCTCTTCACAGCACCTTCCATATCAAATTCCTCAATAAATTCACTCTCAATTAAATCATCAACTTTCTCCTCTTCTTCTTCGGTCTTGAAACCGATTGATGCTTTGAACTGCTCAATTACTGCCTTATTGCATCTTCCATCATGAAGAGGTGCACTAAAAATACCTCAGCGTGATTCTCCTAAAACAGTTATAACATCTTTGCTTCCATTTAAGCGAGATGGATTTACACAGTGAGGAAATGGTAGGTCCATGGCAAAAGGAAGAATTTTAGGTTTTGTGAGGTGCGGTCTATGGAAGTTACAGTGGTTTGGGTTTTGTTGTCGAATGGTTGGAGAAGGGAGGAAGACGGTGGTGGAAGGATAATGATGCCATAAACCAAAGAGATAAAAGAATGTGCAAAGAAAAGATGCAAAGGTGATAAAATAAAGATTGGTCAACAATATATTTGACTTTGGATTTGATTCTGAGTTTTTGTTTATGAGTTTTGGTTCTGAGTTTTTGGTTTTGAGTTTTGGTTCTGTTGTCCTGGGTTTTGGTTCTGAGTTTTTGTTCTGAGTTTTGTTCTGAGTTTTGGTTCTGAGTTTTTGTTTTGAGTTTTTGTTATGAGTTTTTGTTCTGAGTTTTGTTCTGCTTTGAAGTAATGTTATGGTGCAGAAGTAGCTGTCTGAAGTCGGCAGAAGAATGGAAGATGATGGAGGAAGAAGCGGGAGGATACAGTGGGTGGTAAGGTTCTTTTTGTGAAAGAAATAATGGTTTATACGTTGTTTTAACAGTAGTTTTGAAGTATATTTTTATCAATTAATTTATGTTATTACTATTATTATGTCTTCTAAAATTTCTAAATATCCATATGTTGCAGCGACTCAAAATACAACAAAAAGTATGATAAAACAAGCATTCACATGGCATAAAAGTGGTGTAAAGAGAAGATTCAAACATATGAATGAGGAAGTTATGCAGAAGTAAATAGGGAGGAAGAAAAATACCTATCGGAGCCTCTCTGATGGGGCTTCAAAATGTTAAGTTTTCTCTCCTTGAATTTCTGTATTTTCTTGTTGAGTTTTGTGTTACACTTGCTGAATTTTCTATGTCTGGTTCCCTCTGAATTTTTCTCTCTCACTTGATGTCCCTCTTCTGATTTTTTTTTAATTCTTGGACAAAACTCCTCCCTTTTTCTGTTGATAGAGGCCCTTATTTATAGTGAAATATATGTGGTTTTAGGGGGGGAAATAGTAGAGATTTGAACTATTTTAGGCCCTATTTTGATGTTTTATGAGACAGCTTTTTGAAGTATGCAGTTTAGTGCAATATTTGGAGTTTTGTAGACTGGTTTTTGTAGCAGCAAAGGTGCAGATTTTTGTCTTATGGGCTGCATTTTGGACTGTTTTGCAGGGTAGATTAGGACAGTAACTTGGCATGGTTTTTGTTGAAACAAGGTTGGAGAAAATGGACAACATTATACTAAAAAATTAGATTGTTATTGGATTAAAACAGTGTTGGAAAAATGGGCAGCATTGGGACTGTTTTGTAGCAAGAATACTAACTTGATTTTCATGTACAAAATTTTCATTTCTTTTGTAACTTTATAACAATAAATCCAAGTAAATTGTAACATGAATGAATATGTATTCTTTAATATATTCTCAATTCCCTTGTAATTGTAAATTACTTTGTATCTTCATTTGAAATTGAATCTTCATATGTCTTGATAAAAATTCAAGGTCTTCCATTTGAATTGGGAAAGAATTGAATAATACTTGAATAAATTGTTGAATGATGAATAAATAATAATGCAAATCTTAGATTTTAATCTTGCATTTTGTAATAGAGATCCAAATAAATCACATGAATTGATTTTGTAATCAAATAGCAATCCTCATGTAATTAATCTTGTGATGAACGATTACTTGAATCGAATTCCTTTTTCTAATATCTCCTTAATAAATGCTTCATGTGTGTTCAAATAACCATAATGTAAATTCATCAAAATAATCTTGAATAAATATTTCCTGCGATAAATGATTATTCTTGAATGAGATCTCTTGGTAGCTCCTCTTTAATTATCACTTGAATTTAAATAAAGAAAATTCCAAGTGTTCAGAATAAATTCTTCTAGAAAGGTTTTGGATTTAATCATTCCATTCTGACGAAATTCACCCCGCGTTATGAAAAAAACTTGCAGATGACTTTTGGTCGAAGTGATCGAAAATGATTGGCATAGCTTGGTTTTCTTGTATTTTAAAGCAATGTGAAACAGACATGAACCAAAGGCAGTAAAACTTTGACTGTTTTTTCTGAAAAAATTAAGAGACACTTAAGACCATCTATTGGATAGTGTGTGGAAATAAACACACGATTCTCTGAAATTATTTTTGATGAATCAGCCTTTGAGAACCAACGATCGACCATATTTCTGTCCTGAGACTCGAAACCCTAATTGATGTGTGACGTCTGATGCTCTTCTTTCAGACCTATTTCTCGCACATGGAATCAAAAAACAAAACATACACTTTGTGCTTGATTAGTGGTTAGTCATTCATAAGATAAAATGCTCACAACACTCGATAATCTCTACACAGTCAAAGCCCGAAGGCGAAACGTCCGAAACCAACCATATTCTGTGACCTTGATGTATTTATAAAATAATGCAAATGAAGCAAGGATCTTAGGTCAAAAATTGGGGTATGAAAGCTGCCCCTATTTAAGTTTCTTCTATCCGGAGATATGAAGATTGAAATCTTCGTCTCGACGAGATCGAAGGTACTTAAATACATAATACGCAATTTTTACCCTAAGATATCCAACTATGTTTATGATATGAATGTGGTATTTGAACTTTATGGAGAATGATACTGTATGAGACAAAATAATGTTGGAGAAACCAAAAACAAATAACCTACAGGAGCAGAGATTATACACTACTGGGGAAATGAGCCATCGACTTTGAATGATAGACTCTTAACGAGGAATAAATTGAGAGGAAACAACTTTTGACCCTAACAAAAAGACGCCTTGCATAGGCCACGAAAGAAAATTATTATTGACCCAAGATGATGGTGAGTTCACAACTTAAGGTCAAAGATAGACAAAAGATGTATCAACTTTTGCTGTTAGTGACCTACCGACTTTTACTGAAGGTAGAGATTCACAACAAAATTCTCTATGGGACTTTTCTGGAGAGATACCATTTGATGCCAAAATAATATATGGTTGTAGATACACAAGCTGCTCAAATAAAGAGGCTTCCACTTGTTGTCTTCAAAGGATATCAATAACATACAAGTTGCTCAAATAAAGAAGCCGCCACTTGTTGTCTTCCAAGAAAACTATAACGCCCGAGTTGCTCAAATAAAGAGATCGCCGCTTGTCATTTTCCAAAGATGTCAATAACGTACAAGTTGTTCATGAAGAGACCGCCACTTGTCATTTTCCAAAGATGTCAATAACGTATGTTGCACCCCAAAATTTACCCTCTTGATTTAGGTTTATGTTTCATCATGAATATCATATTGCATTGCATTCATACATTGTGATGGGATCAAAGTACTTTGGTTATCAAGTCGTCCTTAAGCTTTGAAGGTTGGTTGCTTTGACAAGTTGCTCAAGTGGAACCTTGTCAGTTGAACCTCTGGATCTTTCAAGCTCAAATTTAATTACATATCTCAAGTTGTTTCATCCTTCTCTTTGGATCTTCAGAGGATTAGAGTTTGTGTTTGATTATGTGAAGGAATCACTCCTTTGATTCACCAGTCAAATTGGGGTTTTGAATCTTGATCAGCTTTCTCCAAGCACTTTAGTTGTGTATTTTGTTTATGTGTTGTTGACTAACTTCTAATAAAAAAGTGCATTTGTCTTTGTCTTTACACAATTTGTGTTTTAGGTACCAAGTATCCAACAAATAAGCTCATGCAAAAGTTAATTTGATTCTGTTTGTGGCAAAAGAAGGTATGCATCGACTTATAAACCTATGTATAGACTCATCTTGTTGAGCATAACCAGCATGTGTCGACACATGCATGTATGTATCGACTCATCCTGCTTGAAAAACTAGCATGTGTCGACACATATGTGTTATGTATTGACTCATGCAGTTTGTGTGGTTCTGTAATGAGTTGGATTAACAGTATGTATCGACACATAGAGGCATGTATCGATGCATGCTGTGTTATACAGCCAGGATGTATCGACACATACCACCTATGTATCAATACATAACAAAAAAATGCACGTGTTTTTTTGAAAAAAGGCCAGCAAATTCAAACTTTCATCATTTTGGCTCCAATTTTTTCTGCATAATTTGAAATTATATCATTAATTCAAATTTGGCTCCAAGAATCAATTACCAAATTACCACTAATCCCAATCCTAAAACTCTATAAATAGAGCCCTCATTTCATTCAAATTTCAAGCTTTTGATAGCCAACATCACTTTGCTAAAAAATCTCTCAATTCTCTCCATCTACCAAGTTCACTCAAAGCTCCATTTTCAAAAAGATAGTAAGCTTTGCATTAAAGCTTACTAATCTTTGAGCTAAACCTTCATCCGAATACTTTTTCTCCATTAATTCTCTATATCCAAGCTTTGGTAGTTGATTCTTGTGATCAAATTGCAGAAAATTCTGAAGTTGTTTGATAATTCTCAAATTCTACTTGTGGTAAGTTGGATCATCATCTTTTACAATATGATCTCTTGTGGTTTTCTGGTTTTGATTCATTGAGCACTGTTTTTATAACTCCATTGGTGTTATTTTCTCAAATTTTATGGAATTTTCATGCTCAATTGGATCCATGATCATAAGGTGTTTGATGAAAAGTTGGAACAAGAATTTGCCAAAAATACTTTTTGCTGCCTTATTTTTGGGGCTGTTTTGACTCAAATTTTTTTGCACACTCTCTTTGATGGATAATTTGGATTGCAATTTTAAATGTCCAATTTTCCTTTAAACTCAATGAAATTTGTGATGTAGATGAAGTTGGATAAATGTTCATCAATTCAAATCTATCAAAGAGTGAATTATTTAATTCATTCTTGGTGCTTTAGATTAATGATATATTTAGTACTTTAATCCATCTAGAGGAGTGGTTGATTTTAAAGATGAAAGAATTTTGAAATGGTAATCCAAATTAACTTATCATTCCCCTCCCTCTTCATCTTATCCATTTCTTTTTTATTGTGCTACATGTTAAAGGATGGTGATCTCTATATCATTTATCCAAACATGAAGTACATAAATTGCTATTGATCAGCCTCAAAATAGGTGCAACTTCTACATAAGTCCACTTACGATTGCTTAACATAGCACTAAATTTTGTCCCGATTCGAATAAATGATCATTCGTGGCCCAAACTTATGATTGCAAGCCCAAGTATGTTAATTTGATCTCTTTGATCCAATAACCTTGAGATTCATTATGCGGAGGCTTTGGTTCTACCAATCCTCTAATGGATCTACAAAACCTTTTGTCAACGCGGATCACTTAAACATCGTTGATCATTACATGTTATTTTTGAGGATTCCAAAATGGATGATATACTTGACAAAAAGCAAATGCAATTCATTGTGTGGAGGCTTTGGTCCTACCAATCCTCTAATGAGTTCCAAATGCAAGTTTCAAGATGGTTATCCAACTAACCACTAATTACTAACAATTGACTTTACTTTATGCTTGTATTTTTTCATGCTTTATGTACCATTTACTTTTTGCATTTTACATTTCATGCTATTTTCATCTTTGCTCACTTGAGCATTTATTTTTATGTCATTTTTATTTTTCCTCACTTGAGCCTTTCTTTTCCTTTTAAAGACACCTAATAATCAACATGAACCATAAAAAACTTTAATGATACTTGGACTACTTGGTTACTATCCTTGGCATTATGGAGCATGAGACTTTTTCTTGGACTTAGGATTAGAGACCTTGGCATATCTTGGAGACTTTGTGACAGTGTGTAGCATCCTACTTTTGGCCTGAGGCTACTGTATTCCACTTTATTTATGGAACACAACTTATTACACAGACACTGCTTTTGTATTTGGCATGTTTGATATTCCATGCAGGATATATACATGATATTGTGAATATTGTACATTTCCCATGGGGATCTGCTCATATCTGATAATCTCATTACTTACATCCTTACGGCGTAATTTATGACTTGATTCGTCTACTGATGCCAGCTTGCTTAAAGTTCTCTGGGTTTCTTTTTATTCTTGCTCGGTTGCTACGGATTGTTATCTGTTTCGTATTGCACTATCTCCTTTCTTCCATTTTCATTTTGCATAGTTCTCTGATTGCATGATGGGACCTCTGTTGTTGATATATGTCAGGAGGCCCTCTGTTTTTTGTCTAATGCATATGTTGTGTTTGTGTTGATCGATGAGTCACTCAATTTAGAAATTGAGATCACGACTTCGCTCTCATTGCATGTTCCCTATAGGATGTTTATTGTTTTTCTTCTTTAATTGTTGATTGATGAGTCACTCAATTTAGAAATTGAGATCACGACTTCGCTCTCATTGCATGTTCCCTATAGGATGTTTATTGCTTTTCTTCTTTAATTGTTGATCGATGAGTCACTCAATTTAGATATTGAGATCATGACTTCGCTCTCATTGCATGTTCCCTATAGGATAGTTTTGTTAAGCTTCCTTTGACATGTTAATTAAGGTAGGGTTTTCCTTTATCCTCAACCTTAGGATCAATCATTGTATGATAACACTAGGGATAGTATTAGGATAGTTTCCCTTAGTTGTTTTTCCTTCTTTTGCATCTTGCATCTTAAAACAAAAATTGTTTTCTTGGCAAATCATAAGACACCTCTAATGAACCCAAACTCTTATTCAAAGTAAAAAATATTGTTGTACCCCAAAATTTTCCCTCCCATATTCTTCAAAGTTTTGACAAGCATCATCTCAATTTGCTCAAGTCTACTCAAGGGTTGCACAGTTCAAACACCCTCCTAAGCCAATCAAATTAGGGTTTTGGTTCTTGCAAGGAAGTTGAGGTTTTCAAGGGCTCAATCAAGTCCCATATGCCTATATACATTGTCAAGCACCTACATGTCAAGTTTCAAGGCTCACAAGGTCAAGTTGCACAGTCAAAAACCCTAATTGCTTCACAATCAAATGTAGGGGCAAAATGGTCATTTGGCAGTCAAAAGTCAAAAAATTTGGTCAACATCTTATTTTGAAGCCACGATCATCATTTGGTCAAATCTTGACCATGATTTCACAAGAATGGCTCAAAAATCATCAAGATGCAAAAGTTTCTATTTTTGGACAGTTGAAAATTCAACTGTAACTTGACCAAGGCATAACTTTTTCATGGTTCATCAAAAAAATACCATCCAATGCTCATTTTGAAGGGGATGACATTTCCTACAACTCATCTTCACATTCCAAGTCCAAGAAATGCTCTCACAAAAAGTTATCAATTTCAACATTATAGGTCATTTTCAAAAGTCAACAAAAAGGCACTTTAAGTCAAAGACCATAACTTGAGATTGGTAAATCAAAATGACATGGAACTAAAGGCATTGGTTAGAGGACTTCAAGGCCTTTCCAAAATGTCCAAGAACATGTTCATATGATCAAAATTGAGCAAGATATGCATTGGAGAAGTTGGGAAATTTTTGTGAAATGACAAAAGTCAACTATCCTTGAAACTTCAATTTTTGACAAAAGGGCCCACTTTTTTCCACTTGATTCAGCCTTGTCATGCCACCCACGTGTCCCATGATCAATCTCAAGATTAAACATTAATTTTTCTATTTTTATTTAATTTTATTTGATTTAATTCATTTTAAATCCATAAAATTCAAATAAAATCAAAAAATTAATTAAATAACATCTTTTGATTTGAATGAATTTTATGTGTCATGAACAACCTACCAATTTCGTGCTAGGGCCATTTTGAGTATAAAATTCAAATTTGAACAAACTTGGAAAGTTTCTTTAATGGTGGTTATGAAGAATCCAAAAACTTGAATACAATGGATCATTGGCTCATCATATCACTTAAATACATTCCCATACATATGCAAAACAAGGACCTAATACATTACACGCACAAGCTGCTGCAGAGAGAGCCTAACCATATTCAAAAAATCAAGCAAAAAAGTCAAATCCTAATTCTACCTTCCAGGCCATTTCAAGGAGATTTAAAGGTTCAAGTACATTGCTGGGAGTCTCCAAAACCTATTGCAATCATAAACAAGCTCCAACACTCAAAGAGTCGCCCACCACAGCCCCACGGTTTGCCAATTATTTTGAGAATCGAAATCCATATTCCATGCATTGTTAACACAATTTGCTGTTTGTTTTGTACTGTATGAATACACAGGGAACTTTTAGCATGGTTTAATTACATTATAACACGCAGAATCGTGATCTGCCATTAACATATTTTAGGGTTCTAAAAGTTTTGAATTGGGGATTTACACATCCAGCAAAATTGGGACCTTTTATGCATATGGTTGTGATCCTTGCAACCAGACGAACACAAATCAATCATCGCGCCCAATTTATATTACGTACAATTCTATTCGCTATTTTTGGTGTTTGCAGGTTGTGGGGGTTTAAAACCCCCGCTATTTGGTTTTATTTTACAGGAAAACGCGAAGAAGATGATTGCGTGTCTCAACATGGTTGGCTCATTCAAATAAATAGTGCGTGTTATTTTTTTTCCAGGGGACGCGTTGATTTACTAATATAATATTTTGTTATTATTATTATTTCAACTAAGACAATTGGCTCAGTGGAAGGACGCGCTGGAAATGACCATTGGGACCTGGGTTCGATTCCCAGGTCCCCCATAATTCCATGTTATTTTTTTCTAATGCGTTCTTGTGTAGGTTTCCAAATGGTGTGCACCATAAACCTCACATACCAGGGCGCCAAGTGGCCTCATAGATCAATCTAATAGCCATGGGATGGATGACCACCATGTTCCTCAGTCAAAGCCAGCTCAGGAAATCCAAGAAGTCAACGTGGCTTGAAGGCAAATGGGCCTCAGCTTGCTTACAAAAACCCCCATTGCTGGCCCAGAACCCCCCTTTGGGTTTGCACATTTTATTTTCTTTCTTATTAATTGCTTTGTTTAATTCTATTGTTTTTTTTATTAATTACTCATTAACAAATTATTTAATCTTTTCACAATAAAAATAAATAAAAAAACTAATATTATTTTATTTATTAATTTCATGTTATTTTTTGTAAATAAATTCTAATATTAATTAATTAGTTGTATAATTAGAACAATTTTAACATTTTTTTAATAAGTAAAATTAATTTAGAATTAGGTCTTTCACTTCCAATTTTTAATTTCCTTTTTTTATTTCATTTCATTAAAAACATAAAAAACACAAAAAAAAACATTTTTTTAATTAATTAATTGATTAGTAAATTAGGCTTAATTTCATTTAAATTGCAAAAAAGGACAAAAATTTAATTCTTTCTTAAAAGGGTCAAAACCCTAAGACGTTCCAATTTAATTCTTTCGCGCATTATTCTTATTTTGATTATTTATGTAACTGTTTCTGGATATGTAATAGTAATTAGGTTTATCTCTTTATTTACTATTTCTCGCACTTCGTTTCCAAACGGGTCTTGTTTTTTGGCGATGTATAGACCCGCGCCTTGTAACAGCTAGATTTACATTTCCGTAATTTACTTTTCGCACCCATGACTGCTAATATGCCTGCAAGAATGTATGTAAATAAAATCAATCCGTAGCTCACAAATAACATGTACAAGATAACCTTAACTGAAAAACAACACACAAAGCACATGCCACTTCTAGGGTACGCCTCACTGGTTTCCTCGACGTGGTCATCAAGTATAGGACGTCTTAGAGGTCGCCCTCCTGTCCAAAAGATCCAGTTGCCTCGGATAAAAAGGATCTAGGACATTAGGGTTACCACTAAGGTGTCCTACCATTGCTTCGGTGACTACACATGTCCCTTATAATCGAATTAACCCGAATAACTCCAACGATGGTGCTACCTACCTCTCAATGGTGGGATAGCACTATCTAAAGGACTCTTACACAGCTTAATTCCTTAGAGTAGGTAGATTTCTCGTGGTTACTTGCTCTCTCAAAACAAACAAAACAATGTTTTGCACTGACACTTTCAAAAAGTTTTCAAACAAATTTTTCATACACTCTTGAGGACAGATACAAGAGTTACTTAGAAAATTTTCAAACGAAACTTTTTCAAAACCCACACACACTTGAAAAGCAAACAATCTTTTGAAAACATAAGAGCAAGTACCTAAGAGCTCGTGGATAACCACGGATAGAAAGGGTGCTAACACCTTCCCTTTCTATAATCTACCTCCCGAACCGAGAAACATCTCGAAAAGGAATTTTGCTGTACTTTTGTCCTTTCCATGTTGGAGAACATAAAAGACGGTGGCGACTCTTGCTTACCGCGACATTTCACGAACCAGCTTTAAACAGTCAGTTCTATTTCCACCGATCACAGAACTGGCGACTCTGCTGGGGACTATAAAAGTGAGGTGTACCTTAGGATTAGATGATACTTATGTTTTCAATTGCTTTGATTTGATTGCTTTATATTTGTGGGCTTTGCATAGGAGTTTCATAGATCCTAACCCGGATCTGGGGATACCCTTTTAGGTAGCATAAGCTGTAAGGGACCTGTCCGGCGTAGACCGACACGGGTGAAGCAGTGGCTACGTTGGTGTGGCACCTTGGTCTGTACCGATATCCCTTGTGTTGCAACGAGGAGAATATGGGTCTTCTGAGGAGTCATTAAGCACCAACCGACCTTAGAACCCTAATGTGACCCAACTTGGCCATAGAACAGTAGCAGTATGCTACACCCATTGAGGCTAAACTCTCGCGATGGTTCTGGCCGCAAGAAAAGATTGCGACGCTGGAGTTATGACCGATTGAGGGTAGTCAGTGATATTGGGATCCTCTAGAACCCGGTTACTTTTGATAGGACAGGTCTTAACCAATGAAACTGAAAGAGGGTAGTACCTGAACTTCATGCTGGCCTAAACTCTAAGGGTTTTCTGGTGTGACTTGTGTGCCTTATCATGTTTTCCTTTGTGAATACTTGTGGTGTGCTTTACCATAACATCATACCATCATACCATTGCATGCATCCTGCATAAGGACTGACCTATTTCAAAGACAAGAGGGTTTCACCTTTGCTCTGTTTTATAGGACATCATGATGCATGTGCGAAGGAACACTATCCGGCTCAACTTTGTTCACCCACCTGATTTTCTTAAAGAGTTGGTTGACAGAATTCCAAGCACTGCTTCCTTAATCCAGAGGCATGGTTCTCTTCTCGGTTTAGTCACTTCAAAGTGGGACCAACAACTGATGAGTGTCTTGACCCGGTTTTATGATCCCTTGTACAATTGCTTCACCTTTCAAGACTTCCAGCTGGTCCCTACCCTGGAAGAATTCTCTGATTTGCTTGGTATCCCTATCTTGGATCAGACCCCATTCACTGGTTGGGAAAAGACTCTTAGGCTTGAGGAGATTGCTGCAGCCCTTCCCTTGACCAACAAGGAGGTAATGGACAACTGGGTGACTAGAAGCGGAGTTAAGGGCTTCTTGGCTAAGTTTCTGATTGGTAAAGCTAACAGTTTCTGGAATGACTTAGACTTCAGGGCGTACGAGGACATTCTGGCTCTCTTAATCTATGGTCTAGTATTGTTTCCAAATCCTGATAACTTTGTCAATATCAATGCCATAAGGATCTTCATGTCTCGGAACCCTGTACCCACTCTCTTGGGTGATATCCTGCAACAACTCTATGCTCGTACTGCCCGAAGACGAGGAACTCTGTGGTGTTGTACTCCTTTGTTAGTGAGGTGGTTTATTTCGCACCTCCCCAAGTTCGTGCTAAAGAACCAAGAAGGAAGAGGTTGGGCTCATAGGTTAATGTCTCTCACTGATAATGACATCATTTGGACTCTCAGAGGTTTAGATGAGGTGGCTGTTATTGATTGTTGCGGAGAGTATCCTAATGTTCCATTGATCGGTGCCCAGGGAGGAATCTCTTATAATCCATGTTTAGCTCTCCGTCAATTTGGAAGAGCCAGAAGAGCAGGGCCTCATGAGATGTTGGTACCTCACATCAGTTTTGAGTTTCAGGTAGATAGTGACGAGCTGCGTTGTAGATTCATCAAAGCTTGGGACAGAATTCACAAAGCTGACCCACATGAGTTGGGACCGAAGACTTCTCTACCAATGGAACCCTATTACAGATGGGTCTGCATCCGTGCTCAGAAGTTAGGTATGCCATATGAAGCTGTCAGGCCTATCATTCTTGAAATTCCTGATAGAGATAGGGTTCCTCCAACCATACTCCCTCCTCAGATACCCACTGATGTTGATACACTAAAGAGGTCTTGGGCGCAACTACATGAAGAACGGGATTCTTATCGGGAAAGGTTCAACAAACAGGAACAGAAGATTCAGAAGCTGACCAAGCAATTGGAGAACGAGCGGATCATGAATGACTATATCCGTACTGAGAAGAGGAGTCCATGGGAGCATTGATGGGCTTTGGATGTTTCCTTTACAGCTTTTATTTCCTTTTCAGTATTTTCATTCCTGTAACGCCTAAGGGCAATTTGTTGAACAATTTAAATTCCAAAGTTTAAATCTAATAAAGTGTGTTCCTTTTGTCTATAAAGTTGATTCCCGATTGTCTTTGAAAACAATTTATACACATTTCATCCATCATATGCATCACAGGTACCCTTTTTCTACAGGTTTCTTAATCTTCTTCGCTGTTTATTTCAGCACTCAATCATCATGAATCCTGAACCTACTACTGAACAAGCTATCAAGGCCCTCCAGGCCCAGAACGCCCAGTTTCAAGAGCTGGTCATGAGCTTAGCCCAAGGACAACAGGATCTGAAGGCTTTGCTCCTGAAGAAGAAGAAGAAGAAGAGGACTGTGTTGTTCAACACTGGACACCGACTCGGGAATACACTACAGAATGAAGCTGAGCGGACTACTCCATCTGTTGGGGAAGGCAGTCACCAAGAGGGAAGGGTCCCTAGCCCTGTGGTCTCTGACACCGAGACAGATTTCAATGATGAGCAGTACCCTCCTGCTGAGGACATGTACAAATATCTGGAGGACCGGTTAAATGCTATGGAGATTCAACGTGTGCCTGGGTTGGATTTTGGAGACTTAGGGTTATCTTCTGGGGTGGTGATCCCACACAAGTTCAAGGCACCTGCCTTTGTGAAGTACGGCGGGGCTTCCTGTCCTAAGCTGCACCTCCATTCTTATGTAAGGAAGATCCAGCCTTACACTGCAGACAAGAACTTATGGATCCATTTCTTCCAGGAGAGTCTTTCAGGGACTCAACTCGAATGGTTCTATCAGCTGGATGGAACCAATATTCGTAACTGGGAGGACTTGGCCACTGCTTTTTATAAGCAGTATCAGTACAATTCCGACCTCGCTCCTACGCGTATCCAACTCCAGGGTATGTCACTAGGAACGGGCGAAGGTTTTAAGGAGTACGCACAGAAATGGAGAGACCTGGCTGGCAGGGTGCAACCACCGTTGACTGACCGTGAACTTGTGGACATGTTCTTGGGGACCCTGTCTGGTCCGTTCTTTAACCACTTGATTGGTAATTCCTCTGCTGGGTTTACAGACCTGATCCTGACTGGTGAGAGGATCGAAGCTGGTATCAAATCGGAGAAGATACAGAAAAGTGCCTCCTCAAGTATTGAAAAGAAGCCCTTCAAGAAGGAAGCTAGTGCTGTGTATGGTCCCAGAAGACAGAATAAATTGGAACGCCGCTAAGCTGTCAACGCGGTGGTAATTTCAAAGCCTGTTGCTGCTCCTCAACAATATAACCAGCCAAGAGTTGAAAGGCCCAAAATGCAGTACACTCGGCTCAGCATGACCCTCTCTCAGATATTGCCGCAACTGCTGTTAACCAATCTGGTAACTGTCAAGGAAGCTCCGAAGGTGGTAAACACAGCATCTCCGAAGTACAATCCCAACGCCCGCTGTGCTTATCACTCTGACAGCCCGGGGCATTCTACTGATGATTGTTGGGCTCTGAGGAATAAGGTTCAGGACCTTATTGATGCTAAAGAGATACTGTTCGAGACGCCCGAAAGGCCCAACGTTGTGACTGCTCCCATGCCCCAGCATGGAGTGAATGTTGTGGAAGAGGATCTGTATGTAGCTTCTGTGGATGATATTGCTACTCCGTTGCTGACCGTCAAGAGGAACCTGTTGCTAGCCGGTTTATTTCCGAGATGTAGTAAAGGTTGCCATCTATGTGTTGTTTCACCTGCTGGTTGTCCTTTACTGAAGTCAGGCGTTTAAAACCTGATGGATAGCAAAGAGATCTTGTTCAAGAAGATTGTTGTTCCTGCTGTCCCTGTTGAAGAAGTTTCAATTGTCACTATTTTCAATAACCCTCCTAAGGCTCCTTCAAAGAAGCCTGTCAAAATCATGCCTGTTCACAAGGTTGCTCCTATCATCATCACTGTTCCGGGGCCCATCCCCTATAAGTCTGACAAAGTTGTCCCGTGGCACTATGGGGCAGATGTTTATGTTCTGGGAGTGAAACAAGAGTTTGATACTAGTACCGGTGTCACCAACATCACCGGGCCTGCTAAAGTCACTCGTAGTGGAAGACTGTTCTCACCAGATATTGCGCCACCAGCTATTCAGAGACCTCTTGTCATCACACCTACCAGTGTGCCTGCTTCCCCTCCTGATCAAGTTCCTATTTCTACCCCTGCTGCCAAGTCATCTGACGCTCGGGGAAAAGGGGTTGCTAATGATGTGCCTGCCCGGACGGAGGCACCGAAGACCAACGTTGAAGCTTCCAAGCAAGAGATGGAAGAGATCCTCAAAATTATCAAGAAAAGTGATTTCAACGTCGTTGAGCAGCTGGGGCACACCCCGTCTAAAATCTCTATGCTATCATTGTTGTTGTGTTCAGAGACCCACGCCAAGGCTCTGATCTCCTTCCTGAAGACGGCCCATGTGCCACAAGAAACGTCTGCTGATCAATTTACTGATTGTGTGGCCAACTTGACTGCTGATAATGGGTTGGGTTTCTCTGACGCCGATCTGACTGCCAAGGGAAAGAACCATAACGACGCCCTGCATGTCTCCATTGAATGCAGGGGCACTACTCTTGCCCACGTGTTGGTAGACACCGGTTCTTCGTTGAATGTATTACCCAAGAAGGCTCTAGACAGGTTGGATTGTGAGGGTTTGGAGCTCAAGCCTAGTAACATTATTGTTTGTGCCTTTGACGGGTCGAAGAGGATGGTACATGGCGAAGTTGACATTCCAATCAGGGTTGGGTCTCAAGTTTTTGATTCTACTTTCTATGTGATGGACATTCGTCCATCCTATTCTTGTTTGTTGGGTCGTCCTTGGATCCACAAGGCTAGAGCTGTGACCTCCACATTACATCAGAAGCTTAAGTACCCAGTCAGGGGGAAGATCGTAACAGTGCAAGGGGAAGAGGAATACATGGTCAGCCACCTCAACTCGTTCTGGTACGTAGAAATGGATGGGGAGTTCATTGAGACCCCCTTTCAACACTTTGAAGAGGCGCCTCAGACATTGGCAGCAGCAGAGACAGTGACTGAAGAAGACTCTCCTTTGAAGATGGCTTCCTTGAAGGATTCCCGACATGTGGTTGAGAAGGGCGAATGTGCGAACTGGGGCCGACTTCCTGATTTCACTCCAAAGACTGACAAGTTTGGCTTGGGTTTCACTGCAGAAGCTCAGAGGGATGTTCGCAGGGCAAGGATTGGAAGACCTCCCGTATTCATCACCAACCCGGGAGTGAATGCTATTGAAGATGAAGTGGAGGAATCCGAATTTGACAGCTGGATCTACCCAATGACCAATGGTGGACCAAGCAACTGGACGGCGAAAGATTTCATACCTATTACTTTTGTCACTCAGTAAGGAACTCCTTTGTTTTAAATTTGTAATGAACAATAATTTGAAACTCTATGGCCCAGTGTCTTACCCGGGGCACCGTGGCTTCATTTGTGAGGGTTTGTTATTTGTCACTTTCATATATCATGAATAAAGGCATTGGACGTTTTCACATTTCAAATTTTGCGCTCCCTTTCTTTATTATATATTGCAAAACAACTATATTTACACACACTCACTTATACAGGTTCCAATCCACTCTGGATCTCCCTGGTAACGACTCTGCTACTGCCAGTTATGACTTCGAAAATTCGATCAACTTAGCCGAAGACGAAGGTGAAGATGATTGCGAAGTTCCTGGTGAGCTTGCAAGACTGTTACTCCAGGAAGAGAGGGCCATTCAGCCACATGAAGAGCCAGTGGAAACGGTAAATCTAGGTACTGAGACAGACAGAAAGGAAGTCAAGATTGGTGCCAATCTGGGGCTCAGCGTGAAACAACGGTTGATTCAGATGTTGCATGATTATGTGAAAATCTTTTCCTGGTCTTACGAAGACATGCCTGGGTTGGATACCGACATTGTGATTCATCACCTGCCTACCAAGGAAGACTTCCCTCCGGTTAAACAGAAGGTCCGCCGTATGCGTCCAGAGATGTCCGAGAAAATCAAAGCTGAGGTTATGAAACAATTTGATGCCGGGTTTCCAGCAGTGACTTCTTACCCTCGGTGGGTTGCCAACGTGGTTCCAGTGCCAAAGAAAGATGGTAAGGTCCGAATGTGTGTTGACTACAGGGATTTGAACAGGGCAAGCCCCAAGGATGACTTCCCCCTACCACATATCGACGTTCTGGTTGACAACACTGCTCAGCATAAGGTATTCTCCTTCATGGACGGGTTCTCCGGTTATAATCAGATCAAGATGGCTCCTGAAGACATGGAGAAGACCACTTTTGTTACTCAGTGGGGCACCTTTTGCTACAAGGTCATGCCTTTTGGGTTGAAAAATGCTGGGGCAACCTACCAACGTGCCATGGTTGCTTTGTTTCATGCCATGATCCACCATGAGATTGAAGTATATGTCGATGATATGATTGCAAGGTCCCAAACTGAGGAGGAACACCTTGACCATCTACAGAAACTGTTTGACCGTCTGAAGTTGTACAAGCTAAGGTTGAACCCGAACAAGTGCACCTTTGGGGTAAGATCTGGAAAACTGCTAGGCTTCGTCGTGAGCGACAAAGGTATTCAAGTGGACCCTGCCAAGGTAAAAGCCATACAAGAGATGCCAACTCCCAAGACAGAGAAAGAAGTCAGAGGCTTTCTAGGATGGCTGAACTACATTGCCCGATTCATCTCACATCTAACTGCTACCTGTGAACCAATCTTCAAGCTACTGAAGAAAGATCAAGTAGTACGTTGGAACGATGAATGTCAGGCCGCTTTCGAAAGAATCAAAGAGTATCTCCAAGAACCACCCATTCTTATGCCACCGGTTGAAGGGAGACCTCTAATACTATACTTGACAGTACTGGACAACTCAATGGGGTGTGTGATGGGGCAGCATGACGAGTCTGGCCGAAAAGAGAACGCCATTTATTACCTTAGCAAAAAGTTTACCGACTGTGAGACCCGATACTCACTGCTCGAGAAAACTTGCTGCGCTTTGGTATGGGCTACTCGCCGGCTGAGACAGTATATGTTGACTCACACTACTCTGTTGATTTCAAAAATGGATCCGATCAAGTACATTTTCGAAAAGCCCGCCTTGTCTGGAAGAATAGCAAGATGGCAGATGATCTTGACATAATACGACATCCAGTACACGACTCAGAAAGCAATCAAGGGAAGTGTATTGGCAGACCATTTGGCACACCAGGCAGTGGATGACTGCCAGTCCATGAACTTTAAATTTCCAGACGAGAATATCATGGTAGTGACTGATTGTGAAGTACCTGGACCGGATGAAGGACCTGAGGAAGGATCCCGATGGTCTATGCACTTTGACGGAGCCTCAAACGCTTTGGGTAATGGCATCGGCGCTGTGATCATATCCCCAAAAGGCGCTCATACTCCACTCACTGCCCGACTATGTTTCAACTGCACCAACAACATGGCAGAGTATGAGGCATGTATCATGGGTCTTCAAGCTGCAATTGACTTAAGGATCAAGTTTCTGAGTGTCTTCGGAGATTCCGCTCTCGTGATCAATCAGATCAAAGGCGAGTGGGATACGAAACACCCAAATCTCATTCCTTACAAAGAGTATGTGTTGACATTGATTCCCCATTTCGAAGAGATAACCTTTGAACACTTCCCAAGAGAGGAGAATCAGTTGGCGAACGCGTTAGCTACGATGTCTTCCATGTTCAAAGTCAAATGGGACAACGAGGCTCCCCGGATCATTATCTGGAAATTGGACGAACCTGCACATTGTTGCGATCTTGAGACTGAAGAGGTAATTGAAAAACCCTGGTATCATGAGGTGAAGAGGTACCTCGAAGCTCAAGAATACCCCGAAGGTGCATCTGTTAATGACAAGAATTTTCTGAGGAGGTTCGCGGCAAAGTTCTTCCTCAGCAACGGCATTTTGTACAAGCGAAACCATGATTCAACCTTACTGTGTTGTGTGGATAAGACTGAAGCAGAAAGGATCATGGCAGAGCTACACGAAGGTACCTTTGGAACACATTCCAGTGGACATACTATGGCAAAGAAAATCCTCCGGGCAGGATATTTCTGGTCCACAATGGAAACTGACTGTTACCAACATTCTCGGACATGTCATAAATGCCAGATATATGCTGATAAGGTGCACGTTCCTCCAGTACCTCTGAATGTCTTGATAGCACCTTGGCCTTTTGCAATGTGGGGCATTGATATGATCGGCGAGATCACACCTACGGCATCTAATGGGAATCGCTTCATCCTGGTAGCGATTGATTACTTCACAAAGTGGGTTGAAGCAGCTTCCTACGCTATGGTAACCAAGAACGTCGTGGCACGGTTCATTCGGCATAACCTGATCTGTCGGTACGGTGTACCTGAGAGGATCATTACGGACAATGGTACCAATCTTAACAACAAGATGATCACTGAGCTCTGCGAGCAGCTCAAGATACAGCACCACAACTCTTCTCCCTACCGGCCGAAGATGAATGGGGCTGTAGAAGCAGCTAATAAGAATATCAAAAAGATTGTGCAGAAGATGACAGTGACCTACAAAGATTGGCATGAGATGTTACCGTTCGCTCTTCATGGGTACCATACCTCAGCACGAACGTCAACAGGGGCAACTCCCTTTTCTTTGGTCTATGGCATGGAGGCAGTCTTGCCTATTGAAGTCCAGATACCCTCTCTCCAGATAATGAAGGATGCAGGTTTGAGCGAAGATGACTGGATCCAGACTCGGCTTGATCAATTAAACCTAATTGACGAAAAGAGACTCACTGCTATTTGTCATGGTCAAACGTACCAAAAACGGATGATAAGGGCATTTAACAAGAAAGTCAGACGCCAAGAGTATCAAGTTGGGGATCTGGTAATCAAGCGCATCATTCTCCCTCAAAGTGATCCCAGGGGCAAATGGACCCCTACGTACGAAGGGCCATTTGTGGTTAAACATATCTTCTCAGGAGGAGCTATGATTCTAACCACCATGGATGGTGACGACCTTCCTCACCCCGCCAATGCAGACATTGTAAAAAGATACTACGCATGAATTAAAGACCCGCTAGGTTGACACACCTAGGCAAAAATAAGGGCTTCTCGGCGAGCCAAAAGGTTTCGGGCAAAAAAAGGGATGAAATGAAAAAATCTGTACACCCGACAAGTCGAAAACCTGAAAAGGCGGCTTGGGCAAAAATGGGTATCCCGGTGGACTGAAAACCCGAAAGGGCGGTCCAGGCAAAAGTTAGGGATTAAAGCGTAATACTATGTCTCATTGGATCACCTTGCATCCAGAATTCGACATCAACTATCAGGCTCAGACGGCACCAATCAATCAGCTTCATCTTCAACTGAGCAGCAAAGCGATGAGACGCTTGAAGACATAAAGGCGATAGCAGAGTTGAAACCCAGTGGGATTATTTTTTCACATAGCTGTTTTGTTTTCCTTTTCACAAAATTGTATAAAACTTTATTCTGTTCGGCGGCGTTCTCTTACTAGGACGTCTGCCTCTTGTACATAAACGCCTATTTACAGGCAAATTCAAAAATCAATACAAATTCACTTTTCAGACCAATTGCCAATTGTTTTTCCTTTTTCTGTTTTGTTTTGCAAAGAACGTCCAATGTTCATTTTTGATATATGCATTTGACACTAATTGCTAACTCATAAATATTTGCATACGAAACAAAGGATTAATTACAGGTGACATTAGAAACAGGGGCAATAATGAGTTGTCTAAGCGATCTAGTTGCTCTGTCCACCAAGGTACCAAGGAAGGTTCGGCTGAAGAACATAACCAAGTTACCTCCACTCCACGCAGAGTAAGACCATATTTCAGCAATACTCTCCTCAAGCAGAGTTGGTCTCCAATCAGCCCTAAAAAGGCACAATATCTCCAGCAAGTCAGCAACACTCTCCCCAAGCAGAGTTAGGTTACTGGCAGCCTTAAGAAAGTTGGGTATCCCCAGAAAATCTCAATATTCCCCAGCGGAGTATACAGATGTTCCTAAGCAAGCATCCCCGGCAGTCTTGATCTAAGATTTCTCCCCGGCGGAATACAGACACCCCAGTGGAACCATTCCCCAGTACAGTCCAAAAGTTCCCCAGGAAAGTTGAATCATTCTTCCCAGTAGATTCTGGAAGCTTATCCCCAGTAGATTTTGGAAGCTTATCACCTGCAGAGTACGAACGCTCTCCCCGGCTTTATTCAGAAGGTTATTCCCCACCAGAGCTTATAACTGGGTTATCCTCAGCTAATTGCCACGGAAAGATCGTCCTCGGCGAAGTTCTTCTTATCCCCCAGCGGAGTTCATCAAATCTTCCAACATAACATATCAACGGAATCCCCAGCGGAGTTCTCATCAAAACCTCAGCGAAGTATCTCTTCCCACAGAGTAATTCCCCGCAGAGTAATCTCTCCAACAAGTTTATTCCCCAACGGAGCCATCTTCCCCTACTGGTTTATTCTTATAACCACCATCCCCAGCGGAAGCGAAGAACTCTACTCTTCAAACATCAGCCCAGGATTTAACAAAGCTCCCAGCATTCGTCAAGGATTTATTTTCCTAGACGAAAATACATTCATAGACATTTCACATTTCATACATCCTGCTTACATACATGATAAAGTGCATACGACACTATCTCATTTTGAACAGCATGACATCATACATCATGACATTGCATACAACTGACGTTTTGCCTTTTCAGGAAAAAGGTCAATCCAAAGATAATTACTATCAACCGTCACAATTCCAGATTCGGTACCTGTATCTAGCCAGGGCATATCTGTTGACGACAAATTCCAGATTCGATACTTGTATCCAGCCAGGGCATATCTGTAGATGACTAATTCCAGATTTGATTCCTGTATCTAGCCAGGGCATATCTGAAGAGTTTGAAGATTTGATACCTGTATCCAGCCAGGGCATATCTGTAGATGACTAATTCCAGATTCAATTCCTATATCCAGCAGGGGTATATCTGAAGAGTTTGAATATTCGATACCTGTATCTAGCCAGGGCATATCTGAAGAGTTTGAAGATTTGATACCTGTATCCAGCCAGGGCATATCTGTAGATGACTAATTCCAGATTCGATTCCTGTATCTAGCCAGGGCATATCTGAAGAGTTTGAAGATTCGATACCTATATCCAGCCAGGGCATATCTGTAGATGACTAATTCCATATTCGATTCCTGTATCTAGCCAGGGCATATCTGAAGAGTTTGAAGATTCGATACCTGTATCCAGCCAGGGCATATTTGTAGATGACTAATTCCAGATTCAATTCCTGTATCTAGCCAGGGCATACCTGAAGAGTTTGAAGATTCGATACCTGTATCTAGCCAGGGCATATCTGTAGATGACTAATTCCATATTCGTTTCCTGTATCTAGCCAGGGCATATCTGAAGAGTTTGAAGATTCGATACCTGTATCCAGCCAGGGCATATTTGTAGATGACTAATTCCAGATTCGATTCCTGTATCTAGCAAGGGCATATCTGAAGAGTTTGAAGATTCGATACATGTATCCAGCCAGGGCATATCTGTAGACGACTTAATCCCAAGATTCGACACCTGTATCTAGCCAGGGCATATCTGTAAGTGATTGATTGTAGATTCGACACATGTATCCAGCCAGGGCATGTCTGCATGAAGAGTTTAGATATTCGATTCCTGTATCCAGCCAGGGCACGTCTGTAAGCAACCTTTTGAAGTTCCGAATTCGATTCCTGTATCTAGCCAGGGCACATCTGTGAGCAACCGATTGTAGATTCGACACTTGTATCCAGCCAGGGCATATCTGCATGAAGAGTTTCAAGATCAACACCTGTAACAGGCCAGGAAATTATCTTTCTTTCTCAAGTACGCAAGTTCTCGCTAAGGAATCTCTTACGCGATCGACACTCCTGATGGCATCTATAAGCCCATCTCCACAACTATCCATTACACTTCCAAATGGCATCTATAAGCCCATTCCTGACAAGGTTCTGTCACATCTCCAGATGGAATCTATAAGCCCATCCTCCTATCCACCATCTTTCCAAATGGCATCTATAAGCCCATTCCCGACATCACATTGCTGATACTCCACTATGTGAGTGCAAATTTCTGGGCACTCTAGTGTTCAATCATCTTCCACCTTCGGATCACGAAAGGCACGCAAGCCAATCTACATCCTCAGGTCTAAGAAGATTGAACAGGGGCAACTGTTGTACCCCAAAATTTGCCCTCCCATATTCTTCAAAGTTTTGACAAGCATCATCTCAATTTGCTCAAGTCTACTCAAGGGTTGCACAGTTCAAACACCCTCCTAAGCCAATCAAATTAGGGTTTTGGTTCTTGCAAGGAAGTTGAGGTTTTCAAGGGCTCAATCAAGTCCCACATGCCTATATACATTGTCAAGCACCTACATGTCAAGTTTCAAGGCTCACAAGGTCAAGTTGCACAGTCAAAAACCCTAATTGCTTCACAATCAACTGTAGGGGCAAAATGGTCATTTGGCAGTCAAAAGTCAAAAAATTTGGTCAACATCTTATTTTGAAGCCACAATCATCATTTGGTCAAATCTTGACCATGATTTCACAAGAATGGCTCAAAAATCATCAAGATGCAAAAGTTTCTATTTTTGGACAGTTGAAAAGTCAATTGTAACTTGACCAAGGCATAACTTTTTCATGGTTCATCAGAAAAATCTCATCCAATGCTCATTTTGAAGGGGATGACATTTCCTACAACTCATCTTCACATTACAAGTCCAAGAAATGCTCTCACAAAAAGTTATCAATTTCAACATTATAGGTCATTTTCAAAAGTCAACAAAAAGGCACTTTAAGTCAAAGACCATAACTTGAGATTGGTAAACCAAAATGACATGGTACCAAAGGAATTGGTTAGAGGACTTCAAGAACTTTCCAAAATGTCCAAGAACATGTTCATATGATCAAAATTGAGCAAGATATGCATTGGAGAAGTTGGGAAATTTTTGTGAAATGACAAAAGTCAACTATCCTTGAAACTTCAATTTTTGACAAAAGGGCCCACTTTTTTCCACTTGATTCAGCCTTGTCATGCCACCCACGTGTCCCATGATCAATCTCAAGATTAAACATTAATTTTTCTATTTTTATTTAATTTTATTTGATTTAATTCATTTTAAATCCATAAAATTCAAATAAAATCAAAAAAATTAATTAAATAACATCTTTTGATTTGAATGACTTTTATGTGTCATGAACAACCTACCAATTTCGTGCTAGGGCCATTTTGAGTATAAAATTCAAATTTGAATAAACTTGGAAAGTTTCTTTAATGGTGGTTATGAAGAATCCAAAAACTTGAATACAATGGATCATTGGCTCATCATATCACTTAAATACATTCCCATACATATGCAAAACAAGGACCTAATACATTACACACACAAGCTGCTGCAGAGAGAGCCTAACCATATTCAAAAAATCAAGCAAAAAAGTCAAATCCTAATTCTACCTTCCAGGCCATTTCAAGGAGATTTAAAGGTTCAAGTACATTGCTGGGAGTCTCCAGAACCTATTGCAATCATAAACAAGCTCCAACACTCAAAGAGTCGCCCACCACAGCCCCACGGTTTGCCAATTATTTTGAGAATCGAAATCCATATTCCATGCATTGTTAACACAATTTGTTGTTTGTTTTGTACTGTATGAATACACAGGGAACTTTTAGCATGGTTTAATTGCATTATAACACGCAGAATCGTGATCTGCCATTAACATATTTTAGGGTTCTAAAAGTTTTGAATTGGGGATTTACACATCCAGCAAAATTGGGACCTTTTATGCATATGGTTGTGATCCTTGCAACCAGACGAACACAAATCAATCATCGCGCCCAATTTATATTACGTACAATTCTATTCGCTATTTTTGGCGTTTGCAGGTTGTGGGGGTTTAAAACCCCCACTATTTGGTTTTATTTTACAGGAAAATGCGAAGAAGATGATTGCGTGTCTCAACATGGTTGGCTCATTCAAATAAATAGCGCGCGTTATTTTTTTTCCAGGGGACGCGTTGATTTACTAATATAATATTTTGTTATTATTATTATTTCAACTAAGACAATTGGCTCAGTGGAAGGACGCGCTGGCAATGACCATTGGGACCTGGGTTCGATTCCCAGGTCCCCCATAATTCCATGTTATTTTTTTTCTAATGCGTTCTTGTGTAGGTTTCCAAATGGTGTGCACCATAAACCTCACATACCAGGGCGCCAAGTGGCCTCATAGATCAATCTAATGGCCATGGGATGGATGACCACCATGTTCCTCATTCAAAGCCAGCTCAGCAAATCCAAGAAGTCAACGTGGCTTGAAGGCAAATTGGCCTCAGCTTGCTTACAAAAACCCCCATTGCTGGCCAAGAACCCCCCTTTGGGTTTGCACATTTTATTTTCTTTCTTATTAATTGCTTTGTTTAATTCTATTGTTTTTTTTATTAATTACTCATTAACAAATTATTTAATCTTTTCACAATAAAAATATAAAAAAACTAATATTATTTTATTTATTAATTTCATGTTATTTTTTGTAAATAAATTCTAATATTAATTAATTAGTTGTATAATTAGAATAATTTTAACATTTTTTTAATAAGTAAAATTAATTTAGAATTAGGTCTTTCACTTCCAATTTTTAATTTCCTTTTTTTATTTCATTTCATTAAAAACATAAAAAACACAAAAAAAACATTTTTTTAATTAATTAATTGATTAGTAAATTAGGCTTAATTTCATTTAAATTGCAAAAAAGGACAAAAATTTAATTCTTTCTTAAAAGGGTCAAAACCCTAAGACGTTCCAATTTAATTCTTTCGCGCATTATTCTTATTTTGATTATTTATGTAACTGTTTCCGGATATGTAATAGTAATTAGGTTTATCTCTTTATTTACTATTTCTCGCACTTCGTTTTCAAACGGGTCTTGTTTTTTGGCGATGTATAGACTCGCGCCTTGTAATAGCTAGATTTACATTTCCGCAATTTACTTTCCGCACCCGTGACTGCTAATATGCCTGCAAGAATGTATGTAAATAAAATCAATCCGTAGCTCACAAATAACATGTACAAGATAACCTTAACTGAAAAACAACACACAAAGCACATGCCACTTCTAGGGTACGCCTCACTGGTTTCCTTGACGTGGTCATCAAGTATAGGACGTCTTAGAGGTCGCCCTCCTATCCAAAAGATCCAGTTGCCTCGAAACGGTTGCCTCGGATAAAAAGGATCTAGGACATTAGGGTTACCACTAAGGTGTCCTACCATTGCTTCGGTGACCACACATGTCCCTTATAATCGAATTGACCCGAATAACTCCAACGATGGTGCTACCTACCTCTCAATGGTGGGATAGCACTATCTAAAGGACTCTTACACAGCTTAATTCCTTAGAGTAGGTAGATTTCTCGTGGGTACTTGCTCTCTCAAAACAAACAAAACAACGTTTCGCACTGACACTTTCAAAAAGTTTTCAAACAAATTTTTCATACACTCTTGAGGACAGATACAAGAGTTACTTAGAAATTTTTCAAACGAAACTTTTTCAAAACCCACACACACTTGAAAAGCAAACAATCTTTTGAAAACATAAGAGCAAGTATCTAAGAGCCCGTGGATAACCACGGATAGAAAGGGTGCTAACACCTTCCCTTTCTATAATCTACCTCCCGAACCGAGAAACATCTCGAAAAGGAATTTTGCTGTGCTTTTGTCATTTCCATGTTGGAGAACATAAAAGACGGTGGCGACTCTTGCTTACCGCGACATTTCACGAACCATCATTAAACAGTCAGTTCTATTTCCACCGATCACAGATACAAACCAATATTACTTTGTCTTTTTTATCTTGAAGCCGATGTTTCGCCATCGCACATGTTTGTTATCCTACATTGATTCTCAATATCATTGTTAGGTGTGATGTTTTGTCATCTATTTTATCGATGTTTCGCCATCTTTGCCATGATTTCTTGTTATCCTTTAATCGATGTTTCGCCATCGCACATTTGTTTGAAGCCGATGTTTCGCCATCGCACATGTTTGTCATCCTACATTGATTCTCAATATCATTGTTAGGTGTGATGTTTTTCCATCCGTCTTATCGATGTTTCTCCATCTTTGCCATGATTTCTTGTTATCCTTTAATTGATGTTTCGCCATCGCACATTTGTTTGAAGCTGATGTTTCGCCATCGCACATGTTTGTTATCCTACATTGATTCTCAATATCATTGTTAGGTGTGATGTTTTGTCATCTATTTTATCGATGTTTCGCCATCTTTGCCATGATTTCTTGTTATCCTTTAATCGATGTTTCACCATCGCACATTTGTTTGAAGCCGATGTTTCACCATCGCACATGTTTGTCATCCTACATTGATTCTCAATATCATTGTTAGGTGTGATGTTTTTCCATCCGTCTTATCGATGTTTCGTCATCTTTTGCCATGATATCTTTGTTACCTTTTAGCCGATGTTTCGCCATCGCGCATGTTTGTTATCCTACTTTGATTCTCAATATCATTGTTAGGGGTGATTGTTTTGTCGTTCGTTTCATTTGATGTTTCGCCATCTTTGACATGTTATCTTGTTATTATTTAGCCGATGTTTTACCATCTCATTTGTTTGTTGTTTTATTTGATGTTTTGCCATCTTGACTATCTTTGTTCGTCTTAACTAAAAAACACAAACCAACCAAAACACATAAGCCGAACTACGGCTGCTCTGATTCCTTAAAAGGGATACGTAGGCATTGGGGTAGGGCCCAACCGAGCATATCTTTTATTTTCCCTACATTATTTTCTTCTTCCTTTTGCATGCATTCCCTTTTCAGTTGTAAGCCATAGACATAGGATTTGACCACACCCATTATATTAGACAACAAGAGTGGATACCGTAGAGTACTACGGGCGTGTGGGGTGCTAATACCTTCCCCTCGCGTAACAGACTACCTTACCTGATCTCTCGGTCAAAAGACCGTGATTTCTCCCTTTTCAGGTTTTCTCGATGTTTACCTTTCCCTCCATATGGGATAAAAGACGTTCGGTGGCGACTTCATTGTTTCGGTGATTTCCAGCCGGCGGTTTCAGCTGGCGACTTCACTGGGGACAGATTGACCTATTGCTGGTCCATCCCAGAGTCGATCCTAGCTCTTGTTTGTTTTCCTTTTGGGTGTTTATTTTACTACTTTGCATATTTATCTGTTTGCATTGCATCCTATGTGCGCTTTATTTTCTGCATACTGGATTTGGCTGGACTGTTTGGTTTCTGGATTTTCTTGGTAGGTGGGTTGTTCCATGAGGTAAAAGGCCTCATACCCAGGCTATGAGTGAATCCCATAGGAGCTAGGAATAGAGTGTCCATGGCAGCTATGAAGCGGATGCTTTGTAGACCTGACCATGAGATCCATGACTTCGGAGGTAGTTCGGATAGGTGTTATCGGATGATAATACCGACATTCGAGCTCTCGTACTCTAATTTGGATTTTAACCTTACCTTGACCTAGACTACACCCGTGAGAGGGGCGGGAGAACTTTTCATTGCAAGTACAGGTACTGTTGGTGACTTTGTGTTGTGAAGATGATTCAGGTTCCCATGTTAGTTTCGAAGCCTCAAGATTCTCCTTTGATCTTGATGGGTGTTGTTCTGTAATGGTCCAGCCATGATCCAGTGTGAACTTTGATCCTGTCATACTGCATCATAGCATATTTATTTCTGAAAAATAATGTAAAAAAAATAAAATAATAACTAGCATACGCATGTCATTTTCCAAGGTCATTCAAGAGTTTTCTTTCCGTCAGAATGGCTGATCTCCCTCCAGTTGAGTCTGTTTCAGTTCAGGTTAAAGAGCTTACCAGGCATACTTTCTCTTATCAGATTCCTACCATTGATGTGGCTGAGTTGAAGAGGTTGAGTTCTTATTTGAAGGGTGATGTTCTGAACAACTTCAACAAAAATTATGGCAACCTGTTACTAGTCCTTAACACTCCAGTTGACCCGATGGCTTTGATCACTCTTTTCCAGTTCTATGACAAAGAATTGAGGTGCTTTACTTTCCAAGATTACCAACTGGTTCCTACCCTAGAAGAGTATGCGCACCTGCTTAATATCAGATTGACCGATGAAGTTCCTTTTGTCCAAGTGCCGGAAAAGCCAAAGTTTAAAGTTGTCGCTGAGATTCTTTGTTTGAGTTTGAAAGAGGTGAAAGACAATTGGAAGTCCAGTGAGGGTATTGCAGGATTTTATTTGGGTTTCTTAGTGAAGAAAGCTGAAGATTGGGCAAAGAAAGGCAATTGGAGTGACTTCAGCTCTTTATTCGCTCTCATGATATACGGGATTGTCCTCTTCCCTCACAAGAGAAATTTTGTGGATTTGACGGCTATCTGTGTTTTTAGAAACAAGAACCCGATACCGACACTCCTGGTAGACACTCTTTACACCATTCATTCCCGGCACGGAAAAGGTGGTAATGTAAGTTTATTCCATTCGATTTTGGATCAATGGCTTAAGTTGCATCTACCAGTGAGTGGTCCTTTCATAGATACCAGGCTTTCTCTCTGATGGTCATCAAGGCTTGTTAACCTTACTTATTTTGATATCCGGTGGAATTATGATATGGGGAAGTGCGAAGTGTTGTCACTAGTTGCGGAGATTTCCATAATGTTCCCCTCATAGGAACTAAGGGGTGCATCAACTATAATCCGGTGCTTGCTTATCGTCAATTGGGATATGCAATGGATGGACCGCCAAAGGTTAAGGAGGTGTCTGAATCAGTATATTTCGCTAGGGGAAGTGATCCTGAGATGTTGAGAAAGGTGACAAGTGCTTGAAAAGGCATTCACAGGAAGGATAGAACTACTTTGGGTAAGAAGGTTCCTATTACTAGGGTTCCTTACATGGAGTGGGTTAAAGCCAGGGTTAAGATCTTACGATTACCATTTGCAAGGTCGGGTCCTCTATACGAGCAACCTCCTGCTGTTCTAAGTAACATGGTGCCTATCGAGATGTTTGCCCAGGTTCATGTAGAGAATATTCAGCTTCGTGCAAAAGACCGTGAGGCGGGGATGAAACTTTATTGGGCAGATCAAGAAAGGGACGACTTAGCTCATCAACTCAAGAAAGCTCAAAGGGAAACTTCTGATGTAACCGGTTCTAGGAAGAGGTCTTATGCTGAAATGGAAGAAGAATTGAATAAGATTCAGCGAGAGTGTCGTAAGCTTCAGGCCTCAGAAAATAGCTACAAGAAGAAGATTCAGAACTTAGAAAAATAGCTCAAGGACAAAGACGCTCAGCTTGAGAAGTAAATGACCCAGAAGCGTGTCACGGAAGATCAGTTCCAAGAAAGTAAAATAGTTGCATCTCGACTCTTGAAGGAGAAAGCCAGACTGGAAGAGTACTGTCAACACCTTGAAGCGCGCTTAGTTCCGGAGATTTAGTTCTGTTATTTACTTTTGGTGTATTTGGTCACCCCCAGAATTGTTGGAAGGGGCCAGTTGATTGTTGTTATTATTCGGTTCTTTTTGCTTTATTGTTAAGACATGTACTTAGTTGTTTGTCATTTTACTCTTAATTGTCCGGAGACACTTAGACATCGTTTCTTTGTTTGTAAATAATTGAAGTGTTCATCTTATTATCCTTTCTATTTTTGATTGAATGGTTGCAAGCTGTGACTGATGAATAAAAGGACTCTTGGATACTTGGAAATGACAAACATATCATGCACATCATGCATTTCATAACATTACAGGTTATCTCAAGACGGTTTTCTTATTTTGCTGCTTTTCTTATTCAGAATTCAAGACGACTACTCATCGATATTCCACCAGAACCAACTTGCCAAGACAGATGGAACAGGTTCAAGTTGAACTCGCTGAAATGAGGGCTCATATGGCTACTCAGATGACTCAGTTCATAGAGGTCATCACCAACGTGAATCGCCGACATGAAGAGCTATCTGCTATTGTCAACAACCAACGCCGCCATCCAGGGGATGTTGGAAATCAAGGGCTTTATCAGGATATCTCTGTAGGAATGGGGGACGTACAAGATCAGCCAGCTGCAAATTTTCACGGGATGCCGGGAAATCCTTTTGTGCACAATGTAGGGCAGTTTCCTCCATCTCCTGGACCCCGTCTTGTGGGGAACAGGAGATCTAATCAGGGTGGTGTAAGGAATTATCAAGATCATGATTTTGACTTTGACCAGGATGAAGATCAGTTTTTTGTGCGGCGTTCAGAGCCGGGGGTTCAGATTGAGGATATGAAGTATCATTTGTTGGAAGAGCGTCTGAAGGTTGTGGAAGGGTAAGGATTCCTTGGTATGGATGCTAATGATCTCGGGTTGGTGTCTGGGGTGAAGGTCCCTCCGAAACTCAAGCCTCTTACTTTTGAAAAGTACAACGGGACGTTGTGTCCTATTACTCATGCAATTGCTTATTTCCGGAAGATGTCAGTGCATACAGAGGATCAGGGGCTTTTGATTCACTTTTTCCAGGATAGTCTGTCTGGGGCATCCTTGGAATGGTACATGAAGCTGGAAAAAACTCATGTTCGCTGCTGGAATGATCTTGCTCGGGCTTTTGTCAAACATTATCAGTACAATGTGGATATGGCACCTAATCGCACTCAGTTACAAAATATGTCGCAAGGACCAAGAGAATCTTTCAAGGAATACGCTCAGAAGTGGCGTGATTTGGCTGCGAGAGTTCAACCTCCACTCATGGAGAGAGAACTTATTGATATGTTTATGAGTACCCTGCAAGGGCCTTTCTATGAGCACATGATAGGAAGCACTTTGGCAGGATTTGTAGACTTAGTGACAGCTGGTGAAAGAATTGAAGTGGGTTTGAAATGGGGAAGGATTCAGGTTGGAGGTTCTAGTAGCTCGTCAGGGGGCAGTAAGAAACCCTTCAACAATTACCCTAAGAAAAGGGAAGGCAACGCAAGCGCGTTTTACTCCCATAGAGGACGAAGAGAGGACCGTCAGCATCAACAAATCAATGTTGTTTCTATTCATGTTAATGCTCCTCCGCAGCAGAGACCAAATGCAGTGCCTCAGCAAGGAAGGCAGCAAGATGCTCCCTGTCAGTATAATAACCAGCAGCAGAGACAATCCAGAAAATTCGACCCCTTGCCGGTGACTCTTACTGAAGCGCTCCACCATTTGCTTGATTTAAAGTTGATCAGTTTGAGAAATATGCCACCGCCACCTTCAAGATTCCCTGTTAACTATGATGCTAATGCAAGATGCAAATTCCATTCGGGCGGAGTTGGTCATTCTACTGACAATTGTTTTGCGTTGAAATATAAAGTACAAGATTTGTTGGATTCAAAGGCGATTGAGTTTACTCCAGTGACCGGTCCGAATGTTACTCAAAACCCAATGCCAAGACATGGAGGGGGTGTTGTTAACATGATTGATGATAATGGTGAAATGTTGAATTTAATCATGGATGTGGGACAAGTAACTACTCCGTTGAGTTGTGTTAAGAGGTATTTGCTTGACAATTCTGTTTTCCCAGGTTGTACTTCTGAGTGTGTCAAGTGTAAAAAGAAACCGAAGGGCTATGATGATTTGAAAGCAGGTATCCAGTTGTTGATTAGTGAGGGCTCCCTACAATTTGATAGAAGATAGAGCTACCGCAAAATTATTGAAGAAGATGTTGCTGTGATATTTATTCCTTACACCCCTGCACGCATTCCTGCCCCTTCGAGGGCACCCCCTCTGATGATTACGGTACCTGGTCCTATGCCGTATACTAGTGAGAAGGATATCCCGTGGCATTACGGTGCCGATGTTTATTACCATGGGGTAAAGCAGGAGGTTAATGCTCGTTTGTCTGAGAAAGAGCATGCTGAAGGTGATGAAGAGGAAGTCCATAACTTTTCTGGTGTGGGTCGAATGACTAGAAGCGGGAGAGTATTTGGTCCTTCCAATGTGCAAGGTGCGGCAGATGCTTCTGCAAGAGAAAAAGGGAAACAACAGGTAATGATTGGCAATCCAAGGGTTATGCCAGCCAATGTGACTCAACCAATTTCGATACCAGAAGCCTCTTCAGTTCCCGATGAGGTTGAAGAGTTGATACGAATTATCAGAAAGAGTGATTATAGCATAATTGATCATTTGAGCCATACTCCATCCAAGATGTATATCTTATCCCTGTTGATTTATTTAGAACCTCACAGAAATGCTTTGATGAAGTTGTTAAAGAATGCGTTCGTACCACATGAGATAACAGTCAATCAGTTTGAAAATGTTTGTGCTAATATATCCGCCGGGAATGGCTTGGGCTTCACCGATTTTGATTTTCCTCCAGAGGGACTAGACCATAACAAAGCGTTGCATATTTCGATGGAGTGAAGAGGCACTACTTTATCTCAGGTTTTGGTAGACACGATATCGTTTTTAAATGTATTGCCCAAGTCAGCATTGATGAAGATTAAATATTCAGGGCTGGAGTTGTGCCCAAGCGACTTGATGGTGAAGGCGTTTGATGGGTCTCAAAGATCAGTGTTTGGGGAAGTGGAGCTACCTATTAAGGTTGGTCCTCGTACTTTCATGTCCATGTTTTTCGTGATGGATATACAACCAACATATTGTTGCTTATTGAGGAGGCCGTGGATTCATAGAGCAAGAGCAGTCACTTCTACTCTTCATCAGAAGCTCAAGTATCATGCAGAGGGAAAGGTGATAACTGCATGCGGCGAAGAAGAGTACATTGTGAGTCATTTGACATCATTCCGCTATGTTGAAGTTGAAGGCGAAATTCATGAAACTCTGTTTCAGGCATTCGAGACAGTTCATGTTGTCAATATTCCTCCTCTAGAGCAGAAAAAGAAATTGGAAACTGTTATGTCTTCCCTCAAAGATGCGAAAGCTGTAGTGGAAGGTGGTAACCCTGAGGGTTGGGGTCAGGTGCTGGACGTTACTCCGAAGTTTGATAAATTTGGTCTTGGTTTTAGCCCAGGTCAGCAAAGTGCAGCTCCCAGAGCACCCAGTTTATCTACTACTGTGAAGTTTTCCCGTCCTTGTGCTACTCAAGAAGGACACGCCAATGTAGTTGGTGATGATAGGGCTGATGGCTACAATGTTGAAGATTGGATTCGTCCGAGCATTCCAGGCCAGACACTCAACAATTGTACTTCTGTGGATGTTATCCAAGTTTCAAGCGTTGAGGAATAATTTTCTTGTTTCTTTTTTTATCATATCATAATTCCTACGCTTTGCCCAAGGCGTAGTGAATCATTTGTGTAGGGCCACCATGTTTATTTTACACGTTTATCATGAAATAAAGGACGTTTTTGCATTCAAAATCTTGTTTCTTTTTTCTTTTTTTTCTTTTTAAATGGCAATGTTTCTCTTTCCACACACAGTCACTAAAACGCAAAAATGTCATTCATGCAGATGCACTTCCACCCCCGATTCTATTGATAACGACTTTGCTATGGCTCATTATGACTTTTATACTCCTATTTATCAAGCTGAAGAAGAAGAAGCATATGAGGATTGTGATCTTCTTGAGGAATTAGCAAGACTGTTGAAACAAGAGGAGAAGGTTATATAACCGAATCAGGATTCAATTGAGGTGATGAATACTGGTACAGAAGAGGTAAGAAGAGAAGTCAAGATAGGGGCCGATCTCAGAGACAGTGTAAAAGCCAGACTGATTGAGCTACTATGTAAGTATTCTGATATCTTCGCCTGGTCTTATGAGGATATGCCTGGGTTGGATACAGACATAGTGGTGCATCGACTACCACTCAAAGAAGGTTGTTCTCCTGTCAAGAAGAAGCTCTGAAGAACTAATCCTGAGATGTCCAAGAAGATCAAGGAGGAGGTCCAGAAGCAGTTGGACGCAAATTTCTTAAAAGTTATCAATTATTCGCCATGGATCGCAAATATTGTTCATGTGCCCAAGAAAGATGGTAAAGTCAAGATGTGCGTGGATTATAGGGATTTGAACAGGGCCAGCCCTAAAGACGATTTCCCTCTTCCGCATATTGATGTGTTGGTTGATAATACTGCTCATTCCAAAGTGTTCTCGTTCATGGATGGTTTTTCGGGTTATAACCAAATTAAGATGGCTCCGGAGGATATGGAGAAGACAACATTCATCATGCCTTGGGGAACCTTCTGTTATAAAGTGATGTCGTTTGGTTTGAAAAATGTCGGGGCAACATATCAGCACGCCATGGTCACTCTCTTTCATGATTTGATTCACAAAGAGATTGAGGTATATGTAGATGATATGATTGCTAAGTCCGACACGGAAGAGGAACATCTTGTTCATCTGGAGAAATTGTTCGAAAGACTGAGGCAGTTCTTGCTAAGGTTGAATCCGAATAAGTGCACCTTCGGGGTGAGATTCGGCAAGCTTTTGGGCTTTATTGTAAGTGAGAAAGGTATCAAGGTAGACCCGGCCAAAGTCAAAGCGATACAGGAAATGCCTGAACCTAGGACAAAGAAGGAAGTACGTGGTTTCTTGGGAAGGTTAAACTATATTTCCAGATTTATTTCTCATCTCACAACCACCTGTGAACCTATGTTCAAGTTGTTGAAGAAAAGTCAGACAGTGAAATGGAATGAGGATTGTCAGAAGGCCTTTGAAAAGATAAAAGAGTATTTGCAAGAACCTTCGATACTCATGCCGCCAGTGGAAGGAAGGCCACTAATCATGTATCTAACCGTGTTGGGAACCTCAATGGGTTGTGTCCTCGGTCAGCACGACGAGACAGGGAAGAAAGAGCAGGCCATTTACTACTTGAGTAAGAAGTTTACGGAATGCGAGTCAAGGTACTCATTGTTGGAAAAGACTTGTTGTGCACTCGCCTGGGCCGCTAAACGTTTGAGGCAATACATGTTAACTCACACCACCTACTTGATATCCAAAATGGATCCTATCAAGTACTTTTTTGAGAAGCCAGCTCTTACAGGCAGAGTAGCCCGTTGGCAGATGATACTCACTGAATATGATATCCAATACACTACTCAAAAAGCAATTAAGCGTAGTGTATTGGCTGACCATCTTGCTCATCAGCCCATGAATGATTACGAACCAATGAAGTTTGATTTTCCAGATGAGGAAATTGTGTATATTCGGGATTGTAACATACCAGACCCAAACGAAGGACCCGAGCCGGGATCACGTTGGACGCTTGTTTTTTATGGTGCCTCTAATGCCATGGGAAACAGCGTCAGGGCTATTATCACTTCCCCTGAGGGATACCACATTCCTTTCACGGATCGTATTTGTTTCGATTGCACTAACAACATGGCCGAATATGAGGCTTGCATTTATGGCATTGAAGCAGCAATCGACCTGCGCATCAAATTCTTGAAAGTGTACGGGGATTCCAATCTTGTTATCAGCCAGATCAATGGAGATTGGGAGACCCGCCATCAGAACCTAATTCCATATCGTTAGCATGTTATAAAGATGATTCCGTACTTTGAAGAGATCACGTTTAAACACATTCCCAGAGAAGAAAACAATCTAGTTGATGCATTAGAAACTTTGTCCTCCATGTTCAAGGTTAAATGGGCTAATGAGGCACCTTCCATTACTATCAGGAGTTTGAGTGAGCCAACTTTTTGTTTTGAGGACAGCTTGGAGTCATATGGTAATCCTTGGTTTTATGACGTTAAGCGATATCTGGAGAGGCAAGAGTACCCTGAAGGGGCATCCGTCACAGATAAGAAGTTCTTGAGAAGATTTCCAGCCAAGTTCTTTCTCAGTAGTGGTGTGTTGTACAGAAGGCATCATGATGGCCTACTGCTCAGATGTGTTGACAAGAAAGAAGCGGCTAGAATCATTGAGGAGATACATGAAGGTGATTTCGAGACCCATTCCAACGGGCACACCATGGCTAAAAGGATCTTGCGAGTAGGCTATTATTGGTGCACCATGGAGACTGACTGTTACAATCATGCACGGGTTTGTCACAAATTTCAAGTCTACACTGATAAGGTGCATGTGCCGCCAGTGCCTTTGAATGTCTTGACCTCCCCTTGGCCATTTGCAATGTGGGGAACTGATATGATCGGAAAGATTGAACTGACTGCATCCAACGGGCACCGTTTCATTCTGGTTGCCATTGATTATTTTACCAAATGGGTCGAAGCAACATCCTATGCCAATGTCACCAAGCAAGTGGTAACTCGGTTCATTAAGCATAACATTATTTGTCGCTACGGGGTGCCTGAAAAGACCATTACCGATAATGGGTCTAACTTGAACAACAAGATGATGAAGGAGCTTTATGAGTCCTCCAAAATCAAGCATCATAATTCTTCCCCATATAGACCAAAGACAAACGGTGTTGTCGAAGCGGCCAATAAAAATATCAAGAAAATTATGCAGAAGATGGTGGTAACCTATAAAGATTGGCATGAGATGCTGCCTTTCACCTTGCATGGTTATCGCACCACGGTGCGTACTTCGACTGGGGCAACCCCATTTTCATTGGTCTATGGCATGGAAGCAGTACTGCCGGTAGAAGTCGAGATTCCCTCTCTTAGGGTCATGAGAGATGTTGAGCTGGATGAAAGTGAATGGGTACAGAATCGGCTGAATCAGCTGGAGCTTATTGATGAAAAGAGATTGATGGTCGTTTGCCACAGTCAGGTATATCAGCAAAGGATGAGAAAATATTTCGATAAAAGGGTGCGACCTCAGTGTTACAAACCAGGCGTCCTTGTGCTCAAAAGGATAATTCTTCCCCAGGGAGATCCCAGGGGAAAGTGGGTTCCGACTTACGAAGGTCCTTTCATGGTCCGAAAAGTTTTCTCTAGAGGGGCGATGATGCTCACGACTATGGATGGAGAGTACTTCCCTCTCCCTGTGAATGTTGACGTAGTTAAAAAATACTTTGCATAAAAAATAATAAAAACCCGCTAAACTGAAAACCCGAAAGGGCGGTTTAGGCAAAAAGAGGGTGTCCTGGTGAATCGAAAACCCGAAAGGGCGATTTAGGCAAAAGTTAGGGACTTAAGGCAAATGACTATGCTCAACATGGGATCCTTTGTTTCTTTCCTTCACTCTTTCACCTGGCATAAGCTCGAGGTTAATCCAAGAATGATTTTCCTGAAAGCATGAAGATGAGAGTCATCAGAGTCATAGCAAAGTTGGGACTCGATGGATATTCACATTCACATTGCCATTTGTAAACACTTGTTTGTTTTAATTTTGCAATTTTGTGTTTCCCAGTGTAAAAGTCTTTTTCACAGGCTGATCTCTCAAAATCAATAAAATATCTTCTTTCAAGTATGCGTATGCATTTCTTTGCTCCCTTTTTACTATTTTGTTTGCAAAAACGTCCAATATGTTTGATAAGCATGTGCATATAAACTTTGTGGCCCTTACATAGATATGATAATCTAAGTCACGATTGGTTGATCGCTTGAAATACGGATAACAAATGCAATATCCACTGCGCGAGGTGCATGTTTGTTTCTCTGTTTGATAGACTTCTCTTTCACTTTACTGGCGGGTGTCGTGCCGTTTTGTTTCACAACTCCGTGTTGTAGGTAAAAGTCATGAGTCAGGGTAAATATCAAGGTTATGACAGGTCGGCAGGACCGATGAACCTGGCTGGAGATACTGCTTCCCCATAATGGCTTTTATTATGTTTCTTTGCTGCACTTTCATGTGTCATCTTGATTGATTGTTTTAGCATTGTTTGCATATAGGATTTTGTTTATAGCTGAATGTCAGCCTTGATGCATTGAATGTTTTTGCCTTGAAAGAATTTTTCATACAAATCACTTTTCAATTGTTTTTCGGGCATTTTAATACCAGTTGTGCCAATTCTTTTGCTTAGCCAAAAGTTTGGAGGAAGGAGTTTAGCTAAAAAACAATGATTGTAGTGGTATTCTTTTGAGTAGAACCCTATTGACGATGTACAAGCATTGTTTCAATCCCCAAACACCGGAGATATAAGGGAGTTAGACCCTCGTTAACCCCTTTGAGCCTTCGAAGTAGGAGTTTCTTTTCCGTTCAAAAAATAAAACAAAACCTTTTAACCAGGGGCAGGGTAGATGTTCAGTTGATTTGCCCAAGCACTCAAATTTCAGAAGGAATGTCCCATATGAGGATCACTACATTTTATCTTTCACATCATGAGATAAAAAAAAGAGATGTATGTCTGAACCACGATGTTCATCTCCTCCCAAAATCCTAAGGTCGAGATCGAACTGATACAATAAAGGCTACCCTCGCCGACCAAGGAATGAGGCATTTATTTTCTTCGAAAAAAAGAGAAAGAAAAAAAAAGAGTTCAAAAGTCATGTTGACTTGTTTAAGGTGAAAATCATGAATAAAAAAAAGAAACAAAAAGCCCCGCTAAGTCGAAACTTGAAAACAAGTCGCTTAGGAAAAAGTTAGGGCATCCCGCTGGACTTCCAAAAATGGAAATTCAAGAGATTTCTGTCCAGGAAAAAGTTAGGGAAAAGAGAGCCTAAAAGGATGAAAGAGACTATCCAATAAAATCTTCATCAAAAGAAGAGGAACGATAATATCAAAAAACCAAAAGCAGTAGAAGATAAGTGAAGATCATGAGGGAGGATTTGTCGTGATCACTCAGCCGTTACAAAACCTTTTGAAAGATGAATGCTTGTGATAAGTCAGTTGAACTTAGGACAGGAGAATATCACGAAGGGGGTGGGCACCAAATAACTTGAGCCTTGAAAACTTTTTTTCAAAAGAACCTTGAACCAGACCACATTACAACCTTTAAAAGTCCTAACTGAAACAAGGGTTTAACTCGAAAGAATACTGCAACGGGATAGTACTTCCTAAACTCTCCGAATGTGTGTTGCATGGCCGTGTTGGTATCTTGTCACCCGTATCTTGAATTTTTTTTCAAAAGAAGAAGAAAAGTTTTAAAACCTTTTTGCACTCTAGCCAGTGATTCGTTCGCAACAGAGATGCAACATTTTTGTTAAAATTTTCAACTTCAAGGCTTAAATAATCATCACATCAGGTCTGTCGTTCTCAAAATAAACATCTTCCTGCATGCAAAATATTTGTTTGGCATCAAAGGAGAGTTTACACGTTGAACACCTGTAAAGAGCTTAATGATTGTCAAGAAGGGAAATTCGATTTTCTCCTGCTAGACAGGACCCATGTATGTTTAGGACTTTACTTATCCTCAATGGAGTTTCTTATCCCCGGGGAAGTTTCTTATCCCTAGTGGAGTTTCGTATTCCCGTGGAAGTTTCTTATCCCCAGTGGAGTTTTCGTATTCCCAGTGGAGTTTCATTTCCCCAGTGAAATTTCCTATCCCCGGTGATGTTTCGTTTCTACAGCAAAATTTTGTTACCCCAGGAATCTTCTTTTAAAAGCCTTGCTCCAAGACTCCAAGATTGGATGTGTCTCCTATCCCTAATGGAGTCGTTAAGCCTGGAGCCCTCGCTTTGACCTCTCATTTCCCAGCCGATCTGTTGACCGGGGCATCCTTTGTTAAGGGTCTGCTTTTATTCCCTAGTAAGGTCTTGATACCATGTGACTATCTGCGTGATTCGTCCTTTGGTTGCATTCCAAGAGAGTATCTCTTCAGCAAGATAATCTTCAACGAGGTTCTATCTCTCCGGTGAAGTCCCACCTCTTCAGCAGAGTTTTGTTCCCCAACAAAAATCTTTCGTCCCTTTTCGGAAGTTGCAGTGTCGACCTGGTTTTCCCCGGAGTTTGCAATTTATTTTTACAGCTCCTCTCAATGTTTGTGGCCCTTTTCTGCTGGTCGCTCGGTTGTTATTCCCCGCGAAGCTTCATCTCTTCAAGGTTCCCTCTCTAGTGGTTCCCCATATTTTCTCCTCTCCTTTGGATTTTGCAATTTATTTTTGCAAGTCATGTCAGATCCTGACTTCTTGGTTATTGGCTTCTCAATTGTCCATTCCCCAGTGGAACTTTTAAACATACATCATTACATTTGCATCTACCAAAATGCGTAGCATTTCCATTATCCGGAACATTGCGCTATAAAAAGATTCCAACATGCATCGGAACATAAGCCTTTATTATTTCCGTCATCCCCAGTGATTCTGCTAATACTTCGGATTAAATCCCCAGCGAGGTCTTTGTCCTCATTATCTCAGTTTCCTCCCCATACCAATATCCTTTTGACGTCAATCATTTGTTTGTTCGAGTGTCTACTCTTGACCGTAGTTCAGTTTCACCCTGACACGATCTTTCTCGGGTTTAGTCTTCACTACCCTCTTCGGTTCATTCCAATGTCTATTGATGCACTTTTCAAATACCAGTTTCGTCCTGATATTCGCTTTCAGCAGGTTTTTAGGTGTAAGCCCTAATCTCCTTGCTTTGGGTTGAGCTCCGAGTTTCGTCTCCTCACCTTGCGCGTGAAATCCAGTTTCGTCCTGGTGCTCATCTAGTTTAGTTTCACTTAACTAGTCATTGAGTCGAGTTTCATCTCATTTTTGCTTTCGTACCTTGGACCCTTTGACGGTGTTCGTTTACCGAGTGCAGTGTTCGTACTGCGTCCCTGGTTTGAAATCAGTCTCTTTTGTTCCTTGGATTCTTTTATCAGTTATCGCCACTATTTATCCATTAATCTGAGACCAGCAGGTGCTCTGAGAAACATGCGCTCTCATCACTCTCGCTTTGGGTCGAGTTTCGCCTCGTCGCTTGTGCATGAAATCCAGTTTCGTCCTGGTACTCATCTAGTCTAGTTTCACCTAACTAGTTATTGAGTTGATTATCGTCTCGTTTTTGCTTTCATACCTTGGACCCTTTGACGGTGTTCGTTTACCGAGTGCAGTGTTCGTACTGCATCCCTGGTTTGAAAGCAGTCTCCTTTGTTCCTTGGATTCTTCTATCAGTTTTCGTCACTGTCTATCATTTGATCTGAGACCAACAGGTGCTCTGAGAAACGTGCACTCTCATCACTTTGCTATGGGTCGAGTTTTGCCTCGTTACACGTGCGTGAAATCCAGTTTCGTCCTGGTACTCATCTGGTTTAGTTTCGTCTAACTGGTTATTGAGTCGAGTTTCGTCTCACTTTTGTTCCTCATTTCTGAGATTCTTTCAGTTCCTTTATACTGTCTATCTTAGTTGAGATTAGCAAGTGCTCCTAGAATCGCGCACTCTAGCCACTTTTGCTTTGGGTCGAGCTCAGAGTTTCGTCTCCTCACCCGCATACGTTTTCTTTTCTAGAGCTTAGTTTCGCCTATACTTTGTGGTTTGAGTTTTGTCTCGTCCCTTTTGAAGCCCAGTTTTGCCCTGGCACATCTGTCTGGAAGTTTAGTCGCGTCTACTCTTCTTTGTTTTTGTTCTGTTTCAACCCGCGTTACAGCCTCATTCTGACGCACGTCTTAGGAGTTTTCTGTTTCTGTTTCTTTTTTCTTCAAGAGTGTAAATTTTCGGGTTCTTTCGTATTCAAACATCTTCAACCTTGTACACTCGAAAATTGTCGCTTTTCTCACTTATCATGTTGAAGATATTTGAATAGGGGCAGTTGTTGCACCCCAAAATTTACCTTCTTGATTTAGGTTTAGTTTCATCTTGAATATCATATTGCATTGCATTCATACATTGTGATGGGATCAAAGTACTTTGGTTATCAAGTCTTCCTTAAGCTTTGAAGGTTGGTTGCTTTGACAAGTTGCTCAAGTGGAACCTTGTCAGTTGAACCTCTGGATCTTTCAAGCTCAAATTTAATTACATATCTCAAGTTGTTTCATCCTTCTCTTTGGATCTTCAGAGGATTGGAGTTTGTGTTTGATTATGTGAAGGAATCACTCCTTTGATTCACCAGTCAAATTGGGGTTTTGAAGCTTGATCATCTTTCTCCAAGCACTTTAGTTGTGTATTTTGTTTATGTGTTGTTGACTAACTTCTAATCAAAAAAATGCATTTGTCTTTGTCTTTACACAATTTGTGTTTTAGGTACCAAGTATCCAACAAATAAGCTCATGCAAAAGTTGATTTGATTCTGTTTGTGGCAAAAGAAGGTATGCATCGACTCATAAACCTATGTATCGACTTATCTTGTTGAGCATAACCAGCATGTGTCGACACATGCATGTATGTATCGACTCATCCTGCTTGAAAAACTAGCATGTGTCGACACATATGTGTTATGTATCGACTCATGCAGTTTGTGTGTTTCTGTAATGAGTTGGATTAACAGTATGTATCGACACATAGAGGCATGTATCGATGCATGTTGTGTTATACAACCATGATGTATCGACACATACCACCTATGTATAGATACATAACAGAAAAATGCACGTGTTTTTTTGAAAAAAGGCCATCAAATTCAAACTTTTTTCATTTTGGATCCAATTTTTTCTGCATAATTTGAAATTATATCATTAATTCAAATTTGGCTCCATGAATCAATTACCAAATTACCACTAATACCAATCCTAAAACTCTATAAATAGAGCCCTCATTTCATTCAAATTTCAATCTTTTGATAGCCAAAATCACTTTGCTAAAAAATCTCTCAATTCTCTCCATCTAACAAATTCACTTAAAGCTCCATTTTCAAAAAGATAGTAAGCTTTGCATTGAAGCTTACTAATCTTTGAGCTAAACCTTCATCCTAATACTTTTTCTCCATTAATTCTCTACATCCAAGCTTTGGTAGTTGATTCTTGTGATCAAATTGCAGAAAATTATGAAGTTGTTTGATAATTCTCAAATTCTACTTGTGGTAAGTTGGATCATCATCTTTTACAATGTGATCTCTTGTGGATTTCTGGTTTTGATTCATTGAGCACTGTTTTTATAACTCCATTGGTGTTATTTTCTCAAATTTTCTGGAATTTTCATGCTCAATTGGATCCATGATCATAAGGTGTTTGATGAAAAGTTGGAACAAGAATTTGCCAAAAATACGTTTTGCTGCCTTATTTTTGGGGTTGTTTTGACTCAAATTTTTCTGCACACTCTCTTTGATGGATAATTTAGATTGCAATTTTAAATGTCCAATTTTCCTTTAAACTCAATGAACTTTGTGATGTAGATGAAGTTGGATAAATGTTCATCAATTCAAATCTATCAAAGAGTGAATTATTTAATTCATTCTTGGTGCTTTGGGTTAATGATATATTTAGTACTTTAATCCATCTAGAGGAGTGGTTGATTTTAAAGATAAAAGAATTTTGAAATGGTAATCCAAATTAACTTATCATTACCCTCCCTCTCCATCTTATCCCTTTCTTTTTTATTGTGCTACATGTTAAAGGATGGTGATCTCTATATCATTTATCCAAACATGAAGTACATAAATTGCTATTGACCGGCCTCAAAATAGGTGCGACTTCTACATAAGTTCAATTACGATTGCTTAACATAGCGCTAAATTTTGTCCCGATTCGAATAAATGATCATTCGTGGCCCAAACTTATGATTGCAAGCCCAAGTATGTTAATTTGATCTCTTTGATCCAATAACCTTGAGATTCATTGTGTGGAGGCTTTGGTTCTACCAATCCTCTAATGGATCTACAAAACCTTTGGTCAACGTAGATCACTTAAACATTGTTGATCATTACACGTTACTTTTGAGGATTCCAAAATGGATTATATACTTGACAAAAAGCAAATGCAATTCATTGTATGGAGGCTTTGGTCCTACCAATCCTCTAATGAGTTCCAAATGCAAGTTTCAAGATGGTTATCCAACTAACCACTAATTACTAACAATTGACTTTACTTTATGCTTGTATTTTTTCATACTTTATGTACCATTTACTTTTTGCATTTTACATTTCATGCTATTTTCATCTTTGCTCACTTGAGCATTTATTTTTATGTCATTTTTATTTTTACTCACTTGAGCTTTTCTTTTCCTTTTAAAGACACCTAATAATCAACATGAACCATAAAAAACTTTAATGATACTTGGACTACTTGGTTACTATCCTTGGCATTATGGAGCATGAGACTTTTTCTTGGACTTAGGATTAGAGACCTTGGCATATCTTGGAGACTTTGTGACAGTGTGTAGCATCCTACTTTTGGCCTGAGGCTACTGTGTTCCACTTTATTTGTGGAACACAACTTATTACACAGACACTGCTTTTGTATTTGGCATGCTTGATATTCCATGTAGGATATATACATGATATTGTGAATATTGTACATTGCCCTTAAGGATCTGCTCATATCTGATAATCTCATTACTTACATCCTTATGGCGTACTTTCTGACTTGATTCGTCTACTGATGCCAGCTTGCTTGAAGTTCTCTGGGTTTCTTTTTATTCTTGCTCGGTTGCTACGGATTATTATCCGTTTGGTATTGCACTATCTCCTTTCTTCCATTTTCATTTTGCATAGTTCTCTGATTGCATGATGGGACCTCTGTTGTTGATATATGTCAGGAGGCCCTCTGTTTTTTGTCTAATGCATATGTTGTGTTTGTGTTGATTGATGAGTCACTCAATTTAGAAATTGAGATCACGACTTTGCTCTCATTGCATGTTCCCTATAGGATGTTTATTGCTTTTCTTCTTTAATTGTTGATCGATGAGTCACTCAATTTAGAAATTGAGATCACGACTTCGCTCTCATTGCATGTTCCCTATAGGATGTTTATTCCTTTTCTTCTTTAATTGTTGATCAATGAGTCACTCAATTTAGATATTGAGATCACGACTTCGCTTTCATTGCATGTTCCCTATAGGATAGTTTTGTTAAGCTTCCTTTGACATGTTAATTAAGGTAGGGTTTTCCTTTATCCTCAACCTTAGGATCAATCATTGTATGATAACACTAGGGGTAGTATTAGGGTAGTTTCCCTTAGTTGTTTTTCCTTCTTTTGCATCTTGCATCTTAAAACAAAATTTTTTTTCTTGGCAAATCATAAGACACCTATAATGAACCCAAACTCTTCTTCAAAGTAAAATATACAAACCAATCTTACTTTGTCTTTGTTATCTTGAAGCCGATGTTTCGCCATCGCACATGTTTGTTATCCTACATTGATTCTCAATATCATTGTTAGGTGTGATGTTTTGTCATCTATTTTATCGATGTTTCGGCATCTTTGCCATGATTTCTTGTTATCCTTTAATCGATGTTTCGCCATCGCACATTTGTTTGAAGCCGATGTTTCGCCATCGCACATGTTTGTGATCCTACATTGATTCTCAATATCATTGTTAGGTGTGATGTTTTTCCATCCGTCTTATCGATGTTTCGCCATCTTTGCCATGATTTCTTGTTATCCTTTAATTGATGTTTCGCCATCGCACATTTGTTTGAAGCCGATGTTTTTCCATCGCACATGTTTGTTATCCTACATTGATTCTCAATATCATTGTTAGGTGTGATGTTTTGTCATCTATTTTATCGATGTTTCGCCGTCTTTGCCATGATTTATTGTTATCCTTTAATCGATGTTTCGCCATCGCACATTTATTTGAAGCCGATGTTTCGCCATCGCACAAGTTTTTCATCCTACATTGATTCTCAATATCATTGTTAGGTGTGATGTTTTTCCATCCGTCTTATCGATGTTTCGTCATCTTTTGCCATGATATCTTTGTTACCTTTTAGCCGATGTTTCGCCATCGCGCATGTTTGTTATCCTACTTTGATTCTCAATATCATTGTTAGGTGTGATTGTTTTATCGTTCGTTTCATTTGATGTTTCGCCATCTTTGACATGTTATCTTGTTATTATTTAGCCGATGTTTTACCATCTCATTTGTTTGTTGTTTTATTTGATGTTTTGCCATCTTAACTATCTTTGTTTGTCTTAACTAAAAAACACAAACCAGCCAAAACACATAAGCCGAACTACGGCTGCTCTGATTCCTTAAAAGGGATATGTAGGCATTGGGGTAGGGCCCAATCGAGCATATCTTTTATTTTCCCTAAATTATTTTCTTCTTCCTTTTGCATGCATTCCCTTTTCAGTTGTAAGCCATATACATAGGATTTGACCACACCCATTATATTAGACAACAAGAGTGGATACCGTAGAGTACTACGGGCGTGTGGGGTGCTAATACCTTCCCCTCGTGTAACAGACTCCCTTACTCGATCTCTCGGTCGAAAAACCTTGATTTCTCCCTTTTCAGGTTTTCTCGATGTTTACCTTTCCCTCTATATGGGATAAAAGACGTTCAGTGGCGACTTCATTGTTTCGATGATTTCAAGCCGACAGTTTCAACATACAAGTTGCTCATGAAGAGACCACCACTTGTCGTTTTCCAAAGATGTCAATAACGCACAAGTTGCTCATGAAGAGACTTCCACTTGTCATTTTCCAAAGATGTCAATAACGCACAAGTTGCTTATAAAGAGACTGTCGCTTGTCATTTTCCAAAGATGTCAATAACGTACAAGTTGCTCATGAAGAGACTGCCACTTGTCATTTTCCAAAGATGTCAATAACACACAAGTTGCTCATGAAGAGACCGTCGGTTGTCATTCTCCATAGATGTCAATAACGTACAAGTTGCTCATGAAGAGACCGCCACTTATCGTTTTCCAAAGATGTCAATAATGTACAAGTTGCTCATGAAGAGACCGCCACTTGTCGTTTTCCAAAGATGTCAATAACGCACAAGTTGCTCATGAAGAGACCGCCACTTGTCGTTTTCCAAAGATGTCAATAACGCACAAGTTTCTCATGAAGAGACCGCCGCTTGTCGTTTTCCAAAGATGTCAATAACGTACAAGTTGCTCATGAAGAGACCACCACTTGTCGTTTTCCAAAGATGTCAATAACGTACAAGTTGCTCATGAAGAGACCTCCACTTGTCATTTTCCAAAGATGTCAATAACGTACAAGTTGCTCATGAAGAGACCGCCACTTGTTGTTTTCCAAAGATATCAATAACGGACAAGTTGCTCATGAAGAGACCGGCGCTTGTCGTTTTCCAAAGATGTCAATAACGTACAAGTTGCTCATGAAGAGACCGCCACTTGTCGTTTTCCAAAGATGTCAATAACGTATGTTGCACCCCAAAGCCCTCTCATCATTTTGTTATTCAATCTTCGATCTTGAACTCTTCACAAAGCCCTCTCATCATTTTGTTATTTAAATTTGAACCATTATTAGTGATGATCTTGCTCGGGATGCCGTATCGACAAATGATATGATTCTTGATAAATCTGACTACCACCTGTCTGGTTACATTAGCATATGATGCTGCTTCCACCCATTTAGTAAAGTAGTTGATGGCCACCAAGATGAAACGATGACCATTTGAAGCTTTGGGTTCAATCATTCCAATCATATCAATGCCCCACATATATAAAGGCCATGGTGAAGAGATAACATTAAGGAGGGTCGGTGGCACATGTATCTTGTCCGCATAAATTTGGCATTTATGACACTTCTTCACATATTTGCAGCAATCAGATTCCATCGTCATCCAATAGTAACCAGCCCTTAACATCTTTTTAGCCATTGCATGTCCATTGGCATGAGTACCAAAGGATCCTTCATGTACTTCTTGCATCAACATGTCTGCTGCGTGCCTGTCTACGCATCTGAGCAAGACCATGTCATAATTCCTCTTATATAATACTTCTTCATTGAGGAAGAAACTACTTGCCAATCTCCTCAACATCTTCCTATCTTTATTGGATGCCCCAGGTGGGTACTCTTGAGTTTGAAGAACACGTTTAACGTAATAGAACCACGGTTTGTCGTCGGTGAATTCCTCTACTGAGAACACATGAGCAGGCCTGTCGAGGCGCATAACTCTGATTGAAGGCACTTTGTTCCAATCATTCACTTGGAACATAGAAGACAAAGTAGCTAAAGCATCATCCATTTGGTTTTCATCTCTAGGGATATGATGTAATTCCACTTCGTTGAAGAAAGTTAACAATCTTCTAGCATAATCTCTGTAAGGGATCAAACCAGGATGACGAGTCTCCCATTCTCCTTTGATTTGATTAATTACCAATGCCAAGTCTCTATATATATCAAGAATCTTAATCCTTAGATCCTCTGCTTCTTCGAGACCCATAATGCATGCTTCATATTCAGCCATGATGTTCATACAGTCAAACTTCAACCTCGCTGTGAACGGGATATGAGCACCTCGGGGGTGACGATGATTTCCCTAATTCCATTTCCATAAGCATTTACAGCTTCGTCGAATATCAAACCCCAACAGGATTCAGGATCAGGTCCTTCTCCAGGTAATGGCTCCTCACAATCTTTAGCTTTCAAGTACATAACATCTTCATCTGGGAAGTCAAACTTGATGGATTGATAATCGTCAATTGGTTGGTGAGCCAAATGATCGGCTAAAATACTCCATTTGATTGATTTATGAGTGTGATGCTCAATGTCATATTCAGATAACAACATCTGCCAACAGGCTATTCTTCCAGATAAGGCGGGTTTCTCAAAGATATACTTGACCGGATCCATTTTAGAGATCAACCAAGTGGTGTGGTTAATCATATATTGGCGCAGACGGCGAGCAGCCCAAGCTAAAGCACAACAGGTTTTCTCAAGCATTGAGTATCGAGACTCACAGTCTGTGAATTTCTTACTCAGATAATATATGGCATGTTCCTTTCTTCCAGCCTCATCTTGTTGACCGAGCACACATCCCATGGAATCTTCCAATATGGTCAGGTACATAATCGAAGGTCTTCCTTCCACTGGAGGAATCAATATGGGATGCTCAAGTAAATATTATTTGATGCTATCAAAAGCTCTCTGATAATCCTCTATCCATACACATCCTTAGTTCTTTCGGAGAAGCTTGAAAATCGGCCCACATGTAGCAGTCATATGAGATATAAATCTAGAAATATAGTTTAGCCTTCCAAGGAATCCTCTTACTTGTTTTTCCGTCTTGGGTGCGGGCATCTCCCGAATAGCTTTGACTTTATCAGGATCTACCTCAATACCTCATTGGCTGACAATGAAACCCAAAAGTCTTCCAGAACGAACACCAAAAGTGCACTTATTAGGATTCAGACGGAGTTATACTTTCTCAAACGTTGGAATAATTTCAATAAATGCTCCAAATGATCTTCTTCAGTTTGTGATTTGGCAATCATGTCATCTACATAAACTTCTATCTCTTTATGCATCATATCATGGAATAAAGCAGTCATGGCTCTTTGGTACGTTGTACCAGCATTCTTCAAACCAAACGACATTACTCGATAACAAAATGTTCCCCAAGGTGTAATGAAAGTTGTCTTCTCCATATCTTCAGGTGCCATCTTGATTTGATTGTAACCAGAGAAACCATCCATGAAAGAAAAGACTTTGAACTTTGCGGTGCTGTCGACCAATACGTCAATGTATGGTAATGGAAAATCATCATTTAGGCTAGCTCTATTCAGATCTCTGTAGTCCACACACATTCGAACTTTTCCATCCTTCTTAGCAACAGGCACTATATTGGCTAACCATTAAGGATAGACTGATGTAACAAGGAAACCTGCATTAATTTGTTTTTGAACTTCTTCTTTGATCTTGTCAGCCATATCGGGACGAGTCCTTCTCAACTTCTGCTTAATCGGCGGACATTCAGGTCTCAACAACAAACGATGCTCCACAATATTGTTATCCAAACCTGGCATGTCTTGGTAGGACCAAGCAAACACATCTACATACTCTCTGAGAAGCTCCAACATTCTCTCTTTGACCTCTGGGATAAGCAACGCTCCAACCTTGACTTCCTTTTTGTCTTTTTCATTACCCAAATTGATCATCTCTACAGGCTCTTCAAACGGCTGAATAGTCTTTTCATCGTGCTCAAGTAAATGGGAAATCTCATCAGGAATCTCTTCACTATCCTCTTCCTCGGCTCTGAACACATGGAATTCAAAGTTGGGAGGGGGCATAGGGTCATTGTTTTCAATGGTTAAGTCATAGATTAATCTGCACATATGATTATGCTTTATTTTAGAAATTGATTAATGTGAATGTTGTACAGATATAAAAAAATAATTATATTATCCTATTATTACTATTTAATTTTCGTTACCATTTTTCCAGAAAAAGTGAAAAATAAAAACAATATGGGACAAAATAACATTTTTGTTCATGATTGGCAATACTTGAAACAAAAGAGCCCAAACATATTCTCTTTTGCCTTGGGAAGAGCAAAAGGATTTATTTTCAACATAGCCCGACACAAATACTCTTTCGCCTTGGGAAGAGCGAAAGGTTTTTCAAAATAAAACAAAGCATTACTCAGAAATGTGCATCACAACAGGAATATCAACAGAAGTCCAGTTCTGGAAGACCACTCCATGCGCTACAAAGTCGGGTAAATCCTCTTCAGAATCGTCTCCTATTATAGCATCAACTTCGGGCGGAGTCGGATGGATAAAACCTGCACTTCGGAAAACCTCTTGTATCGGATGGGTAACTGTATCTTGCTTAACTCTTGCAGATACGAGATGAAAGCCAAGACCTTCTCCAAACTTGTTCTTAGGAAAAGTCAACACCTGGCCCCAACCTTCAGCTGAACCACTCTCAACCACTCGTCGTGCATCTTCAAAAGAAGAAATAGATGTTCCTTGCTTCTTCACTTCATTACTAGAAACGGATAGAGCTTGGAATTGGGTTCCAACATCCTCATCAACATCAATAAAAGAGAAAGATGACAAGTGGCTTACCACTATAGCTTGTTCTCCACCAATTATTACCAGCTTTCCATTCCTTACAAACTTCAATCTTTGATGGAGCGTGGAAGTGACTGCCCCTGCATCATGGATCCATGGGCGACCCAATAGGCAACTATAGGCAGCATGAATATCCATTACTTGAAAAGTTATCTGAAAGGTATGAGGACCAATTGTTATAGGAAAATCCACTTCACCGATGACAGTTTTCCTAGAACCATCAAACGCTTTGACAATTACCCCACTAGGTCTCATAGGAGCACCTTGATGCGAAAGTCGAGATAATGTAGTTTTGGGCAGTACATTTAATGATGAACCTGTATCTACTAGCACACTTGATAAAGTATCATTTCCACAACTTATTGAGATATGCAAAGCCATATTATGGTTCCTTCCCTCCTCCGGAAGCTCTTCATCACTGAAACCAAGATTGTTACATGAAGTATATTTCCCACAATTCCATCAAATTGGTCAACCGTCACATCATGATCTACGGATGCCTGGTCCAAGACCTTCATCAAAGCTTCCCTATGGGCACCAGAATCTCTTAGTAAAGCAAGCACGAAAATTTTGGAAGGAGTTTGCAATAGTTGGTCCACAATCTGGTATTCACTTCTATTAATGAGTTTCAAAATCTCATCATCATCAGGATGTGGGCTAGGTTCATTGGATCGTCCTACCTCAACTCTTGGTTCAACATTCCTCATCGGAATCTCTGTCGGTATAGGCCTTCTAACTTGAACTTCAGTTCTTTTCGATGGTACTGCTGCAAAGATACGTCTGCTCCTTGTGACTCTACTCACATCAGTAATATTAACAAAAGATGGAATCGGCGGTATAGGAACTTATACCCCATTCTCAATCATTGTGGCATTATATTTGTATGGTATAGCTTGGTTTGAGTTGTAAGGCACGAGACCAGGTGGACAAATAATCAAAGGATCAGCGGGTGAAGTCTGACTATCATAAACAATCTCTACTGGCTCGGGCATGTTGAACTGTAGCACTATAACATTCACTTCATCATCTGGATCTCTGTCATATGTAATGGTGATAACTCTTTGATCCAAAAACTTCTGAATATCCTCTTTCACAATAGGGAAATTATCTTCTATTGAACAAAATTCACAAACGTCATAATCATGTTGATGTTTAAAGAAAGCGAGTCTACTTAAGCTTTGATGTAACCTGATCAACGAGTCCCTTTGTGATACGGTGGCAGAACCGGAACTGTTTTAGGAAATGCTGGTTTGCGTTTTGCGTTTGTGTTTGCAAAATGTCGTGGTAAGCAAAAGTCGCCACCGACTTTTATTTTATCCAACTGGAAAGGAAAAAAGCACAGAAAAATTCCTTTTTTGAGATTTTGAGTACGGGGGGTAGATTATAGAAAGGGAAGGTATTAGCACCCTTTCTATCCGTGGTTTTCCACGGACTCTTAGGTACTTGCTCATCATTTTGAAAATTGCTTGTGTGTGTTTGATTTGAAAAAGTTTTTTGTTTGACTTCGATTTAACCCTTGCTTCTGTCTTCAAGAGTATTACGAAGTTGTTTTGAAAAAAAACTTTGTTTGGAAAGAGTGTGGTGCGAAAAGTTTGTTTTATTTTGAGCAAGTACCCACTAGCATCTACCTACTCGAAAAAAGAATTGTTCTATGTTCGTTTCCCTTAGACAACACTATCCTACTATTAGTGAGTAGGTAGCACCGTCGTTGGAGTTGTAAGGGTCAATTCGAAAGGGACGTACGATCACTAAAGCAATATTAGGACGTCTTAGTAATAACCCTAATGTCTTAAGATCATATTCGAGGCAACATTTCTGAGGCCACTTTTCCGAATGGGACATTTGATCTTTTAGACAAGAGGGCGACCACTAAAATACCCTATACTTAATGATCGTTTACCGAAGGCAACCGAAGTGAGAGTATACCCTAGGAGTGCGCATGTGCGAGTGATTCAATTTCAAGTTTATTATCTTTGCACATTTAGGGTTTGCTAATTGTTTTAATTTTGACATACATTCTTGTCATGCAACCCTAATATCATACATCTAACAATTAATATTTGCGGAAATTAAAATGCGGAAGGTAAAGCTATGCTATTACAAGGCTTCGGGTATTAATTACATAGCCAAAAAACCGTCAAAACGATAAAGGAAAGCAAAAAGTCCTAATTAATCTATTACATCCTGTGAGCAGTTACATCAATATTTGCAAAAATAAATAAATGCGCGACGAATCGAGGACGAATAAAATTAGGGTTTTGACCCCGTCTAACCTAATTAAAAGAAAAAATTATTTTTTTGTTGTTTTTGATTATTTTGAGAAAAAAGGGTTTGAATTAAGTATGTACAAACTTAATTACTAATTAAATTAAATTAATAAAAATAATTATTTGACCTATTTTTGTATTTTGTTATTTTTAAGAAAAAGAAAATAGAATTTAAATTAAACAAAACCCTAATTTCTAACTTGTTTTAATTTATTTACAAAAGAATTAAAATTATCTAATAAATTAAATAAACTAATTAAATTAATTTTTAATTAAAAAAATAAAACCTAAATCTAATTTGGTGATAAATTGATTTTATGATTTTTAATAAAAAAAGAATTAATTTTGTGTTAGTAAAAATAATTAAATGAATTAATTAAGAAAATAAAAAGAATAAAGGAAAAGAGATATGGGCCTGAGAATCAGCAATTCGAGGGGTGTGAATAGTAGCTTCTGGGCCCAAACAATTCTGATCCATATTTGACTTCCTGGATCCAGCGTTGTACATTGACTAGGGACCTTGGTAGACCTTCAGATGGTGACCTTTGGATCCAGCGCATGGACATCTGGCTAGCTAAGCATTGAAGGAGTATGGTGGACGCTTGGACCAGAGGTGTATTGAATCTGTAATAAGAAAACAAGAAAATAGCATTTGTGTTGGGGCCTGAGATCGAACCCAGGTCCCCAGGCTTCAACCATCACCTTGTTGCCAACTGTACCAAGCGCGTTTGTTGTATGTAAGATAACAATTAAACAATATATTCAAAACAAACAAAATAAAAAACATCCGTGCGAAAATTTGAATGGGCTAATGGGATGGTGCCACGCCATCGTCCCCAACCTCTCTCCGTTGGTGAAAGTCAGAGACTTTTACCTATGGACAAATGTCTGTCACTAGAGCTCCTGCACATTTCAAAATCAAATACAGGCACGATAAATGGATTCTAATGTTATATGTAAAATCGCCTTGGCCTGCTGAGCATCATGGTGCCCTTCTTGTGGACCAATTTCACATGTATACGAAGACCCTAAAATGAGACCAAGAACCCTAATAATGGTAAATATCTATAGAGTTAGCAAAAATGAAATTTATTGTTATGAACAGCTTGCAAATGCTTCAGGAACAAGAATATGCAGGTAATTCATGCTACAAGTGCCAAAATCATGTGATTCGATTTCAAGAAAAAGCCATGGTCGTGGATCACTTACAGTGAGTTCTAGCGCTGGAAAATGCTTATTCTTGATTGGTACAACTTCCTTGTATGTCCAGGATACGAATGGGATGGCTTAGGAATCTTGAAAACGCCTGGAAGTGCAAAATCAGATCACCACTTTCTTTGAGTTTTTTCAAGTTTGGTTCTCTTTCTACACGCCTTCAAACCTTGTGTTTTTTGTCTGCTTTTGTTCACTATATATCACTGATCAAATTAGGTTTACAAAAGTCCATTCAATCTTTGTCAATTATGTCTTTTGATTTTAATTTGATTTCCAGGAAAACCTTTCCAAAAATAGGCCAAAACCAATCTTTTCATGCACACATAAGCCTTGCACGATTTAATTCACTTGCTACCTGTATATGGAACCTGAAACATGCACCAAATCTCAAGACTTAAATGGTTTAGATATTTTCATGATTTATTTTGATTTAAATTGATTTAATTGAAATAAAATATCAAAATAAATGGTAAGAATAAAATAAAGGCAATTGGAAAGGGCTAGGACTCGTGGACCATGCTACCAACTCAAAACAAGTGCAAGAAGTTAGGCCCATTTGACAAAAATTGCAATTTGAGGCACTTTTGACTTTTGGCAATTTTGCAAAAAAGGTCAACTTCACCAATGCATAAATTCTTCATTTTTGACTCTTTGAAGGTGTTCTTGGACTTTTTAGAAAGCTTGATATGTCCTCTAAGCAAAACTTTTTGTCTCATCTCAATTGAGTCTTCCATGTTCATGTATGAAGCTTTGACAAAAAAGGTGTTTTTGTTGACTTTTCAAAATGATCTATAATGTCCAAATTCATAACTTCTTGTGAGTGAATATTTTGAACTTGGGAGCTGAAGATGAATTGTATGGAATTGCATCCTCTTAAAAATGATATTTGGATGGGTCATTTCTCATAAAGTATGAGAAAGTTATGCTTGGTCAAAGTTGAGTTGACTTTTCCTACAAAACCCTAATTTAGCAACTTTTGGATTTTGATGAATTGTGAGAAATCCTTGATGAATCATGATAAAACCTTGATCAAATGATGAATAATACTTCAAAATGAGGATGTTGACCAAAAATCTTGAAGTTTGACTATATGTGGGCCACAGTTGACTTTTGCCCTAGCACAATCGATTTTCAGGCCTTTTAGCAATTGACTGAGCAAACTTCCTCTGCAAGGCTTGAAACTTGACATGGATAATCTTGAGAACATATTAGGACAATGGTGAGCATTTGGGATCCCTTGGACTCAAGCATCTTGATGCAACATGAAACCCTAATTTGAGGTAGACTGCCTTAGGAGAGAGCTTGTTTGGTCAACCCTTGGACTTCCTTGAGCAATTTGAGGATCTCACTTGAAATGTATTGAGAAATATGGGAGGGAAAACTTTGGGGTACAACAGCTTCCCCTGTTCAATCTTCTTAAACCTGAGGATGTAGATTCGCTTGTCTGCCTTTCGTGATCTGAAGGTTGAAGATGATTGAACACTAGAGTGCCCAGAAATTTGCACTCGCATGAAGTGGTATTTGTCTTGTGATGTCGAGAATGGGCTTATAGATGCCATTTGGAGATTGATTATAGAAGAAAGGCTTAAGGATGCCATCCGAAGGAGTGTCGATCGCATAAGAGATTCCTTAGCGGGAGCTTGTACACCTGTTGTTGAGGAAGATTCCACTGGGGAATGTTGGTCTCTGTCTTGAGAGAAAGTTGAATTTTAGGGGCTTCGGTCGTCTGTTATTTTATTGGGGAATCGTCTCTTGGTCGAAGAGGTGACAATGAACTACTATCTGGTCGTGATCCAGGCTTCATAGTGATAAGATCGACTGCTATCTGGTCGTGATCTATGCTTTATAGTGACTTACCGGGGAGATGAGATTAAACTTGTTATCCGGTCGTAATCCAGGCTTCACAATTTCTCAATTCTTATCTGGTCATAATCCAGGCTTCAGAAGGAATTCAGTTGTTATCTGGTCGCATCCGGGCTTTAACTTGAATTTAGGGCACACTAATATCCGGTCGACTCCGGGCTTCTTAGTAATTGTCCAGGTAAAATTGCTATTTGGTCGAAATCCAAGCTTCGCAATGTCTTGTACCTCTATCTGGTCGTAATCTAGGCTTCACGGTGTTTCATACCATTATCTGGTCAAATCCAGGCTTTATGGTGTCTTGTACTGCTATCTGGTCGATTCCAGGCTTCACAATAACTTACTTCTTATCTGGTCGAAATCCAGGCTTCAGAAGAAATCAAGTGGTTATCCAGTCGCATCCGGGCTTCCATTTGATTTTAAGGCCTACTAATATCCGGTCAACTCCAGGCTTCATAGTAATTGGCCGGGTGAACTTCTATTTGGTCGAAATCCAAGCTTCACAGTGTCCCTCACTGTTATCTGGTCGTAATCCAGGCTTCAGTATCTTTTTACCGCTATCTGGTTGTAATCCAGGCTTCATGGGGAAATCAAGGTATTATCCGGTTGAATCCGGGATTCATAACTTGCATTAAAGATATACCACTATCTTGTCATAACCCAGGCTTCGTAGTATTCTTGGCTGCTATCTGGTCATAACCCAGGCTTCACAATGTCTTCTACCATTATCTGGTCGAATCCAGGCTTCATGGTGTCTTTGTATTGCTATCTGGTCGTAATCCAGGCTTCACAATAACTTGTTAAGCTGTTATCCGGTCGACTCCAGGCTTCACGGCTTGTGTTTATGATATACCACTATCTGGTCGTAATCTAGGCTTCATGGTGTCCTTGTATTGCTATCTGGTCGTAATCCAGGCTTCACAATAACTTGCTGGGGATTAAGCTATTATCCGGTCGAATCCGGGCTTTATAGCTTGAATCTGAGATAAACCACTATCTGGTCGTAATCCATGCTTCACGGTATTCTGATACTGTTATCTGGTCGTTCTCCGGGCTTCACAATATGATGGAGAGATCAAGATACTATTCGGTTGTACCCGGGCTTCATAGCTTGAATTTTGTGAGGATTTGATTAAATCTTTTCCTGAAAGGTAAAGGGTTAGTCGTATGTAATGTCATGATGCATAACATGTATCGAGCAATGATGTTCTCAAAATAAATGAGACTATGATGTATGATGCGTATATGCATGCCATGATGCAATGTTTTTACGATGTTCTCTAGCTGGGGAAAATAAATCCCTGACTGTTGCTGGAGAATAAAAGAGTTTCGTTCACTGGGGATAATGACCGAAGATGATTGGGGAATAACTTGGTAGGAGAATAATTCTGCTGGAGAATAAACTGGTGAAAGAATGACTTTATGGGGGAGAGATACTCTGTCAAAAGATCCGCTGATTTGGAGAAATAACCTCGGCTGTGGATGAATTACCGTTGCTGGCGGTGATGAACTCTATTGGGGATAAAGTTTCTGTTTGTGGAAGAAATAAACTCCACTGGGGATGGTCTTCCATTGTTGGTGAAAGATAAACTCTGCTTGGGGAGAATTCTGCCGACTTATTCGCGCTTACGAACTTCGGCTGGGGAGAGCTAACACCACTGTCTTTTGGGTATATTTTACTCTACGGGGAGTGTATGCACTTTTAGTCATGTTTTCCAGCTAGGTCTATCCTTGTACCTGGTGGGTAGAGCAACTGTAAGGCTCGGACATTTCTCGTTTGCCCCTGTTTCTGGAATTATGAGTAATCGTCTTTTGTTTCGCATGTAAGTATTTATGAGCAACAATTATTTTTAAATGCATATATCAAAAATGAATCATTGGACGTTCTTGCAAAACAAAACAGAAAAAGAAAAATAATTTTGAAATTTATGGTAAAATGAATTGTATTGATTTTGAAATTGGCCTGTAATAGGCGTTTTGTACAAGAGGCTGACGTTCTAGTAAGAGAACGCCGCCGGAAGATAGAATTTATACAATTTGTGAAAAACAAAGAAAAACATCTATGTGAACAATTCCACTGGGTTCCAACTCTGTTATTACCTTTATATCTTCGAGCGTCTCATCACTTTGCTACTTGGTTGAAGGTAGATCAGATTGATTGGCACCATCCGAGCCTGATAGTCGATACTAAATTCTGGTTGCAAGATGATCTAATGAGACATAGGGTTACTCTTTGATCCTTAATTTTTGCCTGGACCGCCCTTTCGGGTTTTCAGTCCACCGGGACACCCTTTTTTGCCCAAGCCGCCTTTTCAGGTTTTCGAATTGCCGGGTGTACAATTTTTCTCATTTTCATCCCTTATTTTTGCCTGAACCCTTTTGGTTCGCCGGGAAGCCCTTATTTTTGCCCAGGCCAGTCGACCTAGCGGGTCTTTGATTATGCGTAGTATTTTTTCACTATGTCTGCATTGACGGGGTGAGGAAGGTCGTCACCATCCATGGTGGTTAGAATCATAGCTCCTCCTGAGAAAATGTTCTTAACCACAAATGGCCCTTCGTAAGTAGGGGTCCATTTGCCCCTAGGATCACCTTGCGGCAGTATGATGCATTTGATCACCAGATCTCCAACTTGATACTCTTGTCGTCTGACTTTCTTGTTAAATGCCTTGATCATTCGTTTTTGATACGTCTGACCATGACAAATAGTAGTAAGCCTCTTTTCATCGATTAAGTTAAGCTGATCAAGCCGGGTCTGGATCCAGTCGTCTTCGCTTAAACCTGCAGAGGGTATCTGAACTTCAATGGGTAAGATTGCCTCCATGCCATACACCAAAGAGTAGGGTGTTGCCCCTGTCGAAGTCTGCGCTGAGGTACGGTACCCATGAAGAGCAAATGGTAACATCTCATGCCAGTCTTTGTATGTCACCATCATCTTCTGCACAATCTTCTTGATGTTATTATTAGCCGCTTCAACAACCCCGTTCATTTTCGGCCGGTAGGGAGAAGAGTTGTGATGTTGTATCTTGAACTGTTTGCAGATCTCGGTGATCATTGTGTTATTGAGATTTGTACCATTGTCCGTAATGATTCTCTCTGGTACACCATATCGACAGATCAGATTATGTCGGATAAACCACGCCACTATGTTCTTGGTTACTGTAGCAAAGGAACCTGCCTCAACCCACTTTGTGATATAATCAATAGCTACCAGAATGAAACGATGCCCATTAGACGCAGTAGGTCTGATCTCGCCGATCATATCGATGCCCCACATCGCAAAAGGCCAAGGAGTTGTTAAAACCTTCAGAGGAACTGGAGGTACATGCACCTTATCAGCATAGACTTGGCACTTATGACAGGTCCAAGAATGCTGATAACAATCGGCTTCCATAGTAGACCACTAATATCCTGCCCGTAGGATTTTCTTTGCCATGGTATGTCCACTGGAATGAGTTCCGAAAGTACCTTCATGTAACTATGCCATGATCCTTTATGCCTCGTTCTTGTCCACACATCGCAGTAAGGTTGAATCATGATTACGCTTGTAAAAGATACCATTACTGATGAAGAACTTCACCGCGAATCTCCTCAGAAACTTCTTATCATTAACAGATGCACCCTCGGGGTATTCCTGAGCCTTAAGATACATCTTTACCTCGTGAAACCAGGGTTTATCTGCTACCTCTTCAGTCTCAATGTCATAGCAATGTGCGGGTTCGTCCAGCCTCTCAATGGTAATCCGGGGAGCTTCATTGTCCCACCTGACCTTGAACATAGAAGAGATAGTAGCTAGCGCGTCCTCTAATTGGTTCTCCTCTCTTGGGAAGTTTTCAAAGGTTATCTCCTCGAAGTGCGGAAGTAACGTCAATACATACTCTTTGTAAGGAATAAGATTTGGGTGTTTCGTATCCCACTCGCCTTTGATCTGACTGATCACGAGAGCAAAATCTCCGAATACACTCAAGAACTTAATCCTTAGGTCAATAGCTGCTCGAAGACCCATGATGCACGCTTGATACTCCTCCATATTGTTGGTGCAGTTAAAACATAATCGGGCGGTGAATGGAGTATGACAGTCCTCAGGAGATATGATCACAGCGCCAATTCCATTACCCAATGCGTTTGAAGCTCCATCAAAATATATAGACCATCGGGATCCCTCCTCGGGTCCTTCATCTGGTCTAGGTTTTTCACAGTCGGTTACCAATATGATGTTCTCATCCGGGAACTTGAAATTCATGGATTGGTAATCATCCACAGCCTGATGCGCCAAATGATCTGCCAACACACTCCCCTTGATTGCTTTTTGGGTTGTGTATTGGATGTCGTACTCAGTCAAGATCATATGCCATCTTGCTATTCTTCCGGACAAGGCAGGCTTTTCGAAGATATACTCGATTGGATCTGTGATACGGTGGGAGAACCAACTTGGGATTTTGCGTTTATGTTCGCAAACGTTTCAGTTTAGCAAGAGTCGCCACCGACTTTTTATTTTATCCTAAGGAAAGGTCAAAAAGCACAGGAAAGACCTTTGAGATGTTTTCTTGGGTTCAGGGAGTAGATTATGAAAAGAGAAGGTGCAAGCACCCTTTTCATCCATGGTTTTCCATGGGCTCTTAGTTACTTGTTTAGATCACTTGCTTTGCTTTTCAATTGTTTGAAATGGTGCTCTTCAATTGTTTGAAATGGTGCTTTGTGTGTGGTTTTGAAAGATGTTTTGAAAAGAGGCCATCGTGGTGGTAACCTTTGTAATGATTCTTGTTGGAATATATACAAAGGTGTTTTTGTCTTTTGAAAAGTTTTCAATGTTTGAAAGTAGGGTTTTGAAATTGTGTTGTGAAGTGTGTTTGAAAATAGTAAGGATTTTTTTGCAAGCTTTTGATCAAGTAACTAAGAGTTATCTATCCTATTTTACTCAAAGATCTTTCTTATGTTTTTAACCCTTTTAACAGTTTTGTTTCACCATTGTATTTGGTGAACAACCTTGTGTTAGGATGTTAAACGGGACAGACGCGAGTCATCGTATAGACCATGATAGCAATTGTGCTAAGTATTTTTGGCAATTTTCTTGAGGGACTTGATCATTTTGTTTAGGCAACTCAGATAGCGTCATCGAGGGACTATGATCTTTTGTTTGTTTTTGTTTTGCCAAAGTACTTAACATGCATATCATGGCCCATTTTTGAAGGCAACAAGTGGATTGTAACCCTAGGGGTGCAAGTGTGCATTGTGTTTATCTTTCATGCATTTTTGTCTTTGATTAGGTCAAACTATTTGTTGATTTGGATTTTTGCATACAAACCCTAATTCTCTAATCATGGCATAATTGAAAGCATTAAGTGCGTAAAAATAAATCTAAGCTATTACAACTTTGATATAGGGAGGGAGGTACAATTTTAAATAGGGGATTATTTTTCAAGAAATTAAAACCCTAAATTATTACAACCAAATTGAATTTACAATGCATAATATTTAAATGGGCAATATTTAAATAAACACAATAAATAAATGTTAAATAAAAATGTATTTATGCAAAAAGAGTTTTTTATGTATGTAAGGCATTTTTTAATGTAAAAAGGTGTAAAGAAATAATATAAAAAAAAAGAATTGATTTTATTTAATTAAGGGGTAAATCCTAATTTTTCTTAAGAAAATGATATTATATATTATTTATATACAAAAATATATTAATACGTACAAAAATATAAATATATGAAAAAAATGTTTTTTAGTATAAAATAACAATAAAAATAAAAATGTACTATTTTTATATTTTTATTCTATGTTTTTAATAAGATAAAGTATATATATATATATATATATATATATATATATATATATATATATATATATATATATATATATATATATATATATATATATATATATATATATATATATATATATATATATATATATATATATATATATATATATATATATATATATATATATATATATATATATATATATATATATATATATATATATATATATATATATATATATATATATATATATATATATATATATATATATATATATATATATATATATATATATATATATATATATATATATATATATATATATATATATATATATATATATATATATATATATATATATATATATATATATATTAAATATATTAAATATGTATGAAATAAAATAAAATATATTCAAGAAAATATTTTCAATGTGAATAGAAGTAAGAAATGAAAATAAAAGTATTATTTACATTATATATATTTTTTATTTAAACAAATGATATAAAGTATTTTAATATGTTTCCTATATTAGAAAAAATGAAATAAAATGCCAAATAAATGTGCAAAAATATAAAAATATTTTTGGAGCATTTTTTATGTTTGAAAATAAAATATCAAAGTCAGAAAAGAAAATAAAAATGCAAAAATGTCAAAATACAAGAAAATGGGTCTGGGGGTGTGAAAAGCAAGCATAGGGGTGCAAAAAGCAGGACAAGGCCAGGCCCAACCCATTTCCACTTCATCCCTGACCTTGTGACAAAGGATGCGCGCGCCCTGTGTTCAAATCCGTATCTCCTGCATTTGTGATCTTTTGCCAAAACTCAAAACATGAAACTTGTAGAGCATTAAACAACGATTTCAACCATATAAACATTAAATCTAACTCTCAAAGACCAGAGAGAATTTCTCTGGCCCTAAAATCTAACCTAACTTTTTCAGCATGTTCATGGATGAAATTCTCTTAGCACGTTTAACATAAATGAAAACTAAGCATATGTATGGTTTCAGGGCAATGAGTACCTCATCTTTCATTCACAAACCTAAGGTTAAATGTTCCTAAATAGAGAGATAGAAGTTCATGAAAAACCTGTTTCAGTTGGATTTGAGTTGGACAATGCAGCAACTTTCAGTGAGGCCTGAGGTTCTTTTGAGCTTGCTTGATGTTCCTTGAACCTTTCCCAATGCTTAGTTTGTTTTAAAATGGCCTGAATCAACCTCTAGAAGTCAACCTGCATAAGCTTGAAACAGAAATGGTGAACACTGTTAATGGAGTTACAATTGGCAATGGAGGTTTGGGATAGCTTGAGTGAGTTGAATGGAAGGTGTTTGAAGTGGAAAGGAGCAAAACGCACGAGCAAAATGAGCTATGGCACTCAAGTTGCAGCAACTGCCCTATTTTGCAAGTTTTTGGTGTTTTGGTGTTCAAGGGTGTTTAAGGGATGATTGGCTCGTGTTTCTGGCTTACAAGGATGTGAAAAAATTGTTTCAAATGTTGGCTTAAGTTTATTTTATTAGATGTGTGTGTTATGGACCTTTGGCACAATGACTTGTTTCGAAAGAAAAGTGTGAAGTGAAATAAGATAGGCCTGTACAGGCTATCTCCAAGCATGCACAAGTTCCTTGTACCTTTTCTTGAGTTTGTGGAACTTGTTTTCTGCAAAGAAAGAAGTCCAAGGCTCAAGAAAAGCAATTTGACATAAAGTTGCCTTTATGAAAATGGAAGTGCCATCTTTATGCCCAAAATGGAATTATTCATTGTGCCAAGCTCTAATGATCAGAATAACACCAATGTCCAATATATTTGCATTCAATTTTTGAGTGTTGAAGGGTTTAGAGACCTGTAATTATGTACTAAGCTAGTTTGGTCATATTTTGCAACTTGTATGAACATGTATTGGCCATGGTTACAAAGTGAGTTTTTGCCAATTTTAAGCATTCGATTCTCCCTAACCACAAATGTGTTTGAGGAGTTCTTGGATAATTTGGAAAGCTTGCAACAATTAATATAATCCATATTTGAAATGAAAATTGAGACTCCAAGTGGAACTATGTGAAAAATGGCCAAGAAGATGGGTCAAAATCCTGCCTAAACTAGGGCAAAATTTCTCTAAGTTAAAAGTTTTAGGGACCCTTGTTCCAAAAATCATAACTTGAGATCCAAGATTCTTTTGAGAAAACTTTGTGGATCAAATTTGTATACTTTGTGATGTACTACAACTTTCATGTTGTAAGTTTTGTTTGAATCCATTTGTATCTTGGTGAAAATGTGGGACAAAGTTAGGAAAAATTAAGAAAATTTCATAACTTAGAAAAATTCTAAGTTATGAAATTTTTTCAATTTCAAACCCTAATTTGCAATTTTGTGTCTCTTGATGAACAAGTTTCATAATTTGACACATCTTGATGATAAATGACCCTTGGCACTTGATTTTGACCAAAATATCAAAGTTTGACTTTTCAGTATACAGTCAAATTTTGATCAGTTGACTGAAAAATTCATCTGTCAATCCTATGCATTTGAGATCTTTTGAACTTGTTGAATAGGTCAAGATAATGTCATTGAGTCCTTGAGTCCATGGTTGAACTTGATTTTCCATTGGCTAGGTCAAACAGTCAAAAATTGCCTTTGCACAGTCAAAACCCTAAAAATGACCATTTTGCCCTTTTGGTGATCTGATCAAATTTCTTATGGAATTATGGTCCAAACTTGATCAAATGGTTAATATGAGTTCATAATGTTGATGTGGGTCAAAATGCATGAGGTTTGACTATAAATTGGCCACAATTGACTTTTTCCCCAATACAGTTGATTTCTAGGTCAACTGTCCAATTAACTGGGCAAAAATTTGAATCAAGGCTTGAAACTTGGTATGGGAAAACTTATGAGTCCAACATGAAGCATGAAAGTCAATTTGGGCATTGAAGGTCCAAAAATCCCTATGCAAACTCAAACCCTAGTTTAGGTCAACAGTGCAAGGAGGTGTCTTGAGCAGAGCAAACCCTAGCCTGGTCTTGAGTTCCAAGAGCCTTGTGATGAGAAATGTTGATAAAATGAGAGGGAAAATTTTGGGGTACAACAGGATCCATCTTTGATATCAATAGGGTAGTGTGAGTCAGCATATACTATCTCATCCGGCGAGCAGCCTATGCCAAAGCGCAGCAAGTTTTCTCAAGCAGTGAGTATCGGGTCTCACAGTCGGTAAACTTTTTGCTAAGGTAGTAAATAGCATGCTCTTTTCGGCCAAACTCGTCATGCTTCCCCAGTACATACCCCATCGAATTGTCGAGTACTGTCAAGTATAAGATCGAGGGTCTTCCTTCAACTGGAGGCATCAGAATAGATGGCTCTTGGAGGTACTCCTTGATTCTTTCGAAAGCGGCCTGACATTCATCATTCCATTTTACCACTTGGTCTTTCTTTAACAACTTGAAGATTGGCTCACAAGTAGCAGTCAGGTATGAGATGAATCAGGCAATGTAATTCAACCGTCCCAAAAAGCCTCTAACTTCCTTTTCCATCCGGGGAGCTGGCATCTCCTGTATAGCCTTCACCTTTGCAGGATCCACTTGAATACCTTCATCACTAACAACGAAACCCAGTAGCTTACCAGACCTTACCCCGAAGGTGCACTTGTTCGGGTCTAACCTCAGCTTGTACGTCTTCAACCTGTCAAATAGCTTCTGAAGATGGTCAAGGTGTTCTTCTTCAGTCTGGGACCTTGTAATCATGTCATCAACGTAAACCTCAATCTCATGGTGAATCATGTCGTGGAATAAAGCGAACATGGCGCACTGATACATTGCCCCAGCATTCTTCAACCTGAAAGGCATTACTTTGTAACAGAAGGTGCCCCACTGCGTAACAAAGGTTGTCTTCTCCATGTCTTCGGGAGCCATCTTAATTTGATTATAATCGGAAAAACCATCCATAAAGGAGAAGACCTTATGTTGTGCAGTGTTGTCAACCAGAACATCGATATGAGGAAGTGGGAAATCATCCTTGGGGCTCGCCCTGTTCAGATCTCTATAGTCCACACACATTTGTACCTTACCATCCTTCTTCGGCACCGGAACCACGTTGGCAACCCACTGCGGGTAAGAAGTGACAGCTAGAAATACGGCGTCAAACTGTTTCATGACCTCAGCTTTGATTTTCTCAGACATCTCAGGGCGCATACGGCGAACCTTCTGCTTCACCAGAGGGCAGTCTTCTTTAGTTGGCAGACGGTGAACCACGATATTAATGTCTAAACCAGGCATATCTTCATAAGACCAGGCAAAGATCTCAACATAGTCGCGTAGCATCTGTATCAACCATTACTTGACACTAGGCTCCAGATTCGCACCTATCTTGACCTCTTTCTTGTCTTCCTCTGTACCCAAATTCACTGATTCTACTAGCTCTTTATGTGGTTGTATGGCCCTCTCTTCCTGAAGTAACAGTCTAGCAAGTTCTCCAGGCACTTCACAATCATCCTCACCTTCGTCCTCGGCTTGGTTGATCAGATTTTAGAAGTCATAAATGGAAGTAGCATAGTCGTTATCAATGGGATCCAGAGTGGATGTGGACCTGTATTATGATATGTGAGTGTGTGTAAGACAAATAGTTGTTTTGATAAAGTGCAAGATAGAAAAGAAAAATAGGGAGCGTAAAATTTGTAATGCAGGAAAATGTCCAATGCTTTATTGATGATATATGAAAATGACAAATAAGAAGCCCTCACAAACAAAGCCAAGGTGCCTCAGGCAAGGCACCGGGTCGTAAAGTTTCAAATTGTCTGTTACAAGTTTCAAAACAAAAGTCTATTACTGTGTAATAAAAGAAACGGGCACGAAGTCCTTCGCTGTCCAATTGTTCAATCCACCGTTAGTAGTCGGGTAAATCCAGTTGTCGAACTCTGACTCTTCTTCATCATCTTCAATTGCATTCACTCCCGGATTACTGATGCACAGAGGAGGTCTTCCAATTCGCGCATGCCGAACAGCACTTTGAGCCTCTGCAGTAAAACCCAAACCAAACTTGTCAGTCTTGTGTGCAAAGTCAGGGAGCTGACCCCAATTTGCACACCCACCTTTTTTAATCACAGCCTTGGCATCCTTGAGGGAACAACCTTATCCGAAGTGTATGGGATAGGACCAGGGATAGTAATGATTAACGGAGCAACTCTTGGAACAGATGTAATCCTAACAGGCTTTCTCGAGGAAGCCTTGGAAGGATCGGCGGAAATGGTTATGATGGAAACATCTTCAACAGGAATCAACGGAATCAAAGTTTTCTCGAACAGGACCTCTTTGTTATCCATCAGGCGCTGAACACCTAATTTCAGTAAATAGCAACCAGCAGGCAGGATGGAACATAGGTGGCAACCTTCGCCACAGCCCGTAAATTAACCGACCAACAATAGATTCTTCTTTACTGTCATCAACGGAGTAGAAATGTCTTCCACGGAGGTCACAAATAAATCATCGTCCACAACATTTACTCCATGACCATGCTTGGGCATAGGAGCAGTTATGACGTTAGGTTTCTCCGGAGTGTCAAACTCAATTTCTTTAGCTTCAATCAGGTCTTGCACCTTATTCTTCAAAGCCCGGCAATTGTTCGTATCATGATCCGGGCTATCAGAGTGATAGGAACAATGGGCGTTTGGATTATACAGCGGAGATGTGGTGCTAGGATTCTTCGGGGCTTCCCTCAGAGTTACCAGGTTGGTCTTCAACAATTGCGGTAGAATTTGAGACAAGGTCATATTAAGCCGAGTGTATTGTCTTTATGGTCTCTCCATTCTTTGCTGATTGTTACGTTGCGAGGCAACTGTAGGTCTTGATATTACTATCGCATTTACTGCTTGGCAGCGCTCAGGTCGGTTTTGGCTCCTTGAACTGTAGACTGCACTAGTTTTCTTTCTTACCAGTGAAACACTTATTTTATGCACTTGATGAAGCACCTTTCTGTATCTTACCACTTCTGATACCAGCTTCTACTCTCTCACCAGTCATAATCAATTCAGCAAACCCAGATGACGCACTGCCGATCAAATGATTGAAAAATGGACCAGACAATGTCCCTAGAAACATATCAACCAACTCCCTGTCAAATAGAGGGGGTTGGACTCTTCCAGCCAGATCTCTCCACTTCAGAGCATAGTCCTTAAAGCCTTCGCCGGCTCCCATGGACATACCCTGAAGTTGAGTACGAGTGGGAGCAAGGTCGGTGTTATACTGGTATTGCTTGTAGAAAGCAGCAGCAAGGTCCTCCCAGTTACGGACATTAGCTCCTTCCAATTGATAAAACCATTCAAGCTGAGTCCCTGACAGACTGTCTTGAAAGAAATGTACCCACAAATTCCTATCAGCAGTGTAGGGTTGGATTTTCCTGACGTACGAGCGGAGATGGAGTTTTGGACAGGATACTCCATCGTATTTAGCAAAAACCAGAGCTTTAAACTTGTGAGGGATCACCACCCCATATGCTAGTCCCAAACCTCTGAATTCCAACCCAGGAACCTTCTGAATCTCCATAGCACTTAGACGGTCTTCAAGTTGTTTGTACCTATCATCGGCGGGAGGATACTGCTCATTATCAAAATCAGTATCATTATCAGAGACCACAGGGCTAGGACCCTTTTCTTCCTCTTGATTCTCTCCTCCTTTGGATGAATGAGACAGACCAGCTTCATGTCGCAACCTATTCCCAAATCTGTGACCCATGTTCAGAAGAACCACCTTCTTCTTCTTCTTCTTCTTCTTCTTCTTCTCTTTCAGGATGAGAGTCTTCAAATCTTCCAGCCCTTTAGCCAAGTTCAAGAACATCTCTTGGAATTGGGCATTTTGTGCCTGAAGAGCTTTAATGGCTTGATCGGTAGGTATTTCGGAAGGCACTTTGTGCTGAAATAAACAGCGAAGAAGATGAGAAACCTGTAATGGTACCTGTAATGAGGTGCATGGTAATGGAATGCGTATGAAATGATTTCAAAGACTTAGGGAGATTTAAATTTGCAAACCAAGAAATAGACAAACTTTATTAGATTAAATTTGTAAAATGTTTAACAATGCCTTTTAAGGTGTTACAAAAGAGATAAACTAAAAAGCAAATCTAAACTAGAAACAATAAAAGATGTCAGAAATCCCATGGTCGTTTCCCCCTTCGTGCTGACATAATCATTGATTGTCCTTTCATTCTCAAGCTGCCTCGTGAGCTTCAAGATCTTCCTTTCCTGCTCATGATACTTCTCTCTGTAGGTATCCCTTTCTTCCTTTAACTGGATCCAAGATCTCTTCAATGCCCTAAGATCAGTAGGCATATAGGGATAAAGGACTGTATAAGGAACACCTTCTTCATTGGTAGGCTCCACAATCATTGGCAACACAGCTTCATAGGGCATCCCAAGCTTTTGAGCACGAGCTCGAACCCATTGGAGATAAGGTTGCATAGGGAGAGAAGTCTTTGGTCCTAGCTCGTGAGGGTCAGACCTGTTCACCATGCCCCAGACTTGTATAAACCTTCGGCGATGCTCGTCAACGTCCTCCTTGTAGTCAAAGGCAATATCTGTAAGGAGTAGCTCATGAGGACCGTCTCTCCGAGCACGACCAAACTCTCGTAAAGCCAAGTAAAGACTGTAGGTTATTCCTCCTCTAATTCCAAGCAATGGAACATTAGGGTATCCTCCATATCGATCAATGAAAGCAGTGTCCTCCATAGCCTTAGAACTCCAAAGAATGTCCATATGAGTAAGGGACATTTTCCTGTAAGCCCAACCTAAACCTTCCTCATTCTTCAATACAGACTTGGGGAGGTGAGAAATAAACCACCTCGCCAGCAGCGGCATGTAACACATGAGGGTCCCCCTTCTTCTCACAGTGCGAGTATAGAGGGCATGTAGGATATCACCCAGAAGAGTAGGCACTGGATTGCGGGATAGGAAGATCTTAACCGCATTCACATCTATGAAGGAATCTGGATTCGGGAAAAGAACCAAGCCATAGATGAGGAGAGCCAAGATTTCTTCAAAAGCTTGAAAGTCCAAGTTATCCCAGAACTGTTGAGCTTGATCAATCAGAAACTTGGCTAAGAAACCTTTAACCCCGCTTCGTGTCTCCCAGTTAGATACTACATTAGCCCTTTTTAGATGTAAGGCTGAAGCAATATCCTATGGCCTAGGAACCTCTTCCAAACCCGTGAAGGGTGTCTGCTCGAGGATGGATATGCCCAATAAATCAGAAAACTCCTCCAAAGTGGTGACTAGCTGATAATTCGGGAAGGTAAAACAATGATGCACCGGATCGAAGAATTGGAAAAGGACGCTCATCATCTGCTCATCTAACTTTTAAGTGACCAAACTAAGGAGCTGACCATGTCTTCTAACGAATGAAGAAGTATCGGGAACTTTTGAGACTAACTCTCTGAGCTGAGCAGGTATCTGCACGAAGTTGACTCGAATGGTGTTTTTGTGCATGGAAGCCATAATCTACAAAATAGAACAAAGATAAATCCCCTCGGTCTTTGAAATGGTTAGCGTGATGAAGTATGCATGCTATGTTATGATGCATGATGTCATGATAAAAACACACAACAGGTATAGCAGGTAACAAACATGGTAAAGGCAAACAAGTTACACAAGAGCCCTTAAGTTTCAGGCTTGCATGGAGTCTAGGTACTACCCTCTTGAAGTTCAGTTGGTTTCAACCTGTCCTAATAATAGTAACCGGATTCTAGAGGTTCTCAATATCACCGACCATCCTCCATCGATCATGGTTTCAGCTCATGCAATCTTTTCTTGCAGACGGAACTATCTCGAGAGTATGGTCTCAATGAGTGTAGCATTGAGTATCAACCAGTTCCCAGCTTTATATCGAGACCGACCATCTCACTACTTCCTATGGCCAAGTTGGTCAATTATAGGTTCTAAGGTCAGTTTATGCTTAACGACACACATAGCAGCCCTGTATTCTCCTCGTTTCTCCATAAGGGATACCGGTACCAACCAATGTGCCACATCAACGTAGCTACTGCTTCAACCGTATCGGTCTACGTCGTATAGTTCCCTCACAGTTTATTGCTACTTACCTAAAAGGTGTCCCCAGATCCGGGTTAGGATCTATAGTAACTCCAATACAAAGCCCTCAAAAGTAAAGCAATCAAATCAAACAATAGAAGCAATATAATGAACTAATCTTAAGGTATACCCCACTTATTAACTCCCTAGCAGAGTCGCCAGTTCTGTGATACAGTGGCAGAACCGAAACTGTTTTAGGAAAATGCTGGTTTGCGTTTTGCGTTTGTGTTTGCAAAATGTCGCGGTAAGCAAGAGTCACCACCGAATTTTATTTTATCCAACTGGAAAGGAAAAAAGCACAGAAAAATTCCTTTTTTGAGATTTTGAGTACGGGGGGGTAGATTATAGAAAGGGAAGGTATTAGCACCCTTTCTATCCGTGGTTTTCCACGGGCTCTTAGGTACTTTCTCATCATTTTGAAAATTGCTTGTGTGTGTTTGATTTGAAAAAAAAAATTTGTTTGACTTCGATTTAACCCTTGCTTCTGTCTTCAAGAGTGTTACGAAGTTGTTTTGAAAAAAACTATTTGAAAAGAGTGTGGTGTGAAAAGTTTGTATTGTTTTGAGCAAGTACCTACTAGCATCTACCTACTCGAAAAAATAATTGTTCTATGTTTGTTTCCTTTAGACAGCGCTATCCTACTATTAGTGAGTAGGTAGCACCGTCGTTGGAGTTGTAAGGGTCAATTCGAAAGGGACGTACGATCACTAAAGCAATATTAGGACGTCTTAGTAATAACCCTAATGTCTTAAGATCATATTCGAGGCAACATTTCCGAGGCCACTTTTCCGAACGGGACATTTGATCTTTTAGACAAGAGGGCGACCACTAAAATACCCTATACTTAATGATCGTTTACCGAAGGCAACCGAAGTGAGAGTATACCCTAGGAGTGCGCATGTGCGAGTGATTCAATTTCAAGTTTATTATCTTTGCATATTTAGGGTTTGCTAATTGTATTAATTTTGACATACATTCTTGTCATGCAACCCTAATATCATACATCTAACAGTTAATATTTGGGGAAATTAAAATGCGGAAGGTAAAGCTACGCTATTACAAGGATTCGGGTATTAATTACATAGCCAAAAAAACCGTCAAAACGATAAAGGAAAGCAAAAAGTCCTAATTAATCTATTACATCCTGTAAGCAGTTACATCAATATTTGCAAAAATAAATAAATGTGCGGCGAATCGAGGACGAATAAAATTAGTGTTTTGACCCCGTCTAACCTAATTAAAAGAAAAAATTAATTTTTGGTTGTTTTTGATTATTTTGAGAAAATAAGGGTTTGTATTAAGTATGTACAAACTTAATTACTAATTAAATTAAATTAATAAAAATAATTATTTGACCTATTTTTGTATTTTGTTATTTTTAAGAAAAATAAAATAGAATTTAAATTAATCAAAACCCTAATTTCTAACTTGTTTTAATTTATTTACAAAAGAATTAAAGTTATCTAATAAATTAAATAAACTAATTAAATTAATTTTTAATTAAAAATAAAATAAAACCTAAATCTAATTTGGTGAGAAATTGATTTTATGATTTTTGATAAAAAAAAGAATTAATTTTGTGTTAGTAAAAATAATTAAATGAATTAATTAAGAAAATAAAAAGAATAAAGGAAAAGAGATATGGGCCTGAGAATCAGCAATTTGAGGGGTGTGAATAGTAGCTTCTAGGCCCAAACAATTCTGACCCATATTTGACTTCCTGGATCCAGCGCTGTGCATTGACTAGGGACCCTGGTAGACCTTCAGATGGTGACCTTTGGATCCAGCGCATGGACATCTGGCTAGCTAAGCATTGAAGGAGTATGGTGGACGCTTGGACCAGAGGTGTATTGAATCTGTAATAAGAAAACAAGAAAATAGCATTTGTGCTGGGGCCTGAGATCGAACCCAGGTCCCCAGGCTTCAACCATCACCTTGTTTCCAATTGTACCAAGCGTGTTTGTTGTATGTAAGATAACAATTAAACAATATATTCAAAACAAACAAAATAAAAAACATCCGCGCAAAAATTTGAATGGGCTAATGGGATGGTGCCACGCCATCGTCCCCAACCTCTCTCCGTTGGTAAAAGTCAGAGACTTTTACCTGCGGACAAATGTCCGTCACTAGAGCTCCTGCACATTTCAAAATCAAATACAGGCACGATAAATGGATTCTAATGCTATAGATCAAATCTCCTTGGCCTTCTGAGCATCATGGTGCCCTTCTTGTGGACCAATTTCACCTGTATACGAAGACCCTAAAACGAGACCAAGAACCCTAATAATGGTAAATCTCTATAGAGTTAGAGAAAATGCAATTAATTTTTATGAACAGCTTGCAAATGCTTCAAGGAACAAGAATATGCAGGTAATTCATGCTGCAAGTGCCAAAATCATGTGATTCGATTTCAAGAAAAAGCCATGTTCGTGGATCACTTACAGTGAGTTCTAGCGCTGGAAAATGCTTGTTCTTGATTGGTACAGCTTCCTTGTATGTCCAGGATACGAATGGGATGGCTTTGGAATCTTGAAAATGCCTGGAAGTGCAAAATCATATCACCACTTTCTTTGAGTTTTTTCAAGTTTGGTTCTCTTTCTACACGCCTCCAAACCTTGTGTTTTTTGACTGCTTTTGTTCACTATATATCATTGATCAAATTAGGTTTACAAAAGTCCATTCAATCTTTGTCAATTATGGCTTTTGATTTTGATTTTATTTCCATGAAAACCTTTCCAAAAATAGGCCAAAACCAATATTTTCATGCACACATAAGCCTTGAACGATTTGATTCACTTGCTAGCTGTATATGGAACCTGAAACATGCACCAAATCTCAAGACTTAAATGGTTTGGATATTTTCATGATTTATTTTGATTTAAATTGATTTAATTGAAATAAAAAAATCAAAATAAATGGTAAGAATAAAATAAAGGCAAGTGGAAAGGGCTAGGACCCGTGGACCATGCTACCAACTCAAAACAAGTGCAAGAAGTTAGGCCCATTTGACAAAAATTGCAATTTGAAGCACTTTTGACTTTTGGCAATTTTGCAAACAAGGTCAACTTCACCAATGCATAACTTCTTAAATTTTGAATCTTTGAAGGTGTTCTTGGACTTTTTAGAAATCTTGAGATGTCCTCTAATCAACCCTTTTGGTCTCATCTCAATTGAGTCTTCCATGTTCATGTATGAAGCTTTGACAAAAAAGGTGTTTTTGTTGACTTTTCAAAAGGACCTATAATGTCCAAATTCACAACTTCTTGTGAGTGCATATTTTGAACTTGGGAGATGAAGATGAATTGTAGGTAATTGCATCCTCTTAAAAATGAGCTTTGGATGGGTAATTTCTCATAAAGTATGAGAAAGTTATGCTTGGTCAAAGTTGAGTTAACTTTTCCTACAAAACCTTAATTTAGCAACTTTTGGGTTTTGATGAATTGTGAGCAATCCTTGATGAATTATGATCAACCCTTGATAAAATTATGAATAATAATTCAAAATGATGATTTTGACCAAAAATATTGAAGTTTGACTATATGTGGGCCACAGTTGACTTTTGCCCTAGCACAGTCGATTTTCAGGCCTTTGAGCAATTGACTGAGCAAACTTCCTCTGCAAGGCTTGAAACTTGACATGGATGATCTTGAGAACATATTAGGACAATGGTGAGCATTTGGGATCCCTTGGACTCAAGTATCTTGATGCAGCATGAAACCCTAATTTGAGGTAGACTGCCTTAGGAGAGAGCTTGTCTGGTCAACCCTTGGACTTCCTTGAGCAATTTGAGGATCTCACTTGAAATGTATTGAGAAATATGGGAGGGAAAATTTTGGGGTACAACACCCTTATATGCTCAACTCTGTAAACTCGAAACTTTCTAGGACATCCTTCCACCATATTCACCGACACTGCCCCATGTCGAGGCAAAGGATTATCTCGAATATTCGGGTTAACATCTTTGAAAGACAAAATACCGTTCTTGATTAACCTCTGGACATCTGCCTTCAAAGCAAAGAAATTTTCAATATTATGCCCCGACGAACCTTGGTGATATGCACAGAATTGATCTGCCTTGTACCAAGGAGAAGTATTATTTTGTGCAATAGGAGGAGGCTTTGTCGTTATGAGATTTTTTTGGATCAGAGCGGGGAACAACTCAGTGTAAGTCATTGGAATGGCATCAAATTATGGTTTCCTCAGCGAACGATTCTGGTTGTTGAATTGATGAGCCTGTTGTCGAGGCTATTGCTTAAATTGTCGATGTTGAATTGGAGGGGCTTGATAAGTTGGGGTCACCATTGTTGGGCGGACAGCAGGAGTGACTGCCGCAACATGTGAATACCCTCTCCTCGGCCTCCCAGAAAAAATTGACGAACAAAAGCTTCACTAAGGTCATTAAAGTTACGGATTCAGG